>CM064503.1:2773846-2826346 GCA_032716605.1 Paralithodes platypus | reverse complement strand
TGGGTAAGGGAACATTGGAAAGGGAACTACTGCCCTGCCACTAACGTGGCAGGACTAGGAAGTTAGTAGGGGACATATGGGTTAGTAACTGAGGTGAGGATAAAATAAAGTTATTCATTTACAAACGCAGTCAGTCGCGGGTTTGATGCGAGATATTTGTCTAGGCGGAATTTAAATGAATCAACGGTGCTGCAGTCTATAACGTCTCGGGGAAGCTCATTCCACAAGTTGACAACTCGATTGAAAAAGAAATTCTTAGATTCGTGTGAGTTAAAAGATTTACCAATAATTTTGCAACCGTTTCCCCGCGTGTAATTAGATTGGTCGATAGTGAAGTACTTACTACAGTTCATATTGTCGATGCCTTTGATGATTTTGAACACTTGAATTAAGTCACCTCTTAATCTGCGCTGGGTTAAAGGAAATAGATTTAATTCTCTAAGACGCTCTTCGTATGGTTTGTTCTTTAGGCTAGGTATAATTTTGGTAACTCTACGTTGAACTCGTTCTAGCTTGTTTATGTCTTTTTGGTAATAAGGGCACCAGCATTGAACGCAGTATTCCAGAAGAGGGCGGACTAAGGAATTGTAAAGGGTTAGGATTACGTCTTTGGATTTATGCTCAAATGATCTGCCTATAAAGCCAATTATTTTGTTTGCCTTCTTAACAACTTCTGAAACATTGTTGACTCGGTTTTAGGTTACTCGATATTGTTACTCCCAGATCGGTTTCTCTGTTTACATTCTTAAGCTGAGTGCCATTCATCGAATAGTTTGCTTTCTCATTTAGGTATCCGATATGTAGTACTTTACATTTATCCGCATTTGAAACTCATTTGCCAAATTTGGGCCCAATGTGACAATTTATCTAGATTGTGTTGCATATCGTCAACTTGATCTTTTGAGAGTACGCTATTTGCAATTTTTGTATCGTCAGCAAATTTTGAGATTGTACAGGTGAGACCCTCATCTATGTCGTTGATGTAAATTAGAAAGAGAATTGGTCCTAGTACCGATCCCTGGGGTACCCCGCTACTTACATTGGTCCATTTAGATGCCTTACCGTTTATGACTACTCTTTGCTTTCTGTCGCTGAGCCAATTTTCTATCCATTTCAACACACCGTCTTGTATTCCATGCGCTTTTAGTTTTAGCAGTAAACGTTTGTGGGGAACTTTGTCAAAGGCCTTTTGAAAATCAAGGTATATAATATCTACAGTTTTACTCTCATCGTAGAGGTTGAGGATATCGTGAAGAAATCTAAGAGGTTTGTTAAACAGGAACGTTTTTTACGAAAGCCGTGTTGAGTATCTTTAAGTATGTTATTTTCCTCCAAGTGATTTACGAGTCTGTCTCTTATGACCGTTTCTAGCATTTTACATACAACTGAGGTTAAGCTAATTGGACGATAGTTACTGGGTAGGAATTTGCTGCCTTTTTTTAATATCGGTGTTAAGTTGGCTATCTTCCACTGATCAGGCATAGTTCCAGACTGCAAGGATTTATTGAATAGTAATGTCAGTGGTTTGGAGAGCTCATCCTTAGCTTCCTTTAGAACTCTAGGCGAGATTGTATCAGGTCCAGGCGTTTTATTTACCTTGAGTTTATCTAAACAATTCAATACTTCTCTCTCTGTAACGGTGATATTGCTTAGAACATCTGAATTATAAAGATTGATTGAGGGAGAGAGTTCCAGAGATAAGATAAATATTTTGTTTGCCTTCTTGGTTCTTTTCTCCCCGGCTTTTCTCATATCCATCTATTTTTTGCTTCTTCCCTAGCTCATTCTTGTTTACTCCCCTTCTGTTTCTTCTCTTTTCATTTTCTATGCTTTCTCTTTCGTTTTTTTTTTTTTTTATCTGTCGGTCCTTCCATTTTCTCTGCTTCAAGCATATTTCATATTTCTTAAGTTCTTGTGTTCTCTAATTCTTCCCTGTGGCCTACTACTCATTCATCTTCGTCATTTTCTTATTTTCTCATTCTCAATCGTATCCTTGGTATTTCCTAGTTATTCCCTTTCCTCTTCCCCCCATCCTCCTCCTCGTACCGTGTGGACCCATATTGTTTTTTTCCATTAAGTTTCCCTCCTGTGGGCGCTCCTGTGGACAATTATCTGACTCCCCGCATTTACTGCACCGTGTCTGCCTCCTTCGTGTTCACTTTACTGCGCCTCCTAGTTGGCTTCTTTTCTTTTGTTGTTTTCCTGTCTTCAACTCTATTTGTTTTGTTGGTTTGTTATTTCTTGTTTTCTCTCCCCCATGTCAGTTATCTTTTCACCAAATATTGTTTACTTTTTCCCTGCCTTTATTCCTCGCTCTGTTTACTTTTTCCCTGCCTTTATTCCTCGCTCTTTGTCACCCAATTTTTGTTTTCGCATGATCGATTCATTTGGTTTTTTTCCCCCTCAGGTTATATGTGCGTTTCATCCTCAGTTGATATTTGTTCTATGTAGATTTGTTTGGTTAGCTATATAATCAGGTAAGGTTTAATTGCTCTGAGCTATCCGTTCCTTTCCTGTCACCCTCCTCTCTCCTATTCCTCTGTTCTGGCTGGCCTCGTCTTTTCGATTCCATTATTCCTCTCTCTCTCTCTCTCGCCCTCTCCTGTCAACCCTCCTCTCTCCTATTCCTCTGTTCTGGCTGTTTGACTCGTCTTTTCGATTCATATTCTCTCCTCTCTCTCTCTCTCTCTCTCTCTCTCTTCTCTCTCTCTCTCTCTCTCTCTCTCTCTCTCTCTCTCTCTCTCTCTCTCTCTCTCTCTCTCTCTCTCTCTCTCTCTCTCTCTCTCTCTCTCTCTCTCTCTCTCTCTCTCTCTCTCTCTCTCTCTCTCTCTCTCTCTCTCTCTCTCTCTCTCTCTCTCTCGTTTACTGTCCCTTCCCATACTCCTCGTCTCCAGCCTGCAGTGATTGGGTCATGTATTTTCAGGCTAACAATTTATTTCCTTCTATAACCTTGACCTGTTTTGTTTCTTTCTCCTCTTCCTCCTCCGTCTCCTTTCCTCGTTTTTCCTCTTCTATTTCCCTCTCCCCGTCTTTATCATCGCCTTTCCTGTCCTCTTTCCACTTGGCTCATGCCCCCCCCCCCTTTCCTCTTTATCCACTGCCCCCTTCTCTTCTTCCCCTGCCCTACTTCTATATTTATTGTCCTCCCTGTCTCCCCTTCCATCTTTGTTTGTTGTCTCGTCTTCAGCCTTGCAGTGTTCAGGCCATTCATTTTATGGCTATTATTTGTTCTCCCTTGAGGGCTACAAGACTACCTTCCATTCCTCATTTGGAGTATTAGTGTTTACCTTTCTCCATCTTGTTAATGTATTTTTTAACTATTTGCTCATCTGCTTCTTCTTCCTTTGTTTCCTCTTCTGTTGATTATGTTCTTTATTGTTTGATTTGTTTCCCCTTCCTCTTGTTTCTTCCACCTCTATTTCTTCTCCCTTCCTTCCTTCCACATTCACTTACCCGTCTCTGCTGTCTATCCTATCCCCCTTCCTTCCTCCTCACATAGTCTGCTTCGTCTTCAGTGTTTGGGTTATACATTTTCTGGCTAACATTTTATCTCCCCCGAGGCTTTTATAATAAAGTAATGAGATTGTCTGACGTCCGTATTACACTTTTATGTTACACGTTTGTCCATCTTACTTTATTATATTATATATACTCAGGCCCAATCCTTACTTTTCCTACCCCCCCCCCCCTTCCCCCTCTTTTCCTTTTCCTATCCCCCCTTTTTCCCTCTTTTCCTTTTCCTATCCCCCCCCTTTTTCCCTCTTTTCCTTTTCCTATCCCCCCCCTTTTCCCCTCTTTTCCTTTTCTTATCCCCCCCCCCCTTTTCCCCTCTTTCTTTTTGTTTGGGGGGGGGGGGGCGACTCAAGACAGAGCCAGAATAGGGACAACACAACAGAAAACAATGAACACACAAAAACAAAATACAATTTCACACACATCTAGGTCATCCAGGAGAAGAACCAGAGACCAGGGTCACCAAGGTCCCTCCAGCACTTCCCCGGTCCATCTTACTGTTAACACATTTGTTGTTATTACTATTCCACTATTTCTTCTGTTGCCCTTCTTATATTTTAGTCCATCTGTTTCCTCCCCCTCTCTTCCATAACCACACCTGCTTTACTCTGCCCACCATTTTAATTATTTGACCTATACTTCTCCTTTATTTTCCTTTCACATCCACATGTTGTTTATTTCGTCCTGACTTGTATTCCATTCTCCCTCTGTCTTATCCACATTCACATTTTTTCCATCCCATTCTCCTTGCCTTATCCTTTTCCTATACTTCTTTCTTCCTCTTCATTTCTTCTTACCCTGTCTCCTTCCATTCGTCTCGTCTTCAGCCCTGCAGTGTTTGGGTCATGCATTTTCTGGGTAACAATTTCTCTCCCCGGGGGCTTCCATGTAATAGGACTGCAGGACATCCATCATTTGGGCTGATTATTATTTACCTTTGAGCAGTCTTAGTTTTATTTGTTTCTGCTTAAACTGTATCGTGTTCTTGGTTTGTTTGTGTTCTTTCAATTTAGATAGGCTTAATCTTTGTCAATGTTATACTGTTATTATTCTTCATTCTTTAATTATAATGTTATGCATCTTTAGTACCTTTGTAATAATATGAGAGAGTTTAATTACTGAAGTTACTTGGCCGAAGGTACCACATATGAGGGAACAAAATATACTGTATATAGTGTCTCTCTTTAAGCTACTCTACGTTTTTTATTTCTATATTTTTCCGCCATTATGTTTTATTAATTATCATATCATTTCATATATACTGTCCTTAGTATGCCATAGACTTAAGGTTCCTTCTGAGTATTCGTATGGTTTACTCTATCTATTTATTAATTTATTGTTTGTCATATTGCCGCAAAGTATCGAAATTGTGTTATTGACCCCCCCCCCCCCTCTCTCTCTCTCTCTTATGTTATTGCTCTTACTAGATCCCATCTTCCCACTTCAGCCCTGCAGAGTTAGGGCCCAAAGATTTTTCCCTGAATCCACTCCTCTTCTTCCTCCTCCTACCTCTTTCCCTTCTTCTTCCCTTGCTCCTCCTCCTCCTTCTTTCCTTTCTCCTATGCTTTATCTACTCTCCTCCTCTTACCTCTTTCCCTCCCTCTTCCCTTGCTCCTCCTCCTTCTCTCCTTCCTCCTATGCTTTATCCTCTTAGTTTCTCTCCATTACTTCACTTCCTCTGTTTCTGTCGTCATAATTTTTCTGATTTCGCCTTGTTCTTCCTCCTCCCTCTTCTATTTTCTAGTGCCATCCTTGTTCCCCTCTTATCGTTCTCTCTCTCCCCTTCGCCTCCTCCTCCGTATTCACCCTTTCATGTCCTATTCCAAGATTTATAGTTTAATCCTCGGATCTAAGTTCTACATTATCTCTCCCACTTGTAGTTAACATTTCTTTCCCGCCCCTTCCTTTCCCCGTGTCTCCCTCCTCCACCTCCCCATCTTCTCGCACATCGCCCTCATTTCCTATCTTCTTCTATTCCTCCTACTGTTTCTTCTCTGATATTCTCTGATATTGGCCGTCCTAGGTCCCCTCCTTCTTGAGCCCTCCTGCAGTGTTTGGACAAAGAAATATTTTCCTCTTAGTGATATTACCGTTGCCTCCGCCGGAACAGAGATAGTTTACCTTCTTCCCTCTCATTTTGCGTTTTGTTTTTCATCTGGTATACTTTCACACTGCTGCTCCTTACTTTCATTATTCTTCTGTCTTTCCTCCTACCATGGTCGTCTTAGGTTCCTCTCTCTTGATTGATTGGTAGAAAACAAGGTGTCGCAACATCACTCCCTCTTGAGCACTCCTGCGACAGTGTTCCGACCAGAGTCCCCTTCCTTCCTCTTTCTTTCCCTTCTTCATCGAAACATTTCCATTTTTCCTTCTCCTCCCATTTCCCTCTCTTCCTCCATCCCTCTCTTTTTTTCCCACCTCCGCCCTTCTCTTTTCCCACTCTTATTCCACCTCCTCCCTTTCCCGCTTACTCCGCCGCTTCCCCTTTTCCTCTCCTTCCTCCACCTCTCCTCCCCCCCTCCTCTTCCACCCCTTCTCCCTCTCCTCTTCCACCCCTTCTCGTTCCCCCCTCCCTCCTCTTCCACCCCTCCCTCCCTCTCCTTCCTTCTCTGTTATTGCACATCCTAGATCCCGCTCCCTCTCTTCAGCCCTCTTGCAGTGCTTGTACCAACAGTTTTCTCAGCAAGAGTCTTGGCCAGCACGCGATTGCAGGTATGAGGAACACGATATAATTATTTTTCCAAAGTTTTTTCCGTGTTCGGATAAAAACAAAAAATTACAATGTCTTATCTCCTTGTGATCGTCTTTAGCTTGGCAGCCAGCGTCGCAACTACAGGCTATTAGCGATAATGATATGTATACTCTTGTGATTAGCCTTCCAGGTATGCTCTGCCTTAGTTCGTGCTTTTTATTTTTTATTACAGTATAGAGAGGGCTTTTTATCGTTGTCCTCTTCATTCCGGTATTTTCCCTTGTTATTGGCCTACTGTATATAGTCTGTAGTCGTATATTTTAATATTTGTCCAATATGTTATATGTTTATATTTGTTTTTAATGTTTATTATTTATTATTATTATTTTGTTTTATATAAGCTCCTTTCTTGTCCATAGTGTCTTCATCTTCCTATCATTTATTTGTAGATATATTCCCCTGGTTCCTCCAAATCCTACTCTTATCTTTAAATTTGTTATGTCCTGGTTTCATTTTTTTTTAACTCATTATTCCTACTAGATTATGTGTTCACATATGTATGTATTTTTGCTTGTTTTGTGTGTGAATAAGATATATTATCATCTTGCTCACAGATTTATGGCAGCATTTGGTCAGTACCTTCAAATGGTACACACCTAAAGTCTTTTCTTTATGAGTCTAAAAATAATCCCTAGTCCCTTGTAACTCAGGGAGGGCTAGTACAAATGGGCAATATTGTGTTGTACTACAATCCCCTCATTTTAACTATTGTCCTTATAGTAACAAGTTACACTGTACTGTATTTATATTCTTGTAATGTTCTGTCTATTTTGCTAATTATGACCAATGTCTGTCGTTGTAACTCAATGGGCCTTAGTATATCTCAGCCATCTGCACTAATGTTATGTTATGTTATGCTAATTAGAGTTAGCCTAGTATATTGAAATTTGTATGGTGACTGGAATGTGTAATGCCATAATGAGAGAAGGGCCAACGAGAGCAAAGATAAGAGAGGCATTTGGCATTCAGTGTACTGTATATATAAAGTGATGCGTACTGCCCGATTGCAGTGATTTGGTCAGGTCATGTAGAGAAATGGGATAAGGATAAAGTTCATTAGAATTTCGGAAATGTAAATACAGTAGGCGGAAGGATGACAGTCGGTAGACTAAATATGACTGGGATGAGGTCCAGAGAAGGGAACTCAGGGTTAGGGGACTTGACAGGGACATTGCAAAGGACTGTGCAGTATGGAAACCGATCATCAGGTGACCAAAACATACCCGTGCAAAACAGAGAACATCTTTTCAACCGATTCTGATCCACCTCATTGTATCTAGCTTAGCCCTAATATTGTTGTCAACTCCAATCATGTTACATTATGTTGTTATGCTAAGGCTAATGTCCACCTTTTTCTCCACAGACCTCCAAGAGCTGCTACCAGCCACTGAAGAAGACTACCTGGAGAGCCCGGTATCAGACGGCACCATTGAGGAGAATTTTGAGGCCGAGCTGGGGGGCGGATGCGGTCTAGAGGAGGAGGAGGAGGAGGAAGGAGGGGGGACAGACACAGAGGGGTTCGCAGACATCGCCAGACATGGGATCGTGGACATTGTGGGAGACGACACGTGCGGCAGGAAGGTGGTGGTTGTGTCCGCGTGTAAGCTGCCCAACAACAAACTATTCAACCATGAAAAGTTTCTTAAGTAAGTCGTTCAACCAATGGTATTTTCGTTTTACCGTGTTATGGTGTTCTCACTATTTGTTTTAACCATGAGAACATTTTTATGGGATTATGTTAGATGTAAAGGTTGTCATTTCCATTAGGTAACTGGCAACTCTGAGACACTTCTTATTGGCCTACTGTAGCTTCCCTTATTCTGTTTCTGAGCTGCCTAGTACATATTGTTTCAACCCATTCATATAATTTTTCAGTAAAAGTACTTTAACGTTAAGGTTTTCAGGTACATTATGTAAGATTGCCCTCACTTTCTAAGCATAGTACAGTATGTGTATGTATATAATCAGGCACATACCCCATAGCTGGGGTGGCCGACTTGAGACAGATGCTGAACAGAAACGAAAATAAAAGTTCCAATTCTTAAGGTCTGGGAACACTTTCGCGTTTCCTTTCGCCTTTCTCTGTCTCGTCTGGTAGATGAATTTTACAAGGGAGGAGGATTCCTAGCCTCCCACAGCCCCTAAAGTAGGAAAAGTAGTACTGTACAGGAAAAGAAACAGGCAGAAATGGCTAAGGTTTGGTAGATGATGCCAAACCTCACTCTGGACAGGACCATCCTTCACCCATAAACAGTAGTACAGTAGAGTACATAGCTGTATTATACTTATCATTAGCACTGGTACCTTCAAAACTCAATATTCATTAGCTCATGAACTTCAAGAATATACTTTCATAATTTATGATAGCCACAGGCCATAGCGCAGTTGGTAGAGCACTCACCTGCAAACCGAGAGGTCAAGGGTTTGAGGCTCGGACCAGCCACTGCGCGTTATTGGCAGACGAAAGTGTTGTGGTGGATGGTGTGGTCTAGCAATCTGTCCACTGAAGTCCTGAAACATCAGGGCACCCACCCTAGCCCCGCTCATGAGCAGGGAGGGAATGGTGGACAAAATGCACCATCATGTTAACCCCTTCTTTACCGGTGATGTCTTTTTACTTTATCCTGGCTACTATTAGATGATATTCAGTTTCCAAAGGGCTTCCAGCAACTAACAGGCTTTGAACTATCTCACCTAACCCATTTTGCTACCACAGATCCTTCTTAAGCTGCACAAAATTGTCTAAATATAGTGGAAATATAACCACAAACATCCTCGGTAGTGAATGAGTTAAATGTTCACAGTTAATTTTTGCCCACAGGTACCTGATGTTCACCCTAGACCAGTATGTAGAACAGGATTACTCGCTGGTGTACTTCCACTATGGTCTGAACAGCAAGAACAAGCCACCGGTGTCGTGGTTGTGGTCGGCGTACAAGGCTCTGGACCGCAAGTACAAGAAGAACCTCAAGGCCCTTTACCTGGTCCATCCCACAAACTTCATCAGAGTCGTCTACAATGTCTTCAAGCCAGCCATCAGGTCGGTGCTTGTGAACTTATTACAGTACTGTATTACTATGTCAAACTATACCCTGTTCATTGTATATGGGTGAATATTTGTACTCTCTTTATGTGGTCCACCCAACTAGCTTTATCTGGGTCAACTACAAGGCCTTTTTAGCCTTCTTTTATTTTATTTATATATTGTATATTTTATTTTTATTTTTGTTTATAATATTTATGAAGGAGACAGAAGGCAAAGCTTCCTGTAACAAGTGTCTCCCCCAAAGTTGAAAGAGTGATAGAGAGACAAATTCAAGGTACAGTATGTTAGAGTCAAAATGTCTGGTCACACAGAGTTTGAAGTAGTTGAAGTCGTAGGATGAGAGAAAAACTGATTGAGGGAGAGAGTTCCAAAGCTTACTTGTTGAATAGAAAAAAAATGGGAAAACCGGTTTACTCTTGCGTTAGAGAGTTGGACAGAATAGAGGTGGGAATTAATTGAAAAGCGGGTGCCCCCCCCACTATATGTAGGGGAGCAGGTATACACTGAGAAAGCTCTGAAGACACTGATTATTGTAATAGCGGTAGAAGAGTTAGAGAAATGCAATATTGCAGTGTGTAGAGAGAGATTGCAGGGAATTAGTAAGAGGACGTGAGTTGATTAGACAAATTCTTTTGACTCTAACCTTTCGAGAATTGCGGTATGGGTAAAACCTCCCCACGCATGCGAACAATACCGGTACTCGATACATAGGCACACTGTGCCCATGTACAGAGCAAGAAACTGCGCGGAGGTGAAGAAACCACGGAGACGGATGAGCACACCTAACTTCTGGAAAGCTGTTATAGTAAGAGTGATAATATGATCTTTCCAAGAAAGGTAAGGAGAAAAAGAAACACCAAAAATTCTGAGAGAAGATGAAGGGCTGATTTATGTATTGTTGAAGAATTAGGGAAAGTCATGTGGAGGATTGTGACGGATAGATAGAAGGAGATACTGTATTGGGCTTTGGAAGCATTGAAAGTAACAAGATTTTCTCTTCCCTAATCGGAAATAATTGATATATCAGAAGATAGGCATGCTATGGCCTCATCATGTGAGTTTTGGATTGATTGCATGGTGGGTCGTGGAAATCTAATTTTCATTTACAACTTTTCTGGAAATTAATATTCTGTGCTCAATATTCATTAGCTCATAAACTAAAATTCAAGAATAAACTTTTAATCATTTATAATAGCCTTGTTGAAAGGTAGGTAATATTTAAGATCTCATTTTCAATCCTTAGTACAATACAGTACATACTACAATCATCACAGTCCGTAGCTCGATTGGTAGAGCGTTCGCCTGCTAACCGTGAGGTTGACGGTTCGAGCCTCGGGCCAGCCAGTGTGTTATTGGCAGACGTCAGTGCTGTTAGTGAACGGTGCGGTCTAGCAATCTGTGGCAACTATTCACTAAGTCCCTGATTCATCAGGGCACCCACCCTAGCCTTGCTATTCAGCAGGGAGTGTATGGTGGTAAAAACTGCATCATCATTAATCTATTGTAGACAGTTTGGAAGGACAGTGGACTTATTAGTAAGAAAGTGAACAAGTATTTTTGAATGGAGGAGCAAGCTTTGGGAGTTGGAAGTGGAGTGGTTAAATGAATAAAGAGAAACTATAATCTTACTCTGCACCTTTAATCATAATACAATAGGAAACCTCTCCCAGCATTCTAAGACTATTTTTTCTCAAAATATTATCTGTGATGTCCAGTATGTTTGTATAGAATACAAAGATTGTGTGTTATAATAGAATGTGCTCTGTTACAGTGCCAAATTTGGTCGTAAGGTGCTATATGTAAACTACCTACACGAACTACAGCAGCACCTAGCCCTCAGTCAGCTACCCATCCCTCCACGAGTACAACAGTGAGTTATAACTTTTCTAGTATCAGGAGATTAACCACTTATTGCACTATGGAAATGTTCTATGTATCTTATATGTACCTGTACTGTAGTTACAATATACAAAATATGACAAAAAAATTGTCTCAGCATTTTCACCTTATAAGATTAGGTTTTGTGTAAAGATCTTGGGGGTATTGGGACAGAATATTGACACTACTCATGAAAGTGGTTCATGGAATGTGTCATAAGGTAAAGAAAACATGACTAACAGTCATACATGAGTTTTATTGTCAATTTTATATAATTAACATTTCTTGGATCTTTTCTACTGCTATCAGAAACTACACTGTCTATCTATCTATCTATTGTCTGACGCCGTGATCCCCGAAGGGGTGGCCACGAACGAACCGCCCCCATGCACCTCTGTCCCCAGTCAGTCGACGCCCCTTACCCCAACCAGCACCGCCTTCATTCATATACTTCCTCACTCCATCCTTCCACCTCTCTATCAGTCTACCTCTCCCTTTCTGTCCCTCCACCTCGCTCTCATACACCCTCTTAGTCATTCTCTCGCTTTCATACGTTCCATATGGCCGAACCATCTCAAGTTGTTCCTTTTCACACTTTCCAGCACATCTACCTCCACACCACACCTTAGCTTAATTTTGGAACAAAGTTATTTAAAAAGTTCACTTCATTAGTTGCAAGACCAGTATTGACGATAAAAGTTGAAGGGAAAAGCACATTGCAGGGTACTAGCCTTAGCTTTTGTCTAACTCATGGCTGTTCTCCAAGAGACAGCCTATTGAGAGCTTAGAATTGGCATGAGGCATAAATAAGGCAATTTTGATTGCTGTATACCTTTCCTAATACAGTACTAACCTGCAATGCAAAGGTCCACTTGTAAGGAAACGGTTTTTGTTCAGGGTTTTCTTCCTGTAGATGGGTGGCCTGCTAAGGTTAACATATCCCTATCCACCTCTCGTACTCATCTCTTATGCCATGCAGCAGCAACCTGGAAAGAATTATTTTTTTATTTCAATAGCTTTTTTTTTCCTCAGGGGTCAAGTACTTCCCAAGTAGGAGTCCTTTGAAATACTGTAGATGCATGCAGTAATATCTCTATTGTCTATTTAGTAAATGTTGGAAGTCAATAATGATGATATAAATTAAGATGAAGGAGCTATTTTCAGTTCATAACCATTGTTAACTTTTTATACTGGTACTGTTAATTAACCCAAATGGCCTGACTTTTAAATTACTTTTCTATAAAAATATGCGTAGTCTCAGTTTTCTAAAGCCCTCTCCCTTCCACCAGACACGACCAGCAGCTCCTTGCCAAACTGAAGAGCCCCCCCAGCCGGAGTCCTGGGGCGGGGGCCGGGGGTGTATCAGGGGAGGACAAGGACCGTCCCACACAACAGTTTGGTGTTACACTACAGTACATCAAGGAGAACAATCAGCAGGACCCCATTCCGCCCGTCCTCAAGAACTGTATCACATTCCTCGACCACCCCGATGGTGAAAAGCTTAGGGAGACCTTTAAAAAAAAAAAAAAAAAAAAAATGGGGATTGGGCCTGAGTATATAGATAGACCTTTCTTTTTTGGACACTGAGCCTTATTCCCAGTCACCACAGCACACTCTTTCAGATGGTTATTATGATCCATCACATTTATGAGGTCTATGAGATCATGATATAATATAGTAAGGATGTCATTTTGATTGGTCGACCGTGAAACTCAATCAAGATGTCGTACAGAAGGGTGCAGAAATCAGTTACCCATGAGTAGAGGTCAGCTGTAGGTCCCGGCTACTTGAATTTTGCACCACCCTGTATACAAAATGAGAAAATGGCAAACCTATCTGTTTTATCTATTACATGGTCATAAACAGGGTATCAAATGAAAGCCAAGTCCATAAATTTTAGTCTTTACAATTGTCTATGTAAAGCTAAAATTATAGTTTATAGTTCAAATTAGGTCTTTGTAATTGATAAAGTGACCAAAACAATGCTATTTCATGTTAATTTTCTTGTATTCCTGCTCATATTCATTTAAGCCTTCATAACAAAATTGCTCCGGTTTGACACCCTGGTCATAAAGTTGGCCATATGATTGTGATCCCAATCAGTCAGTCGAGTTGTGTGTCCACTGAGAATACAGCCCAAAGTCCAAAAATCCGAGGTAAATGTTAGAGTACCGTACAGTACAGTAATTTCTCACTTAAAGTTACAGTTGCTCTACATTCCTGAAAAAACAAGACTTAAAATTTACTATTTTACTACTAATGAAACACCTTCAGAGTATTGGGCGGTTGGGTTTAATTAAGCGACCTTCCCCTGTGATAAGGTAAAAGCTAGATAATCGAGTGAGTTGTCTCGGCATATGGAAAAATATGAAGGTGATTCATTCGAAGTCACCCCCTCTCGGGGATTGTGTCGTCTGGCAAAAACTAACGAGAATGGCCTAAAGGATTAAGAAATTATGAAAAAACATTTAATAATGCCAATTCTAAAGAGGCAATTAGGTAACCAGGATAAATATAAAATAAATTTGCATGGTGCGAGACTTGTGCGCGTTAGATTCTGGGTTGGTTAACCTATGAATGCCCATATGGTTTCTAATTTTTAATCAATCTAACGCGCACAAGTCCCGCACATTGCCACTCAGCCATGCAGAACTTAATTTTTATATATATCCTGGTTACCTCATTGCCTCTTTAGAATTAGTATTATTACATTTTTTTTTTCATAATTTCTTAATCCTTCAGGCCATTCTCGTTAGTTTTTACATGAACTAGTTTAGGTGATTTGGTTAACCCCTCCAACTCGGCTGTCCTTTTATGCTCCATACCCCCAGAATCGGCCCATATGGGGCTTTATGGCCTTATAACCTTAACCCTCTCCAACATATGATGCAATTTTGAGCCTATTGGGGATACTTTAAAGCCTTTCTTACCATCAGGGATATTTAGAAACCTTTAGTTTAGTTACTTCAACCTCTACAGTTGTCTTTGAGTTAGCTGTGGGCAGAAAACTAATTTTAGAGAGGTAATTATAAGAGTGAGAGAACTCTATTTCTTATTGCTAATCTGGCAACCTATGCGTCATAAATGCGTGAAAGGGTTAATAGCTTAGCAATGGTAATATGTAGAAAGATCAGCCTAAAGAGAAAATGGAGTACTTACTGTTGTCTTGATCCTGACATCGCTATATCGTCTGGTTGTTGTGTTGTCAGATTGTGAACATTAACATCTAAAGAGCGGGGGGAAGTTCAGAGAACTGCTGCCAATCCTGACGATGAAAAGAATGCCTCTCCCCTTGAAGGGAAAGGTGTATGCCTCATGTGTTAGAAGTGCAATGACGTATGCCTCAGAAACATGGGCCGTTAAAGTAGAGGATGTCAGCAGAATGGAACGTAATGAGATGAGAATGGTGAGATGGATGTGTGGAGCCAGGCTACAGGATAGAATAACAAATGTTGTTGTTGTTGTTGTTGTTGTTCCCCAAGCTGCCTGGCCGAACAGCCCCAAGTCCCCGAGCAAGGCCAAGGCCATAACCGAGCGCCCCCACAGAACCCTCCCTGCCGACCACAATAAAGCCTGGGTGACCGAAGCCACTCCATGGCGGGGATCGGAGGAGGGAGCGGAAATGCCCGGGAAACCAAAGCCCCACCCAGGGCCCTGTGCCCCTCAGCAATTATGAAGAGAAAGTTGAGGGGCAAAGGAAAAATGTGACGCTTTGGCTTCCAATCTGGTAGATTGGTAGATCTCCACGGAAGAGACGCCGTCACTTGAGATCTAGAAAATATATAAGTAAAAGGAACAGTCAGTGTAAGCTATGGATATGGCAGATATTGCTCAGTTCTCACTCTGATGGACCAGCCCATCACCAGTGTTGTTGTTGTTGTTGTTGTTCCCTAAGCTGCCTGGCCGAACAGCCCCGAGTCCCTGAGAAAGGCCATGGCCACGATCGGGCTTTCCCACAGAGCTCTCATTGAGTGTAGATTGTGTTGTTGGCGTAAGTGGTTGTGTGAAATGCAGTCTTCTATGATGTGTTTAATGGTATGGGGTGCAGTGTTACATCCCGGGCAGGAGTCGACAACGGAGTCATCCAGTCTCTTCTGATAGCTCAGGAGAGCTGGATGGTGTCCGCATCTCAGCCTGGCCAGGTGGACTCTGTCCTCGCGAGGAAGGGAGGATTCGGAAGGATGGATTTCGGGAGGTCGTGCATGCAGCTGCGTGTTGTCTGTGAGTGAGTGGATGGATCGGTGAGAGATATGAGTATGGATGTGCTTCTGGAAGTTGGTTCGGGGTGGGCAGGGAGGGAGAGAGGACAGTAATTGTGTGTGATACCGTGTGCTGGGTGTTGTTTTGATATTTCTTGGTGTCTGTGGGTGTGTTGCCATGTAGTTTAGTGGGTGGTCATGGTTCGTGGAGGCTGCTGCCAGGAATTGAGTGCCTCTCATGTCCAGATGGTCTTTGACTTTGAGGATTTTGGTTTCTTGATGTAGGTGATCTGTGGGTGCAGTAGCAAATGTTGAGCTGAGGAGACGTTTATGTATAAAGAGTATTAGCGAGGTGATGCGTACAAGTAGACTGGGATGGTATGGACATGTGGAGAGAATGGATGAACAAAATTGGGTGAAAAAATGCAGGTCTGTGATTGTGGAGGGAGCTGCACCAAGGGGTGGACCGAGGAAGACCTGGGATCGGACTATTCGTGCCGGTCTCAAATCCAAGAACTTGACAAGTGAAGCAGCCCTTAACAGGGTTGCCTGGAACGCCGCCATTAGGACAAGAGACTGAAACTGCACGTATGTGTGGAACACTCAGTCTTAAAATTTTATGTATGTATGTGTATGGTGAGTGTTATATCACTGTAGCGCCAGGCGGCTATATTTACCGAAAATTACCTTCATTCCATGCACTTTTTCATGCATAAGCAAGAGCCAGAGCGTAATACAATTATATATCCGTGAAAGGACGATGATAGCGCTTTCCAATGACACCTGAATCATCCTTGTATGACATCTGGTTATCTTGCAACGATCGTGCAACCGAAGGGCAAAATCGGTAAATTATTGGCAATTTCGCTGTTTTTGGTGTGCGAGAGAGAGCCCATGATTGAGAGAGGTATGTGTCGGACTTCAATCTACGCCGCGCGGCCGGGGCGAGCGGTTGAAGCCTGCATATCGTCCCTCCAACGCCCGGTCTCTCTCTCATCGCTCATAATAGCGTCAAAATAGCGCCCGTCATATGATCGGTGTCGCAGGATAGGCCAATTTTCTCTCCCCCGTAGCGAATTGAGGGTTAAACGTGTGGGAGTATAAGAGGACATCCGAGTTCTGCGGTGAAATTTCTATGTGGAGTATAAGAGGATATCCGAGTTCGAAGGGTTAAGCTATTTCATAAAAACTATATTTTTCAATGTCATCTTGTAACGTAACTCAACCTAATCACACCGATATATGATATAAGCTAGGACACTCCTATCTTTCTCTCCATTTCTATCTTTCTCTTAACTCGTACAGTAGGATCCTAGGACTTAACAGTAATTTTCTAACCTCAAACTCTCTTCTCCTTAACCTTCCTTTCCTTTGTGTTTTTCTTTAGCAATATTGTCAATGTTTTTCTGTAATGTCACCTTCCTTTCTTAGTATCTTTCTCTCTAACCTCTTATTTCTCTTCTCCACAGCGCTTGAAACAGAAGGTTTATTCCGGCGATCGAGTTCAGCATGTGTGGTGAAGGAGGTACAAGAACGGTTCAACACAGGCCAGGATGTAATCTTTGCCCTGCCAGCAGATGTCCACACCGCTGCCGTCATCATCAAAACATTCCTGAGGGAGCTGAGTGAACCTCTCCTCACGTTCGACCTCTACGATGACGTCCTTAAGTTCCAAGGTACAGTACAGTACAGTATACTGTACAGTATACTGTACAGTATACTGTACAGTGGTGAGTGGAGCACCTTTTTTCCCATTCGAAACCTGAAAAAGAGAGCAAAAATAATGAAATACTTGACATCAAACTAGAAAACTTAAACAAAAACAAACAAGTGAACTGAACTCCAAGAATCTGCCATTGTCAAGGTGTTTGCTTCTTGGAGACGAAATTCGAGCATCACTTGCGCAAGTTGCTGCCGCCATTACGAATCCTGGGAGAATCACATGCTTTCATTAATTTAATTAGCGGGATATTGGTGTTAAGAACGATGTTAAAAATATTGGCATCAACACTAGCCAGCCGCTAAAAACCACCCGCCATTGTGATGGAAAACCACCTGTTTACAATCTTTTTTCTTCCCAAACCTCGTATTTCTCTCATTTATTATGGCCTCTAGTGCATTCAGTGATATAGACACTGGGCCTGTTGGTAATGATGAAGGAATTGAATGCTCGGGACCTTTAAAACAGAGAGCAAAGGCCAGTCAAGCGTGCCTACCGTGTCGTAAGAAAGCCGCGGAAATATGCCGATGAGTTAGGCTATGCTAAATATGACAATTATTTCAAATATAGTCTGTATGGTAAGTAATCTCCTCATAATATGTATTTATTGTATTTATTTGGGGAGAAATAGGTACTTACGGGGTGACTGTTTGGACGAATTTGGAACGAATTACTATTTTTCCCATAAAAATACGGTAATGCCCCAATCTTCACGAAATCAACCATACGCTTTTTTTTCAACACCAATTAGCCGCAAAGATCGGTGCACCACTGTATTGGAGTTGAATGGTGTTTTGGTACGGTACAATGATTACTTTTACTCATGTTCCTTAAATCTGCATTATGGTGTTAGGGTATAGGTTGCCAGCATTGGAGGTATTTTTTATGTTTCACATTAGTACAAGTAGCCTACAGTATGGGGCAATTCAGCCATGAGGAGAAGAGGAGTCCGTTCTATGAATTCACATCTGTCTTCAAAAGATCTTCACAGCCAAGCATTACACTGAGGATTTGGGAAACAGATTAACTTTCTCATGTAGTGATGTACACCCTATGTGGTGGTTTTGTGTTCTTTTATTTCAAAATATTATTTTTCTAAAGCGTTATTTCCACATAGCGATTTTTGAAAGTTTTGAAAGTTTTACATTATAATTATATTACATTATAATTATAATGTAAAACTTGCAAAATAAACAAACCAAAACAGGGACGACACAATATAAAGGCAAAAGAACTTATCAAAATCGCTATGTGGAAATAACGCTTTAGAAAAATAATATTTTGAAATAAAAGAACACAAAACCACCACATAGGATGTACATCACTACATGAGTAAGTTAAATTAAAATGTAAAACTTGCAAACAAAGTCAAACCAAAACTGGGACAAAGACAATATAAAGTAAAAATAAGTCAAAATTTAAAATATATTGAAATGATGCTTTAACATCGGATGAAAGTGGGGGGAAGGATGGCAGTCAGTGATCAAAGAAGGAAAAAGACCTGAATCATGTTTCTGAAGGATCTCATAGTTAGGCAACCTGCCAGGGACACTGTGCAAGACTGAGTAGCATGAAAAGTGCCCATCAGGTGACCAAGAACACTTATGCAAAACTTCGTTTTATACCAAATCTGCGGAAAGTTAGTGCCATTTTTCTGTGTCAGATTGATAGTTAATGCTCCCAAATTTACCAGCTTAAAATGGAGGAAGCATTTTTAGGTTAACTTATATTACATCCCTTATTCAAAAGAGTTTGTTAGTGTTTATAATTTACAATAATAAAGTTACCATTCTTTATTGATTTGTATTTACAGTAGTTCCTTTTTCTCACTGATAATCTCTCGTGCAGGTGTGAGCAAGGCGGAGCGAGTGGCAAACATCAAACAGCTTGTGCTGGAGAGACTTCCCGAGGACAACTACCTGGTACTCAAATTCATCGTTAATTTCCTCTCCAAGGTAATCGTCAGAGAATGTATACTGTAGTTGAAAGCCAAAGGTACCAAGATTATTGAAAGCTTGAATGCCTGAACTACAGTACAGTAGTCATTAATTTGGGTTTACACTTAGAATTTTAATTTCTGTACCATTGCTGTTGGTTTTGTTATTCCTGTATAATTACATGTATGCTGTATATTATAGTTTTTCCCCCCTTACCCCTGGTGAAAGGGGGACTCTAAAGCACCAGGTGAAAAATATAATTCCCATCTAACTCCCAACTAAAATTTGATGGTAGACGACTCATTTACCATTTGGCATGCATTATTTTGAATGTATTCTTACATGACATGATGGGGCTGTGTTGTGACAAGTCATTATTGTACTGTACTACAGTAAAGAGACTAAAACCACGCTCTCTGTGGATGAAGCGGTCTTTAAACTTGTATGTATGTATGTATACCTGCATGTACATGCATGCATGACAGACATACATGCACATATGAGCCTTGGTTACCCAAAGGTGGAGGAAATAGAGAGTGGAAACCTCAGCTGCAACAGAGCATCTGTTTGGGAGCCCCAGCCTCAACACTACCTTGCCACCTCTAGATCCATGTGAAAGTGTTAGGAGTATTTCACCGCTCCCAAATACAAGACTGTATACCCTTACTGATACCCAGCACTGTATGCCAACTACCTGGACTTGATGCTGGAAAGTGTAACTGGTCAATTAACCTGATATACTTATAAGCAAAGATGCTTTATCTGATCAAAACATTGGTCACAGAATGAAAATCCAATTTCCTTACATGAGAATATTTTCTTGCAGGTTTGTATCAGGAAAGGCATCTGGCTGTGAAAAATGGCATACCCCTGCCTCGTGGCAACTTCAGGTTCTCAGTTCATTGACTCTGTCCTGCATAGTAGTGGTTCTGCCCTGTGGAGGCTCAATTAGACTGTCATTGATACAATCAAAAGTAACACCAGTGCTATTAATTTGTCATAAAGTTATACATACATTTAAAAGGCTAAGTGATCCATTAGCAATACAGTTTCAGTCTTGTCCTAATGACCCTATGTGTCTAGGAAATTTAACCCTTTCAATCAGATGATGTTATTATTTTTGTATTCTAGTTACTACCAGATAATCTTATTCAACTTTGATAGGCCCTTTCAATGTTAGAGGGTTAAGTAATATATATCTTTTGAGAGTTGTTTGCTATCCCCAGGTGATGGACCGGAGTGACCTGAACAAGATGACAGCGAGTAACCTGGCAGTGGTGTTCGGGCCCAACCTTGTGCGACCCCGGGGCGGCCACATGTCCCTTAACGCCATCGCCCCCATCAACTTATTCGTCGAGCTTACGCTGCAGCACCACCACCAGATATTTGTACTCTGAGGTGGTTATTGTGAAGGGTCTGGCGTTTGTTTTTGATATGCCAAGCGCTCATTTTGTACCACTAATTCATCTGTCCAGTGAGGCGTTCGATTCGTTAAGGCACTTGTTTCAGTGTGCCAAGCGCCTATTTCGTGCCACCAACTCTTACAGAACTACCATCAAATTACGGAGGCTCTTGATATGTTAGGCCAGGTGCTTGTTTTGATATGCCAAGCTCTTGTTTCATACAACCAAATCTTTCAGAACCACCTTCAGATATTTGTGCTCCGAGGCACTTGATTCGTTAGATGGAGAGCCCAGGTCATAAGCCCAGGAGCTTATTTTTGAAATGCCAAGCACTTCTTTCATAACACCAAATTTTGAAGAGCCACCACTGGAATTTTGTACACGGAGGTGGATGGTGATTGATTTGTGAGGATAAGTATGCATTTTCTACCACTAAATCTTTGTACTCTGAGGTGCTTGATTTGTTAGTGTGAGAGCTTGTTTTGCAAATCCAAGCACTCATTTTGTCAGAAGCCAAGGGTCCTATAAGGGCCTTTCATGACCATTTCATAGGGTGGTAAGAGTAGGTTTTACATGTAAAGAGTTTGAGAGGTTGTTAGTGTCCATAGCCAATACAGTCGTCTGGGAGTATCGTGGGTGGTTGAATAGTTGAATTGCTATGAGGCCTGCTGCCAACAGATAAGAAAAAAGCTCACTACCATCTACCACTATAAAGTACCTTTATCATCCTCAGAAAGGCCTCGGGCAATCAAAATCATAACAAAGAATTACACAGAAAATAATTACAAAAGAGTTACACAGGCCTCAACCATTACTAAGATAGACAGTGTATATCAAGTACCTTAGTAAGAGTTTGGTACCATTATATTACTTAAGGATACCCAATAACACTTCCATAAGAAGAGAAAAGTGTGAAAGAGTAGCTACCATTTACCGTATGAAGAAATTCCTTAACATAACCTATAAGAAAAGGGACTTGATACCATTTTACCACTAGGATAAGAAAGATCCATATTACCACAACTGCCACATCATAGAACCCACGACCACCACTACTACTACTACTAGATCTTTCATGGCATAAAATAGTAAGTCGTGGGGTTAGAGAATGGCGAAATGTAAGCGCGTAGAACACCGCCGCCATCTGCATAACATCCTCGGGGTGTAGAGGTTGTATCACGAGCTTATGGCCATTATCGTAGAGTACAGTGTTAATTTAAAAGTGTTATTTAAGAGAAAGAAATATTATGGGAGGTTTGTGACATAGGAATATCATGAGCTTATTGCCAGCCATTTATCCATCTCATATTATTGCCATGAACAGTGACTATCGTTTGTATACGTCAAGTACAGCCAAGATTATTTTGTTATCAATCATTAATGTGCACTTAAGTCACTCGATCAATTAAATTTAGTCTATTTAATTACATCAACGTATCGTAGATTACCTTTAATTGCAGTTGTCTTATTTTTGTGACAAATATTACAAAGGATTTCATTGTAATTCAGTGTTCATAAAAATACAAAATTGACAGAAGGGATAAAAAACACCACCTGAGGAGGAGCACTTTCTTGACAACATTTCCCTCTCAAGTCAGTGACATGAAAAAGCTATAAGCGAAATGTCAATAAAGTGCCCTTCCTCAAATGGAATTTTGTCTTACGTTATTTCAACCTACGGTCAATTCAGCTTCATCTCATAAACTAACGTAAACTACCGGTAACTATTAATAACCTATGGGATTTACTGTGCAGTATAGTGCAGTACTGTATAGCAAATTTTAACTTAGGGGGAGAAGGGTTTATTTTTTGGTTGATTAGATTATATATTTATTATTTTTTTAGTTTCCTCCCTAGACCTCCATCAAACTTAAAAAAAAATCCATTAGAAGTACATTTTTTGATAGAAAAATGGCCTGACCGAAGGCAAGTTCTTCCAACATTATAGGCTCACTATCGTTCACCAGGGGAAAAAATTGTCACCTAAATAGCACAAAAGGTCTTTATTTGTTTGTTTGTTTGTTTATTTTGCAAGTTTTACATTATAATATTGGCAAAAAAATGGGGTGAAAGGTTTTAAAATCGACAAACTAATGGGGCAAACATCTTAAAATCTGAAAACCAATGGGGCTAAACATGAGGGAGAAGGGGGAGCCAGAAAACTGACCCATCTCCCCTTAAGTTTTATATACTGTAGGTTGAAGTATACAACAATCTGATGTATATATAGACTATTCATTCCTTGTAGAACTCGAGACATTTAGTGACTCTCAAGTACAAAATTATGCGCAACATGACTTAAAAACAATGTGGCATTAAGTTTAGAATTATTGTTTATTGCACTTGGGCCAACCTCACTGAGAGGGGCCCCTCAACTTTCCCTTCATAATTGTTAAGGGGCACAGGGCCCTGGGTGGGGCTTTAGTGTCCCGGGCTTTTCCGCACCCTCCTCAGCCCCTCACCTGGGAGCGGCTTCGGTCACCTGGGCTTTCTTAGTGGTAAAGCTGGGAGGGTTCTGTGGGGGCGCTCGGTTATGGCCTTGGCCTTGCTCGGGACCTTGGGGCTGTTCGGTCAGACAGCCTGGGGAACAACAACAACAACCTCACCGAGAACCTTGAGTGAATATTATTTTTTAATAGACATTTTGTTATTGGTGTATATAGCGAATAAGTTTTGACGTCAGGTCATTTAATATTTTATTTTTGAATAATAGTTTACTTTGCCTATTTTTAGATTATGATTATGTAGCAATATTGATCATTGATAATTTCCTGTACAGTCGGCCAAATAAGTGATTTCGATCAATAATTGGTATCGGCACTATCTAAGCATTAATTCATCGTTTCGAGTGAGATAGTCAAACATGTTTCTATCTTTACACACACTATTCAACATCTGACAGACATTAATACAGCATACAGCGAGCAAAACGTAATGATAGCGGAGACACGACATATTTGGCCAACTGTACCTCCATTTAAGTGAGTATTTGAGTAAGTATGTACAGTAAAGTAGAATAGTTTACTTCTAGCTACCATTTTCCTTATTAATGCTTTATTTATTGCTCACATTTATTCATACATAAATATGTTACAACTTGGCAAAATACATAAATGAATATATACATAGACCAAAAAAACAAGCACTACCCCCTTAATCAGTTCAAAGCTACAACATGTATCAGCATTAATTAATTACCACATCTTTACACACATACAGTATATTGTATAATTATGTGTGAATAAAAACACATTACAAGTCTCCCTCGATTTACAATTGGGTTATGTTCCTGGAAGTCCGATCTTAAATAGAAAAATCATATAGCAAACCCCTAAAATTAATGGGGTAAATGGGGATGCGTTCTGGGACCAGCCAAAACTCAAACCCAAACAGCTAAAAACCTATAATAATATCGTAAATCGGGGCATCGGATAGTGAGGGAGACCTGTACTAATATGTCTATGAAGATTGGGTAAAGAGTGAGCAGTGTCTTTTGATTAACATTTACAAATTTACATTTTTATTTTATATATAGTATAGGTAGGCCTATGTAATTGTGAATTACATTTGACATAAGTTACAGGTTATGGCTTATTTGAGAATTAGATAATGATCAGTCAACTCTAAGGAAATGTGCAACTTTTAAGATGTAGTTTTTCTGTATAAATAACATTCCTACAACTCGTCTTTCCCCATTTCTTCTTGAGCACACAAACCAAACCCTCATCTACCGGTATTCTGTAATAATCTTCCACTTTCCAGCGTGTTAAGTTTCTAGACTTGAGTATTTCCAATTGATTCATTCCTCTCTTCATGTATTATCACTTGTCTGTGCTTAACTAATTTATCTGTTTTAACGCTTTCAGTATAGGCTACAGTGACAATTTTCTTGTTGTTATCCTAGCTATCATTTCACGATTTTATGCATTTTTGGATGGTTCTATGGGAGTAAAAAGGTCAATTGAGATAGTGTTTGCCCTTTTTTCATCTCTATAGTTTTTCCTAACCTGACTTAAATTGTCTTGCATTAACCCTTACTGTATCGGCGACGGTATACAGCCGTCAGTAATAAAGTCACGAAAGATCGACGTCAGTACTATGCGGTCCTTGTAACCCGTATCGATCGGTACCTGGTACCATGACTTATAAACACTGCTGTGAGACCTTGGCAGACCTTGGCAACACTTCTCAACCTAGATCCAAGCCTGTGGAAGCTAGCTGGGACAGTATTCCTCCAACCTTCGGGGTGAGAGAGTATTCTCTCTTGACTCTGAAGCCATTTTGGCCACAATGTCTGGGACTGGAGGGTACATTTATAGTAATACCCTCTGGTACAGTAGGGGTTAACCAGAATAATATATATAGTCATCTTACTGAAGGGGTTATCTCTCCGACTTTGACGCGTACTAAGTTTGTAGAAAGAGTAATTCCACTAGGTTCATTCCTTTCATCATAATAGCAAGACAAAATTCCTCCTGAAGTACTGAACGACGTAACACACGGCAGAACACAATGCGTACAGATATACTCGATGTTCATGTCTCACATTCTTGGTTTTAACTTACTTTTTCTCTGTGCATGAAAGATAAAATTATGCTTTAGGACGTGAGACTGTAACCACATTCTCTGCGGACAAAACGGTCTTTAAACTTGTATGTATGTAAACTGAGTAGAGCTTAATCTTTTCAGCATTTGAGGACATTTTGTGCACTTTGTATTGACTATTGTTAGATTATTTTACGCATCTTGGGAAGGCCCTCTAGGAATCAAAGGGGTAAAATCTATCCTGACTTTTGTAATTCCTTTCTAAGCTGAGGAATATTATCTACTAGTAGCCAGAATGAAAAAAATACTGAAGGAGTTAAGCATACTGAATATTATGCTTTGTTCATGCATGTAAAGGACTTAATTTGTCTTTTTTCTGCAGAGATAATGAAAATTAATTTGAGGAGTGAGGACATGACTTTTGAGTGTGGCTGTACCGGTGTGTGTTTAACCCCGGGAGGATCTTGACGCGTTTTAGCAGATTATTTTGGCTATCATTAGACAATTGTATACAGCTTAGGAAGGATCTGTGGGAATGAAAAGGGTGAAGACTATCTAAATCAATCCTCTGACTTCCAGTTACCCTTCCTAATCTGAATAAAATCGTCCAATAATAGCCAGAAAACCGAAATGAAGTGCGTCATCGATCCTCGGAGGGTCAAGATTTACAGTTGCTGCCATTAGTTTTACCTTCTCTCCAGTAATAATTAAATGATCTGTGTAAATATAAAATTGCTCAGATTATATAATAAATGTATTCTAATTGACTATAATCACCTGATTTAGATATATGTAATGAAATCGGTATCTATTCAATCATGCTGTACTTCTCACTTCTATGTCTTTTGAAAATGACGGAAGTAATTCATTTGAGGGGAAATGGTATAACTTTTTTGGGCTACTGTAATATCTGAATCTGAAGCCAGTGTGTGATCATATCTTTTACCCATACTTTGTATTTTATATATATATATTGTAGATACGATAGATAGGAGAGATGTACATTTGATATTCGTAAGCCTATCAGTGCAAGAGAATGTTAGTGTAAAAATACATAGAAGAGTTTCACATACAAAAGCACCTATATTTCATAACGTGTAGTAGTTCTCCATTCACTATAGTGCTATACAGGTTGATATGGTTGGTCGACACACTGCTAATGATATCTTGGAGTGGTGTGGAGACGAGGTGTTTTATATTAGGCACTGTGGTCCCTCAAAGCTTCCCCGATCATAACTATTTTATATACTGTGCTTTAACTGTACCGGTAAGGTGGGCTTACTTTGAACAGGGAGGTATCTTCAGACATTTCTGGATATAATTGAATAAGCCACTGTTATAGGATCACAGCTTGATACTATGGCAAGACTAATATATTGCTCAATAGTAATGAAAAACACTACATACAGTACATATTATGCATGTAGTGTTTTCATTACTTTTGAGTAATTTTCCCTTAACTGTAGCTCATTATATCTTAAAATGTAAAACTTGCAAGCTAAACAAACCAAAACTTGGACAAAGACAATACAGTATAAAGGCAAAATAACTAATCAAAATCGCCATGTGGAAACAACGCTTTAGCGAATAATTATGAAATAAAAGAACACAATCTACCACATAACTACATGAGCAAGTTAATCTGTTTATACAGAAATGTCCAAAGTAACCTTCCAGTCCGAAGTTAGTTCATTATACTGTACGGTATAATGAGTGTTTGCACCGAACCACTACTTTCATCTTAAATTATACAAAATCAAGAGTTTTATACAAGCTTCCTGTACAGAGAGAGCACACACACACACAGTAGTTGTTTAGTACCTTATGGTTGTACAGTAGATGTAATGCGGGTTGTGCCCTTTCCAGAAATGTTTGCGGTATTTAGCAGATGACGCAAGTAAGACACTTAATGGGAAGCAGTTGATATTTCGAGTCTTCCTCCTCCCTCATGTTTAACCCTATTAGTTATGAGATTTCAAGACATTCGCACCATTAGTTTGGCGATTTTCAGACATTTTGCCCCATTTAATTGCCAATATTAAGACCTTTCGTGCCATTTAGGTGTTGACTTGTTTTCCTGGCGAGTGATAGCGAGCCTGTATTTGAAGAGGAATCGGCCTTCGGCCGGGAAATTTTTCTACCGAAATATTTACAAATTTATATCAAATTTATATTTATATGTCTTGTGGGTGTTTTTTTAAGCTTGATAGAGGTTTAGAGAACAAACTAAACCCCTCCTTAAACCATTGAGCCGAACCAGTAAATTATGCTGCACAATACCGTCTGGGCCCCCTTAAGTGTTGCTACTATAGAGGACACCGCAGGCACTACTGGAATTGCCATGACTGTAATATTAAAAAGTGTAGCTTAAACTATATAGGGCACAAGTAAACATAGATTTAGGGTAAAGACTTTCCTGTTACCGTGCGATGAGATATATTTTGGACACAGTTGATTTGGAGTTCGATCGTTTTTCAAGTGAGCAGGAAAGTAAAAGCTTCCTATAAAAGCAATGAATGTGAATGGTCAGAGAAAAAGTAGTAATAAGAGATGTACACATTCCTCATATACTGTACATTATAGCTATACAGTATATACTGTATTCAAAAAGCACGTCTGGTAAAGTATTAGTATAATCTTTCTCGTTCGGATTAACTGGGAGAAGATCTTGTACGGAGGAGTGAAACATTTTCCGTTTCCCTCTAAGAGGACCCTAATTTAACCCTCCAGACCCGGTTGGGCTCTGAGGCATCCATAAAAAAAAACCCGCGGAACCCGGAAGGGCTCTGAGGCTCCGGCAGCTAGAAAGCCTGTAAGCTTGTTTTGAAAGCCGTCCGTCCGACGCATGTAAACAACAGCCGGTTGGACCGACGCCGCACATCTCCGACCACAAGAAGGAGAGGCGTCCTTGTTCATGTGTGCCTGTATGTTATTGTTAAGTAGTGAAAAGTAATGTAAAGTGGCTGATATCGCCACAAAGTTATCTCCACGGAAATCTTCATCACAACTGAACCAGTTGACTTGGAGAGCTCTACTCAACGCCATTATACAGGTACGAAACACATCTACGCTTGGGGATGCGCGGGAGTGCGGAAGCAGTCAAAATAACAAAGCTACGGTAGCCTAGGCATAGACGTTTCTTGGCCAAAACCCCCGGGTTTCGCTATGGAATACATAGTCGGGTCGGAGGGGTTAAACTTGAGGACATTGTATTCTTCGGTGTTTACATCTTTTACGGACTGGGGTGATTATTTAAGCTGGATATTGGATGTCCACATATTTATTTACCTTGGTCTTTGAGATATTGTTTGAAAGAGATATAAATTTCCTTTTATTTTTGTATTTTGTATTTTTATTTTTTGAACGATTAGTTTAACCAGACCACTGAATAAATTTTCTCAGTGAATAATTTTGTTCAGACATTGCCTAGATCTTTCGTACTTTAACCTGGGTCATTCAGACTTTGCTTTTAAAGAGATGGTATAATCTGGACTGAATACTTGGCCAAAAGTCTAGGGTTTCCAGAAGCCCAAGATCCGAAGGTGAGAGGTTTACTGTGTATCTTCATGCGTAGAAGAACAGCGATGTACCTTGAATTGTTGTGAAGAAGCCAGAACCATATATGTGTAACCTCTAGAAGCGCTGTATAGCTTGTTGATCGCACCACACAGAAGATGCTGCACAAGCCCTTCCTGCCAATACCATAATCAATCCATTTATAATATTTGCTCAGTGTTGCTGGTACTATGTTGTAAAGAGTTTGATACATACTTGTCCAGTCTCAAATGTGAGATGAGGTATAACTGTTTTTGTGAACATTTGATAACCAAAAAAAGAAAAAAATCATCTATTCATCTATCTATTTACTCAGGCCATTTCCCCATTTTTTTTTTTTTTTTTTTCATGGGCTACTGATTATGATACATGTCCAAGTTCATTAGTTGTGGCACACTTTCATTATTTTTCTTTTATTTCAATATTATATTTTATTAAGCGTTATTTCCACAGCGATTTTGATAAGTTCGTTTGCGTTTATCTTGTGTCGTCCCAGTTTTGGTTTGTTTATTTTGCAAGTGTTACATTATAATTGTAGGCATTTCACTACTGTATAATGTAACTGTTGTGTGAAGCCCCAAGATAAAAGCGTGGAAAGTGTGTCACGATCTGAATGACACTAAAATGCGGGGAAGGTGACATATTTTACAGTAAACTAACATTTATATAGTACATTGTATAGTTTGAATGATGTGTAGTAGCTGGTGTCTGAAGTGTATTGATAGACCTTTTATTATGATTGCATATTAATTTGGAAAGACTTGATTGTGAGTTTCTTCCATACTAATCGGTACTCTTTGAAGTTTTCAAAGTCAGTTACATGCTACTGGTTTGATAATACAGTATTAACCCCTTCTTTACCGGCGACATCTTTTCAATTGTTTTCTAGCTATATTTAGACGATTTTGTACAGTTTTGGAAGGATCTGGGGTAGTAAAAAGGGTTAAGTGAGATAGTTTGAAGCTTCTTGATTGTTGGAGGCTCTTTTTAAACTGAATAAATCGCCTAACAGTAGCGAGAATAAATTAAAAACGACGTCGTCAGTACAGAAGGGGTTAAGAATCAAGTGACAGTACCATGAAGGACTTTGCTAAGACAGTTATTGAAAATTCGAAATACCATAATAATCTCGCCAATAATACCCAGGAATGGACCTGACAAACCTAATAATTTGGTGAACTTGATGGAAGTAATTTGATTATCTTAGCAGCAGACAAGTAATTGAAAAGCTATGATTATTTTTCAGGTTGGCTTTGGGTTTGAACTTTGAAAAAACTAAATACATTCCTTCTTTTAGACGTTTTAGTAGGTGTTGTTTTTAACATTTTAAGTTTACTTTTGTACTAAATAATTATTTTCCTAGTTAAAAGAAAGTTTGATTGAGCACAAATGCAAGATTTAGAATTAAGGGGTAAAATATAGATCCTTGTATTTTCTTGTCACTGATAAACCCAAGCCGGCCAGTGGTTTGACCCGGTTGATCCGTCACATAGTGAAATCACCGAACAATAATATTTCTACAACCAAAACTGCACCATCTTGCACCTATTGTATAAAAGCATCTATAAGAAATACTTAACCACCCTTTTTTTTTAAACGTTGCCATGTAGCATTCACCACACTGTTCTCTATCCATCTGTCTTCCATGTTTTATTTATAACAGCTTGTTCCTACTTTTTCAGAGAAAGATCACAAAAAACTATAAGGTTCTGTCTAGGTCATTCAGAATTTTCAGATTTTTTGTTTTCTGTTTAAAGACATTGTTCAAATACAAAACAATATTTGTTTACGCATTCTATTATCTTTGTCCACAAGACAAAGAGCCATATGATAATTCCCAAAATCTACATTGATATGCTGTACAATAAAACAATTATTGTATTGTACATGTGCCTGAGTATAATACATACTCATCAATTAGACAATGTCCATTGGACTTCAGTCAAAATGTACATATGTAATCATCAGATCAATCAATAATCATTTAGATATACAGTATAATACATCACAATACAGAATATGCATGCAACTCGGGATTTTATACATATTAAATACATTATAAAACAAACGCATACTAAAAATACATTCTGCTTCATAACATGGCAACTACCTTAAGAAATTTGGTTTTGTTTTTCTTATAGATGCCTTTGCTATTGTATTTCCTCCCATCCGCTTTGTACAGTACCAGGAGTGCGAGTGTGAGAGTGTACGTTAACACATGGGGAGGAGGAGGTTCGTCAATAACAGCTTCAATACCATGGATGTATATTGGTCTTATTCTGGCTAACACTAAATGATTTTATTATGGGATGTACAATCGCACTAATAAGTGATGTCTCGGCACCAAGTATGTTTTGATCAATAATTGGTATCAGCAATATCTAAGCTTCATTTCTTCATATCGAGTGAAATATGCAAACATGTCCCTACACTTACCCACCCTATTCAACATCTGACAGACATTAATACAGCACAAAGCAAGCCAAACGTAATGACAGCTGAAATCCATCCCGAAATCCATCCTTCCGAATCCTCCCTCCCTCGCGAGGACAGAGTCCACCTGGCCAGGCTGAGATGCGGACACCATCCAGCTCTCCTGAGCTATCAGAAGAGACTGGATGACTCCGTTGTCGACGCCTGCCCGGGATGTAACACAGCACCCCATACCATTAAACACATCATAGAAGACTGCATTTCACACAACCACTTATGCCAACAACACAACCTACACTCAATGAGAGCTCTGTGGGAAAGCCCGATCGTGGCCATGGCCTTCCTCAGGGACTCGGGGCTGTTCGGCCAGGCAGCTTAGGGAACAACAACAACAACAGCTGAGACATGACTTATTAGCACCACCGTACCACTTGGAATGAAAGAGGTAAATACTATCTCAATTAGTCAGATAGCGCGGTGCGTTTTATTGTAAATCACACCGATCTTGTTAAACAATAATAATAATATGGTTTTACAATAATAATCTCAAAACCTCTCTAATTTCCATAGGCGATTCCATAACTGAATAAAATTGTTCAATGTGAGCCGTGATAAAGACCATAATGACTGCCAACTTTTTGAAAATGTTTTTGGCACCGTGCTCTTTTCAACACGGCGCACTTTTCAGGGATTTCATTCGATTGAGTTTGGGTCATTTTAAGTTGTACAATCAAGTGCAAAAGTTGTGTCCTACCTCCATGACTTCAACTAATATATTATCTCTAGTGAAATATAGAAATACTGTGTGTCCCTAACGCCAATAAACAAAGTCCTTCAATATATAATATTACAGTTTTGTTGAGGGGTAGTTTTATCCTATGTCAAAAGAGGATAATAATGTTGAAATTTTGAAGGTGGGATATAATTTTTGCTCATGACTGTACTGTGTGTGTGTGTGTGTGTGTGATGCAACAGTGATATCAAAGTTTGTATTCTGTGACGGGAAAAATTAATGGTTTGTGTTGCTGTGTTTTTTGTAATTTCAGGAATCAACAATGTAACTTCTGTACTCTTACTTTGCTCCCATGTGTATGGTGTACAGTCGGCCTAGTAAGTGATGTCTCGGCACCAAGTATGTTTTGATCAGTAATTGGTATCGGCATCATCTAAACTTAATTTATTCATTTCTAGCGAGATATACAAACATGTTTCTACACTTACCCACCCGATTCAACATCTGACAGACATTAATACAGCACAGAGCGAGCCAAACATAATGACAGCTGAGACAGTGACTTATTAGCGCGACCGTACAATACTTTGATAGATTAGTGTTTGCTTGTTAACAGAGACTTAGTTGTGAATGTTATCCATACATATAAGGTATATTTGGGGTGGATTTAGAGCATATACCTTTGCTGTCCATTCAGTTTCGATGTACTGTATTATGAACTGGTACCTTCTAGTATATAATTATATATAATTAGTATATAATTATCAATTGATTTATTCCAGCCAGGATCTGTACTATACTATACCTTTTGTCAGTCCGAAATTACATTTTGTCAATTTTTTGACTATCCAGAGAGTTGATAAACTCTCATTGATTGTAATGAAGATTCTACTCATATGAATATGGTATTTACAAATAAACAAATCTATTTGTATATCTATACTATTTTCATGAGTATAATTGACATAAGACACTCAAGACAAATGTCTTTTAACTCTGGATTGTTAAAATTTAGTGCCAAAACAACATTTTTGACTGATTAAATGTTTAGTTATTAGTTTTAAATGCATCTGATAAATCCCAGTAAATTTGCACAAAGCCTTACTCAGGTGCATTAGCTACTAGATACATATTGATAAATCTTAGTTAACTGAATGTATAAAATAACTGATTATACTGAGTGCTCTAATATCACATTCATCTATAATTCAAAACATCCAAAAAATTCCTCTTTGCTAAAATGTTATACTGTACCAATTTTGTATATATTTTCACTAGGACCAACCTCCCTGAGTGCTTGATCCTTTGATTTCAATCTTCATGAATAGGCAGGGCTTGAATTCGATAACATTTGGAAAAGTGAGGTTATAATACTTTTAGCCCCTTCTGTACCGGCAACGTCTTTTTTAACTTTATTATAGCTATATTTAGACGATTTTGTGGAGCTTAAGAAGGGTCTGTGATAGTAACAAGTGTTAAGTGGGATAGTTCGAAGCTTCTTTCTTGCTGGAGGCCCTTTTTAAACTTAATAAACGTGTCTATTGGTATCCAGAATCGAGTTAAAAGGACGGCACGGTAATGAAGGGGTTAACCACAAACTGAAAACAGTAGTTTACAGTAATTTAATTTTTCCAGTTCCACTTATGAATGTAGACAGTTTTATAATAAACAGGCCAATGTGTTTGTCTCCAACCTCCCCTTGTTCTGCTGTGCATTGACTGAGCCAGGTAACTGTGATGTAAACTCTTTCAAAAATCATTGTAAGTGATACTGTGAGTATAATGGTCTTAATATCTGTCTAGTCTGAGTGTATATAATCTGATATTAAAGATCTGGATGTGAGAACATTGAGAGCATTTACTTATTCCTAATATTTTCCTGTATCTTTCAATCAGATGATGCCATAATTATTTTTTACCTTACCTACCTACTAGTACGCCCCTTGATGAGGTTGGGGGCTTCGGGGCTGGCGACTGCGGTTTAATGGGGGAAGGTTTGGGGTTTTTCCCCTTCCCTCTCCCCTCGAGCTTTTGTCGTTGGCTTGACTATTTTGTATAGTTTTTCATTCCTCTTTCTATGTTTTTCCCCTTCTGTTCTTATTCTGTCCCATTCGGTTGTCCTCGGGCAGCCTATATCTCATGCCTCCCTGGCCTGGCTAGGTAGTAGGCTCCTGACCTGTTTTGTCTCTTCGGTTGCTGATGCGGCCGAGCTGACTTGTATATTTGAATTCTAGATTCTGATGGGTGCATAGCTATTATGGCTCATAAACTACTGTACATGCACACATGGAGAACTATTGCAAACTGGGAGGAGGTTGTAGGCACCAGTCATGCAGTGGTTGTAGATTTCATTTTCGCCCAAACCTTTAATGTTGACGATATCGCTCATAGTAAGTTATTTTGCGAAAACTCAGGCGTGATGGTAGGCTACTTTTGTACTGTAGGCTACCAGTCTTTATTAATTTTATTTCTGCATTGCATACATAATGTTTGTTAAAAGTTTGTTCCTTACACATTTCAATATACACAATTCCACAGCTACCACTTCGATAATGTTGCTATCTGTCATACAAATCAATCACTAGAATATATTTAAAAGTGACACAACTTGCAGGTTACAGTATATTTGATTATGTTTCACGTGTATTGTAAAGGTTGTCCTATGCCAGTTCGTTATGTCAAGACTCGGTACCTCATAGACAAGTTTGAGTGGCTTCACACTCCGACATATGCCTATTCAAACCGTCCAACTATTGACACACAGGCTCAGAATAATTTAACATTGTTTTTATACATAATATTCAGTCTGGCGGCCTGTTAACTGAGAGTGTACCGTGATGGCCTGGGGCGGTATTGTCCGATATAGCCTACGTAATATGATTCTGTTGATAGGTAATGACTTTAGTGTTGCTTTCATATAAATGAAGCAATTATAATGGCGATGCCAACTGTAATATTATATACACATAGGAAGAAAGATGGACGTCTTAATTGAGAATGTTGCAGTGTAGGCATAACATATTTGTGGCAGCATTCTATAGGTCGGGTGGGCATGATGTAAAATATTTATTTTTAATCAAGAATTAGTAACTGCTGTTAATCTCTATACTCATTCAATACTATTAATCATGAAGTAGGCCAGTTAGTGTGGAAATAGGGTAAACGCAATCATTTACACCTTCATTGCTCGCTCTGCTAGGTCGACCTAGCAACCTCTTTTGGCTGTTCGCTTTGCTAGCCTAGCAGAGTGAGGAAGCAATGTCGTTCCGCTAGCCTAGCAAAGCGGTCGCACGAAGCAATTTTTTGCTCGCTGTCAACGGAACGCGTTGCAGGCTTGCAGCTATATTTGTCCTCCAATAAAAAATTGTTAGGTTAGGCTAATGTCCTTTCAAAGGGGTATAGGCTAGTAAACACTAGGATATACCCGGTCAGAGGTAGGTGATACGCCCGATAACACAACTCTTGCTGAGTTAACTTCAAGGCAAGGTTTTCGTCTCTGAGAAATTGAACCTGTCTCTCCACATCTCATCCTTTCTTGCAAGGCAAGACAAAGCTGGAGAATATGGGAAGAGGTAGCGCTCTCGTTCACACCAGCCATTTTACTAAGTCACCACACGAGCGCTTTTTCCCTCAACACTGGTCTGGCAGCTTATGAGGTCAACATTTGCAACATTTATGCTACCTAAATTCATCCATCATCAGCCTAGTTTCCGATACCAGTGTAAAATAATCCAGAAATGTTGCCAGAAAAATGTTGACCATCGAATGTTGACTATAAAATCTCGTGTGATACCAGCTTTACTTATCACACATTTAAGATAGGCAGTGACAGCTTTTCTACCCTTGCTTGTGTTTACTGTATTATATGTACGATGTTATGTGTTCCATGTGGTCAAACGGGTTAAGTGAGATAGTTCGAAGTCTGTTCATTGCTGGAGGGCCTTTGTAAACTGAATAAAATCGTCAAATCTAGCTTTATTTAGACGATTTTATGCAGCCTAAGAAGGATCTGTAGTAGTAAGAAGGGTTAAGTGAGATAGTTCGAAGCCTGTGAATTGCTGGAGGCCCTTTTTAAGCTGAATAAAATGGTCTAATCTAGCTATATTTAGACGATTTTGTGCAGTTTAAGAAGGATCTGTGGTAGTAGAAAGGGTTAAGTGAGATAGTTCGAAGTCTGTTAATTGCTGGAGGCCCTTTTTAAGCTGAATAAAATCGTCTAATCTAGCTATATTTAGAAGATTTTGTGCAGTTTAACAAGGATCTGTGGTAGTAGGCTAAGAAGGGTTCAGGGAGATAGTTCGAAGCCTGTTAATTGCTGGAGGCCCTTTGTAAACTGAATAAAATCGTCTAATAGTAGCCACCATAAAATGAAAAGGACGTCTTTTAAATTTTATGGTGGCTACTATTAGACGATTTTATTCAATTTACAAAGGACCTCCAGCAATTAACAGGCTTCGAACTATCTTACTTAACCCTTTGTACTACCACAAATCCTTCTTAAACTGCATAAAATCGTCAAATATAGCTAGATTTGACGGTTTTATTCAGTTTACAAAGGGCCTCCAGCAATGTTTATGGTTCGAAGTATCTCACTTAACCCTTTGTACTACCACAAATCCTTCTTAAACTGCATAAATCGTCAAATATAGCGATCAAACATAGCGATTTTGATAATTTAATTTTACTTTATATTGTCCTTGTCCCAATTTTGGTTTGTTTAGTTTGCAAGTTTTACATTTTAATAGCTAGATTTGACAATTTTATTCAGTTTACAAAGGGCATCCAGCAATTAACAGGCTTCGAACTATCTTACTTAACCCTTTTTATTACCACAGATCCTTTTTAAACCGCATAAAATCGTCTAAATATAGATAGAAAAAAAGTTAAAAAGACGTCGCCGGTACAGAAGGGTTAAATTAATATAAACTAACAATTTTTTTTTTTTTTTTTAGTGGTTAAGGGATGAGGTCACGAGGAACCTATTTACCCTGGCATAGACCTATTTTACTGTTAGGCGATCAACTATAGCTTTCTGACGCCCATACAACCTTCCTAAGCTGCATAAAAGTATCTAACCATGACTGAAATTAAATATTTCGGTAATTCATGACCTAATAATCTTATATAACCATATATAGGCTAATCTTACATAACCTTGTCTTGATAACTTAACTCTTGTACGATCGCGCTAATAAATCATGTCTCAGCTGGCATTACGTTTGGCTTGCTCTGTGCTGCATTAATGTCTGTCAGATGTTGAAAAGGGTGGGTAAGTGTAGGAACATGCTTGTATATCTCACTCCATATGAAGAAATTAAGCTTAGATATTGTTGATACCAATTATTTATCAAAACATACTTGGTGCCGAGACATCACTTATTAGCGCGACTGTACCGGTGACGTCTATCTCAATTAATTCTAGCTATATTTAGATTTTGTGCAGTTTAAGAAGGATCTGTGGTAGTAAGAAGGGTTAAATGCGATAGTTCAAAGCCTGTTAATTGCTAGCGGACCTTTTTAAACTGAATATAATCGTGTAATAGGGGCCCATAATAATGTGAAAGGGCCGTCACCGGTACAGTACAGAAGGGGTTAATGGTTAGTGCGCTGAATTTTGGTGTGAGTATCCTAGGTTCGAATCCGTGGAGTACCACATGTATTAATGTGATTGCTTTCATTAACCCGTACTGTACCGGCGACGTCTTTTTAATTTTATTGTGGCGACTACTAGTCAATTGTTCTCAGTTTAGGAAGGATCTCTAGCAATTATAAGGCTTCGAACTATCTCAGTCGACCCTTTTAACTACCACAGGTATTTCCTAAGCTGCAAAAAATCGTCTAATTATAGCTAGACCAAAATATAACAGACGTCACTGGTACAGAAAGTCTTAATTAGGTAGCCTATATTTGTAAGTTAATTGGTGGGGTGGTGATGATATGATAATATGCTAAACATGAGGGAGAAGGGGGTCCAAAAAAGCGAGTATTAAAGGGACAGGGGGGACTGAGTACTTACGGGAGGAGGAGGAGGAGGAGGAAGGAAGGAAGGAGGGGGAGGAACGGAACAACGAAATAATGCCCATATAAGGCAACGGGAGAGAGAGGAGGAGGGATTGGGGGAAGGGAAGGGTAAGGGGGGGGGGAGGGAGCGACTGAACAAAGAGAGAGAGAGAGAGAGTATCCTGTCGGGGAGGTGGGGTGGGGTGGGGTGATTTAAAAAAGCGCGCGCTAAATCTCATATCCTGTTGGGCGGGGAGGGGGGTGGAGGCGGGGTGCGGGGAGGAGCTCGACCAATGAGAGAGCGCCACGTCATAGCCCATCAGCAGCTCACCAACCCATCTACCACGGGCCAGGTGAGGGATTTCTTTTCTAGCTGGACTACATAACGAGGTGACGTAAGTGTTTTCGTTCTTGATAATGTTATATTTTATGAGTTTATAATCGAGGGACTTTTTATCTTGTTATTATCGGACTGTATTTACGGTGTACTGGCTTAATCCAGGATCATAATAGCCCGTGAAGTCTTCTCGTATGTGTCCGCGATTTTGATGAGGTTATTTAATTATTTTATACTCGAGGGACATCATTTTCACCTGGTGTCGTTGTGCCATATATATCGTCGATATGTTCACCATCCCAGCACCTGTCCTTCATCAAAGTGGGTCAATATTTACGAGTCACACCACAGCTGGGATCTCATTTTTAACCTTAGTTTTGGGTTCCTATCATTCTATGCTTCATTGCTATATACTTTTTATCCACCGGAAAATATATTGTTTTTAGCCTAGCTATTTTTTTTTTTTTTTTTTTTTAGCATTAACCTAACCAAAAAACCTAACCTAACCTAACCTAACCTAATCTAATAGCCCCCAAATACATTTAGGTTAGGTTAGGTTAGGTTTTTAGGTTAGGTTAATAATAAAAAAAATAGGCCTTAAAAAAAAAAAAAAAAAATATATATATATATATATATATATATATATATTTTCCGGTGGATAAAAAGTATATAGAAATGAAGCCTAGAATGATAGGAACCCAAAACTACCCTTAGAAATGAGATTCCAGCTGTGGTGTGACTCGTAAATATTGACCTCAAAGGGCTCTATTAACCAGCTAAGTCGATATATATTCACTGGTTGTCATTTAAAATAGATTTTGGCTATCATACAGCTTGTGAATTAACATAAACAAAGGCCAGACGATACGAGGCTTCTCCTTAGGGCCTAGGCTAATAATGAAACTAGGTTTAAAGTCTTAAGAAAACAAAAATGGAATGTGCCTGGGTAAATATATAGAAATATACCAATATAATATCCACTATACGATCGTAAGTCTTGACACTCTGAAGTTCTATTTTAAATTAACTTGCAATGTTTAACTATTTTGATTTAATAATCCAAAATAATATCCGATTTTAACGTATGTGTGCGATTTTTATGGTTATTTAATTATTTTATACTCTGGAATTTTGTATCTTTAAAGGGGCCTCTATTTCTGACTATTCTTTACTTAGGGTGTGCTGGCTTAATAATCCTAAATAATAATAGCCTCTGAAGGCCTATTTTAACGTATGTGCGCGTTCTTTACATGGTTAATTTATACTTTTAATTTTTTTCGGAAAACTGCTATTCCTGACAAGTTTCGATTTGCGGTATGCTGGCTTAAATAATTGTTTGATCACCTGAAGTCTTCTTGTAATTTAATATAATTTGATTACTGTAACTCCGAATTTCTAGAAGGTAATTAGTTTTTGAATAGGTATAAAGTACTATTTGACATGTTAATTAATGTAATCTGGATCAAGAATTATTGCGCATGTCGAAGGTTCATTTGTTTACCGAGGCGAGGTTCGAAGAAACTTACCTATAAAGGGCCTCACTCCTCCAACGCCAGCTCAGCCGCCATTACCTCTACCTGTATGTATCTCCACATTTATCAGTCTCCATCTTGATCATTATAGCACCTGTCATTAATCAACATGCGCTATTAACTAGCTAAGTGTATATATATTCACTGGTGGCCATTAATTTATATGTAACAATTATGAGAACCTGTAAATTTACATAAAAGGCGAGACGGTACATTAGTTTCTCCATAGGCTAACTATGGCCGCCGCCATCACCTCTACCTGTTGTGCCAAATCTTTACCATCGTAGCACCTGTCTTTCATCAACATGCTCCATTAACTAGCAAAGTGTATCTATATTCACTGGTGGCTATTATAAGAACTCGTGAATTAACATTAGAGAAGATACACGTTTACCTTCGCCCGAACACCTATCGATCACATTCACCCGTTACCATCCCAACACCTGTCATTCATCAACATGCTTCACTAACCAGCGAAGTCTATATAGATTCACTGGTGGCCATTAAATATTATGTAGAATATTATAGAGCCCGTTAATTAACATAACAAAAGCCAGAAGATAAGGGGCTTCGCCTTAATAGGCTAGGCTAGCCTAGGCCATGTGTATTTTTTTTTTTTTTTGGCCAAACCGGTATCGTTATTGGCTAGGCCTAGCCTAGTTAATTTAATTGATTTTTTTTATTTATTGCATTTAATTTCATTTAATTTCATTGTTTTATAGCCTAGGCTAGCCTAGCCTATGTATTGATAAATCTACAGTTATACTACCCCTATTTTGTTGCTATTCTGTTGGTACTAATGGGTTAATATTATTAGTAGTAGGCCTAGACTTAGGCTAGTATGTTTTGATGCGTGGAAATTTATATTTGACTTGAAATAGATACATTGACGTATTACAAACCTTCGCGAACCCATAAACAGGGAACGTGAGCTGGGTTTAGACCGGTCGCGAGACAGGTTAGTTTTCGGTTCGGTTAAGTTAGGCTAGGCTAATGTTAAAAATACTCAAATGCGACGGTCCTCGGTATTAAACAACACTGTATATCAAATAAAAAATAAAAAACTACAACAAATTAGGCCTACCTGAAAAACTGATCTGGTTGGTGATAAATTTTTATCAAAATAAGTTTTTTTTCCAGTTTCCGCGTCTGCTGAACCATCCAAAAACACGCTAAAAGGCGTGTTTTGAAGGGGGGAGGTGGTGAGGGGTAGTATAACTAGATTTACCAACTTGCATAATAAACTAACTAGAAGTACTTACCGTATCAAAATCGCTAGCCTAGGCCTATGTGAAAAAAATATAGCTTCGATAAGGCTAGAAAAAAACAAATTGCTAACTTTCCCAATTTAGCCTAGCTTAGGGGCCGTCAAATTTTGAGAGGTTTCGCACTAAAATTCAGTCTAGCCTAGGCCCGTGCCACTGTCTTTATAGTCATTAGTGTACAGTCGCGCTAATAAGTGATTTCTCGGCACTAAGTATGTTTTGATCAATAATTGGTATCCGCAATATGTAAGCTTAATTTCTTCATATAGCCTAGAGTGAAATATACAAACTTTTTCCAACTCTTAACCACCCTATTCAACTGACTGACATTAATACAGCACAGAAAGCCAGACTTAATGACAGCTGGGACATGACTTGTTAGCGCGACCGTACCCCAAACCTAAATTCAAAAAGTCGCGGGGGGCGCTGCCCCCTCAATCCATCCTGTATCCAATGGCAACACTCTAATGCAATGATCCTTGCTATATAAAATTACTAAATTAATATATTTATTGAGGCCCATTTCCCATTTTTAAATTTGTTTCTGGGGGCGGCCGACTAGAGACAGATAGGGAAAACTGAGCAATGGCACTTCATATACAACCTGAAAATTTATTATTAATCCTTATATATTTTGTATTTGTCATTGCTTATAAAGTATGATTAAGTAATTGAGACTAGATTGAAATTAAGTCTAAAAGAGATTATGGCTAAATTGACTTCTTTTGATCTGGGTTAGTGGTGTAATGGTTTAGTAGTTTTGTTCTGGGTGTGGTGTCCCGGGTTCTAATCCGGGGAGGACCATATGCTTTCATTAGTTAAAAGTACATTGGGGTTTGTAATTGATAAGTTAAGAACGGGGTGTTACTTATATATTTTTGCACCACAACCGTATTTTGACAATTTTGTTTAGGCCTACTAAACTTTGGTGTCTACAGCTCCAACTTCTTTATTACTTTATAGTCAGAAATTGCTAGTGGTTTATTACTGTTCTATTAATTATTTATTATTTCACATATGCTTTCATTTAATTTCATTGGAGGTGTTTGGTGGTGTAGTGAAATTATTACAATTTTGATTATAGATTTGTCATAATTTTACCACTACCTATTCCCAGCAGTGAAGGAGAGACTATGCTACACCATGGATGTGTCGGAGAACCCGGTACCGGTACAATCTTGTGAGAGATCCTTCAGAAGCTGATGAAAGTGGACAATCTTCACACTTCCACCGGGTGAGTTCTATTTAATGCTAGTTTAATAGTGTATATAATGAAAAAGCCTACAAACTTTATTTTTATTAATTTCTATTTTTATTTTATTTTTGTCATTGGTACAGTAATATATTTATGCTAGTTTGTGTATGTAAAGAAAAAGCCTACAAACTGTATTTTTCATATTTTTTTGTCATTGGTAAAAATATTTATGCGATCTATATCTATCTATGCTCAGGCCCAATCCCCACTTTTCCTATTTTTTGTCTATCTATCTATTGCCTGACGCCGTGATCCCCGAAGGGGTGGCCACGAACGAACCGCCCCCATGCACCTCTGTCCCCAGTCAGTCGACGCCCCTCCCCCCAACCAGCACCGCCTTCGTTCATGTAGTTCCTCACTCACAAATATCGCCTCAATGTACTGATCCTGTCGGTCGGCTCTTCTCCGGTAGTGTGTTGGCCGAGACTTGTGTTGATGGACTCTGCCCGTGTCTGAATCTGCCCTACGTCGGACTCTGCCCTCAAGTGGTGCACCCTCAAGTTGTAAGCTGTCAATTTGTAATTTTCCACATTCAGTTTAAAAAAAATAGATTTCTGTGTATATAAATGTTCTTTATTTTTCTTTGCTAACTCTCCATAAAGCTTTAAGAATTCTCCAAAGACTCATTTAGAGGTGAACTTGTGAAATTTTCATGAGAAAAATGCCCCATCTTAGGGCAGGTTCCTCCTAAATTGCAGTCGCTATTGCACAAAAGTTCTCAAAGTCGCCGTAGTGGTGGGGCAGATACTTTTAAATCTGTAAACTAATGGAGCTAAATATTATAGTTTCCACATCTATTTTGATAGTTTTGTCATTTTACTGAGTTTGTCAAAGTTTTGGGTTCTTTATTTTGATACTTTTAAATTCTAATTAGGGATAAGGAAGTCTAGAAAGAAAAAAATATATAATGTGGTGGACGCTGAGTTTTTGCCTGGTGGTGGACGCAGAATTGTGGCCTGGTGTGGTGTGGACAGTGTGCCAAAAGAAGAAGAAGTTATATCTTTAGTAATTAAGGAAGTTTCCCAATTTTAGAGTTTAGTACGTGGCGTATAATGGGGGGTCCGGGGGGCTCTGTCCCCCGGTATTTAGGGGGGGTTCAGGGGTCACCGCCCCCCAAAAAAAATTGAGCAATCAAGGGTGTTAGCAACCTGTTTTTGTGTATTCTGCAGATGATTGCAGGTAGTAAATGCAAGTGATTATTTTAATTTAAATGTGAAATAATAGTCCTCCCTCACAGATAATTACATACTGGTTAATAGTTTTTAAAATCAATGTAAGTAGTTTAAGCACCTTACCTGGGAATGCTACGAATGTTCAGTGATGATATTGGTTAATTCCCCATAAAATGATGTTGAGTACCTGTATCAACATGCAGTACCGGTATATCCAGCAAAATGTAAATATATTAGATATACAGTATGCACAATTGGATTAAGATGCCCTTTCCGTTAGCCAGACTCAAGAGATTATAAAATAAATTAATAGCCTAACTCAAATTTATTTTGTAAAGTAGTCTGTTGCCCCCTGCTCACCACGGGGAGGTGGAAATAGGACTCCTGAGCAGGAAAAAAATTTAAGGATGCACTTGCTATGTGCGGTCTCATCTGGACGGATGTTATCGCGTCGTGGTTGTTGTTGTTATTGCTGTTCCCCAGACTGCCTGGGCGAACAGCCCCAAGGCCCCGAGCAAGGCCATAAAAGAACCCTTCCTGCCTACCACAATAAAGCCTGGGTGACCGAAGCCACTCCAAGGCGGGGAGCTGAGGAGGGTGCGGAAACGCCCGGGAAACCAAAGCCCCACCCAGGGCCCTGTGCCCCTCAGCAATTATGAAGAGAAAGTTGAAGGGCAATGAGGAAGTTAATAAGTGAGGTAGATGAGAGGGTAATAGAGTTGAAAGAAGTAGTGGTTTAGCTCACGGTATGAATGTAAGTACTGGTGACTGTCAAGTACAGTATAATTGTTATTTGAGATGGTTAATAATAATTTTGATTAATCAGCTACAATTCAAATATCTATGATTACTCCTTACTAACTACTGTATTGCAATTTATTGGACAATTTTGAAGTAAGTTGTGTTAAGTTCCCATCTATTTTGACTAAAAATAAATGGGAACATTATCGCTGCTCGCAAGCCGTGGGCCAAAGGCCGCAAACTTGGCAAAGCACCCCCTCAAGTTATCCATCGTGTATCCCACATTGGAATTATAACTAAGACCTAATTTAGAATTAGAAAATTCAGACTGCGAGAAAGATCTAGGTGTGTTTGTTAGCAATGATTTGAAGCCTAGAAAACAGTGTATAAGCGTTCGTAATAAGGCAAACAGGATTCTCGGGTTCATCTCTAGGAGTGTGAGTAACAGAACTGCTGATGTTATCTTAAAACTTTACTTGTCATTAGTGAGACCCCATATGGATTATGCCGTCCAATTTTGGTGTCCTTATTACAGAATGGACATAGATTCATTGGAGAGAATTCAGCGTAGAATGACAAAAATGATCCATAATATTAGAAATTTTCCGTATGAAGAAAGGTGGAAGAAATTAGGTTTACATTCGTTAGAGAGACGCAGAGTTAGAGGTTCAAGTGGGTTAGTGGGATTAACAAAGGGGACATGACAAATGTACTAAAGCTCAGTGATAGCGAAAGAACTCGTACCAATGGTTACAATTTAGATAAATTTCGTTTCAGAAAAGATATAGGCAAATATTGGTTTGGTAACAGAGTTGTAGATGGGTGGAATAGGCTACCAAGTGATATAGTGGGATCAAGAACGATAGGGAGAAAACCTCTGCCGGTGGTGGGGCCGAGGCTGCCACTGTTGCTAGAATAGGTGTGGCTGGGAAGTTCAGAGAATTGATGCAATCCTGACCATGAAAAGAATGCCCTTCTCCCCTGAAGGGAAAGGTGTATGCCTCATGTGTTAGAAGTGCAATGACGTATGCCTCAGAAACATGGGCCGTTAAAGTAGAGATGTCAACAGAATGGAGCGTAATGAGATGAGAATGGTGAGATGGATGTGTGGGGCCAGGCTACAGGATAGAATAACAAATGTTGAGCTGAGGAGACGTTTAGGTATAAAGAGTATTAGCGAGGTGATGCGTACAAGTAGACTGGGATGGTATAGACATGTGGAGAGAATGGATGAACAAAATTGGGTGACAAAATGCAGGTCTGTGATTGTGGAGGGGGCTGCACCAAGGGGTGGACCGAGGAAGACCTGGGATCGGACTATACGCGCCGATCTCAAATCCAAGAACTTGACAAGTGAAGCAGCCCTTAACAGGGTTGCCTGGAACGCCGCCATTAGGACAAGAGACTGAAACTGCACTTATGTGTGGAACACTCAGTCTTAAAATGTTATGTATGTATGTATGTAGGGAGCTTTAAGAAAAAATTGGATAAGCATATGGACGAGAAGGGTTGGGTGTGAAGGGGGATCAGCCGGGTTGGGCCAATCAGCGCTCTGCAGACCCCCGTAATCCTGCGTTAATCTCTAACCGGTTTGGTAAGATGATCCTCAGGGTATTAGAGTGTTGAGCCTATAATTGGGCTTTGTAATTGGGGTTGTGTGGGACAGGGATCTGCCTTGCTTAGGCCAATCGGCTTTCTGCAGACTCCCATTTTCTTATGTTCTTCTTATGTTCTTAAGACCATGAAAACACTAATTTCTCAAAATCTGGAGGAAAAAACCCTGAAAATTAAGAGTGCGAGCCTTTTGCCTATAATTACCGGCCTATGCTTTCATTAGTTTAATAATTTCATTGGAGGTGTTTGGTGTTGTGGTGAAATTAATAAAAATATAGATAGGCCTAGCCTAGGCCTAATACAGAAATGTATGATTCCATATTATGGCACAACAGTAGATAACTCATAACACCAATAATAAAATTGTACAAAACACAAGTAAGTAGGCTTAGTTTTGAAGATCAGCGATAATGATTCATGATGAAGGTTCAACCCTTTCACGAATCACGCACGGCACGTGTGAACGGTGTGATGTGATCGCGTACTTAACTTTCCTTAAGGCCAGGCCTAGCCTAGGCCTATGCCTTCATTTCAGAAAAAGTCAAATTAGGCATAGCCGCATAGGCCTAATTAAGATAATTAGCCTAGCCTACATCGAATGATGATGGACGAGGACACGGGCCGACTGCAAGAAGACATGAATGTAGTGTTCCAGTGGACCAGGGAAAACAACATGCAATTCAATGAAGAAAAATTCCAATTACAGTAATAACGGTACGGAGATAATAATGGCGTTAAAGAAATTACAAATTACTTAACAGAATCTAACCACATAATAGAACGGAAAGACAGTGTGAAAGACCTTGGGGTATTAATGTTTGAAAATATGGGTTTCAAAGTACATAACCAGGTCAAGTTGCGGCTGCGAAACGTCTAACGGGGTGGATTCTACGTACATTTAAAACACGCGGTGAATTACCTATGATAACGCTCTTCAAATATCTAGTGCTACCGGGGCTTGAATACTGTAGCATATTAACATGCCCATACAAAGCAGGTGAAATAAATGACTTGTGTACAAAGAAATTTCACTTCGCATATAAGTTCGATAAAACATCTACACTACTGGCCCATAGGCCTACTTTTTTATTAGGTTTTGCCGAGGGTTAAAACACATTTTCTTATGATCTTTAGAGCATAGGCTATAGATTCAATATTTATCTTCAAATATATAAAAAAAAATTGTGGTATTAAAATAACATTGAACCCAAATTACTTACGCTGCAACAGGTAACATAACCGGTTAATTAATGGTTATCCCTCTGAGGCTGAGTCTCTGACTCTGAGACTCAATTATGGACATTCCTGGAATCCTGGTGAATCCTGGAGAAACCGCGTTACAGCGGCCCCACACTGGCACTGTGACTGTAGGGCTTAGGATTCAGGAATAGGCTAAGGCCTAGCCTACACTAGTACACTCAGCACTCTACAGGATTATAGGCCTAGGCATATAATTCTTAAGTAACTTAACTTAGTCAAGTGTAACTCGCATTTTAGTATTTAACATTTAGCCTATGGGTAACAATAATAGCCTAGGCTATAATTGATGGACACTTGATTCCTTGAACACTTCTCAGCTCCTTTTATAGGCTAGCCCTATATCACTGACTGCAAATTACCTATATTATGTGTTATTTTCCACTTCAATGCACATTTTAACCTAGTCACAGCAATACAAAAATGGCTACTGGACCTGAAGTAAGTGTCTTTCTCACTGCTAATTACTTCAAGGGAATGTTGTTAAATTCTGGCATGACACCGGCTGCATATTTCACACTGGAAAACCTCTTTCTCCATAATGAAAGCAAAAAATGACATATGCATCGTAATCTACAATACACTACTGTACCTGATACAAATTTTGGACCGTCAAAATAACATATATATACGGATTTTACACTAAAAAGCATTTAACAAACTCAAGAAAACACTATTAGAATATTACCTCTTGGAGTAGTGTCATAAGGTAATAGGATGCTCACGTAGAGTTGGATATCGTAGGGGTTTAATACCTATAAGCATAGGATCTGGTACTATCTGTAAGTAGTTTCTTATTGTTTTTTGTTTGCCAGATCATCAAACGCGATGACGGTATTAGTTCATCTATACATTTACTATGGTGGCTTCGGCATTCGGCACTAATTCCCTCTACTAAACCTGATAATATGGCCAATGAATTGTACTTTGAGCATTTGTGTGTTTAAAAACACATAATATGAAACTATATTTATCTTAACCCTGTACTTAGATTTGGTTCATTGTGTATGAATTGAAGTTTGGTCTATAGTACCGTACTTGTCGAGATATCTTAAGGTCCGAATGCTTCAATCGCTTAACAATAACAATCATCATCATCATTCCTTCCCGAATCCCAGAACCCGTTGCCTCCAGAGTCCAAACAGCCTACACTCTGCATAATTATGGCTTTCCAGAAATTCCAGCACTCCAAACGTTATTATATATAGGTAGGTAATTAATAATAGTAACTATTGAAAGTTCAGTATAAGTTTATTCAGTAGAAAATTGACGTCTGTAGGAGGCTGGTCTGCGGTTGCTACTCCACTCTTCAGGGGCAGGGCCGCAGGGCTCTCCAGGCTCGGGGAGATCTGAAAACAGTAATTAGGATAATTTTCCTTTATCGGTAGTAAGATAAAAGGGGGCCTAGTTTGGCGCCCTGGGTGTGGATGCAGTGGTGGTGGACGATGCAGTATTGTGTGGTGGACTGAGTTGTGGCCTGATGGTAGTGTGGTGGATGCAGTGGTGGTGGACGATGCAGTGTTCTGTGGTGGACGCAGTTGTGGCCTGATGGTAGTGTGGTGGACGCAGTTGTGGCCTGATGGTGTGGTGGACGCAGAGTTGTGGCCTGGTGTAGTGTGGTGGAAGACGCAGTGTTGTGTGGTGGACGTAGTTGTGGCCTGATGGTGTGGTGTGGTGGAAGACTCAGTGTTGTGTGGTGGACGCAGTTATGGCCCGTTGGTGGTGTGGTGGATGCAGGGTTTTTGGCCTGGTGGTGGATGCAGAGTTGTGGCCTGGACGCAGTTCTGGCCTGATGATGGAGCGTCGGTGATGGCGACTAACGTTTCCGTTGAACCACTCTACAGGACTAATATTCGGTTAGTATGTTGAAGTGTTTGTTTTAAGTTTAACCAATTTTTGAGTTTTGGAAGTTTGTGGTAAAGAAATGTGGCTCAAAATGCCTGAATAGGCAAATATAATACACAGTAAAAGCTTGGCATACGAAATTCCATAATGTTGAGCAGTACAGTACTTTAAAAGTAGACCAAATTGATAAAAAAAAGTAAGCTATCTGCAAAACTGTGCACAAAACTTATTCCTCATATTTATAAAATATTATTTTAAGCGTTGTTTCCACATAGCGATTTTGATTAGTTTTGTCTTTTTGCTGTGTTCGTATAAGTTTTGATTTGTTTATTTTGAAAGTTTAAAATATAAATCCAAATGCCATAATCCTTGGAAGTAACTTAATTATTTTTGTTACTCTTCTTGCAGAGTACGGTGACCTTGAGAATCGTATCTTAAATTGACAAGAGGCAGAGCGTTGGTGCCTGACTGAAGGAGCGTTGTGGCCTGACATGTTTTGTATGGATCGTCTGGAATGGTGGTAGAGTTACGGAAGGAGCCTCTTTGTTTTGGATACAGCGTAGGGCATGCATGGTATTTGGACTCTTATGTGGAACCCCTGATTTACCGCTCTACAGGACAACTAATTGGTTAGTATTTTGATGAGTTTGGTATTTTAACCCTTTCACGCATATATGACGCAGAGCTTGCCAGATTAGCAATAAGAAATAGTTCTCTCACTCTTATAATAAACTCTAAAATTAGTTTTCTGGCCACAGCTAACTCAAAGACAACTGCAGAGGTTGAAGTAACTAAAGGTTTCTAAATACCCCTGATGGTAACAAAGGCTTTAAAGTATCCCCAATAGGCTCAAAATTGAGTCTTATGTCTGAGAGGGTTAACTTAGGTGATCCTTATACAGTTGGCCACATAAGTTATGTTCCTCGTTATGATCCTGTATAAGATTGTAAAATAAGTGCATTGAGTAGTAATTTACACTCTATTTGGATAGACAAAAGTACTTTACTAAATCGCGATGTGAAAGACGCTTGCGCAAAATTTATAAATAAAAACAGAATCCACCACGTAGTACAGTCGCGCTAGTAAGTGATGTCTCGGCACCAGGTATGTTTTAATCAACAAGTGGTATCGGCAATAATCTAAGCTTCATTTTGTCATTTAGAGTGAAATATACAAATGTTCCTACCCTTACCCACCCTATTTAACATCTGACCCATTAATACAGTACAGAGGAAGCTAAAGTTAATGACAGCTGTGGAATGACTTATTAGCGCGACCGTACATTACTACATGAGCAACAAATTGGAGTATAAAATCTTAAGCTAGGAAATGGCACTGAATCCATATAACTAATATATTTTTTCTACATGTATTACAGTGCAAGAAGACCTAGGAGGATCGTACCTAGATTGAAGGTGATATTCTATAGACTACCCGGTACTACTACTACTAGACAAGACTACTATTCTCTTCAATGGACTGGTACTACTACAAGACTGGACTACTATTCTCTGAAGTGGACTACCATTAGCTTCAATAGAGTAAACTACCACTACTTCCCTACAATACTGCTATACGGTTAGTATTTTGTTTATTTTAAGTTTAGCAGTCTTTGTACAGTTGTCCATCAAAGTTATTCCTTGTGATGTTTTTGAGTTTTGATGGTGTAATGGGTAGTGTTCAAAATCTGTGGTAACTTACAGTAGGTTCGAATTCTGGTGGATCACATGCTTAGTTTCATTAATTTATTTGAGAGGTGTTGGGAGTGAATTATTAAAGAAATTATCATTTTACTATTCTCTTATAGCATAAATATGCGGAATTTTGGTGAGGTGCGTCCTAGGTTCGAATCCTTGGAGTGCCACAAGTTGGTTGGTGAAAAAATATGAATAAAGAGTTGAGTAATTTTCAGAGTTAACTACTGCACTGCATAATAAAAATGTGCACATAAAATTTCAATGTATAAGAACACATAGGACCAGAAGTTATTTGGGCAACTGTACAAACTGTATTGTAAATTGAGTTGTTAGTTTAATGTAAAATAGAAAGTTTCAGTGAAAGTAAAAGTATAAAGTTTGATTAATATTGGCTTAATCGTAGTTTTAAATGTTGATTAACCCCTTGAGACTCATGACGCAGAGGTTGCCAGATTAGCAATAAGAAATAGTTCTCTCACTCTTATAATGACCTCTCTAAAATTAATTTTCTGCTCACAGCTAACTCAAAGACAACTGCAGAGGGTGAAGTAACTAAACTAAAGGTTTATAAATACCCCTGATGGTAATAAAGGCTTTTAAAGTATCCCTAATAGGCTCAAAATCGTGTTCATGTCGGAGAGGGTTAACAAAATATATATAGTTTGCTCCCTAGACCTTGAAACTTAAAAATACACCCGAAGACTCTTCCTAAAAAAAATAAAAAATAGTTATAATTGTTTCTATGTACAGTCAGTTCCCCGTATCCGCGCTCCATACATTAGCGATGCCGCTTATCCACGGACACCCCTAAATTAAAATGTAAAACTTGCAAACCAAAATTGGGAAAAGGGCAATAGAAAGTCAAATTAAATGATCAAAATTGCTAAGTGGAAACGCCGCTTACTAAAATGAAAATTATTAACTAAAAGAACACAATCCACCACCTCCACCACATAGGGTGCACACTACTACATGAGCAAGTTAATCTGTTTCCCAAGCAAACTAATCGCACATATAACAACGCACTATCGTCACGTTAAAGGAAGTAGTCAAGTTTGGGAAATCGGACGTTCTGGCAAATTTTACTAAACTCTGCATGAATAAAGAAACTACATGTTAAATGTCAAAATATTATTTAAAATCAAATTTGCAACATGACAAGACATTAACAATAGTAAAAAATACAAATATGATAAGATATCTATACTATTACAAAATAATATATAAAATACAGTACAGCACTCACTAACGATAGTGCTATCGGGTAGGTACCTGTAAGAATAGCATGCCTCAGTGTACCCTATCAATAACTACCCTACAAATAACCTACATTTATAGCTCAAATAAACTAAGGAAATCGCAAAAGTAAGCAATTGATACTATCGACAATGAATACATATAATATAAAGAGAAATAATTGCAAAATATGAAGTAACAACAGATTTAAACAAAGAGTACTCTTTTAACAAGAACAATAAATTTAAAAAATCATCAATATTAATAATAATAAAAATAATAGAAAAAGAAAAAGATAAACAATAAATACAGACAAAAAGTAAGCAGAGGTTATACAAGAAACTTCAAGTTAAAAATGCTTGATTAAAATTATTGATGTCAAATTTTAGAATACAGTCACAATAATTGACCCTAAAAAGATTAAATTTATGGAACAATTTACTTGCCTCAAAACCTCTGTCCACTAAGAGTCTGTATAGTAAACTATCTCTAGCCCAAAAGTCATCTACTTTAGTGCAGATTTTACAAATCTTATTAACTGGGAATAAAAACAATTATAAGTGATTTTACTATCGATATTACTACTAGGGAAAGGAAAGTTTATTACGTTAAAATTAAAATCATCAACTTTGTGATATACTTTAAGTATGCACTGTTCATTAACCCGGGAGCTGCGGGGAGACTCTTAAGAGTTCCCCCGGCGCACTGCGGGAAGACTCTTAAGAGTCAGAGAAAAAAAAACAACTTTTGACATCGAAATTTTTTTGTTTTTTTTTTTTTTTTTTTTTTTTTGACCCTGGGCCATGCAAAATCTCAGTCCTCTACCTCCCCTCCTT
>CM064503.1:2765602-2773746 GCA_032716605.1 Paralithodes platypus | reverse complement strand
TTTCTCCTTCATTGGTTCTCACGTCTTCCTGAACTCCCTCACCTTCGTTTCATTTATTCACTCTTCCTTACACTTACATCTCTCTTCGCCCTTTTCTTCCTCTTTCCTGTGTTATGTCTGGTTATTCTCCCTGTTCACACTTCTCTTACTCATGTCTTCCCTACTTCTGCTTACATGTTCCTCCTCTTAATCCTTCCAGTGTACGGTGGCGCTAATAAGTTATGTCTCAGCTGTCATTACGTTTGCCTCGCTCCGTGCTGTATTAATGTCTGTCAGATGATGAATAGGGTGGGTAAGTGTAGTATCATGTATGTATCTCTCACTCGAAATAAATAAATACATTTTAGAGATTACTGATACCAATTATTGATCTAAGCATATTTGGAGCAGAGACATGACTTATTAGGCCGATTGTACAGTCACGAGCATAAATACTGTGACAACAACCAGATAATGTTCGCCCCTTCGTCTCCAAAAGTATTGCTAAACTTTTTATTCAAACTCGCAATGATTTATGTATTTCATTCTAGCTACCGTCAGACGATTTGATTCAGCTTAGTATAAACCTCTCGTGATGAAGGAGTTTACGTTATCTGGTTGATGTCGCAGGATTTATGCTCGTGACTGTACATGCTTCACATCTTGCTGTATTCTGCAGTTTACACATAGCATATCTCCCATTACTTTACCTGCCCATCTTCGCACCTCTCCTCTCGCCCAATTTTCTTCGCGCGGGTCGTCCTAATGCATTTTTTTTAGTGTTCACTCCTGTCCTAATTGTTCTCCTTCCCTTCCAAATTCTTCAGTGGCCCCCCCCCCCCACCCCCCCCCCCCCCCCCCCACCCCCACCCCCCCCCCTCTCTCTCTCTCTCTTTCTCTCTTTGTATTCCCTGCGCATCATAATTCATTTAACCTTTCTCTCTTCCTCCCCAAACTCTCTCCCTTGTTCTCGTTCCTTGAATTCTTTCCCCATAGTACTGTATATATTTAATCTCTCTCTCTCTCTCTCTCTCTCTCTCTCTCTCTCTCTCTAAGTGTTCAATGTTTTAATTACATACTGTATCGCGTTGCTATTATAATGATCTTTATGTTATCCTCTTGTTATATTAATTGATAACAAAAAACATATTACCCAGATACTGTAACTAGTGATCATAATTATAGATGACAAATACAAATATAATAAAAGTCCTAATTAAATTATGTTGTCTAGCTTAATCCGGTGTTAAACCAGACATGAATTCAACTATAGATTTGTATCGAGTATATAAAGAGAAACGATTTACACAGCCTAATACTAGTATTTCGAGTATTTGAAATTCTCCTTTCCTATGCCAATGCATAGATAAACAGTTAACCCCTTCAGTACCGTCGACATTCTTTTTATTATATTCTGGCTACTACTAATCTAATTTATTCAGTTTAGGAAGTATCTCTTATTAGCACTAATAAGGCTTCGAAATATTCAGTTTAGGAAGTATCTATTAGCACTTATAAGGCTTCGACATATCTCAATCAACCCTTTTAACTACCACAGATCCATTCTAAGCTGCATAACATCGTCTAAATACAGCTAGAACAAAACATAACCTGGTACAGAAAGGGTTAAGGGGGGTCACCTGCTTGTTTATCTTTCTTGGTTTCATCCATTCGACCCCATTCATCCATTCGACCCCATTCATCCATTCGACCCCATTCATCCATTCGACCCCATTCATATTTTCCTGGTGAACGATAGCGAGCCAGCATTTTTTTGGAGAAATCCGGCTTAACCTGAGATGCTTTTCTATCGAAAAATATAAAACTTTACCCAGCTGTCTACCTCATTATCCAAACTATGGTGGCTCGCTATCGCTCGCCAGATATATATCGACACCTGGATTGGGATAAACGTCTTAAAACAGTAAGCTGAATAGGGCCGAATGGATAAAAAACAGAAAAAATAAAAAAGGTCACCCCCCTTAAAAGTGTCAGCGGCTGTGGAACGGTTCCATCTTGGGTACACAGAACAATAAGCCGTCTCCATCTAGCTCCCCTGTCCATCCTCCCCCTTCTGTCCATGCCTCCCCCTTCTGTCCATCCTCCCCCTTCTGTCCATGCCTCCCCCTTCTGTCCATGCCTCCCCCTTCTGTCCATGCCTCCCCCTTCTGTCCATCCTCCCCCTTCTGTTCCCTGACCTCCACCTCTTCTGCATCCATGTCCTTCCCCCTTCTGTCCATGCCTCCCCTGCCTGTCCACTGCCCTCCCCCTTCTGTCCATCCTCCCCCTTCTGTCCATGCCTCCCCCTTTCTGGCCATGGCCTCCCCCCTTCTGTTCATCCTCCCCCTTCTGTCCATGCCTCCCCCTTCTGTCCATCCTCCCCCTTCTGTCCATCCTCCCCTTTCTGTCCATCCTCCCCTTTCTGTCCATGCCTCCCCCTTCTGTCCATCCTCCCCCTTCTGTCCATCCTCCCCCTTCTGTACTATAAACGGTCAATCACAAGAGAAGCCCCACCACCGCGTCAACAATCTCTCTTCGGCGTTACTGGGAAGGGGGGGGGGGGGATTTTTTTAGACTGTGGGTGTGACAAGGGACGAGAGGGAAACCCGTACTGTGATATTACCTAGAAAAAAATGAGGAGCGGAAGTCAAATGTGGAGGAATAGAGTAACTAAGGAAAATTTAATGAAAACAAATGAGAGAGAGAGAGAGAGAGAGAGAGAGAGATAATTGGAGTAGCATAAAGATAGCCTCTGACTTTCACACAAGCGGATATAATAGCCGAATCCTGTAATCGACAAGTAGAATCGAGGTAATCTCAAAATCCTTACTGTCAGGGAAAACGGAATGGTTAGGGTTGACCTTTATACAATCCAGTTGAACCCTGTGTTTATGTTTCTACCTGTCGATCATACGTTTTGGAGCATCAAGTCCTCTAGCGTGGAGTAGAGACCCTATAGTGACAGATTGGCCAACCTCCACATATTGCACTGGAATCATTAGTTAGCTAGTTAGTTAGTTAATATAGGATTTCAGAGGCTACCAACCCTTCTGGATTATTAGCCAGGGGCAACTCATTTCGATCACAAACTAGTTCGTTCACAGCCAGTTCGATCACAAACCAGTTCGATCACAAACCAGTTCGATCACAAACCAGTTCGATCATAAATAATTTTGACCACAAACCAAATACCGGTAGATCACAAACCAATTTTACATTAATTTTAAGATTCACTTTCTTCTTTAAAATAACACATTATACAGGATAATACAGCTGGTTGAGCAGTAAGATTATAATAGCCTATAAGATCAAGAAGTCAGACTCGGATATTGTAATAGTTTGCTGTTTCCGCTGGCCAGATTATTAATTCAGGCTTGTCTGTTGCCCATATTCACCTCGGGAAGGCGGAAATCGGACTTTGAGTAGGAACAATATTGTTTATACTCGACTGTTAAAAACAGACTCTTAATTATTAGCACACGGTGAGGGTATTATCTTGTCTAGGGATAAAACAAATTGATTAACAGTAAAACATACTATACTTACCTTATGTCTAATAATGGTGTTTGAAGTGGGTAAGACCATTTATTGTTCTAAATTTATGTCACTGCAACCGTACAATGACCAAAGTCACATCAATCTTATCCTTGCAAGATAACCAGGGAATACTTGCAATAAGGCCATATGTACACTCAAGAGCAGTAAGACATTTCAACTTACATCATACCCAATTGAGATAAATTGCTAAATAAAATGTCCTGTATACATGCACTGTATATATATAAGTATATATAAGTATATATAAGTGTGTAAACATACCGTATATAATCGAATACAGCAAAAACATATTATTTTATATACGGTATATATATATATATATGTATACCGGTATTATATATATATATATATATCTATATATATATATATATATATACCCGGTATATATATATATATATATATATATATACCGGTATATACGGTATATATATATTGCTATCAAAGATTTACAAAGGCTTCTGTTATCAGGGTATGGTGTATCCTCCTGAGGGGATCATGGCTCACAGGAGGACCTAGAACTGCGGAGGGGCTGTCCTAGGTTCCATCATCACAGAGGGGTTAAGAAGAAGATAGAGTAGAGAGAGGGGAAGAAAAGGGAGGGGAAAGGTAAGGTGGGGTGGAGATTGAAGGTAATTCATCCCTTACAGGCTTAGGTGTGATCCAATAATCTTATTATATTCAATTGGATTTGGGAACGAAGGAAGGGATAGAGTAGTTGCCTTTAATTCAAGCATCAAAGAAGGGTTACAGTGTCTGAGAGAGAGAGAGAGAGAGAGAGAGAGAGAGAGAGAGAGAGAGAGAGAGAGAGAGAGAGAGAGAGAGAGAGAGAGAGAGAGAGAGAGAGAGAGGATAGAGAGAGAGAGAGAGAGAGAGAGAGAGAGAGAGAGAGAGAGAGAGAGAGAGAGAGAGAGAGAGAGAGAGAGAGGTTAGAGTTTACTGAGCAGGTAAACGAATGCAATTTTTATCGTAGTGGTAGTGCCGTGTTCTGTAAAACTGAGAATGTGGCGTGGTGTGGTTGACAAGCTTTTCAACCCATTCTGTACCGGTGACGTCTTTGTAAGTTTGTCTGGCTATTATTAGACGATGTTGTTCAATTTAAGAAGTATCTGTGGTAGTATAAATGGTTAAGTGAGATAGTTGGAAGCCTGTTCATTGCTGGAGACCCTTTTGAAACTGAATTAAATCATCTAACAGTAGCCGGAATAATGTTAGAAAGACGTCGTCGGTACAGAAGGGGTTAAAGCGCCTCCAGCAACTAACAGGCATCGAACTATCTTACTTGCCCCTTTGCACTACCACAGGATCCTTTTTAAACTGCACAAAATTGTCTAAATATAGATAGAATAAAGTTAAAATGTCGTCGCCGGTACAGGAGGGGTTAAAGTTTAGCGAGATGGTGAAGGTTGTGGAGAGGTGGTGTGAGAGTTTGGTGTGGAGTGGTTGTGTCGTTTAAAAGGTGTTTATAAGGGGGGTGACCTGCTTTGTTTATCTCCTTTTCTCTCTTTCTCTGGCTTGTATCCATTCGGCCCCATTCAGCCTACTGTTTTAAGAAGTGTATCCCCATCCAGGTGTCGATTTCTTCCTGGCGAGCGATAGCGAGCCAGCATTGTATGAAGTCCGGCTTTGCCGGAGAATTTTTTTCTACCGAAAAATGTACAAATTTAGCCTGCTGTCAAAAATATTTCAACAAATATGCTGGCTCGTTACCGCTCGCCAGGAAAAAATCGACATCTGAATGGGGATAAACGTCTCAAAACAGTAGGCTGAATGGGGTCGAATGGATACAACCCAGAGAGAGAGGGAGAGAGAAAAAAACGAGGTGAGCTCCCTGAAGGGTATGAAATAAAGTGTATGAATGTAGCAGCATGGTGTGGTTGAGAAGGTGTAGCGAGGTGGTATCTTTTAAGGGGGCGTGACCTGCTTTTTGTTATTTCTGGCCTTGTCTCTCTGTCTCTTGCTTGTATCCATTCGGCCCCATTCAGCCAACTATTTTAAGACGTTTATCCGTTATTTATGTATTTTAAGACGTTTATCCGTTATTTATGTATTTTAAGACGTTTATCCGTTATTTATGTATTTATTTATTTTATAATAATTTATATATTTCTAGTTCCTCCCTAGACCTCCACCAAGCACAATAAAAATCTCTAAGACCCTTCCAGATAAATTTGTGCATTTTTCGGTAGAGGTCGGTTCCCCCTAAATTGCAGAGTTGCTATGGATCGCCAGGAAAAAATCGACACCGTAATGGCACGAAAGGTCTCAGAATCGCCAAACTACTGGGGCAAAAGTCAAAGAAAAAATAAACCCAAATTACTAATAGGTCTAAACATGAGGGACGAGGTCTAGAAAACTCCCCTATTAAAATGGTACCGTAGCGTTTATTTATATTATTATATTTGTTTAATTAACCCCTTCAGACTCATATGACGCAGAGGTTGCCAGATTAGCAATAAGAAATAGTTATCTCACTCTTATAATTACCTCTCCAAAATTAGTTTTCTGCCCACAGCTAACTCAGACAACTGCAGAGGTTGAAGTAACTAAACTAAAGGGTTCTAAATACCCCTGATGGGAACGAAGGCTTTAAAGTCTCCCTAATAGGCTCAAAATCGCGTCATATGTCGGAGAGGGTTAAGAGCGTAAGTGTAGCGAGGTGGAGTGTACATTTAGTTGTGTGTGGTTTAAATGGAGTAACGAGGTGGTATTTTTTAAGAGCATGTGTGCGGTGAGCTGGTGTTTTTTAAGAGCGTGTGCCTGTGGTGAGGATGTGTTGAAGTGCCGTGTTGAGGGCTTAGCAGGGTGGGGGAGGGGGGGGGGGGGGGCGACGCAACATGGTAGGCCTCCTTAACGGCTCCCCATTGACGACTTTACTCTCTCTTCACCCCCTCTCTCTCTCTCTCTCTATCTCTCTCTCTCTGTCTCTCTCTCTCTCTCTCTCTCTCTCTCTCTCTCTCAATTGCAATATACATGCTGCTATTGAAGCAACAGTAATAATACTTTTGCCCAGATTAAATGTTGTCATAGTACATGATATTTGTATAACACACAGTAAGTGTCGTATTTCATAATGATAGATATTTATAAAAACAAATCCTTTAATAATATTGGCTTACTATTGGGAATGCAGTTTAAGCGATTGCATCCCCCTTGGCACGTACACAATCTCACACCATGCAAACAGTCCATTACCATATCTCTATTACTTCAGCAATTAGCCCAACCACAGCAATACACAACTCTGCAATACGAGCAAATACTGCACAATATAACGCAACACTAGCACCAGAATGACACACCCGATGCATTCAATAATCAATAACTATATAATCATTCAATAATCAATAACTATATAACCATTCAATAATCATTAACTATATAATCATTCAATAATCAATAACTATATAATCATTCAATAATCAATAACTATATAATCATTCAATAATCAATAACTATATAATCATTCAATAATCAATAACTATATAATCATTCAATAATCAATAACTATATAATCATTCAATAATCAATAACTATATAATCATTCAATAATCAATAACTATATAATCATTTAATAATCAATAACTATATAATCATTCAATAATCAATAACTATATAATCATTTAATCCGGTACAACAAAGTTACTGTTTTATAAGCATAGGCCTAGTGCAACTGTCGATATTAATAAATTAGATGATTCAATATTAAAACGGTAGAACACAAATCGATACAGCAGAGCACGTGGTCAAACAGAACTCGATGCGATACAAATTCAACAGAACACAACTGGAAAAAAAACCCACAATATAACACACCATTATAGCCTACAACTGGTAAAAAGACGACCCAACCCAACCCGGCGATATGACACTCAAACAGAACGGCTAACATTACGAGAGCACTCAAACACAATATAAGAAAACACCAGAACTCCTCAAAATACCGGTATGACACTAAACAGACGAGAAAGCAATATAACTAAACACAAGATAACAGAAGTATAACTGGATACAACAACCACTATACAACTGGTACATAACGACCCAACCCAACCCGGCGATAACACACTCAAACAAAACTGCTAAAATGATGACAGCAAACAACATAACATAAGAAAACACCAGAACTCCTCAAAATATTACCGAATATTGACAAGAAAAGAGCATAATACAACGCAAGCTAAAAGTGAAACTGGATACAAGCAACCACTATACAACCGGTAAAAAACGACCCAACCCAACCCGACGATATGACACTGTAATAGAACCCGGAAGTAGCTAGACGACAGTGGACGTACCGTAGCTACAGGTTATTTTTACTGGGGAGAGAGAGAGAGAGAGAGAGAGAGAGAGAGAGAGAGAGAGAGCGAGAGCGAGAGAGAGAGAGAGAGAGCGAGAGCGAGAGAGAGAGAGAGAGAGAGAGAGAGAGAGAGAGAGAGAGAGAGAGACAAACGTTAATAAGCAAATACACACATACGCTTATGGACATGCTATGATAAATAGTGTGTGTATGTGTGTGTGTGTGTAAAACTTGAATGAACAAGACTTAGTAAATAGGTTTGGCAGCATACTATGATAAAGTGAAATTAGGTCATTCTTACTGAGACTGA
>CM064503.1:2708102-2760602 GCA_032716605.1 Paralithodes platypus | reverse complement strand
ATTCCTACCGTTTTTAGGAGGTTAAAGTGAAAAGGGTATTATATTATCATTGGGTATATTGATGGATAGTAACCTTTCTATCCATATAGAAGATGGGTTTATTACCACACCAATACACCTTTATATTGGTAGACTTATGGACACATTAATTTCCACTTTCACACCCAATATTTCACACAGTGCGTACAAATTAGAAACGGTTTGAAGAAGAATGCAAACAAACAAGACTCAAGGTTCATCATATTGTCTCGAGAAGTTAAGTAATTACAAAGTCCCTCCTTATATAATCCTTGTTTAATTATACGAATTACCTACCATTCAACATATGTTGAAATTAAGTCTATAATACCTTTCCCTAACACCACACTAACCTACAGTACATTGTCGAATATTATGGTACAGGTACAGTTGCTTATAGGAATGTGGACACACTTCGTAATTGTATATATGGAAGACAAGGAATATGATCTTGAGGAGTGTAGTACCGGTTATTAATGGATATGCTCAATTAAAAGTGATAATTCATGCTAATTTTACTACCAAGCATAACATGGCGGAGAGGGTAAACATCAAGGAGGTTAAATAAATATATACATTTCTTGGTAACAAAATATATGTGGGAAAATGTACAGTCCCGGTCATTAATACTAGTTAGTTACTAACCCATCTGTCCCCTACTAACTTCCTAATCCTGCCACGGACATTAGTTCCAGGGCAATGGTTCCCTTTCCAATGTTCCCTTACCCCCTCTAAACCACTGTTTGGACACTTGATCCTCAGTGTTTTGGAGGACAAGCAGCCTAGAAGGGTCACTAGACCTGTTGTTGCTTGATTTACTTTGTACTCCTTTGTACAAGCTAAACAAATAATAATAACGTTATCACAAGCTGAACTGAATTCCCTTATTAACCCTCTAACTGATAGTTGCATTTATGAGGTTTGTGTAATCAGTTCTAGGGCTTAAAACAGTATATATTACTGATAGTTGCATTTATGAGGTTTTTGTAATCAGTTCTAGGGCTTGAAAAAGTACAAGACATTTATGACCGCGATTGAACAAAGGCCAGTTGCTTCATTTGTTCAGGATCAAACATGGGCTGATATAATTGAACAAAGGCCAGTTGCTTCATTTGTTCAGGATCAAACATGGGCTGATATAATTGAACAAAGGCCAGTTGCTTCATTTGTTCAGGATCAAACAGGGCTGATATAATAGTTGCTTCATTTGTTCAGGATCAAACATGGGCTGATATAATTGAACAAAGGCCAGTTGCTTCATTTGTTCAGGATCAAACATGGGCTGATATAATTGCAGTCAGTAGCGGAAACAAATAATCATGAAAAAAATAAAAATAAATATATACAAAAAATAGCTAAATAAATATAATAAATAAGCTGTGTACATAAATAGGGTAAATTAAGGAGGTCCTAATGCTACACAGTGGACAGACAAGTTGTAACACCACACGTCTCTATGGTTGAATTTGGTCTGGCGGCACCCTTCTTCCTCATGTTTAGCCCCATTATTTTCAAGATTTTAAGACACACACATACACTCACAGTCTCTCTCTCTATCTCTCTCAGTCTCTCTCTCTCTCTCTCTCATCATTGTTTTTCACCAAGAGTGGTCTCCCAGGAATGAGCCGTAGAGGTCATTGAGATACTAACTTTTCCCTGTATCACCATTTAACTCTCTTCACAATGGGCCCTCGCAAGACACAATTAACAGCTATTAAAATGGCGCCTGTAGCTCTTCCAACTTTGGGGGAGACACTTGGTTTCATGCTGCTTTGCCTTTTGTCTCTTTCAAACCCACAGACAAAAAAAGATCAGATAGGTTAACCCGTTCACTATCAGCGACGTCTTTTTCATAATATTCTGACAACTATTAGATGGTTTTATTCACCCTAGGAAGGAAATCTACACATTAAAAGGCTACATACTATTTTCAATTAATCCTTTCAGCTACTATATATTTGTCCTAAGCTTCATAAAATCGTCTAAATGCAGCTGAAATAAAACAAAATTACGTCACCGGTATGGAAGGGGTTAATACTCTTCACTATAGTCTTTCTTTTAACCCCTTCACCTTCACCACCCATACGTAAGTTTCATCATACTCTGGCTACCATTAGACGAATTGTCTTTAATTTGTAAACAACCTATACGACTCAAATGGGTAAATACAATCACAATAACCCCTCTCAGTAACATAGGTTCTTTTTAAACTGCATAATACCGTCTAATTTACCCAGAATCAAAGATAAAAAGGCGTCATGGTGCCAGGTCCTTCGTAAACTGTATAAAATCGTCTAATTTTAGCCAGAATCAAAGGCGTCATGGTGCTGAAGAGGTTAAACCCAAATCTCAAATCCTCGATTTTTCGGCTACTACGATTTTGTAGAGAAATGTATTGCTAATTATGCATTTTTGGCATTAATATTATGCTGTACAGACTATAGTTTTAGATGTTCCTACTTAGTATAACAATTATTACTTAATTTTAAGGACATGGGATTGGAGTTCTCAAAAAGGGTCTCCAGTCCTGACGCTATTTTTGACTTCGTCTGCTGCCTTAATAATCCAGAAGTGTTGATAGCCTCTGAAGTCCTATTTTAATTATTATATTCTAAGCCAAGTGAACAACCTTCCAATAGCCTAACATAGCCATGTATAATCTGTAACTTTATACTAGCTTTAAGTTTCATTTATACCGATTAAACCACTTTTTCCTCGGTCAAGCCAAAGATGGCTATCGTGATACACGATATTATACAAATTGTGTGTTCTATTTATTTATATCAAATTACTCGGCACAGTTGCTAAGAATTACTAATGAGTTTATAATACGGTATGCTACATTAATAATACTGATATGATGGACATAAAATAATCCTTTGAAGATTATGACGCATTTTGACAATTTTATTCTGGCTATTATTAGACGATTTTAGACAGCTTAGGAAGGACCTGTGGGGTATAAGAGGGTAAAGAGTATCTCAATCAACCCTCTGACTTCCATATACCCTTCCTAATCTGAAAACAATTGTCTAATACTAGCTAGAAAACCTAACAGAAATGCATCCTCGGATCTTCTAAGGGATAATATAATAATAGTACTTAACTTAAACTATTCTGCAACCAAAACTCTCCAATATAAATTACGATAAGATCATAAGAGCGTCTGCCAATCAAGAATTCTATAAATGTGAACCTCTATGGTAAGAGGGATGCGAGCGATGGTCGGACAATTCGAGACCTAGTATATTTAACCCTTTACCCTAATTAGGTAGGTTAGGTTAGGTTAGGTATGGTCATGGGTGGGTTACGCTAATATAGGCTACATTAATTTAAGTTGAGTTAGGCTTGCTTATGGGTGGGTCAGACTAAAATGAGTTAGATTAGTTTAAGCTAGGTTCAGTTTGCTTATTGATGGATTAAGTGAATATACAGTAAATTAGATAAATTTAGGTTGGGCTAGACTAAAACAGGTTTGTTTTGTGTAGATTAGGTGAAGTTAGATTTTAAAATGGGTTTTACTTAACTGGGGCGGAGTTGACATGGAATTGAAATACTACTACATACAAAGAAATACAAAGGAAGACAAGCAACAGCAGACATAATGATCCTTACTAGGCTGCTTGTATACAAAAACAAACAGAATTATCTTGGCAAGATATTTGTCAATGTGATATCTGAATGTCTTGACAGTATGGGCAAGACACTACAACACTTCTAGGCAATATATATATGTAGCCTACATGAGCAAGTGTGTAGCCCTAATCTGACACATGGAAAACAAACCCAACCGGTACAACCAGCCTGTGATGTAACTGCTGCCACTAGAACGGGTTACAGTTAAACCTAGCAATACCAGCTTAACCCATTGAGGATCATGACGCGTGTTGACAGTTTATTCTTGATATCATTAGACGATTGTATACCGTACAGCTTAGGAATGCTCTGTGAGAACTATAAAGATAAAGCCTCTTCCATATGGAAACCCATTACGCCATTAGACAGTACACTAGGACCATACGGCTGGGAAAGTGTAGATAGCAGAGAAGGGTTATTGTAGATAAAGGAAGCTGTTGGAATGGCTTTGTTGTGTGTGTTTATTAGTCTGTATACGTGATCGAGGCTGTCCCCCGACTGGGTGTGAGCATGTGAAACACGCTAGGACGTACTACCACATCCACTAAATAGTCCGCCATGGCTAGGGGATCGAACCCAGGTCAAGCAGATTCTCACGTGAGCGTGCTCTCCACTCGACCGCCGCGAGGCGGCTCTGTCTCAATTAACCCTCTGACTTCCATATACCCTTGCTAATCTAAATATAATAAAATAATACTGTAGCCAGAATTCACTGCCAAAACGCGTCACAAACCTCAAGGGGTTAAGTTCGAGTAACTGTAAACTGTGTAGACATTCATACAAATATATAAACAGTGTTCCTTACTGCATATAAATTAGCCATACAAGTATCATAAAAGGGCAGGGCTGTTTGGAGATATCACCAACATATACTTGTAAAATCTTTGCTTAGGATAATATGTAAACCACATAGTGAATTCTGGTAAAGATGTGTTGTCAAATCAACAAATCTTACTGAAAAGTAATGTCTATTGTGAGTGTTAAATAAAGGTACCCACTAATGTTTACTTATATTACGTAAGATGGATATGAACTCTATTTAATTAGCTACATTACAAAAGGTTCAGAAGCAACAAAACAATTCTGAATTATGTAATGACAACTTAAATAATGAATATTGAAAAATCATATTTATCTAGTTTTAAGACGTTTGTGTGTTGGTGGTGTAATGGTTTAGATGTTTTATGTTCTGGGTGTGGTGTCCCGAGTTCGATTCCCGTGAGGACCATATGCTTTCATTAGTTTATTCAAGTACATTGGGGTTTGTAATTGATGCTTAATGTTAGCCTTCCACCTGATTTATCGGGTTACTTACTACTGGTATACATATAACCAAACTCAGCCAAAACATATTCCACAGACAATGTCACCGTGGCCACAACCGGACTAAGCATGTTACCATGGAGATAGGCAGTGGACCGACACAGGCTATTACTCATGATGAATATTAATTAAGGGGGAGGTAGTCGCTTTTTCTGAACCCCCTTCTCCCGCATGTTTAGCGTATTAGTTTTGAGATTTTAATAAGTTTGCTCCGTTAGTTTGGCGATTTTGAGACCTTTCGCCTCATTTGTCTGTCAATATTTTTCTGGCGAGCGATAGCGAGCCTGTAGTTTTAAAAGGAAACGGCCTTTGGCCGGAACATTTTTCTACTGAAAAATGTACAAATTTATCTTGACAGGGGGGGTCTAGGGGGTGTTGTTTTAAGCTTGATGTAGGTCTAGCAAGGAAACTAAAAAAAACATTCATATACAAAATTAAAGAGCAAAAAACAAACACTCCCCTCTTCAGACAACAAAGACACAACAACAATATTTATAAAGTCAACAAGGGTGACACTCCACCTGTACAACCTACACAGCCATCATCATCTGCCCTCCACCCTTACCTTCCTCCACATACTGTAGCTCCACCCCTGCCATCCCCCTTCCAACCTCATAGATTTGGATGTATTTATTCTTGGTCATCTTAATCCCCGCCTGACACTGTTGGGAACACGGTAGGTTCAAGGTAGTCTCAAAACCTTACTATTATACTATATACATTATTATATAGTAACAATAAAATCATTAACTGTATCTACTCCCCAACCTTGTTTATTTTAACACATAAAACTCAACTCTATTTTCTAAAGTATATTTGCAATACCGGTACCCTAACCTTTCCCGAGCACATGACACCCACTTATGCCATCCGACTCTGTACCTCACATACAGAATCACCATATACTGTATTCTTACATCCACACAAGCAAAATCACTTGTAATACCCTCTATTCTTGCCTAAACATGCACACGAAACCACTCGGTCTCTCTTGTACTATCTACACCATCTATCCTCTATTCAACCCTCAGAAGGACTCGACTTGTTACAATACAGATCGGCCATTGGTGGATCAAAGTACAGCCCTCAGCCTTCAATCTATCTACAATATTTCATATTTATATCATACTCGTCTTCGTCCTCTGTAACTATAACTACCCCATCAAGATAAGCAGAAAGTGATGAAGGTTAAGGGAAAACGTTGCAAGTTGTGTACAGGGACATTGTTCAGGTGTCAGAAGATAGAGGTAGTAGTGAAAAGTGGTATGGTAAACTTAAGGTACTTAGATTTTGTTATGGGTTAGGTTTCAACGTGCGAGAAATGCACCTTGCGAGCTCGACCAGGCCTGAGAAGGACTCTAGTCAAGGGCCTGTCACACTGGCGTCTCGATCATTCCAGAATTTAAAATGACTGTGTTTCACGAAGTCTAGTGCAAAGTTCTGCAAAGTCAACAGAGTCATGGAAAGAACGTAACGGGGGAGGAGTCACGCTGGAGGCGTGCAAACACCAGTTTCCAGTCCATCTACTATTCATCAACCGCCCTTGTGCAGCCTTTGTACCGTCCACAAAACAAGGACTAAACAATGACGGAAAAAAAGAGTACCGTACGTCCCTGAAACGTCAAGTTGGGCAGCTTGTCCCGTTTTCCGTTAAACTTACCAATCTCTTGCTGGAGCAAGGTTGAGGCAATGTCGAGTGCATAGCCTAGGCACCAAACACCATGGTCGCTGCAAAGTCTCCCACATTTGGTCACAACCCAAAAATCCGTAAAGTTGGCCAAGGACGGCTAAGGTCGTATTGACAAAGTCGTGTGTGTGAACGGGACTTTATTCTACTACCAGAGTAATGCACAAGGTCCATCTGTTCAGCCACGAATGTATTTTTTTGTTCATAGTATCTTGCTCTTGGCTCTCTCTATTTATACCTATGCCATCAAGATAAAAATTAGAAACTGATGAAGGATAGGTGGTACTGTCTCAAGGTTTAGGCAAGGACAAGGTACAGGGGGTGAACAAAATTGATAGTAATAGCAACAGTGATATATCTGTAGGCTGTTTGATTGTTATGTTGCAAACTAAACGCTAACATATGAGAGTTAACCCCAGACTCGGCATCAAGATAATCTGGGCCCATCTCCCCTTACCTTACCCCCACACGCCCTGACCTCTCCCGGACACCATGGGCGGGTGTGGGCGTAGCTTCACCTACCTGTAAAGAGAGAGAGAGAGACAGCACATTAACACACTGACCTTATGTGACCTCCTTAGTATTTAGTGTGGATTAGAATAGACTATACTCTGTTTCATTTCATCTGACGGTAAATTGAATCCTTTAGCAACTGATTGTTCGATAACTAACGGGAAAATAAGAAACTACTATGTCTGTTTCATATTGCTGACAAGTTTTCATAATTAACTACAGATTTCGCTACAAAACATGCACAGTAGCGGAGTAATCAAGATGAAGAGATAGCAATTTACTGTCAGTTGAAAAGAAACCGAGTATAGTCAATTCGCACGCAATGATCCAATTAGTACATATTCGCACGCAATGATCCAATTAGTACATATTCAAATTGATGGAAGATAAAAATAAACACGGATTACCATAGATTTAAGGGGGAAGGGTTTATTTTTGGGTCGATTATTTCATATATTTTATTATAATCATTTTTTCTCCCTAGACATCCATCAAACTTATAAAAAACATCCATTAGATCCCCCTTCTAGAATAATTTGTTGAAATATGTGTTATCAGTTAACAATATCAACAAGCCGATAGTCACGATAATTATATAAAGCCACAAATCAACACCACCACCGCCACCACACTTAGGTCTAACCTGTTTCACCAATATGTTACATCTTTCTCACTCACTCTCTCTCTCTCTCTCACCCAAAACAAAACATAAAAAAATACCAAAAAATATAACTGCACTAGGCGAAACGTCAACTGCACGAGAAACTAATGATGCAAAACGTCTTAAATCTCCAAACTAATGGGGCTAAACACTTAATACAGAATGTTCTATATACTTTTAAATGTCAGCAACAACTTCGTTAACACCTACACAATAATGTTCAGCCTCCCTAGACCATCTAAGCTAGTTAGGTACCTACTGTATGCTTCATTATAACACTACTATGCAAACACACCCATCAAAACACTAGCAGTCAAAATATTAGCCTTCTCTCCTTCCACGCCACATATTTGAGATCCTCCCAGTCTCAAGCTCAATGGGTCTGTTTTCAAATCAATGTTTTCTCTTATACTCATAAATTTAAGGGGAGGTATTTAGTTTGTTCCCTACTTTTTCATCAAGCTTAAAATTACACTCACTCAAAAATTCAAGATAAATTTGTACATTTTTCGGTAGAAAAAATTCCCGGCCGGAGGCCGGTTGCTCTTAAATTACAGGCTCGCTATCGCTCGCCAGGAAAAAATCGACACCTAAATGGGACGAAAGGTCATAAAAGTGACAAATTGGGTGAAAGTTCTTAAAATCGCCAAAGTAATGGGGCGAACGTTTCAAAATCTCAAAAGCAATGGGGCTAAACATGAGGGAGAAGGGGGTAAAGAAAAAACTCCCTTAAGTGGAAATCTCCCCTTAACCATTACCAACCATAATGGTATACATCCATCAGTCTTCACAGTCTCCCTACATAAGCTACCGGTACCTCTGGTGGTGTAATGGTTAAGGTGGCAAAAATATGTGTGTGATAACCCGGGTTCGAATCCCGGTGGATCATATATACTTTAATTAATTTCATTGGGGGTGTGGTGGTGAGATTAATAAAAATAATATTATTGAATCGCGTTCATTAAATCATTTTCATACCCTTCTCCCAAACACACCAATCAAATTATTCCTAGCCAACTACATAGGCCTATTACCCTTCTCTCCTTCCACACCGCCTATTTGAGATCCTCCCAGTCACAAGTTAGCCGTGTCTGTTTTTCGAAACTATGTGTTTTCCTTATACATCCCTACATAAGCTACCGGCACCTCTGTTTGTATCGCGTTCATTCAATCACTTCAATACCTTTCTCCCAAACACACGCATCAAACCATCCGCAACCAAACTATTAGCCTTCTTGCAAGCCTCCTACTATTTGAGCCTCTCCCAGTCTCACCTTACCCCTGGCAGTAGTAAATCACTACCTGTACCGTACCTGTCTGCCCCACCCCCCTCCCTTATAAGCCCTCCACATCCTCCCACCAACACCCTAAGGGGGTAGTGTTTATTTTGGAGGCTATACATTTATACATTTATACATTCATTGATTTTTTAGTTTCCTCTCTAGACCTCCATCAAACTTAAAAAAAAAAAAAAAAAAAAAATCGGTAAAGAACTGTCCCGGACGAAGGCCGGTTCCTCTTGAAATTACAGGCTCGCTTTCGCTCACCAGGGAAAATTAGACACCTAAATGGCACGAAATGTCTTAAAATTGACAACTAAATGGGCGAAAGGTGTAAAATCGCCAAACTAATGGGCCGAACGTCTTAAAATATCAAAACTAAACGGAGCTAAACTCGTGGGAAAAGGGGGTCCAGAAAAACGACCCATCTCCCCTTAACGGTCGCTTCTTTCCGATCTCACTACCGGTACCTCAACTTCCAAGAGAGTTATCAGTATAATAGCTAAACAAAGCTAATCTAGAATACAGATCTAACTCTTATATGGGTCAGATTATTAGGCAAGTTAAAGAGCGGTTTAGCAGCAGCAGAGTGGTTAGTGTGTGTGTGTGTGTGTGTGTGTGTGTTTTTTTTTTTTTTTTTTTTTTTTTTTTTTTTTTTTTGTTAAACTCATTCTGTACTGGCGACATGTTTTTGGTTGGTTTTCGGCTACATTTAGACGATTGTATGAATCTTAGGAAGGCTATTTGGTAGCTAAAAGGATTAATTGAGATAGTCTGTAACCTTGTCATGGGTAGACGTTCTTCCTAAGCTGAATATAATCGTTGAATAATTATCCGAATATAACGAAAAGGACGTCACCGGTACTGAACGAGTTAACATATACAAGCTTAACCCGTACAGTACCGGAGTCGATCATTCAATTTTATTCTGGCTACTATTAGGCGGTTCTATTCAGTTTGTAAAGGTTCTCCTGCAATTAACAGGCTTCGAACTATCTCATTTAACCATTATTAGTACCACACATCCTTCTTAACCCTTTCGCTGCGGGTGACGTTATGGAATGTCCTGGCAAGTTACAGCAATTTACAGGCTTTAAAAGCCTGTAAAAACCGTAAAAATTGAGTGTCAGTGGGCGGGAGCGTGAGGGGCCCACCTCCGTCCCTCAGAGCAGCGAGCGGCTCACTGAGGTAGACTGTCTCTCGCGCGGGTCTCTCTCTCTCTCTCACAACAGTGTGGCCAAGCGAGCGAGTGCTACCAAATAGCGGGTTTCCCGCGTTTCACTGGCACCGCTGCGGGTGAACCAGACCACGTACGGGGCCCGTTCTGGTCTCATTTTGAAGATATTTTCGCCTAGTTTTTGGCAGAATACAGTTCATTTAATGCAGATGCTTGATTTATCATTCAGGAGTGCCTGAATATGCCCTAAATAGCCCAAACATAGCCGCAGCCAATGGGTTAAACTGCACAAAATTGTCTAAATATAGTAAGAATATAATGTAAGAGACGTCGCCGGTACAGTAGGGGTTAAAATAGGAAAGCCAAAGGAATTGAGGGTACGGTAAAGCACATCTTAGGCCTAACATATGCCACCCCATTTGGTATCATTTATAAGCGCGGGTGAGATGTAATCACACATACACACATTTAATCTCCTTTACTAGACTTTTACCATTCAACATTCCAACACCCTTATCTTACTTTCACCAGCTCTCTATTATGTTTCCCATTCTAATCTTCACACACACACACACACACACACACACACACACACACACACACACACACACACACACACACACACACACACACACACACACACACACACACACACACACACACACACACACACACACACACACACACACACACACACACACACACACACACACACACACACACACACACACACTTTACTCATCTACTATCTCTCTGCCATCCAATACCCACATCTTAATTCACCATCTCTTCTACTACCTTTCCCTTTCTAAACGCCTCCCACACACTGAAATAAACCCCTTAATAAACTACTAACTCGTTTCCAACAACCCCGTGCACTCACCTCCTCAACGACCAAACTCTCAACACATAAACATTACCTTTCTAAATGTCTTACTACCCACTAAGATTAAAGTAAACACACACACACACTCACACACAAATATTAAATAAACACTTCTAATAAAATGGCTATATTAGTTTAATCCTTGCCTCTAGGTATTAACACAATAATTAAGAGTGTTTCCTAAATTAAATTAAATCGCTTGAACATGGTACAAATTAAATATATAACAATGCAAACCCCATATTAACTTTCTTTACTCGACGGCCAGCTTTCACTCCCACAAGTACATGATCTCCCAGACAGACTCCTTCACTTTCTTCACCTGACCAATATCAACTTTCTATATACCAGCACATATCCAGCACATACACAAACTTCCGTGTGACTATGATTCTATATTCGGCATCACACGAGGGAAATTATCCGATATTAGAGTCACTTTAACAGAATTATCCGATATTAGTCACTTTAAAAAAAAAAAAAAAAAGAAAAAAAAAAAAAAGAAAAAAAAAAAAAAAAATAAAAAAGGCTGTTATTCGACCCATGTCACTTCCATTTTGACGTAGTTTTCAAGTATGTAGTTTGAAATCAAGAACAAACACGTTAAAAACACGAATAAACTGCCCAAATGCAACAATTATAGATCAATTATTGTTAATACTAGACTCTGATACAGATTATCGGATACAAATGCCCGTGTGACACCGCCTAAGATTCCTACCTTTGAATTCTTCAGCAATTATTTCCCTTGGCAGCGCCTGATACTGAACGAATACTGTGGGAATGAGTGTTATTTCCAGTTATAATAGATGGATTAGCATACATATTTTTAAAGATAACGTAATTTTTGAAGTTATTTCGTCTTTTAAGGGCGCTGAGAAAGGAGAGAATTGGTTAAGAATACAAGCACAAATTTCGGGCCACATTTTTCAATCCGTAATATTCGAGGTAGGGCTATAATGCCGTCCCATTTACACTAATATTTGTATGAAAGTACTTATTTCGGATTACAGATACTTTACCTGAAACTTAAATTGCTGTAATAGGTATGTACACGTACAAACGAACGAACGAACGAACACACACACACACACACACTTTCACGCTCCCCCCCCCCCCCCTCCTTTCTCTCTCTGACAATAAGGGGGGTCTTCTTTACATACCAGCCCACTATGTCACTCTTAGCCAAGCAATGAACGACCCCAGGCCCATTCTGCCCCACACAATTTTATTCAGGAGGGCGGAAAAGAATGTGTGTGTGTAAGAGAGAGATTTACATAGATACACTGACCACACAGACCTTACGATCCAAACGAGGTGGTCAGGACTTAATTCGAGAGAGAGAGAGAGAGAGAGAGAGAGAGAGAGAGAGAGAGAGAGAATATTAATAGCCAAAATACTCTACACAATATTTTCTAATAGGTCTAACCATGATGACAAACGAACTACCGAGAAGAAAGGTTATACAATTGTAAAAACTGGGTAAATAAGTAGATACTAACTATATATAACGGTAACTACAATACTAATAAAACTTCATTATTTGAAAAGTATACGATTAGTCACCAATAAGTTGTTCCATTAGCCTATGCAATTATTATATGGAAACTGACATGATTCCCGTTTTGCATACATTAATCTGAGCGATACTGTATATACCTGTATATATGTCAAACCCACTTCAGGTACTGTGCGTGCATAAATTATTCCTGGTCGCTGTACTAGCATAATCGATCCGTAATAGAAGAGGTCCACGAACTATTTTAAGCTACTGTACACAAGGAAAACAAACAAACATACACCTCTCTCTTTCTCTCTCACCCACAATTACCCACTCACGCACTCTCTCTCGCAGATGGGGGGTGGGGGGGAATGACAGGACGAACCAGTTTAAGGAAGTGGCTAGGGTGAGTGTACTGTGGAGAAGGAAGGAAGGAAGGAGAGAAAGTAGAAGAGTGAGGGAGTGAGGAAAGGAAGGTGGAGTGAGGGAAAGAGGAGAAAGGAGCGGGGGAGGAACAATGGAAGGAGAGAGAGAGAGGGGGGAGAAAGGAGCGAGGAAGGAAGAAATGAAGGAGGGACTCAAAGTAGAGGAGGGAGGACCGGGAGGAGAGAGATAGGAAGAGAATGGAAGGAGGAGGAAAAATGAAGGAGGGAGAGAAAGTAGGGGAGTGAGTGAGGGAGGAAAGGTAGGAAGGAAGAAAAGGGAAGAATGGTTGAAGGAGGGAAGGAAAGAAAGAAGAAATAAGGGACAGATGGGTGGATGGACGAAAGGAAGGAAGAAAGGAAGGAGGGGGAGAGGAAAGCAATTGCAGAAGACAGTGAGAGAAGACTAGGCTCAGAAGATGGAGAGGGGATTGAGGGAAGGAAGAGAGAAAGGATGCAGCATGAGGGAAGGGAGGGAGGAAATAAAGGATGAATGCGTCAATGAGAGTAGAAAGAGCAGACGATAGTAAATAAAGAGGAAGGGAAGCAAAGGAGGAAGGATGATAGAAAGAAAAGAGAAAAGGAGAGAGAAGGAAGAGCAGATGATCGTATATACAAACAGGAAGGGAAGCAAAGGAGGAACGATGATAGAAAGAAAAGAGAAAAGGAGAGAGAAGGAAGAGCAGATGATAGTATATACAAACAGGAAGGGAAGCAAAGGAGGAAGGATGATAGAAAGAAAAGAGAGAAGGAGAGAGAAGGAAGAGCAGATGATAGTATATACAAACAGGAAGGGAAGCAAAGGAGGAAGGATGATAGAAAGAAAAGAGAGGAGAGAGAAGGAAGAGCAGATGATAGTATATACAAACAGGAAGGGAAGCAAAGGAGGAAGAATGATAGAAAGAAAAGAGAGAAGGAGAGAGAAGGAAGAGCAGATGATAGTATATACAAACAGGAAGGGAAGCAAAGGAGGAAAGAAGGCAGAACGAAGAGAAAATAAGATGTAAGGCGATAATAAAGGAAGGAAGGAAGTGAAGAATATTTATTAAGTCGATTCGCCCACACCGAACTAAACTTTTCAACTATTCAGACCTAAATGTAAACAAACCCAGCCAAACATACATTGCTATCCTATCTTAACCTAACGTGACCAAACCGTAAGGGGAGATTTCCAGTATTGGGATTTTTTTATTGACCTCTTTCTCCCTCATGTTTGGCCCCATTACTTCGGATATTTTGAGAGGTTCGCCCCATTAGTTTGGCGATTTTAAGAACTTTTGCACCATTCCTGTCAATGTTAAGACCTTTTGTGCCATTTAGGTGTCGATTTTCCCTGGCGAGCGATAGCGAGCCTGTAATTTAAGAGGAACCGGCCTTCGGCCGGTAAATTTTTCTACCGAAAAATGTACAAATTTGTCTTGAAAGGGGGTCTAGGGGGTGTAATTTTAAGCTTGATGGAGGTCTAAGGGAGAACATTAAAATCTCCCCTTAAGCCGGTGTCACACGAGCGCATTTTAAATATTGTTTAGGGTAATTATGGTCTGGCAACTTCAAAATTTAAGTTTGACCAGAATTCAGCCACCTAACGTAATCTACCCTTGGTCTAGTTTCAGATTCCAATGAAAAAGAACCCAGAAATCTAGGGAGAAAAAACTTGCCCTAAACCGACTTAAAAGTATAGGAAAGCAAACTGGTGTGCGGGCCGAACAAGCCGGCTCCCGATAAATGAATGAATGGCTAACAACAACAAGAACAACAACAACAACAACAACACGGGCGGCCTGCATGAATGACGGTATGAATGGGCGGAGGCGGAGAAAAGTAGGCAGGGAGGGAGTGAGGAAGAGTGGGGAAGAGGAAGGAAGGAAGAGTTGGAGTAACGGAGGGAATGATGGATAAATGCAGAGAAAATTAGGGAAGAGGGGGAGGGGGTCCGATTTTCATTCAGTAACCACTTCTACTTACCTATCTCCCCCCCCCCCCCCATCCTCCTCCTCACTGCTCTTCTAGGTTGTATCTTCGTCTTATCTTCCTTTAAATCTATAGTAAGGGAAAGACCGCCTAAACACCTCCATCCTTTTGAGAATATAATTATACAGTATATGTAACTGTGTACCTGTATATGATATTAATAACTATACGATCTCAATAAAGACAACAATAAATGAAAACAAATATTGTTCTCCCTTCGATCCTTCTCCCCAGTCTACCTCCGCTTTCCTCCCACCCTTGACCATCTCCCTCCTTCCTTGCTCCGCCACCCTCCCTCCTTTCCTTCTTCTTCCTTGTTCCTCAGCCCTCCTTCCTTCACTCCCCCCCCCCCCTACGTCCATCCTTCCTTCCTTCCTTGTTCCTCCGCCCTCCATCCTTTCCTTCTTCCACCCTCTCCCCTTGCCTTCTTCCTCCTCCGTCCTCCATCCCTTCCTTTTTCTTCCTCCTTTCCTTCTTCCTCCTCCTTCACCCCTCCCTTCCTACTCTCCCAGGCCATCCCTTTCTTCTTCTTCCTCCTTCCACCCCCCCCCCCACCCCCTACTCTCCCAGACTATCTCCTTTACCTGCGTCTCTACTCCTTCCACGCTCTGCTTACTTCCGGTTTACTCCAGTCTTCACCTAACCATATCCTTCCACATCTTCCATTCTTCTTTGCTTCCCCTCTCGTCCATCTTTCATTTTCCCTACAACTAATCAAGACTCACAGCCGTATTCTCAAACCTTCCCACTGTGAAACCCTACTCCATAATGTACGAAATTAGACGAGATAAATGGTTAGCTTTTAAAACTTGGGGGATTTCAAGTTCTCTTTCATTAATTAACAATCAGTTCCAATAGATTCGTTAATCATGGGCTGGATGACAGACACCCACCCCACACGTCTATGAATACGGTTGCCATTTCGACAACTGCATTTTCTTTGATTTCTGTAGTGCGTTCAGCATTCGACTCGGCTCAGTTTGACACACCATATCTTCAAGGCCTCCCCTTTAAAATATGTTTTCCTTATTGCTTTCCAGTCATTTGTTAGTCCTTTCTCCTCTTATGTATTTATTTATCTCATTTAGTTCTTTCCTTCCTGCCTTACTCTCTTTATCAACAAGGTCCTCCTTATATTTATTTATCTCCCTCATTTATTTTTTCCTTCTTCCCTTCCTTTCTTTATCACCAATGTCATCATCCATATTTGATCTTATCTTACTGTATATACTTGTTCTCATTCCGTATAATATATACCGGTAACTCATTCCTTCTAGATAATCAATAATGTCTAGTGTATATATATATATACTGTATATATATATTCGAAATGCTTTACCTTTCAACAAGTAAACTATATTTATATAATCTCACCAAGTTCTAGGGTTAGGCACCGCACTCTACTTGCATACTGTCAATCTACAAGTGTCAATTCATTCCTCATTTGTGTATACGGTTGCGTAAATAACACTGATTTTAAGTAACTAAAATTATATCTGATTGACTCCAGAATAATTTATCATATAATCGTTGATGGATCAATTGTGAATCAACTACTGTCTAACAAACTGTACTCGCAATTGTGAATCAACTACTGTCTAACAAACTGTACTCGCAATTGTGAATCAACTACTGTCTAACAAACTGTACTCGCAATTGTGAATCAACTACTGTCTAACAAACTGTACTCGCAATTGTGAATCAACTACTGTCTAACAAACTGTACTCGCAATTGTGAATCAACTACTGTCTAACAAACTGTACTCGCAATTGTGAATCAACTACTGTCTAACAAACTGTACTCGCAATTCAATCATATTATTTGCCTTCTATCCATAACATAATGCAGATAGTGTGAACTCATGGAGACAACTGTACAAATAGCCTAGGCCTACTGAAGAAGAAATTATGGACACGTAATCATCGCGATTATTTATGAAACTAAATATAAAACCGTAAAATATTACATAGTTTACTGTATTTTTGTTTAACTTACGAAAGATCTCACATAAATGCTATGAAGACAATGTGACCAACTTACCATCCGACGTCGATATTAAAAATCCTAGTTGTGACGTCACTAAGCTGTGGCCTACAATGACGAATATCGATAACCTCTACCGTGACTATCTGACACCATCTCCTTAAAAACAACTATCGATCAGCTGCATCATCATCATTATCATAAATGAGATGGAGTACAAAGGAGTACAAAGGAAATCAAGCAACAACAGATCTAGTGACCCTTCTAGGCTGCTTGTCCTCCAAAACACTGAGGATCAAGTTTCCAAACAGTGGTTTAGAGTGGGTAAGGGAATGGAGGTAATGGAGGTATCAGGGATGAATTTGGGAGAACTGGGACAATTGGACCTGGCCAATACAATAATTACTTTAATGTACTGGGTTTTACTATAATCTACTAATGGAATATTGTTTAGTTTATGCATAGTTTTGTAATCACTTTATGAATGTAATAATATGTGTACAGTATCAATAGTTTTTCTATCGCTGGTTTGTGTTTATATAGTAGGCTATAATTATTAGGTTTTGAATAGCTTTGTTGAAATACAGCTAAAAATAATAAATATACCGTATATAACATTTTCTTCATGGCTTTAAATTAATCTAAGGGTCTAACAAGCATACATCTTCTTCTTCAAATCTTCTACCAACGCTCGGTAATTGTCCAGCAGTCTCTTCCCCCTCTTGGCAATCCTGATTATAATTAAGCTATCTGAGATTTTCGAAATAAGATCCCATGTCAAACCACCAGAAGTTAAATAGTCTATACATTGAAGAGAAGCAGAGTACCAGTATAACGAAACACATAGTACCGGTAACATGACGTAACACATAGTACCGGTAACATGACGTAACACATAGTACCGGTAACATGACGTAACACATAGTACCGGTAACATAACGTAACACATGGTACCGGTAACATGACGTAACACATAGTACCGGTAACATGACGTAACACATAGTACCGGTAACATGACGTAACACATAGTACCGGTAACATGACGTAACACATAGTACCGGTAACATGACGTAACACATAGTACCGGTAACATGACGTAACACATAGTACCGGTAACATGATGTAACACATAGTACCGGTAACATAACGAAACACATAGTACCGGTAACATGACGTAACTTCGGACGGGGAGATAACTTCGGACACTCTAGAAAAACAAGTATGTCTGCGGTGTTCTTCCATAATGCAGTCATTTTTCCATAACTGTAGCTTACAAACTTTTATCCAGAAATGACCGAAGTATAGCCCCCGTCCGAAGCTAGGTCATTTCACGGTAATCATTCTTCAAGGGATAACCAGGTCATGTGTGGTCAAAATCGATTTGTTGCAGCCTGACCTAAATCTCTTTCTCTGTCTGACATTATACCACGTCTACGCACGAACATAATTACTAAACGAGTGTAACAGAACAATTAGATACAAAAACAATTATATACATTTACCCAGTACGGTAATACATATTCAGAATTAACTACAGTATATGATTGTCTCTGTCAAATAATGTATATATAACCGGTGACATATTAGTTAGCTTCACACCCAAGGGGAGGGGTTCGATACCCCCCAGGGGAGACATTTGTTTTCTTACATCCTCTGTCTGTATCACTTAGCAGTATATTGTCATGAACAAGCTCTATCCCCTCGGTGTTCCGTCTCACCCAGACGTTAATGAGGCTAACTTAATTTGCTGGATTATTAAGCCAGCACAAGAATAGCGTCAGGGCTGGAGCCCCTTTTCGAGAACTCCAGTCCCTTGAAATAGTGTGGTTGGTGGCTAGATATTGAGCATTGTGATCATTCAAAATATTACTTGCGCCAATCTGGATCACAACTTGTACCGCTTCTCCCTCTTCATCTTGGATATCCTCGTTGAACATCTGTGCCCCATTTCAAATCAATATTTAAACACATCGACTTCAATGTCTGCAACACACCTATTAAATATTAATAATGAATCAACCATCTAAAATGATCCACTTTCAACATGTAAAACAATCTACTCAAAGGTTGTCAAAAGAAGACCTAGGCTACCTTCAGCATGTAAAATTATCCACTATTAGCATAAAAACTAACCCACCTTCAACATGTAAAATGATATAGATGTAGCTTAATTGCCAATAATAAATACAACAGAACCCTGAACACTGTAGTGGACAGAACAAAAAAACAGATGTCGAATAAAAGTGACTTAAAATTACTTTTGCCACCAGAAGGAAGTCAAGGAATACACTTTAGCCAGAAGCTGGAGACTCGTCTGCCCGGCACAATCGATCACACACCCACCCACCCACACACACACACACACATATACCCTGACCTAGATAGCTAACACAGGCTGGCATTACTAACTTCCCACAGAATGCCAAGCCAATCCATACCGAACACTTTTACGCTACTACTACTCTTACACAGATCGCTTAATTCCAAGTTTGTAAATATTGCATTTTGATATTCACAATTGTTTATGGGTAACTTTTATATCTGATCAAATTTAGGAGATAGTTTACATGGAAATCGGCACTTGGTATTAAGAAATTCTCCAAGAGTATCAAACGAATCTATACCAAGAACTTTCACCTCACTCCATTTCGCAGTTATAGATACTGTTTCGAGAAGTGGTGAGCGTAATCAACCATTTCGATTACTGGACGTGTATAGAAAATATTAATATTATTTAATGGGATAGTAATTGATATGTAATCGATTACTTTTGCCATAGGTAATCAGTAATCGCAATTACCAAAAACAAATAATAGTATCGCCCACCACTATACTCTGTTTATTTTCAACTGACGGTAAATTGCAAAGTTCCCATCAAGATTTTTACGCTATTTTGAAGATTGTGTAGTGAAATATGGTGCTAATTATATAAACTTGGTCTTACTATGATGCAGAGACATAGTGGCTTAATATTTTTCCATCAAGTATCGATAAATTAGCTGCTAAGGGATTCAATTTACCGTCAGATGAAATGAAACGGAGTATAGTTTCGACCACTTTTGATCAACATTACGGCCATTTGCACTTGTGTCGGCAAGTAGGATGAACGTTTAATTTAAGGGGGTCGAATTTGTACAAAACTTGAAATCAGAAGCTGTCGAGTAGAAATGAATACGAGAGAGAGAGAGAGAGAGAGAGAGAGAGAGAGAGAGAGAGAGAGAGAGAGAGAGAGAGAGAGAGAGAGAGAGAGAGAGAGAGAGAGAGAGAGAGAGAGGGGTAACATGACATGAATTAGTGAGACACGCTATGATAAAGATAATTTGAATGACATTGGACACGCTGAACTTAGTATTTATTCATCTTATAATATGTTGTGTTTATTATTAACACATACTAACAGAATAAATATTTCAATGATTGATGACTTTTTGTGAAATGTACATTGTTCCTTTAATCCAATACTACTACTACTACTTTTTGTTACTACTGCTACTACAAATATCACTACTACTGCTACTACTACTACTACTACTACTACTACTACTACTACTACTACTACTACTCCTAAATAAACTTTGACTAATTACAGTCAATGTTTAGGAGCACTAACTTGTAGCAAATGGTTGAAACTGATGTCACATAAGGTTTGTGTATAAGAATGTCCTCGTAAATTAGAAGTGAATATATTCAATAAATGCTTAAGCAAATGTTACAGCACAATACTTTGATAATAACATGGGTAACACTAACATCGTGCTCCAGGAGAAAAGTCGTGCAACTTTCTTTAAAGCCAAAAGTTTGTCTGGTTTTCAAGCTTACTGCTATGTATGTTTACTAATTACTTAACCGATTATTATACCAGGTGATTTCTTGCTTCAGATAATAGATCTGATATACTGAGGTATCACAAGCGATTTTTCCTCAACATTGTTCTTGCAGATTATTATGCAAAATTTTAAAATAATTCTATCAGAAGTAATCTGTCTTCAGTCTAGTTCCGATACCAGTGCAAATTAACACAAAAATGTTGCACGAAAAATAACGAGTATCAAGAGTCGACGATAAAAGCTTTCGTGTGACAGTGATACCCGCAATAGATGTAGCGGTATATATCATGAAACAATAATTACATGCAGCACAATAACTGTCATAAAACAAAAAATAGAGACTGTTTAAGCAAATACTGAACAAAAACTAGCCGAAAAAATGGTTAAGTGCGTCTCAGCTAACCAATCCGTCCAATCGATCCTACCTACCATGACCTAAATTCCCACCCACTCTTGCATTACTAACATCTACAAATGCCAAACAAATCAATAACATCAATGTAACGTAACCAATTCCTACCTAAGCCCTTACTCCCACAAGGGGTAGGGAGGATCAACAAGAGACGCAAGAAAGGAAAAAGAGATGACAGGGGAAGAACACATACAGCAGTTCGTCCACAAAAAGCAAGCATACAAGCATTCAGAAGCACCAATCACTCATCAGCCACCGAAATATATGGCTTCACCTCAGATGTTATACTTGATTGTAGTCTCTCATACAAAAACGTAAACTCCGCTCATTCGTAAGTATGCAAGTATGTCTTGCGAAACTTGATTTATGATTGCAATTAAGGATATCTGAATTATGAAGCAATATCTACCCTTTAATCCGTCCAGTACCGATGACGTCCTTAACATCATATTCTGGTAACTATTAGACGACTTTATTCAGCTTAGGAAGGATCTGCGGTTGCTAAAAGGATTAATCGAGATAGTTTGTAGCCTCTTTATGGTTAGAGGTCCTTCCTAAACTTAGACAAATCATCTAACAGTTGCCAGAATAGGATGAAAAGAACGTCACCGGTACTGAATGGGTTAATTTAGTATACATTACATACCTGAATCAATTACGATGGATGATGTATTTGCATAATGGAACTCCTAAGGATTTCCCACACTTTTGAGCCTGGCCAGAAATGTCTTGGTGTGATCGATCCTTCCTACCCTGACCTCAATATTCCCGTAGACTTGCATGCTTACCCAAGTCTACTGACGTGTTAGGTATGTACAGTCGAGGTTAATAAGTGTTGTCAGATATTTCACAAAGTTTCGGACACTGACTAATACTCTGAGGGATAAGCACTTTTCCCAGTAACTACAAAGATACCAATAACACTTGTTGAGCGAAAACTACTGGAATCTATGACAACACTTAATACCCCCGATTGTACAGTCACCCATAAACATTAGTGGACCTCACCAATTTCTATCTATGGAAGTATATATCTGGAAACGAATGTATGCATATAATGTTCTATATATTAACTACAAAACTACCGGTATATCTAATATTTATTGAAAAGCAAGCTCCGTCCAAACAACAATTAAAATTATAATTGCACACATAAATACACAAACGGGTCACGAATTTCTATAGCCTAAGTGACATTACAGTCGCGCTAATAAGTGATGTCTCGGCACCAAGTATGTTTTGATCAATATTTGGTATCAGCAATATCTAAGCTTAATTTCTTCATATCGAGTGAAATATACAAACATGTTCTACACTTACCCACCCTATTCAACATCTGACAGACATTAATACAGCACAGAGCAAGCCAAACGTAATGCCAGCTGAGACATGACTTATTAGCGCGACAGTACGTAGCTATGAGAAAGTGAATACACGGAATAGTAATAATATAATACAATATGATCATTATTTACAACAATAGAATATTATGTAACATTAAGTTTATACTTTATTCAATAGTACGAATAAAAAAAGATTAATGCTAATAAGAACTTAGCTAATAATTTACACAAGGGTTAGTGCCCAATAATGTTGTTGTTGGGTATGGGTACAGTAAACAAGGTGTTTGTTTATAAGTAATAGTTTACTTAATTATTCAATTACTAATAATTAAAGATATGACTTCAAAACTGAATAAGACTGTCACAATGGATATCCAAGGATATATATATATACTGTATATATATATATATATATATACCGTAATATATAATTATATAATATATATATACCGTATATATATATATATATATATATATATATATATATATATATATATATATATATATATATATTGTATATATTGTATATACACACACGATTTGAATTAGTATGAAAATTAATACTTGAAAATTTGCATGAAATGTCATGATTTTGGCCACTTCATCACTTTCAAAGACATAAATGGAACTACAGTATAAACAACAAATTGATCTTAGCATACACAATGATATAAGCTAAAAAGAGAGGACTCCGCTTTCGTTTGACACCCTGCTGTACGAGCAAGGTGTCGTGGAACTATTGATTGTGCCCGTACCTCCCCATAACCTTCACATATATAGCGGCTATGATCCCTGATGGTCTTTGTCGTGTGCCCTGCGTGAACCAGCTCCAGTAGTGACCCCGCTACAAAGGGTCACCGGACAACTCTAAGACCATTTAAAATTCAACTAGTAACTCAACCATTACCAAAACAAGCAAATACTATTAGGTTGGCATGGGTTAAATTAGGTTAGGATTTCAAGCTGGCACTGGTTGAAGTGGGTATGTTTGCAGTGGAAATGGTCGAGATCTACTGGTTGTTCAGATGTCCAGGAACCCAGTATTATGCGTCAATCATATCCCTGCTGCTGATTTAACCTATTCTGTACCGGTGACATCCTTTAAAATATATTCTGGCAACTATTCGACGATATTATACAGCTTAGGAAGGATGTCTACCAAATTCAAAGGCTACATACTAACTGGACCTGTCACTCTTTCAACTCTGGGGGAGGCATATAATCCCCTATTGTCATTGCGGTGGCCGTGCGTGACCCACCTCAGAGTGACCCCCATATATATTATATGTGTGCCAAGGTCAGCCGTAAGTAACCCAGATGACGTTTTAGTATTACCAGCATTAGTATTATCATCATGAGGAGTGAGGGCCGTAGATGAAGTTAGGGTTGTTGTTGTTGTTGCTGTTCCTCAGGCTGTCTGGCCGAGCAGAAGTTAGGGTTGTTGTTGTTGTTGTTGATGTTGCTGTTCCTCAGGCTGTCTGGCCGAGCAGAAGTTAGGGGGGTTGACTAGGTGGTTAGCTATCGTCTAGACAAACAAATGACCGTCAAATGGAGCAATTGATCACTTGCGCGTTTCGTTCTATTAGGAAGTTGGAGCTGTAGACATTGATATTTAGCAGGATTACCAGCTAAAATACGGTTGTAGTACATTTGTAAACACATAAAATCAAATTCACCATACTTTTTATGCATCAGACACCTACAGTATTATTGTTTTTCTGTTTAATAGCGGTGTTTACGGCTTCAACTTTCTTATAGCCTGAAACTCGCAAGTGGTCAATTGTGGAGACCTAGGGCAATTGAGGACAGTTCATTAAAACCTCAATGATAATTATTCAGGATTTCTGTTTTTTTAGCATAATTATGGCTTAGTGGGTTGCCATAATTATGGCTTAGTGGGTTGCCATAATTATGGCTTAGTGGGTTGCCATAATTATGGCTTAGTGGGTTGCCATAATTATGGCTTAGTGGGTTGCCATAATTATGGCTTAGTGGGTTGCCATAATTTTGCCAAAGACAGAAATCCTGAATAACTATAATTGAGGTTTTAATGAACTGTCCTCAATTGCCCTAGGTGGCCACAATTACCCCATTTGACGGTACCATACTATATGTATATATGTATGTACTTCAGGCACATACCCCACAGCTGGGGGTGGCCGACTCAAGACAGAGCCCGAACAGAAACCAAATTTAAAGTCCCAATTCTTAAGGCCCGGGACCACTTTCGCGTTCCCTCGCCCCTTTCTCTGGCTCGTCGAGTAGGAGAATCTTACAAGGGGAGTAGGATTCCTAGCCCCCTGCCCCCTAAATACATACGGTACTAATGAACCTTCCCTGACATACCTTGAACCATACATCACCTTAACCCTTACAATACCGGCAAGGTATCTTGTATTATCTATCTATCTATCTATATGCTCAGGCCCAATCCCCATTTTGGGGGTAGCCGACTCAAGACAGAGCAAGAACAGGGAAAACACAAAAACAACATAAAACACAGATAAAAAACACAAACTCTCACACATCTTCTATTATATGTCACCTATATTTAGACGATTTAAACCCTTTCAGTACGGGTGACTGGATTTTGGTTTGTCCTAATTATATTTAGACTATTTGCAGCTTTGGAATAATCTGTGGTACCGTAGTTAAAAGGGTTAAATGTCGTAGTTTGCCGTCTTTAATTGCTAGAGATCCTTCCTAAACTGACTAAAATCTTCTAATGATACCAAGAAAACACTGAAAGAACGTCTCTCGCACTAAAACACGTCAAAAAGCTTATATTATTAGTATTAGGAAATATATATGGTTGCATAAAGGATGAATTGAGATACGTAGTCTGAAGCCTTTAAATGGAGTAGCCACCCTTCTTGAGATGAATAAAAGCGTCTAATACTTGCCAGAACATAATGAAAAGAACGTTACCGGTACATAAGGGGTTAACACATACACGTTACCGGTACATAAGGGGTTAACACATACACGTTACCGGTACATAAGGGGTTAACACATACACGTTACCGGTACATAAGGGGTTAACACATACACGTTACCGGTACATAAGGGGTTAACACATACACGTTACCGGTACATAAGGGGTTAACACATACACGTTACTGGTACATAAGGGGTTAACGTTAGGCCTGTAATATACACACAGGCCACTTTGAGCGTGTGTGTATGTGGGGGGGGGGGGGGGTCAAAGGTACATAAGGGGTTAACACATACACGTTCAGTTAGGCCTGTAATATACACACAGGCCACTTTGAGCGTGTGTGTGTGTGTGTGTGTGGGGGGGGGGGGGGGTCAAAGGGTTAAGGAGGGTGATCTGTTTTTGTTCTGTCCTTTTCTATCTTTCTCTGGCTTGTATCCATTTGGCCCCATTCAGCCTACTGTTTTAAGACGTTTATCCCCATCCGGGTGTTATTTTTTTACTGGTGAGCGATAGCGAGCCAGTGTACTTTTGATTTTTGTTTGACAGCAGGGTAAATTTGTACATTTTTCGATAGAAAAATTTCTCCGGCGAAGCCGGATTTCTTCATAGAATGCTGGCTCGCTATCGCTCGCCAGGAAGAAATCGACACCTAGATGGGGATAAACGTCTGAAAATAGTTGGCTGAATGGGGCCGAATGGATCCAAGCCAGAGAAAGAGAGAAAAGGACAGAACTAACAAAAAGCAGGTCACCCCCCTTAAGTATCCCTGTCACTATAGTCCGTTCAATCTAGGTTGGGCAGAAATCCTAACCGCTAACCTCTGTAACTTAAAAAAGGACTAGAGTAATGGAGCTAACGTTTCTACCAAATAAGAAGACTTGGCCAGGGAATAGGTGTGGAAATATACAGCTCATTTCCTCTAGCAGCCCTTTTTGAGTTACAGAGGTTAGAGTTTACTATTTCTGCCCAGCCTAGAATGAACGGGGAATAGGGAAACTTAACCCCTTCAACAAGATGACGCCATTTTACCTTTGACTCTGGCTAAAATTAGACGAGGTTATGCAGTTCAAGAAGGACCTAAGTTGTTCAGAGGGTTTATTGAGATCGTATTTACTCCTTTGAGGTAGACTATAAGCTAAAGAAAAGCTTGTAATGGTAACAAGAATAGGATATATCAAGCTTTATGGTGAACTATTGATTTCGACTGTACTGGAAGAACTGGTAGAGTGGGTGGGTTACTGGGGATCGTGTTCGGACTGGTAGTGGTGGGAAGTGGAAGGTGGTGAGACTTTAAGTAAGGGGAAAGACAGAGGGTGGGAAAGATGTATACTGATAATGATGATGGTACACAAACACGCACACATATACGCACACACACACATAATCACAAATAAATAATCATACACATTTCACTATGCAATTATCGGAATATCTGAGAATGTGATATATATATATATATATATATATATATATATATATATATATATACATATACGGTCCCCCTCTCTCTCTCTATATATATATAGAGATCTATATATATATATATATATATATATATATATATATATATATATATATATATATATATATATATATATATATATATATTATATATATATATATATATATATAAAATACTGTCAATTAACGTAAAACAAAATTGACAATTTAATAACATTTCAATAGTTGTGTTTTCCTTAAGGAATATACAAGGTCCATGAACCTTTCTTGAGTGACTGTGCTGGTTTACATCCTCAACTGTTTAAGAACCCTTAGGACCTCGTTAAGAGTCACAGGCTAGTGGAAAATCTTTGTCCTGAGGTGATACATAATAAGGTATTGTACACGACTACACACATACTCACAATGTATCTCACTCTCAACGAACATTTTATACACACATACACTCCCAACCGACACACACACATATATATATATATATATATATATATATATATATATATATATATATATATATATATATATATATTGACTAATTCCCTGAACGTGACGATAGTGCGTTGTTATGTGTGCAATTAGTTTGCTTGGGAACCAGATTAACTTGCTCATGTAGTAATGTACACCCTATGTGGTGGATTGTGTTCTTTCATTTCATACATTTAATTTTAGTAAGCGTTGTTTCCACATAGCGATTTTGATATGTTGTTTTGACTTTATATTGTCTTTGTCCCAGTTTTGGTTTGACTTTGTTTGCAAGTTTTACATTTTATCTATCCATCAAATTAATGACCAAAGTATACACATTTATCAGCTTGTTTACTTATACATCTATCTATCTACCTGCCACTCATAAAGCCAGTCCCCCCCCCCCTCATAACTCTCACTATCATCCACCACCACCACCTCAAAACTCCCACTATCATCCACCACCACCCCCTCATAACCCTCACTATCATCCACCACCACCACCTCAAAACTCCCACTATCATCCACCACCACCCCCTCATAACCCTCACTATCATCCACCACCTCCCCCTCATAACTCTCACTATCATCCACCACCACCCCCTCATAACTCTCACTATCATCCTCCACCACCCCCTCATACTCTCACTATCATCCACCCCACCCCCTCATAACTCTCACTATCATCCTCCACCACCCCCTCATAACTCTCACTATCATCCACCACCACGTCCTCATAACTCTCACTATCATCCACCACCACCCCCTCATAACTCTCACTATCATCCACCACCACCCCCTCATAACTCTCACTATCATCCACCACCACCCCCTCATAACTCTCACTATCATCCACCCCACCCCCTCATAACTCTCACTATCATCCACCACCACCCTCATAACTCTCACTATCATCCACCCCACACCCTCATAACTCTCACTATCATCCACCACCACCCCTCATAACTCTCACTATCACCACCACCCACCCCCTCATAACTCTCACTATCATCCACCACCACCCTCATAACTCTCACTATCATCCACCACCACCCCCTCATAACTCTCACTATCATCCACCACCACCCTCATAACTCTCACTATCATCCACCACCACCCCCCTCATAACTCTCACTATCATCCACCCCACCCCCTCATAACTCTCACTATCATCCACCACCACCCCCCCTCATAACTCTCACTATCATCCACCACCACCCTCATACTCTCACTATCATCCACCACCACCCCCCTCATAACTCTCACTATCATCCACACCCACCCCCTCATACTCTCACTATCATCCACCACCACCTCATAACTCTCACTATCATCCACCCCACCCCCTCATAACTCTCACTATCATCCACCACCACCCCCCCATACTCTCACTATCATCCACCCACCCCCTCATAACTCCCACTATCATCCACCACCACCCTCATAACTCTCACTATCATCCACCACCACCCCCTCATAACTCTCACTATCATCCACCACCACCCTCATAACTCTCACTATCATCCACCACCACCCCCTCATAACTCTCACTATCATCCACCACCACCCCCTCATAACTCTCACTATCATCCACCACCACCTCATAACTCTCACTATCATCCACCCCACCCCCTCATAACTCTCACTATCATCCACCAGCACCCCCTCATAACTCTCACTATCATCCACCCCACCCCCTCATAACTCTCACTATCATCCACCACCACCCCCTCATAACTCTCACTATCATCCACCACCACCACCCTCAAAACTCCCACTATCAGCCACCACCACCCCCTCATACTCTCACTATCATCCACCACCACCACCACATAACTCTCACTATCATCCACCACCACCCCCCCATAACTCTCACTATCATCCACCACCACCCCCTCATAACTCTCACTATCATCCACCCCACCCCCTCATAACTCTCACTATCATCCACCACCACCCCCTCATAACTCTCACTATCATCCACCCCCACCCCCTCATAACTCTCACTATCATCCACCCCACCCCCTCATAACTCTCACTATCATCCACCACCACCTCATAACTCTCACTATCATCCACCCCACCCCCTCATAACTCTCACTATCATCCACCACCACCCCCTCATAACTCTCACTATCATCCCACCACCACCACCTCATAACTCTCACTATCATCCACCCCACCCCCTCATAACTCTCACTATCATCCACCACCACCCCCTCATAACTCTCACTATCATCCCCACCACCCACCCCCCCATAACTCTCACTATCATCCACCACCACCCCCTCATAACTCTCACTATCATCCACCCCACCCCCATAACTCTCACTATCATCCACCACCACCCCTCATAACTCTCACTATCATCCACCACCACCCCCTCATAACTCTCACTATCATCCACCACCACCACCTCAAAACTCCCACTATCATCCACCACCACCCCCTCATAACTCTCACTATCCACCACCACCCCTCATAACTCTCACTATCATCCACCACCCCCCCCTCATAACTCTCACTATCATCCACACCACCCCCCCCTCATAACTCTCACTATCATCCACCACCACCCCCTCATAACTCTCACTATCATCCACCACCACCCCCTCATAACTCTCACTATCATCCACCACCACCACCTCATAACTCTCACTATCATCCACCCCACCCCCTCATAACTCTCACTATCATCCACCACACACCCCCCCATAACTCTCACTATCATCCACCACCACCCCCCTCATAACTCTCACTATCAACCACCACCACCACCCCATAACTCTCACTATCATCCACCACCACCACCCCCATAACTCTCACTATCATCCACCACCACCCCCTCATAACTCTCACTATCATCCACCCCCCCCCCATAACTCTCACTATCATCCACCCCACCCCCTCAAAACACTCACCATCATCCACCACCTCCCCCCCATAACTCTCACTATCATCCACCACCCCCTCTTAACTCTCACTATCATCCACCCCCCCCCCCCCCCCATAACTCTCACTATCATCCACCACCACCCTCATAACTCTCACGATCATCCACCCACCCCCCCCCATAACTTTCACTATCATCCAACACCAGACTCATAACTCTCACTATCTTCCACCACCACCCCCTCATAACTCTCACTATCATCCACCACCACCCTCATAACCTCACTATCATCCACCCCACCCCCTCATAACTCTCACTATCATCCACCCCACCCCCTCATAACTCTCACTATCATCCACCCCACCCCCTCATACTCTCACTATCATCCACCACCACCCCCTCATAACTCTCACTATCATCCACCACCACCCCCCCATAACTCTCACTATCATCCACCACCACCCTCATAACTCTCACTATCATCCACCACCACCCCCTCATAACTCTCACTATCATCCACCACCACCCTCATAACTCTCACTAATCATCCACCCCACCCCCTCATAACTCTCACTATCATCCACCACCACCCCCCCATAACTCTCACTATCATCCACCACCACCCCCTCATAACTCTCACTATCATCCACCACCACCCCCTCATAACTCTCACTATCATCCACCACCACCCTCATAACTCTCACTATCATCCACCCCCCCCCCCCCAAACTCTCACCATCATCCACCCCACCCCCTCATAACTCACTATCATCCACCACCACCCCCTCATAACTCTCACTATCATCCACCCCACCCCCTCATAACTCTCACTATCATCCACCACCACCCTCATAACTCTCACTATCATCCACCCCACCCCCCCATAACTCTCACTATCATCCACCACCCCCTCATAACTCTCACTATCATCCACCACCACCCCCTCATAACTCTCACTATCATCCACCACCACCCTCATAACTCTCACTATCATCCACCCCCCCCCTCATAACTCTCACTATCATCCACCACCACCCCCCCTCATAACTCTCACTATCATCCACCACCACCCTCATAACTCTCACTATCATCCACCACCACCCCCTCATAACTCTCACTATCATCCACCCCACCCCTCATAACTCTCACTATCATCCACCACCACCCCCCTCATAACTCTCACTATCATCCACCACCACCCCCTCATAACTCTCACTATCATCCACCACCACCCCCTCATAACTCTCACTATCATCCACCACCACCACCCTCATAACTCTCACTATCATCCACCACCACCCCCTCATAACTCTCACTATCATCCACCACCACCCCCTCATAACTCTCACTATCATCCACCACCACCCCCTCATAACTCTCACTATCATCCACCACCACCCCTCATACTCTCACTATCATCCACCACCACCCCCCTCATAACTCTCACTATCATCCACCACCACCCCCTCATAACTCTCACTATCATCCACCACCACCCCCCTCATAACTCTCACTATCATCCAGCACCACCCCCTCATAACTCTCACTATCATCCACCACCAACCCCTCATAACTCTCACTATCATCCACCACCACCCTCATAACTCTCACTATCATCCACCACCACCCCCTCATAACTCTCACTATCATCCACCACCACCCTCATAACTCTCACTATCATCCACCCCACCCCCTCATAACTCTCACTATCATCCACCACCACCCTCATAACTCTCACTATCATCCACCACCACCCTCATAACTCTCACTATCATCCACCACCACCCTCATAACTCTCACTATCATCCACCACCACCCCCTCATACTCTCACTATCATCCACCACCCCCCCATAACTCTCACTATCATCCACCACCCCCTCATAACTCTCACTATCATCCAGCACCACCCCCTCATAACTCTCACTATCATCCACCACCAACCCCTCATAACTCTCACTATCATCCACCACCACCCTCATAACTCTCACTATCATCCACCACCACCCCCTCATAACTCTCACTATCATCCACCACCAACCCCCTCATAACTCTCACTATCATCCACCACCACCCCCTCATATCTCTCACTATCATCCCCCCCCCCCCCTCCTAACTCTCACTATCATCCACCACCACCACCCTCATAACTCTCACTATCATCCACCACCACCCCCTCATAACTCTCACTATCATCCACCACCACCCCCTCATAACTCTCACTATCATCCACCCCACCCCCTCATAACTCTCACTATCATCCACCACCACCCCCTCATAACTCTCTCTTTCATCCACCACCACCCCCTCATAACTCCCACTATCATCCACCACCACCCCCCCTCATAACTCTCACTATCATCCACCCACCACCCCCTCATAACACTCACTATCATCCACCACCACCCCCTCATAACTCTCACTATCATCCACCCCACCCCCATAACTCTCACTATCATCCACCACCACCCTCATAACTCTCACTATCATCCACCCCACCCCCTCATAACTCTCACTATCATCCACCCCACCCCCTCATAACTCTCACTATCATCCAGCACCACCCCCTCATAACTCTCACTATCATCCACCACCAACCCCTCATAACTCTCACTATCATCCCACCACCAACCCCTCATAACTCTCACTATCATCCACCCCACCCCCTCATAACTCTCACTATCATCCACCACCACCCCTCATAACTCTCACTATCATCCACCAGCACCACCCCCTCATAACTCTCACTATCATCCACCACCAACCCCCTCATAACTCTCACTATCATCCACCACCACCCCCTCATAACTCTCACTATCATCCACCACCACCACCCCTCATAACTCTCACTATCATCCACCACCACCACCCTCATAACTCTCACTATCATCCACCACCACCCCCTCATAACTCTCACTATCATCCACCACCACCCCCTCATAACTCTCACTATCTTCCACCACCACCCCCTCATACTCTCACTATCATCCACCACCACCACCCCCTCATAACTCTCACTATCATCCACCACCCACCCCCTCATAACTCTCACTATCATCCACCACCACCTCATAATCTCACTATCATCCACCCCACCCCCTCATAACTCTCACTATCATCCACCACCACCCCCTCATAACTCTCACTATCATCCACCACCACCCCCTCATAACTCTCACTATCATCCACCACCACCCCCTCATAACTCTCACTATCATCCACCACCACCCCCTCATAACTCTCACAATCATCCACCACCACCCCACCCTCATAACTCTCACTATCATCCACCACCACCCCCCTCATAACTCTCACTATCATCCACCACCACCCCCTCATAACTCTCACTATCATCCACCACCACCCCTCATAACTCTCACTATCACCACCACCACCCCCTCATACTCTCACTATCATCCACCACCACCACCTCATAACTCTCACTATCATCCACCACCACCCCCTCATAACTCTCACTATCATCCACCACCATCCCCTCTTAACTCTCACTATCATCCACCACCACCACCCCCTCATAACTCTCACTATCATCCACCACCACCCCCTCATAACTCTCACTATCATCCAACACCACCCCCCTCATAACTCTCACTATCATCCACCACCACCCCCCTCATAACTCTCACTATCATCCACCCACCCCCTCAACTCTCACTATCATCCACCACCACCCTCATAACTCTCACTATCATCCACCACCACCCCCTCATAACTCTCCTCACTAGCATCCACCCCCACCACCTCATAACTCTCACTATCATCCACCACCACCACCCTCATAACTCTCACTATCATCCACCACCACCCTCATAACTCTCACTATCATCCACCACCACCCTCATAACTCTCACTATCATCCACCACCACCCCCTCATAACTCTCACTATCATCCACCACCACCCCCTCATAACTCTCACTATCATCCACCACCACCCCCTCATAACTCTCACTATCATCCACCACCACAACTCCCACACTAACCAAGGCCGCCAGACACGCTCATTTACACTTATAATGACCTAAACCCACACCCCCTAATGACTTAATTAATGATTATCGATTAACAATTACACTAACAAATGAACACAAGCATGACTGTAAAATACTACTCTGATGAAAAAGGCCAAATAATAATAATACAAATAAAATACTATCGAGAAAAACAAAAAAACAAAAAACAAAACAATACTAATAATAAACAAATAATCATCAAAATCATCTTAATCAAAATTGACCACACGACATCATCTAAGAAGAAAAACATGATTATATAATAATACATTGATGAAAAAAGGCACAATAATAATACAAATACAACACTAAAACAACACAAATAATTATCATCAAAACCACTTTAATCCAAATTGACCATATTTACTTTAGTTTATTCGCTGTAAGTAGGCGAGATATCATGACCTCTATCCTCTGTAACTCAAAAAGGGCTAGAGCAAATTGGCTGTACATTTCCACATCTATTCCTTGACTGACTCTTCACAAATGGTAGAAATAATAGCTCGATTATTCTAGTCGTCTTTGAGTTACAGAGGTTAGAGGGCATGATTTCTCGCCTACTTACAGCAAACAGGCTACAACACACAATATCCTTCAATCCCTTCAGGACCACGACGCATTTTTCTCTTTGATCCAGGCTAACATTAAACGATTTTATGGAGTTTAAGAAATACCTATGTTATTGAGATCGTATTTACCACTGAGTCGCATAGGTAGATTATATCCTAAAGATAATCGTTTAATGGTAACCAGAATATGCTGAAAATTACGTCTTGGTGATGAAGCAATACATTCATACGGGGAAGAAAAGACACCTCGGATGGGTCTTCACAACAGTCCACTTACACCAGGAACCGTACCCTATTAGACGTGACATATGACATAACGTGAATATAAGAATGGACGCAATACAAGTAATCACTGTTAAATGTACTCCAGCAATTAACAGGCTTCGAACTATCTCACTTAACCCTTTTTACTTCCACAAATCCTTCTTAAACTGCACAAAATCGTCTAATTATAGCTAGACTAAAAATAAAAATACGTCGCTGGTACAGCAGGGGTTATATTTATAGTTAAAGGGGAATTGAAAGGTGAGAAGTCTTTAATAATTAGGGAGAAGAAAAGGATGACAGAAAAAGCAAAGTAGAAGAATAAAGGTTGGAGGGCTGTCCTTGCTATTAATCACATAATATAGCCTACATTATATATTTTGGTGGTGTAATGGCTTAGATGCTTATGTCCAGGGTGTGGTGTCCCAAGTTCGAATCCCGGGAGGATCATAGCCTATGCTTTCATTATTGTATTCAAGTACATTGGGGTTTGTAATGGATGATTAATGTTAAGAACGGGGTGTTCCTTAATATTCATCGAAAAATACTGAGGGACATACATACCAGTAACAAATCATGTGAAAAGAACTTTGTATTGTCCAAGTGGTCCCAAACACATACCTGGAAAAGAGAAAACAATAACATGAGTTCTAAAAGTAATCAGCAATTGTCAAAATTCAATACACGAGATTTGACACAAAATTCATACAAATAAGATCACCCATATATTAGGCAGTCCGATACATAAGAGAGAAAAATAAGATACATAGATATATATATAGATGAACTGACGACAGACCTTACGAGCTAAGCGAGTCATTCGGGAAGTAATAATTCAGAGATTTACATATATTTACATATGGTGGGGAGGGTGGGGAGAGAGCCTTCATCTTTGCTATCCTTTCCTTCCACTTTCTCTTAGAGTTGGTATGGTATCTCTACTAGCATTAACTCCTGGCCTTCTCGCAGGGATTGTACGATCTGTGTGGCCAGTGTATATATGTAAATCTATGTAAATATCTCTCTCTCTCTCTCTCTATCTATCTATCTATCTATCTATCTATCTATCTATCTATCTATCTATCTATATATATATATATATATAGCACATCTTCACGGCACCATCTCCTCAAACAACAAAAACAACACAGTGACGACTCCTCCCCTCTCCCCCACCCCTTAAACAAGACGGTGTTTGGGTAAAGAGAAGCACGCTATACAGCCACTTACAAGGTGGCCTGGTGTTATGTGGGTTAACGAGAGAGAGAGAGAGAGAGAGAGAGAGAGAGAGAGAGAGAGAGAGAGAGAGAGAGAGAGAGAGAGAGAGAGAGAGAGAGAGAGAGAGAGAGAGAGAGAGAGAGAGAGAGAGAGAGAGAGAGAGAGAGAGAGAGAGAGAGAGAGAGAGAGAGAGTGTGTGTCCTTGTTTGTTCATACCTTCACCTACAATTACTCGTTATATTCTGGCAATGTACTATGTAACAATACAATACCAATGATCATCAAAGTTTGAGGTACCTGTGAGTAGCCAGTAGGTGTAAGTAGGGCAGTGAGCAAAACCGTTTTATAAAGGGAATCATTAGGCCAAGTAGAGCACTGGTAAATGAGGGAGAGGTGGACAGCTAATTTTACCTACGCCTATAAATAGTAAATATGTTCTACCCTTTTAATCTTAACTACGCCTTTAATAGTCAATAGTTGCTACCTTTTAAATATTAACTACGCCTATTAGTCAATATTGTCTACCTTTTTAATCTTAACTACGCCTATAATAGTCAATAGTTGCTACCTTTTTAATCTTTACTACGCCTTTAATAGTAAATATTTTCTACCTTTTCAATCTTAACTACGCCTTTAATAGTAAATATTTTCTACTTGCGTACTAAATGAAAGTAGTGACATATTTTCGTCTAAACGTATAGTGGCTTTTCAAAACGTTTTTCAAACGTTTCAAACGTTTTTCAAAACGCTTTTCAAAACGTATAGTGGCATCCCACTTACAAACTAACAAGTGACAACCACATAGCGACGATCCTGTATAATCCGGAACTGACATTTGAAATTACAATAAAAATCACGCCAATATATCAAATGTTCAATATCCCAAATAACCATAATGTTAACAAAGTGCGGATATCCGGGTGTGTGTGTGTGTGTGTGTGTACTTACTCTAGTTGTATTGCGGGAGTGAGCATGCTCGTTATTTCCCGCCTCCTATATGTGTAGGTGTTATATGTATCGTTGGAATGGCTGTGGATGTGTGTGTAGTCTGTATTTTTAGCCAATTGGCGACATCGGAAACGAAGGCTTAGGGTGGATCTGTATGGTACCATTCTCACTATAGACGGTACCGTCTCGCCCGAAGGCTTAGGTAGCCATCAGCTTAGGTGAACCATATGATACCCATCTCGCCTTGTACCATTTTTGCCAACCCCAGATGGAACGTCACAACGTCGTCCACTTATTCCAGGTACCTATTTACAGCTAGGTGAACTGAGGCTAACACATGAAAGGAGACAAGCCCAATTTGTCTCCGCCCGGCCGGGGATTGAACCCCCGACCCCTCGTGTGTGAGACGAGAGCTCTACCTACTAGGCTACGGGCTGTGTGTGTGTGTGTGTGTGTGTGTGTGTGTGTGTGTGTGTGTGTGTGTGTGTGTGTGTGTGTGTGTGAGAGTTTGGGGTTAAAGGTTACAGTGATGCCAGCTAGATACGGCACCGACTGACCCCGACCTTGGACAAAACAGTGGTGTACTACAGCTGCTCTTTAGTTAGGGGGGGGGGGGGGAGGACTTTCACTGTCTGTCCGTCTGGGTGTGTCCGTCTGTCTGTGTCTGTTCGTTCTGTCTGAAGCTCTATTTTGTGTGTATCTATCCATATAAAATTAATCTCTCTCTCTCTCTCTCTGTGTGGGTGTGTGTGGGTGTGTGTGTGTGTGTGTGTGTGTGAAAAATTGTCTATGTAGGATAACACATAGGCCTATTAGGTATGTCATGTTTGGCATTCAGTTCGTCTTTCTATAATATTGTTTTTCAATATCTGAGACCCCATGTCCCCTCCCCTCTAATATCTCTCTCAATCTTTATCATTCTGTAGATATTGTACTCTCTCTCTCTCTCTCTCTCTCTCTCTCTCTCTCTCTCTCTCTCTCTCTCTCTCTCTCTCTCTCTCTCTCTCTCTCTCTCTCTCTCTCTCAGTTGCAGATGTGGGTCAATGGCAAGCAGATCGTTGACTCATAGCATAAGCAGGTGGCGTTCCTTGAGGAGTGAATAAAGGGAAAGGCAGACAGATGCGGAAAGTAAGGGATACCTTACCTTTGGATACCTTTGGATGTGTTCGCCGCTCTTCTAGCGGCACCAAGGAGCGCGACGCCCCTCGTTATGGGTGGTGATTTGGTGCAGTAGACTGTTTGAAGCGACAGCTCGTTCCCTTGCGAGGATGGGCTCGTCTGGCACTGTTTGCAGTTCGACATCTAGGGCTCTCTTGAAGTTGTCTAACGAGATGTCCCTCATGTCTCTTACTCGCCGTGGGAGTTTGTTGAAGAGACGTGGGCCTCTGTGTGATAGCCAGCCCTCTCGCAGAGAGCCCATAGCACCCCTGTTATTCATCCGGGGGATTTCGCATAATTCCCAGCCTCTCCTATCACTGAATTTCATGACTATCGGAGTATGTAGGTTTGGTACTAAACCCTCTGCGATTTTCCACGTGTATATTATTAGGTAACGTTCTCTTCTACGTTCCAGTGAGTACAGATTCAGTGCTCTTAAACGCTCCCAATAGTGTAGATGTTTTATCGAACTTATATGCAAAGTGAAATTTCTTTGTACACTCTCTACGTCATTTATTTCACCTGCTTTGTATGGGGATGTTAATACGCTACAGTATTCAAGCCGCGGTAGCAATAGAGATTTGAAGAGCGTTATCATAGGCAATTCACCGCGTGTTTTAAAAGTACGCAGAATCCAACCCGTTAGACGTTTCGCAGCCGCCACTTTGACCTGGTTATGTACTTTGAAACCCATATTTTCAGACATCAATACCCCAAGGTCTTTCACACTGTCTTTCCGTTCTAAAGCCATATAAACAAAACAGGTGCGGTGCCAGCTGTTTTGAGGTTACAATAAAAAAAACATGTGCGGTGCCAGATGTTTCGAGGGTACAATAAACAAAACAGGTGTAATGCCGGCTGTTTCGAGGGTACAATACACAAAATAGGTGCGGTGCCAGCTGTTTCGAGGGAACAATAAACAAAACAGGTGTGATGCCGGTTGTTTCGAGGGTACAATACACACAATAGGTGCGGTGCCAGCTGTTTCGAGGGTACAATAAACAAAACAGGTGCGGTGCCGGCTGTTTCGAGGGTACAATACACAAAATAGGTGCGGTGCCAGCTGTTTCGAGGGTACAATAAACAAAATAGGTGTGATGCCGGCTGTTTCGAGGGTACAATACACAAAATAGGTGCGGTGCCAGCTGTTTCGAGGGTACAATAAACAAAATAGGTGTGATGCCGGCTGTTTCGAGGGTACAATAAACAAAACAGGTGCGGTACCAACTGTTTCGAGGATACAATAAACAAAACCCTTAGCCCCTCCTGCATTTGAAGACGCATTTTTCTTCTAAGGATAATGTCGGACGGGTTGGGAGAGAGGTATACTGACCAGGATTCGAACCCACTCACTCCGGGTGGTTATTATTAGACGACTTCATTCAGTTTAGGAAGACATTTTGGTAGTGAAATGATTAATAATGAAACACTTTGCCCCTTTGATTCCCAGAGGTCCTTACAAAATTGAGAGATCGTCTAATGACAGCAAAAAAAAAAAAAAAAAAAACAAAAAAAAAAACGTTCTACTAATGAAAGGGTTAAACTGAATTTGCCGTCCTATTAACCCTTTGATAGGATGAAGCCATTTTAATTATATTTGATTTGATTCATGGCAGACGTAGGGATTAACATTTACCTTTTTTTAACCTGTTTTCTTGCAATCTGCCTAAAGCCGGTATCACACGAGAGCTTATATAGTCAACATTCGATGATCAAATTTGTCTGGCAGCATTTCTGAAATATTTTGCACTGGTATCGAAAACTAGACTGATGGTAGATGAATTTAGGTGACCGAAATATTCTAAGTATTGACCTCGTGTGATACCGGCTTTATACTACACGATTTTATTGAATATAAGAATAATATTTTGTGGTGATGTGCCAAAACCTTGTGTCGACCTTTTAACACTTTCATTGAGATGGCGTCATTTTCGTTTTGCTCAAGATGACAAGAGGCGAATTTATTCAGTTTTTGAAGGACCCCTTAAAAACAAAGGATAACACAATCTCAATTAATCCTCTGAATGCCACACGATTTCCCTCAACTAAATGTATCTTCTAATGATGGCTAAAACAACATGAAGCAAGGCGTCATTGCACTGAAAGGGTTAAGCGAAAGGCAGACCAAAGCGGAAATCAAGGAAACAGGAAACTAAACAGGTGCCGGGGCGCCAGCTGTTAATTTTTTAGGATCACATTTTCACAACCCAATGACGATGGGGTGGGACTTTTAAAGCTATCAAAATCGCCAGATTTCTCCCAGACCACCTTGTACATGTTAAAATGTAGAGGGGGTCATTTCTAATGGACACCAAAAACAAAGACAAGAAGAAAAGTAATAACATAGGCCTAATCATTAATTTAGGCCTACATTTTCGACGCAGGCAAAACCCCCGGAACTGTCAGCTTAAAGTGACATCTGGCGGATCAAGCTTTGAAAGTTCCACATTGTCAGAAGAAAATTAGAGAATCATCTCAGTAAGTACGGCTGTCCTTAAAGTTAGTCTCCCTAATAGTGATTATATTCATGGAAGAAAAGATAAGTTCTTTACATGATTTATAATAGATTATAAAGTACCTATGGGAATCAAATTAAGTTTATAAGTGTAGGCTACATATCTTTCTTTGCTAGAGGTAATTTCTACACTAAGTAAAATAATCTAGTGTTACTCAGAATAAAAATAATATGTATTCATAATCAAACATATAACCATCTTATTGAAGAGTTATATTACTTCCCTAGTCTACCAGACACGCCCTACAACCAACCTCCAAGTTAGCAGTGTTATAAATGAACCAACAAAGAATGGGACCTTGTGTCATGGTGTGGAGTTGATTGTGTACAATTGAGGAAGGTGTAGTTGTTTGCACAGCCGCTAAGATTTCCACGTTACAAAGAAATGTGAGTTATGCTACTTTTGCTACATATACAGTAGATTAGAAAGGAGACATGCAAACAAAATATATATACAGTACTGTTTATACAATATAATTAATAAATATATATACAGTACTGTTTATACAATATAATTAATAAATATATATACAGTACTGTTTATACAATATAATTAATAAATATATATACAGTACTGTTTATACAATATAATTAATAAATATATATAAATAATAATAAATAATTCGATAAGTTAAGTGGACATTACAACTATATACCGGTACCGTATAGCTAAACTATCATAAACAACAGCACAGGATCAGCTGAACTCTAATATAAATCCTAAACAGGATGTGTTTATCCAGTTGAATTAGGTGGCGTCTACCCTATATAACATTATTTAGCCAGTTGAATTAAGTGGCGTCTACCCTATATAACATTATTTATCCAGTTGAATTAGGTGGCGTCTACCCTATATAACATTATTTATCCAGTTGAATTAGGTGGCGTCTACCCTATATAACATTATTTTGCACCACCCTGTAAGATCCACCATAGCCTAACCAAACCTAGCTTATTGTAATACAACATACCGGTATTATAAATCTATACAAGTGTAGCATATCAATATTAATACAGAACAACGGGATTTTCTGCAGGAGACTGACGCCACTTTCCGATAATTTTGTTTCCAGAAAACCACACATAGCTGTGATTCTAGTTATGTAGATTATAAAACTGCCAAAGATAAGTAATATAAACGGGGTTTCTATTGCTTTCGATATTGTTAAAGTTATCCCCTTGAACATTAGAATTCCCAGATTTACAACTATTTTTATGTGAATTTTAATCATAAACCATGTTATTATATATACGGTACACTATTACTACGACGACGATGATGACTAATACAAATAACACTAATAATACTAATAACATCATACATCCATAGACCGTCGGGTAGGGAATATTTTACTTTTCCAATTTACCATTAACGACTGTCTTCCAGGAATTGCCGGCCACACTGCACAACTACAGTAACCACCAAGAATCAAAAGGTGACCGAACTCCTGCTACGAAGAAATGGACACAAAGAAAACAAGTAAGGGTCAGATAGAAAGTCATGGTGGGACAGAATAATATCGACTTGTGTTGTAGGTATCGGTTATGCTATTACTACTACCGTACTGTATAATTATACAGTATATATTATTATACTTAACCCTTTGAGTACCAGCTACCTGCGTTATATTTTATTCTAGCTATATTTAGACGATATTATGTAGCTTGGGAAGGATCTTTGGTAGATACAAGTGTTGATTGAGATAGTGTGAAGCCTTATTGTTTGAGGTCTTTCCTAAGCTGAATAAAATAGTCTACTAGTTGCATGAATATGATAATTTAAAGGACCTCCCTGGTACGGTACGGTACTGAATAGGTTAACCAGAGCAAATTATACAACGAAACCAATAATAATGTATACGTTAATTTACGAAATCGACTGAGCAGTGATCCTCCCCTGACTAATCCAGGTAATCAATAGAGACCTGCAGACCCCCCATATTCTGACCGCTGACATTTTTTGTTTTGGTGAGGTCGGTCCCCATGGTATTAGTGAGCTGGGCCTATAATATAATTAGGCCTTGTAATTAGGGTTAGGTGTGAGAGGGATCTGCCTTGCGTGGGCCAATCGGCTTTCTGCAGACTCCCATTTTCTTCTGTTCTGTGATAATGACTGTGGGGGGTGGGGGCGACTCGGGTGAATCAGCTAATAATATGATAGCCTAATTTCCCAAAGTATTAGTAAGTTGTGACGTCGTGGGCCAAGGAATAACCTATTCATTCAATGGTTTGTTATGCCTCTCACTTCGCCATAACTTAACCCCTTCACTACGAGGACGCCTTTTTACCTTTTATTCTGGCTAAAGTCAGACAATGTTTTTCAGTTTAAGATAGTCCTATGCTATTCAGAGGGTTTATGGAGATCGTAATTACCCCTTTGAGTCCTAAAGGAAGATCATAAGCTAAAGAATATCGTCCAATGGTAACCAGAATATGCGGAAAATTACGTCTTCGCGCTGAATGGTTTAAGGCATCTAAGTATCCAGGTCTCGTACGGTTTCTTTAGGTTAAAATATGTTTGATTAGGATTTTAAGCTGGCACTGGCATCGTTTGCCCAAGATGAATTGAAACTCGCATTATTACTGGTTGAAATGGCCTACATGGGATTTTAACCCTTTGAGTACCAGCGACGTGTGTTATTAAATTATAAATTATTTAGATATTGTGCAGCTTAAGAAGGATCTGTGGTAGTTAAAAGGGTTGGTTGATATAGTTTGAAGCCTTATTAATGCTAGAGTTCCTTCCTAAGCTGAATAAAATCGTTTAATAGTTGCCAGAATAAGATGAAAATTACGTCCCTGGTACAGTATGGGTTAAGAAAGATCTATAGTATGGATGAATTAGGTGGAAGGGAGACACAGGAAAAGGCTTGAATTCTTTATTAAGTATCTTACGTTTCGGGCTACGTAGAACCCATCTTCAGAGAGACTGACAATGTCTCTCTGAAGATGGGTTCTACGTAGCCCGAAACGTGAGAGTAATAAAGAATTCAAGACTTTTCCTGTGTCTCCCTTCCACCTAATTCATCCACTTGTCATAATGGTTCAGTCACATCTACAGTAAGTACAGTCGTGGAGCAGCGTTATAATTATATAGCTACACTATTTCGATTTTTTTACCATTAACACTTACGCTGCGGGCATATTTCCGCCTGTTTCCGCTATATTAGGGCTCATTCAGGCACTCCTCAATGATTTAACAAATGTCTGAATGTCTCCCTCATCCACATAGAACAAACATCCACCAATCCACTTAATTACATGCTCTTCACATTTTAACCAACATTCAGTCAAAATCACCATACTTCAAGGACAAAAAACGAATTGATGGCACGCGTAGAAAGCTCAGGACCACAACCCAACAAGCCCACCAACACCGACACTCGCACCCCTCTCACGACCCCAGCCCAGCAATCAATAGAGCAAGGCAGAATACCAATAACACAGGAGAGGGTAATAGAGCAGTGGGAAGGGCTCAACAACGCATTTACCACAGGGAGGGGGAAGGTTAGGTCAGGGTGTGTGTGTGCGAGTGGTTTGTTTGTTTGTTTTTGTTTGTTTTTCTATCGGGAGGGGGAAGGTTAGGTCAGGGTGTGTTTTTTTTTCCTATTGCTCGCCAGGAAAAAATCAACACCTAAATGGCACGAAAGGTCTTAATATTGACAAAGAAATGGAGTGTAAAGTCTTAAAATCGCCAAACGAATGGGCCAAACGTCATACAATCTGAAATCTGAAAACCAATGGGGCTAAACACGAGGGATAAGGGGACCAGAAAAACCAGCCCAGCCCTCCTTTTAAAGACGACAAAAGGACTTGCGTGTGCTGTCCCCTCTATTAGTAAATGTTCCCTCCACTTTACTAGCACTACAACTGATCACCCCGAATCAAACGGACATCTACTATAGAACAGTCCATAACTTTTTGAGTGGCTATATACGGTAATGTCCACACGACTGCGTTCATATTATATTTATATAGATAATAGTTTACGTTATCAGCAAACGTTTGACTCCTGGAAAGCAGTCACCAATCTTTAACTCGTGAACTTTTTTGTGTTGATGTTTACATATACCGGTATAAACAGCACACATCGGAATTGACTATAGGATGAACTTGGCTTTTCAAAGGATATACATGGTTTTATAATAAATATGCATACAATCAGCTGCTCAGTGGAAAAATACGAGGGGTCCCAGTTTTAATAAGTATTTTTTGTCTTGTGCTCCAACTCTACCTCCAGACACAGGCTAACAACCTGTTAACACCGCTCAACACGGTGAAGTGTTGTTTAGTAAATACTTATGGTAATAATTTATGAATGTGATTTTTCTGTCTGATATTTCATATACGTTCACAGTTAGTTTTACAATTATGAAATCAGTCGCGTGATTTGTGGTGTCATGGTATAGAAAAGGTGGAGAAGGCGGCTACTGGGAGACTACAGTAAAACAAAATATTCCGCTTCTTCCTTCATTACTTTACTTTAACTATCCCTTCTATGACTACTAAACTGTATCTCAATCTAGCTCTAGCTTTTTCTGGAGAAGCCGCTAACCAGGCAAGCCGTTCTCCTGCAAAGTGAGGACATCGACTCCATCGACGACGAAGAAGACTAAGAAGGATGAACATGCCGGTGTAGCCTATATACTGTACAGGGGGTTTCAAAAATACCTTTCATAAATTTCAGAATGCATAGACCTAGCAACAACAAATATACTTTACTATGTGACGGTTTTGGAAATATCTCTTATTTACCGGGATATTACACATTTGAGTATAAATAGGAAAGTCTAGGGGATGAAAACAATCAGTATATATATTCATCATTACCATATATATATATAGAAAGAGAGAAAAAAAGAGGAGAGAGAGAAGGGCGGGGGGGGGGGGGGGAGGACATTTACTTGGTTCTACATCTACATTTACTTGGTTCTACATCTACATTTACTTGGTTCTACATCTACATTTACTTGGTTCTACATCTACATTTACTCGGTTCTACATCTACATTTACTTGGTTCTACATCTACATTTACTCGGTTCTACATCTACATTTACTTGGTTCTACATCTACATTTACTTGGTTCTACATCTACTCGGTTCTACATCTACATTTACTCGGTTCTACATCTACATTTACTTGGTTCTACATCTACATTTACTTGGTTCTACATCTACATTTACTTGGTTCTACATCTACATTTACTTGGTTCTACATCTACATTTACTTGGTTCTACATCTACATTTACTTGGTTCTACATCTACATTTACTTGGTTCTACATCTACATTTACTTGGTTCTACATCTACATTTACTTGGTTCTACATCTACTCATCACAAAGTAAAGTACCGTACTGGTGAGTCAGACCACAATAATTTAGTACCGGTATAGGCTATTACATTTACACAGGCAAGGCTGGGTATCTCTGATAATAAATTACAAAATAATATCCACCATGTAATGCATACCAAATTACACATTTACATCAATCACAAAAGTTGTATTTATATAAAAGAAACTCATGTGGGTATATAATCTCCATTCAAGCATTCACGGCACTATGATTGTCTCCACCAAAACTCATGAGAGGTCTACGAACTGTTATAAGTGGCTGTACATTGAGAATAGCCTGGCCCTAGTTTAAACTCATACCTCCACACCGCACAGAGGAAGTAAGACCCAGGAAAGATTGAGGGAGGGAGGAAGGAAGGAAGGAAGGAAGGGAGGGAGGGAGGGAGGAAACTAGAAGGACAGCGAAGGACAGGACAGTTACATAGAGTTACATATATAGTCAGTAAAAAATATCCATGGCCTTTATTGGCGTTTTATTTTTTAAATATGCAAGTATACAATCAAATTGAAATAGCCATTACATGATGATTATTATGAATGTACATATTACCCAACTAATATTTGGCATTGAATGATAAATAAATTTAATCTAAAAATTACAGGCTCGCTATCGCTCGCCAGGAAAAAATCGACACCTATATGGCTAGAAAGGTCTTGATATTGCTATAGAAATGGGACGACAGGTTATAAAATCGACAAACTAATGGAGCGAACGTTTTAAAATCTGAGAACCGATGGGGCTAAACATGAGGAAGAAGAGGGACCAGCAAAAACGACCCATCTCCCCTTAAAGGACATGTGTGAGTGGCGTTAACCCCTTCCGCACCATGACGCCTTGTTTACCTTGGAGTCTGGCTAAAATTAGACGATTTTATGCAGTTTAGGAAGGATCTGTGTTATTCAGAGGGTGTATTGAGATTGTCTTAACCCCTCTGACTCCTAGAGGGAGATTACAAGCTAAAGAATATCGTCTAATGGTCACCAGAAAAGTGTGAAAATTACGTACCGGTAATGGTGGTGAAGGAGTTAAAGGAGGAAGATAGGCTATGTGGGTGGTGTTATGGGGAGAGTTCCACTTGAGTTTTTGTTTTTGTCTGTACCGCTTTCTCCCTCATGTTTAACCCCATTGCTTTTGAGAGTTTAAGATGTTCGCCCCATTAGTTTGGCGATTTTAAGAACTTTCACCCCATTTCTGTCAATTTTAAGACCTTTCGTACCATTTAGGTGTAATTTTTTTCCTGGCGAGCGATAGCTAGCCTGTAATTTAAGAGGAGACGGCCTTCGGCCGGGAATTTTTGTGTTACAAATTTATCTTGAAAGGGGTTCTAGGGGGTGTAATTACCGTATAGGCCTATGCTTGATGGAAGTCTAGGGAACAAACTAAAAAAAAAACTTTAACCCCTACTGTATGTACCGGCGACGTCTTTTAAATTGTTTATTATCTATATTTAGACAAATTTATTCAGTTAAAGAATGGTCTTCAGCAAATAAGAGGCTTCGAACTATCTTAACCCTTCTTACTCCCACAGATCATTCTTAAGCTGCACAAAATCGTCTAACTATAGCTGGAATAAAATATAAAAGACGTCGCCGGTACAAAAGGGGGGTAAAGAAGGAGAAGGATATGTGGGTGTTGAAGAAGGACCACGGACAGGAAGGAGGGAAGGACAGACAAGGAGGTGGTGGTGGGATTCACGCTTCCTTGCTCGCTCACTCAGCCTCGTCACTCTCACACACCTGTCCTGTCCTAACAACACTTGTTTCGACCTCACCACATCTGTTCCTGTACACATGTCCTATTCCCCCTTACACCTGCTCTGTCCTCACCACATCTGTTCCATCATCAACACACCTGTTCCTCTACACGTGTTCTGTCCTCGCTCACACAACTTTATCACTTTACACACCTGCCCTGTCCTCACAACGCCTTTTCCATTACAAGTGGCCTGTTTTAGCCACATCTGTTTATATATCACATGTCCTCTCCTCACCCATCAAGCTCACACAGTGACCCAGTGTGTCAAACCGAAGCAACTTGGTTTGAAGACTTGAATAAAGATGAGAAGGAATACAAGAAAATGAACATGAAATACCATTGTGTTTGACCATTTTATCACTTCTAAAGACATAATTTGAACTATAAATCATAATTTTAGCTATATATATATATATACACACTAAAAATAATGGACTTGGCCTTCGTTTGACACCCTGCTCACACCTATCCTGTCCAAAGAACACTCGCCTCGTCCGCACCACGTCTTTCCATCTATAAGTATTCTGTTTTCGCCACATATGTTTATTTAGTACATGCCCTCTCCTCACGTGCTCAGTCTTATCACTTTCACCCTTGTCCTGTGGTTGTAATAATCTTTGATACTGTCCTCAACACACATGTTCCTCTACAAGTGTTAATTAAGTGAGATAGTTCGAAGCCTGTTAATTGTTGGAGGTCCTTTTTAACTGAATAAAATCATTTAATAGTAGCTAGAATAGAATATATAAGACGTCGCCGGTACAGCAGAGGTTAATTTCCTCGATTCCAAGGCCGTTGGTCTGGTGATAACTAAAATAAACTACAGACTTCTAAGAGAGGTTTCCGTACTTATATTATGTTCACTATAATTAGGCCAAACATCTTGACTCTAACTTTTTGAAACTCAGGGAGGGCTGGAGCAAACGGGTTGTTATTATCCACGCCTATTAACTACTATTGACACACACACACACACACACACACACACACACACACACACACACTCACTCTCTCTCTCTCTCTCTCTCTCGCTATATCTCTCTCACACACTCTTATGTGGTTTAGGGTAGGTTATAGAGGCATTACCAAAAGGCTCACTAAGGTATCAGACTCCTTGCATTGATGTATAAGGCAGCAACATAATAGTTCGTGCTCGGACTGCTCAAAGTACAGTTGGCCTTGTGATTTTGTATCCACTCCGTAGTATTATGAATGGAAGAAAAACTTGCATGATTGAATTAGGAGTGTAATTTCTCCTATACCCTGTTTCTTTTCAACTGACGGTAAATTGCAAAGTTCCCATCAAGATTTCTCAGTTATTTTTAAGATTTTGAATTGAAAAATGGTGCTAATTATACAAACTGTGTCGATGCAGATACATATTGGTTTCATATTTTTTCCATTAAGTACCGGTATCGAGAAATTAGCTGCTAATGGATTCAATTTATCATCAGATGAAATGAAACAGAGTGTACAGTAGTTTATTCATATGATCAATTAACGGTTTCATAAATCAATCACAGTCTTTCTTCCATTCATAAAATCACTGAGTGGATACAATTTCATGTGGGCAACTGCACAAAGGATGTTTAGTCAGCTGTGGAGTTTAACGCTTACGCTGCGGGCATATTTCCGATATACTAGGGCTCATTCAGGCACTCCTGAATGATTACGCAAGTGTCTAAATGAAATTAAATATATTCAGCCAAATACTAGAAGAAAATAGCTTCAAAATGACACCAGAACAAGCTTTGTAGAGCGAGGGATTTATCCGCAGCGGCAAATATTCGCTAATTATGAGCAATGTCTCGCTACATTTGCCTTTGGCAGCGCTGCAATGTTTCGCGAGTTATGATGCGAGAGTTACTCTCAGTGCTCCGGCCGCCGTGCTGGAGAGCAGAGGGGGGCCTGCCCCGCTCCCGCTCACTAGCACTCGTCTCCAGAGGCTTTAAGAGCCTGTAAATTACTTTAAATTGCCATGGCATTTCAGAACATACCCCGCAGCCAATGAGTTAAGTACAAGTAGTGTGTGTGTTTTAGATACCCAATTGCATCATGCAGCTGGAGCTTATACAAACTACCTCAACACTTCCAAATTTTAAATGGTTATTTGAAGGATACTAAGCAGTTTAACATATTGAGAAGGCTGAGCAAACACACTCATCAACAATCATAGCTTACCGTAACCTAACCATCCTTTCCTTCAACACTTACAATAATCATCACAGACTAAACCAAAAGAGTAAGATACCCTAGTTAATGGGTTGGGTAGTAAGGAAAATATACAGAAGATGGTGGTAGCTCGTACAAGTGTAGATGTTTATGGTTCAAGTTCAATTGTGATATTTCAAACAATAGTGTACCGTACTTGTATATAACGAGTCTATAAATTCCTTTTAATACATTCAGTGATAGGAGTACTTAGGACTGTTTTAAATATTTACTCTGGCTATTATTAGTCGATGATATTCAGCTTTGAAAGACCCTTTAAGAATCACGGAGGAAAACTATAGCTCAATTGACCCCCTGACTTCCAAAATTCCTTCCTAAACTAATGAAATAGTCTATTGACAGCTATAACAAAATCAATATATGCGTCTTCAATTACTGAAGGAGTTAATGCCTCTCATAACTCAAAAGGGACTTGAGCAATCAAGTTGATAATTCTGCCATTTGGGGAGAGTCAAACCTTAAATATATGTGAACATTTACAGTCCATTTGTTCTAGCCCTAAGTTACAAGATAATAAGGGTACACATTCCTAGACCCGTTATACATACGGAACAGACTATAGGCGTTGACAGGTAAACACTGCTTGACAAACCCGTAACACTGACCAACCTTACACAGCCTACAGATACTGACCAACCATACAGCCCTGCCTCTGAGCTGTAACCAATTGACACTTTAACCCCTTCAGCACCATGACGTAATTTTCATTTTATTCGGGATACCATTAGGCGCTTTTCCTTAGCTTATAATCTACCGTACTTCGAAGACTCAAAGAATCAATACGATCTCGATAAACCCTCTAAAAAATCGGTCCTTCTTAAACTACATAACATCGTCCAACTATAGCCAAAATACAATGTATAAAGGCGTCATGGTGCTGAAGGGGTTAAGGGACCTTGTGTAAGACGAGAAACTTCACTTGACTCACACATTGGGGTTACATTAGTAGACCCTGAGATTATTATTACAATGTCAAGCAGGCAGCCGCGACGAAGGTGGTGGTGGTGGTAGTGCATTGTCTACGGCGGGCGACGATCCAAGAAACTCTTACTTTCGTAGGACTGGGGAAAGGGACACTCATGACTGTTCGCATTGTAGGCAGGTTAAAGGTTGGGTTGTTACTGCTTGACTAGCTCGCATGGAATTGAAGAGAGAGAGAGAGAGAGAGAGAGAGAGAGAGAGAGAGAGAGAGAGAGAGAGAGAGAGAGAGAGAGAGAGAGAGAGAGAGAGAGAGAGAGAGAGAGAGATTTTTCTACCGACAAATTTACAAATTTATGTTGAAAGGGGGTCTAGGGAGTGTAATTTTAAGCTTGATAAGAGGTCTAGGGAACACATTAAAGAGCTCCCCATATGATAAGCGGAACCCAAACTCCGTGACACCCCCCCCCCCCCCCCCCCCCCCCCCCCCCCCGTGTGTTGGTTCCGAACACGGTCAGGAGTGTAACATCAATACTGTTGCGTGTGTGCGAACAGTCTACAACCTTCTGTACTGTACATAGCCTACTCACGGGGGCTGAGTGGAAGAAGTGCAAGAATAGCATTTGTATTACTTGTATGTAGGAATATGCTACACACACAGTCACTCTCTCTCATACACACACCATTCTTTCCCTCTACCTTTTCTCCCGTCTCAGCTGTCTATATCCCTTCCAACTCTCCCACCCTCCCTCCTACACATCGATAAAGCCAGCCAAGTCGTCTGGGCCTGCAGACGGTAAACACAGACGCACATCTCCACATACACACGCAGGCGTACATCTCCACATACACATACACACACAGGCGCACATCTCCACATACAGATATAGAGACAGGCTCACAACAACTACGCCTACAAGCGTACACGAAGCCTTCACATGAGAGGTCGTACTCGCACCATGTGTCGCATATAGACATTTAACACCTTCAGCATGATGACGCCTTTCACCTTTGATTCTGGCTATATTGGGACTATTGTATACAGTTCAAAAAGGACCTGTGTTATTCAGAGGGTTTATTGAGATCGCATTTACCATTTTGAGTCGTAGAGGAAAATTATAAACTGAACAAACGAGTGTA
>CM064503.1:2570931-2708002 GCA_032716605.1 Paralithodes platypus | reverse complement strand
TACAGTACTGTTTATACAATGAATTAATAAATATCTATACACAGTACTGTTTTATACAATATACTTATCCTAATTACGTACTGTTTATACCTATAATTAATCAATATATATACAATAACATAAATATTCGAAATAAGTTAAGTGGACATTACACCTAGATCCGGTCCGGTATAGCTAAATAGCATAAACACCCGCAGCAGGATCATCTGTAACTCTAATAGAAATCCTAAACCTGATGGTTTTTATCCATTTGAATTAGGTGGCGTCCTACCCTATATACCATTATTTAGCCAGTTGAAATTAAGTGGCGTCTACCCTATATCACATTAGTATCCAGTTGAAGATTAGGTGGCGTCTACCCTATATAACATTATTTTAGGCCAGTTGAATTCGGAGGGGGCTATCTACCCTATATAACTCTTATTTTTGCACCACCACTTTAAGATCCACCATAGCCTAACCAAACCTAGCCTTATTGTAATACAACATACCGTTATTATAAATCTATAGCAAGTGTAGCATATCAATATTAATACAGACCACCGGGATTTTCTGCAGGAGACTGACGCCACTTGCCGATAATTTTGTTTCCAGAAAACCACACATAGCTGTGGATTCTAGTTTATGTAGATTATAAAACTGACCCAAATGTAAGTATATAAACGGGGTTTCCTATTGCTTTCGATATTGTTAAAGTTATCCCCTTGAACCTTATGAATCCCTTCCCAGATTTAACAACTATTTTTATGTGAAGTTTAATCAGAACCATGTTTATATATATCCGGTACACTATTACTACGACTACGATGACGACTACTACAAATAACCCTAATACTACTATAACATCCACATCCATAGACCGTCGGGTAGGGAATATTTTACACTTTTCCAATTTACCATTAACGACTGTCTTCCAGGAATTGCCGGCCACACTGCACAACCTACAGTCACCACCAAGAATCAAAAGGTTACCGAACTCCATCTACGAAGAACTGTGACACAAAGAAAACAAGTATGGGTCAGATAAAATGTCATGGTGGGACAGAATAATATCGACTTGTGTTGTAGGTATCGGTTATGCTATTACTACTACCCGACTGTCAATAATTATACAGTATTCCTTATTATACTTAACCCTTGAGTACCAGCTACCTGCGGTATATTTTATTCTAGCTATATTTAGACGATATTATGTCTCTTGGGAAGGAACTTTGGTAGATACAAGTGTTTGATATTGAGATAGTTTTACACCTTATTGTTTGAGGGGCTCTTTTCCTAATCTGAATAAAATAGTCTACTAGTTGCATTAATATTATAAAAATTACCTCCCTGGTACGGGGTCCGGTACTGAGTAGATTACCCAAAAATTCAAATTATACAACGAAAACCAATAATAATGTATACGTTAATTTACGACATCGACTGAGCAGTGATCCTCCCCCGACTAATCCAGGTCCGGTGCACTATAGATCTGCAGACCCCACCTTTTTCTGACCGCTGACCTTTTTTTGTTTTGGTGAGGTCGGTCCCCATGGTATTAGTGAGCTGGTCCTATAATATCATTAGACCTTGTAATTAGGGTTAGGTGTGAGAGTGATCTTGCCTTGCGTGGGCCAATCGGCATTCTGCAGACTCCCCATTTTCTTCTGTTCTGTGATAATGACTGTGGGGGGTTGGGGGGGGGGGACTCGGGTGCATCCGCTAATGATATGATATCCTAATTTCCCAAAGTATTAGTCAGTTGTTGCGTCGTGGGCCAAGGACTACCTTATCCATTCAATGGTTTGTTATGCCTCTCACTTCGCCATAACTTTAAACCCCTTCCCTACGAGGACGCCTTTTTAACCTTTTATGCTGGCTAAACTCAGACAATGTTTTTCAGTTTAAGATAGTCCTATTCTATTCAGAGGGATTTTACTGGGAGATCGTAATTACCCCTTTGGGTCCTAAAGGAAGATCGATAAGCTAAATAATATCGTCCAATTCTAACCAGAATAGGCGGAAAATTACGTCTTCGCGCTGAATGGTTTAAGGCCGCTAAGTATCCAGGTCTCGTACGGTTTCTTTAGGTTAAAAGTGTTTTAGGGTTAGGATTTTAAGCTGGCCGCTCGTTTGCATCGTTTGCCCAAGATGAATTGAAACTCGCATTATTACTGTTTTAAATGATGGCCTACTTGGATTTTAACCCTTTGAGTACCAGCGATGGGCGTGGTGTTTATGAAATTATAATTATTTTTAGAATATTATTGTGCTCTTAAGAAGGATCTGTGGTAGTTCAATCGTTGGTTGATATAGTTTGAAGCCTTATTAATGCTAGAAGTTCCTTCCTAATGCTGAATAAACTCGTTTAAATAGTTGCCAGAATAAGATGAAAATTACGTCCCTGTGTACAGTATGGGTTTAAGAGCTCTCTATATTATATATGAATTAGGTGGATGGGAGACACAGGAAAAAGCTTGAATTCTGTATTAAGTATCTTACGTTTCGGGCTACGTATAACCCATCTTCAGATAGACTGACAATGTCTCCTCTTAGATGGGTTCTACGTAGCCCGAAACGTTGAGAGTAATAAAGAATTCAAGACTTTTCCTGTGTCTCCCTTCCCACCTAATTCATCCACTTGTCATAATGGTTCAGTCACATCTACATTAAGTACAGTCGTGGAGCAGCGTTATAATTATATAGCTACACTATTTCGATTTTTTGTAATACCATTAACACTTGACGCTGCGGGCCTAATTTCCGCCCTGTTTTCCAGCTATAAATTAGGGCTCTATTCAGGCACTCCTCAATGATGTTAACACAAATGTCTGAATGTCCCTCCCTCATCCACATAGAACAAACATCTCACCAATCCACGTAATTACATGCTCTTTCACATTTTAACCAACGTTCAGTCAAAATCACCATAACCTTCACGACAAAAAACCGAATTGATGGAACGCGTAGAAAGCTCAGGAGCCCACAACCCAACAAGCCCACCAACAACCGACACATCGTTCTCACCCCTCTCCCAAAAAAAGAAAGAAAAAAGACCCCAGCCCAGCAAATCAATATAGCAAGGCAGAAATACCAATAACACAGGAGAGGTTAAGTAGAGCCCGTGTGGAAGGGCTCAACACGCATTTCCCCACACACAGGGAGGGGGAAGGTTAGGTCAGGGTGTGTGTGGTGCGGAGTGGTTTGTTGTTGTTTTGTTTTTGTTTTTTTTCTATCGGTAGGGGGAAGGTTCGTCAGGGGGGGGGGGGGGTGGTTTGTGGGGGTTTGTTTTTTGTTACTTCTAATCGGAGGGGGAAGGTGGACTCTTGGTTTGTTTTTTTTTTCCTATTTTTTGCGCTCGCCAGGACAAAAATCAACACCTAAATGGCCACGAAAAGGTCTTAATATTGACAAAGAAATGGAGTGTAAAGTCTTAAATCGCCAAAAAGGAATGGGCCAAACGCCATACAAATCTGAAAATTCCCTGAAAACCAAATTGGGGCGTAAACACGAGGGATAAAGGGGACCAGAAAAACCAGCCCCAGCCCTCCTTTTAAAGACGACAAAAGGACTTGCGTGGTGCTGTCCACCCTCTATTAGTAAATGTTTCCCTCCGGACTTTACTACCCTACAACTGATCAACCCCGAATCAAACGGACATCTACTATAGAACAATTCCATAACTTTTTGAGTGGCTATATACGGTAATGTCCCACACGACTTGCGTTCATATTATATTTATATAGCTAACTAGTTTAGGGAACGTTATCCAGCCAAACGTTTTTTGAGCCCCCTCCTTGGAAAGCAGTCCACCAATCGCTTTAACCCGACGCGAACTTTTTTGGGTTGATGTTTACAATATACCGGTATAAAAAGCACACATCCGAATTGACCTATAGGATGAACCTTTGGCGTTTCCAAATGGATTCTACCATGGTTTTTAATAATAATATGCATACAATCAGCCTGCTCAGTGGAAAAATAAACGAGGGGTCCCATCCAGTTTAATGATAAGTATTTTTTGTCTTGTGGCTCCCAACTCTACCTCCAGAACACATGGTAACAACCTGTTAACACCGCTCCAACACGGTGAAGTGTTGTCTAGTAAAATACTTATTGGTAATAATTTATGAATGTGATTTTTTTTCATGTCTGATATTTCATATACTTTCACAGTTTAGTTTTACAATTATGAACTCAGTCGCAGTGATTTGTGGTGCTCATGGTATACGGAAAAGGTGGAGAAGGCGGCTACTGGGAGACTACAGTACAAACAAACTATTTCCGCTTCTTTTTTCTTCCTTTCATTACTTTACTTTAACTATCCCTTCTATGACTACTAAAACTGTTATCCTCAATCTAGCTCCTAGCTTTTTTTTCCTGGAGAAGCCGCTAACCAGGCAAGCCGTTTCCTCTCTAGCAAAGTGAGGACATCGACTCCATCGACGACGAAGAAGACTAATAAGGATGAACATGCCGGTGTACAGCCTATATACTGGTGTAACAGGGGGCTTTCAAAAAATAACAACCAATACCCCTTTCATAAATTTCAGAATGCACATAGAACCTACGTAGCCAACACAATATCCACTTTACTAATGTGACGGTTTTGGAAAATATCTCTTATTGTACCGGTATATTAACACAATTTGAGTATAAATAGGAAGTCTAGGGGAATGACACCCATCAGTATATATGATTCCAGCATTACCATATATATATACTAGAAAGAGAGAAAAAAAGAGGTCAGAGAGAGAAGGGCGGGGGTGGTGGGGGGGGGGGGGGGGTGGCTGGGGAGGGACATTTACCCTTGGTTCGTCCATCTACATTTACTTGTTTCTAACAATCTACATTTACTTTGGTTCTACATCTACATTTACTTGGTTCTACATCGTACATTTACTCTGTTCTTTTCTACAATCTACATTGTCCTTGGTTCTATTCTTACATTACTACATTTACTCGGTTCTAACATCTACATTTACTTGGTTTTCTTACATCTACATTTTACCTACTTGGTTTCTACATCTACTCGGTTTCTAACATCCCTACATTTACTACACGGTTCTACCCTACCATTTACCTTGGTTCTACAAATCCGACATTTACTTGGTTCTACATCTACATTTAACTTGGTTATCTACACTACATCTACAATTTACTTGGTTCTACAATCTCTACATTTACTTGGTTCTACATCTACCATTTACTTGGTTTCTACTACATCTAACATTTTTACTTGGTATCTAACATCGTACAATTTACCTTTGGTTGCTACATCTACATTTACCCTTGGGGTTTCTACCATCTAACTCATCACAAAGTAAAGTACCGTAAACTGGTGAGTCAGAACCACAATAATTTTAGTAACCGGTATATAGCGTTATTTACTTTACCACAGGCACGGCTGGGTATCATCTGATAATAATTACAAAATAATATCCCACCATGTAAATTGGGGCATACCAAAATTACACATTTTTACATCAATCACACAAAAGTTGTATTTATATAAAAGAAAAACTCATGTGGGTATATAATCTCCATGTTCAAGCATTCACGGCAACTTTATGATTGGGTCCTCCACCAAAACTCTGAGAGGTCTACGAACTGTTATATAAGTGGCTGTAACATTGAGACTAGCCCCTGTGGCCCTACTTTAAACTCATACCTCCCCACACCAGGGGGGGGGGCCAACAAGAGGAAGTAAGACCCCAAGGAAAGATTGATGGAGGGGGGAAGGAAAGGGAGAAAGGAAAGGGAGGGGAGGGAGGGAGGAAGGAAACTAGAAGGAGACCCAGCGACTGACAGGAACAGTTACAATATAGTTACATATATAGTCAGTAAAAAATATCCATGGCCTTTATATTGGCGTTTTAATTTTTTAAATATGCAAGTATAAAAACAACTCAAATTGAAATAGCCATTACATGATGATTTATTATGAATGGTAACATATTACCCAACTAATATTTGGCATTGAATGATAAATAAATTTAAAAATCTATCTAAAAATTTACAGTCGCTCGCTTAATCGCTCAAAAAAATCCGTATTTTTTCGCTCGCACAGGATAAATCGGACAACAACGCTAGATATGTGCTAGAAATGGGTCTTGATTATTGCTATCAAGGAAATGGGACGACTTTCAGGTTATAAAAATCGCCAAAACTAATGGAGCGAACGTTTTTAAAATAATCTGAGAACCGATTGGGGCTATAACATTCGAGGAACAAGAGGTGACTCAGCAAAAACTACCCATCTACACCTTAAAGGACATGTGAGGTGAGTGGCGTTGAACCCCTTCCCGCACCATGACGCCTTGTTTACCCCTTGGGAGTCTGGCTAAAATTTAGGAACGATTTAATGCAGTTTTAGGAAGGATCTTGTGGTTATTCGATAATGAAGGGTTGTAGTCTGTAGATTGTCCTTAACCCTCTCTGACTCCTAGAGGGAGATTACACAGCTAAAGAATTATCGAAATAATGGTCACCAGAACAGTGTGAAAAATTACGTACCCGGGTAATGGTGGTGAAGGAAGTTACAAAGGAGGAAGATAGTCTATGTGGGTGGTGTTATGGGGAGAGTTCCACTTGAGTTTTTGTTGTGTTTTGTCTGTAACCACCGCTTTCTTGCCCCCTCACCCCTCTGTTTAAAACCCCCATTGCTTTGAGAGTTTTAAGGATGTTCGCCGCTCCCCATTAGTTTTGGGGGCGGGGATTTTTAAGACCACTTCCATCATCATCCATCCACCCTCCATTTTCTGGTCAATTTTAAAAAGACCTTTCGGGTACCATTTAGGCGTGGTTAATTTTTTTTCCTTTCCTGGCGATAGCGATAGCTTAGCCCTGTAATTTAATAGGAAGAACGGCGAGGCCTTCGGCCGGGAATTTTTTGTGTTACAAATTTATCTTGAAAGGGGTTCTAGGGGTGTAATTACCGTATAGGAGCCTATGCTTGATGGAAGTCTAGGGAACCAAACTAAAAAAAAAACTTTTTAAACCGCCTACTGTATGTCCCGGGGCGACGTCTTTTAAGATTGTTTATTATCTATAGTTAGGACAACTTTATATTATCAGTTTAAAGAATGGTCTTCAGCAAATAAGAGGCTTCGAACTATCATTAACCGCTTCTACCTCGCCACAGATCATCTCTTAAGCTGGCACAAAAAATCGTCCCTAACTATAGCTGGAAATAAAATATATATAGACGTCGGCCGGTACAAAAGGGGGGTAAAGAAGGAGAAGGATATGTGGGTGTTGGAAGAAGGACCACGGACTGGAAAGGAGGTAAGGACCAGACAAGGAGGTGGTGGTGGGATTCACGCTTCCCTTGCTGGCTTCACTCAGCCTCCAATCACTCTCCAACACACCTGTCCTGTCCTAACAACACTTGTTTTCGACCCCTCACCACATCTGTTCCTGTACACCTGTCCCTATTCCCCCTTACAACCTGCTCTTGGGGGTCCCCTCACCACATCTGTTCCAATCATCAACACAAACCTGTGGGGTCCTCTACAACGTGTTTTTCTGTCCCTCGCTCCGACGACAAATTATATGTCAAATCACTTTACAGAACACCTGCCCTGTCCTCACCAAAACCGCCTTTTTCCATTACAAGTGGCCCTGTTTTTTAAGGCCACATCTGTTTGTATATATATCACATGTCCTCACATCTTCCGTCGACCCCATCAAGCTCACACAGTGACCCAGTGGTGTCCAACCGAAGCAAACATGGGTTTGAAGCACGTTGTAAATGAAGATGAGAAGGAATTACAAGAAATGAACATGAAATTACCATTGTGTTTGACCATTTTTACCTCACCTTGGGGGGCCTAAAAGACAATAATTTTGAACTATAAAATTTTTCATTAATTTTAGCTATCTATATAGATATATACTACACACGATATAGATATATAATCTATACAACTACAAATATGGACATTGGCCTTCCGTTTGAACACCCTGCCTCACACACTATCCTGTCCAAAGAACCACTCGCCGCATCGTCCCGCAACGACACGTCCTTTTCCCATCTATAAGTATTGCTGTTTTCCCCCCGCCACAGATGTTTATTTAGTACATGCCCTCAGAATCCTCACCGTGCTCAGTCTTAGATCAACTTTCACCCTTGTCCTGTGGTTGTAATACTCTTTGATACTGTCCATCAACACCACATGTTCCTCTACAAGTGGTTAATTAAGTGAGATAGTTCGAAGCCTGTTAATTGTTGGAGGTTCCTGTTTTAAGCTGAATAAACAATCATTTAAATAGTAGCTAGAATAGAATATATAAGACGTCGCCGGTACAGCAGAGGTTAATTTCCTCGATTCCAAGGAAGGAGGCCCCCCCCCCCCCCCCCGCATTTGGTCTGGTGGATAACTAAAATAAACTACATAGACGTTGCTAAGAGAGGTTTCCGTACTTATAGTATGTTCACTATATATTTAGGCCAAACATCTTGACTCTAACTTTTTGAAACTCCAGGGAGGGCTGGAGCAACCGGGTTGTTATTATCCCACTCCTATTAACTACTATTGACACACACACCCACACACACACACACACACACACACACGTGAAGACATACACTCACTCGCCTCTCTCTCTCTCTCTCGCTTATATCTCTCTCACACACCTCTGTATGTGGTTTAAGAGGGTAGGCTATAGAGGCATTTACCAAAAGGCTCACTAAGGTATCAGACTCCTTGCATGCATTGATGTATAATGGCAGCAACGATAATAGTTCGTGCTCGGACTGCTCAAAGTACAAAGTTGTCCTTGTGATTATTGTATGCCACTCCGGTAGTATTATGAATGGAAGAAAAACCAGTTGCATGATTGCATTAGGAGTGTAATTTCTCCCTATAACCCTGTTTCTTTTCAACTGACGGTAAATTGCAAAGTTCCCATCAAGAGTTTCTCCGTTATTTTTAAGATTTTGAATTGAAAAATGGGTTGCTAATTATACAAACTGTTGTCGATGCAGCATACATATTGGTTTTCATATTTTTTCCATTTAAGTAACCGGTATCCGAGAAATTAGCTGCTAATAGGGATTCAATTTATCATCAGATGAAATGAAACCAGAGTGTAACAGTAGTTTATTTCCATATGATTCAATTAATCGGTTTCATAAATCAATACACAGTCTTTCTTTTTCTTTCCTTCCATTTACATAAAATCACTGAGTGGATAACAATCTTCATGTGGGCAACTGCAAACAAAGGATGTTTAGCAGTCAGCTGTGGTAGTTTTAAAAACTCGTCCTACGCTGCGGGCCATATTTCACGATATCTTAAGGGCTCAATTCAGGCAACTCTTAAGGCCTGAATGATTACGCAAGTGTCTAAATGAAATTTAAATATATTTCCAAGCACCAAATACTAGAAGAAAAATATCTTCACAAATGACAACCAGAACAAGCTTTGTAAGAGCGAGGGATTTATCCGCAGCGGCAAATATTCCGCTAATTATGAGCAATGTCTCGCTCAATTTGCCTTTGGGCAGCGCTGCAATGTTTCGCGAGTTATGATGCGAGAGTTTACTCCTCAGGTGCTCCCCGGGCCGCCCAGTGCTGGAGAGCAGAGCGGGGCCTGCCCCGCTCCCGCTCACTAGCACTCGTCTCCAAGAGGAGGCTTTCAAGAGCCTGTAAATTACTTTACATTGCCAAATTGCCTGGCATTTCAGAACATAAACCCCGCAGCGCCCCAATGAGGTAAGTACAAGTAGTTGTGTGTGTTTTAGATACCCAATTGCATCATGCAGCTGGAGCTTATACAAACGCCCTCAACAACTCCCCTTTTCCAAATTTTAAATTGTTTGTCTTTGAAGGATACTAAGCAGTGTTTTAAACATATTGAGAAGGCTGAGGCAAACACAACCTCATCCAACAATCATAAGCTTTAAACCGAACTCCCTAACCATCCTTTCCTTCAACACTTACAATAATCATCTCAACAGACCTATAAACCAAAAGAGTAAGGATACCCTAGTTAATGGGTTGGGTAGTAAGGAAAATATACAGAAGATGTGTGGTAGCTGCGTACAATTGTGTAAGATGTTTATGGTTCAAGTTCAATTGTGATATATTCCAAACAATAGCTGGTACCGTACTTGTATATAACGAGTCTATAAAAAAATTGCCTTTTAACATACATTCAGTTGGATAGGAGTACTTAGACTGTTTTTTAATATATTTACTCTGGCCTATTATTAGTTCGATGATATTCAAGCGTTGAAAGACCCTTTAAGAATTCCACGGAGGAAAACTTAAGCTCAATTTGTGACCCCCCTGACTTCCAAAATTATGCCCTTTCCTAAACTAATGAAATAGTCCTATTGACAGACCCCCAGGCTATAACCAAAATTCAATAATATGCGTCCTTCCAATTACCTGAAGGAGTTAATATGCCCTCTCATAACTCAAAAGTGGCATTGAGCAATCAAGTTTGATAATTCTGCCATTTTGGGGAGAGGTCAAACCTTAAATATATTTGAACATTTACAGTCCATTTGTTTCTAGCCCTAAGTTTACAAGTATAATAAGGGTACACCATTCCTAGACCCGTTATACCATACGGAACAGACCTATAGGCGTTGACAGGTAAACACTGCTTGACAAACCCGTCACAACAACTGACCCAACCTATACACAACAGCCTACGCAGATACTGACCCACCATAAACAGCCCTGCCTCTCTGAGCTGTAACCCATTGACACTTTAAACCACCCTTCAGCCCCATGACGTAATTTGTTCATTTTATTCGGGATAACCATTAGGCGCTTTTCCTTTAGCTTTATAATCTCACCGTACTTCGAAAGACCCTCAAAGAATCAATACGATCTCGATAAACCCTCTAAAAATATCGGTTCCTTCTTAAAAACGACATACATCGAAAAACCATCCGGTCCCAACTAATAGCCAAAATACAATGTATAAAAAGGCGTCATGGTGCTGAATGGGGTTAAGGGACCTTGTTGTAAGACGAGAAACTTCACTTGACTCACACATTGGGGCTTCATTAGTAGACCCTGGAGATTATTATTACAATGTCAAGCAGGCAGAGGCCGCCGAACCGGAAGGTGGTGGTGGTGGTAAGTGTCATTGTCTAAACGGCGGGCGTACCGATCCAAGAAAAACTTCTTTACTTTCGTAGGACTGGGGAAAGGGCACACTTCATGACTGTTCGCATTTGTAGCAGGTTAAAAGTTTGGTTGTGTACTTGCTTGACTAGCTCGCATGGAATTTTAATAGACGAGAGAGAGAGAGAGAGCGAGAGAGATAGAGAGAGATAGAAGGGAGAGAGAGAGAGATAGAGAGAGAGAGAGAGAGAGAGAGAGAGAGAGAGAGAGAAGAAGAGATTTTTCCTACTCTTAAACCGCACGCAAAATTTAGCTAATTTATGTTGAAAGGGGGGAGGGGTTCTTAGGGAGTGTAATTTTTTTAAAAAGTCTTGAAGAAGAGGTTCTAGGGAACACATGTTAAAGAGCTCCCCCATATGATAAGCGGAACTCCAAACTCCGTACAACCCCCCCCCAACCCCCCCCCCCCCCCCCCCCCCCCCCCCACCCCCCCCCCCCCCCGCCCCCCCCCCCCCCTCCCCCCCCCCCCCCGTGTGTTGGTTTGTTTTCCGAACACGGTCAGGAGTGTAACATCAATACTGGGTGCAGTGTGTGGCGAACAGTCTACAACCTTCTGTAACTGTACATAGCCTACCTCACAAGGGGGCTGAGTGGAAGAATAGTGCAAGAATAGCATTTGTATTACTTTGTATGTAGGAATATGCTACAAACACACCCAGTCCCCAACTCCCTCCCCCCCTCTCATACACCAACAATAAAATAGAAAACCCCATGGTTCCTTTTCCCCGTCTAACTAACTATACCTTTTTCCCCCTGCCCCCTCCCCCCCCCCCCCTTTCCCTTTTTCCTCCCCCTTTCCTCCCTCTCCCTTTCCCCCTATTTTCCCCATCTCCCCTTCTTTTTTTCCCCCCCATTCTTTCCCTCTACCCTTTTTCTCCCCCCTCCCCCCCCTCTCCTCCCGGTCTCAGCTGTCTATATCCCTTCCAACTCCACGCCCACTCTCTCCCCACCCTCCCTCCTACACATCGATAAAGCCAGCCAAGTCTGTCTGGGCCTGCAGACGGTAAAATCACCACAAGACGGCACATCTCCCACATACAACACGCAGGCGTCACAATCTCCACATAACATACACACACAGGCGCACATCGCTCTCCACATACGAGATAGGAGACAAACAGGCTCACAAAACTTCAATCTACGGGCCTACAAGCGTTAACAACACGTAAAGCCTTTCACATGAATAGGTCGTACTCGCACCATGTGTCGCATATAAGACATTTAACACCTTTCAGCATGATGACCGCCCTTTGTCAATCAAACTTATGATTCTGGCTATATTGGGACTATTGTATACAGTTCAAAAAGGACCTGTGTTATTCAGAGGGTTTATTGAGATCGCATTTACCATTTTGAGTCGTAGAGGAAAATTATAAACTGAACAAACGAGTGTAATGGTAACCATATAATTAATAACATTACGTCATCGTGCTGAATGGGTCAAGTCTACGCAGTTCTATTTACAGTATATTGAACAAATAATAAAACATATATAGCCGTAATAAAAATAAGCCTCGTCAGAGACCTTCACCTTTTACTCTTCTACTCCATTCTTTATTTCAATACTTTTCTTCTCTTTCCAACCCCTTTTCCCATCTGTCCATCCGCCCCCCTACTCTATTCACTCTAATTAGGCCAGAAATCTTGACCCCTAACCTCTGTAAACTAAAAAAAAAAAGGCCAGAGAAAATGGGTCTTACAGTTCCACACCTATTCCCTGGCTGACACTTCCCAAACGGTAGAAATATTCACTCGATTGCTCTAGTCCTTTGAGTTCTAGAGGATAGTGGTCAAGATTTCTGATTTCTGGCTTAATTTTAATGAATAGACTATCCCCCCCCCCCCGAGAGAGAGAGAGAGAGAGAGAGAGAGAGAGAGAGAGTACAAAGTACAAAGGAGTACAAAGGACTCAAGCCAGACAACAGATCTAGTGACCCTTCTAGGCTGCCTTGTCCTCCAAAACACTGAGGTTGTTCAAAGTGTCCCAAACAGTGGTTTAGAGTGGGTAAGGGAACATTGGAAAGGGAAACTTACTTTGCCGCTGCCACTAACGTGGCATACTAGGAGTTTAGTAGGGAACATATGGGTTAGTAACTGAGGGGAGGAGTAAAATAAAGTTATTCATTTACCAAACGCAGTCACAGGTCCGCGGGTTTGATTAAAGCGAGATATATTTGTCTAGGAGGCGGAATTAAGTGAATCAACGTGGCTCTGCAGTCTATAACGTCGTCGGGGAAAGCCCATTTCCACAAGTTGACGAAACGTCGATTGTAAGAAGAAATTCCTTAGAATTCCGTGTTGAGGTTAAAAGATTTATAACCAATAATTTTTGCGAAAACCGTTTCCTCCCTCCTCCCCGCGTGTAATTAGATTTGGTCCGATAGTGAAGTACTTACTACAGTTCATAATTTGTTGCGATGCCTTTGATGATTTTGAACACTTGAATTAAGTCCAACCTCGTTAAAATCGGTCTGCGCTGGGTTTAAAGGAAAATTAGATTTCAACTTCTCCCCTAAGACGCTCTCTGTCGTATGGTGTTGTTTTCATTTATAGGCTAGGTAATGCATTTTGGTAACTTCTACGGTTGACGCCACTCGTTCTAGCTTGTTTATGTCGTTTTTTGGTAATAAGGGCACCAGACATTGAACGCCCGTCATTCCCAGAAGAGGCGGACTAAGGGAATTGTAAAGGGTTAGGGATTACGTGTCTTTGGGGATTTATGCTCAAATGATCTGACCTATAAAGCCAGGTATGGTATTTGTTTTTTTTTTTTTTTGTTTGCCCTTCCCCTCTTAACAAATTCTTGAACATTTGTTGACCTCATCTATCGGTTTTTAGGTTACTACTCGAAAAAAAGAAAAAATTATTGGTTACTTCTCCCAAGATCGGTTTCTCTCGGTTTACATTCTTAAGGAGCTTGAGTTGTTGCCATTCAATCAATCGAATAGGTTGCTTTCCCCCCCCTCATTTAGGTATCCTATATGTAGTACTCTTTAACATTTATATCGCGCATTGAAACTCATATTTGCCAAATTTGGTGGCCGGCAATGTGACAATTTTATCTTCAGATTGTGTTGCATAATCGTCAACTTGATCTTTTGAGAGTAACGGCTATTTTGCAATTTTTGGTATCGTCAGCAAATTGTTGTGAGATTTGTACAGAGGTGAGACCCTCATCTCTATGGCTGTCGTTGATGGTAAATTAGAAGAGAGAATTAGTCCAGTATACCGATCCCCTGGGGTACCCCGCTCGACGGTCATTGTGGTCCATTTAGGATGCCTTAACCGTTTATGTGACTATACCTCTTTGCTTTCTGGTCGCTCCTGAGGGCCATTTCTAAATTCTTCTATCCATTTTCAACACGAAACCGTCTTGTATTCCATGCGCTTTTTAGTTTTTAGTAGCAGTAAACGTCTTTTGTGGGGAACTTTGTCAAAGGCCTTTGAAAATCAAAGGTATATATATCTACAGCTTTACCTCAAATTACTCTCACTCATCGTGAGAGGTTGCGGATATCGTGGAAGAAGTCTAAATGAGGTTTGTTAAACAGGAACGTTTTTTTTTAGCGAAAAGGCCGTGTTGAGTATCTTTAAGTATGTTTATTTGTCCTCTAAGTGAGTTTTAAACGAAAAGTCCCCCCCCCCCCCTTGTCTCTTATGACGCGTTTATCTATCCCTATTCCTAGCATTTTTACATACAACTGAGGTTAAGCTACTTGGGACGATAGTTACTGGGGTATGGATTTGCTTGCCCTATTTTTTTAATATCGGTGTTACGTTGGCTATCTTCTTCCACTGATCAGGCATAGTTCCAGACTGCAAGGATTGTATTGAATAGTAATGTTCAGTGGTTCGGAGAGCTCATCCTTAGCTTCCGTTAGAACTCTAGGCGAGATTTGTATCAGAGAGAGAGGATGAAGGAGAGAGAGAGGAGAGAGAGCTCTGAGAGAGGAGAGATAGAGCAGAGAGAGAAGAGTAAAAAAAAAGAGAGAGGGAGAGGAAAGAAGAGAGCGAAGAGAGAGAGGTAGATAGAATAGAGAGAGAGAGAGTCGAGAACTAGAGAGATGGATAGAGAGAAATAGAGCAAGATCGAAAGCATTAACCCTATGTTGTTAAGTGTGGGAACGAGAAGGATTGACCCAAAAAAGGGGATAATGGGTTGGCAGGGGAATTACCTGGGAACCAAACAAGGAGGCCTTGAAAGGAGTAACGAGGAGATTTTGGCGTTCATTATCTACCAGAGGGAATATCACGAAAACACTCGGTAAGTCCAGGTATCTTGAAATCACATACTGGTACTTCAACTTTATCAAGATCAGGGTTGATCATCAACTTGGCTATACATATAAAAGCATTATTTTTGGTAAAAAAGAGTAATACAACAAATTCACTTAACGAAATCTACCTAGAAATACCGTTAATTGAATATTAATAAGGAGAAGCGAAGAGAGAGAGGAGATATAAGGAGAGAGAGAGAGAGAGAGAGAATAGAGAGAGAGAGAGAGAGAGAGAGAGAGAGAGAGAGAGAGAGAGAGAGAGAGAAATTACCTAGTTTTTAGTAATTGTTATAAATATATACAGGTTATTTTGTTTCACAATTCTTAGTGTTTGGAAGTGTTAAAATGACAAAAACATACACCTACATATACATTTCCCTATATTATTTCTAATATTCATTCCAATCTTAAAACAAAATTGTCCCGGTTCGACACCCTGATTGGGAGAGTAAACAGATGTTGGTTATTGTGGGAAGGAGAGGGCTGACCCGATAAAAAGAGGAGGGAGGGGAGAAAGGTACGGTATACTAATCTGTCAACCCATTAACCCTTTTCAACCAGATGACGCCACTTTGGTTTTATTCTACCTACATGGGAGCTCATTTATTCAGCTTAGAGAGAGAGAGAGAGAGCGAGAGCGAGCGAGCGAGCGAGCGAGCGAGAGAGAGAGAGAGAGAGGAGAAGAGAATAGGAGAGAGAGAGAGAGAGAGAGAGAGAGAGAGAGAGAGAATACTAAGCCAGGCAATGATGAAGGATAGGGTTTTTGGATCCCTCTCTCCCTCATGCTTAGCCCTATTAGTGTTGAGGTTTTATGACGTTCGCCCGATTAGTTTGGCGATTATGAGACCTTTCGCGTCATTTAGGTGCCAGTTTTCTCCTGACGAGGGCGGCATTTTTCTACAGAAACATGCACAAATTTATCTCAAAGGGGGTCTTGTTTTTTGTTTTCGATTTTTTTTTTTTTTTGTAATTTGATAGAGGTCTGGGCAGGAAACTAAAAACAATAATTATTATTAATATAAGTGAATAAATAAATAAAAATATCCCCGTAAGATGGGAAGCAAGTAATACAAAATATCTTGCAAAACATAAAGTTAATGGTCCCTCTAAATGTCACGCAAAATATGTAGGTTTTTTGTTTTGTTGGTGCGAACTCCCTTTGTGATTGTTGACTGTACTGGTATCCAATAATGATTAAGAGTAAACAAAAACTAAGGACGACATTGAAAGGGAATATAAAAGTTGACAGGAAGCAATCAAGACAATATTGGGAGACAAGAAGGAAAGATGACAAAGCTATTCAGGAAGTGGCCAAGAATATGAAGGTAAGGGGGAGAGAGAACCGAATAATGACATACAGAACAATATGAAGGTAAGGGGGAGAGAGAACCGAAAATAATGACATACAGAACAATATGAAGGTAAGGGGGAGAGAGAACCGAATAATGACATACAGAACAATATGAAGGTAAGGGGGAGAGAGAACCGAATAATGACATACAGAACAATATGAAGGTAAGGTGTGATAGAGACAACGATAAATGACTTATATACAGAACAATATGAAGGTAAGGAAGTCAGAGAGAAACATCACAATAATGACATACATACAATATGGGTTAAGAGAAGCAGAGAGAAGAACACGAAATAAAATGACATACAGAACAATATGAAGGTTTAAGGGGGAAGAGAGAACCGAATAATGAACATACAGAACAATATTAAAGGTAAAGGAAGAGTAGAGAACCACTAATAAATGACATACAGAACAATATTGAAGGTAGCAGAAGGAGAGAGAAACACTACTAATAACATACAGAAGATATGAAAGGTACCGTCAAAGGACGAGAGAGAAACAGCACGAAATATGACATAACAGAACAATATGAAGGGGGAGAGAGAACACGAATAATGACATACAGAAGATATGAAGGTAAGGAGAGAGAACACGAATAATGACATACAGAAGATATGAAGGTACCGTAAGGAAGAGAGAGAACACGAATAATGACATACAGAACAATATGAAGGTAAGGGGGAGAGAGAACACGAATAATGACATACAGAACAATATGAAGGTAAGGGGGAGAGAGAACACGAATAATGACATACAGAAGATATATCAATTTCCTGTTTACTGCTAGGAGAACATCTAGTGTGAGGAAACTATCCATCTATAATTCTGTATGGTCCTGCGAGAGAATCAATCCTAGTACTAACCACAAGCAAAAATTGTAAATACTGTATAGATGTATAAATGGACACTATACCGGTAGCCTACTCTGTTTAACTTCATCTGACGGTAAATTGAATCTCTTAGCACTGTTTGCAGCTAATTTGTCGATACCTTATGGAAAAATATGAAACTTTCAACAATTTTGAAAACACCATCATCTCCTGGACGTACCCCATGTATCTACTTCATTCAAGTGTTTTCAACTACAGGCGAATTCGAAAAATAATTGAAAAAATGCCAACAGTAAAAAGTTCATGAACTATTTATACGGATATGCGTAGTTTGGCTTAAGCTCACGAGTATTCAAATATGTAAATTTGTATTGCAACTTTCGAAAAATCAGTAGCTACTACTCCCTATTATGTGTTTAATGGGGGTATTATAAAAGACAACGTAAATACTATAATGGTTGTGAATATATTGCTTAAAACAAACTATCCACAAGAAGTTTCACGCAGCATTACGTTTAGCTATACAAATGTAGAGATCAGAAATATATGTAAGCTATGAGATAAAACAAGACAAAGAAACTGACGTAATGGTACATCACGCAGGAGAATTAAGGGGGTAGTGCTTGTTTTTTGGTCTATAGATTTAGTTATTAACTTTATAGTATTATGTTCTCTCCACTAACCAACTTTACTCCTAAACTCGATTAATGAAATTAACAAACACATGTGGCAGTCCGGGGATTCGAACCCAGGACGCTCACACCGAAAAGCAACACACTTATGCATTGCACCACGAAGACAGTTAAAGAATGCTGCACAAACCTACGATTTATTATGCAGTTTCGAATCCTGCATACCAATCTTAGCATGTAAAATCATTCCAACTGGACTATCGGAGGCTACCGTATGCATAGGTGAATTTTAGTTTCCTCGCTAGGCTCCCATCAATCTTTAAAATACACCCCCTAGACCCCCTTTCAAGATATATTTGTACATTTTTCGGGTCCTTCTTAAATTACAGTCTCGTTATCGCTCTCCAAGAAAAAAATCGACAACTAAATGGCACGAAAGGTCTTAATATTGACAAAGAAATGGGGCGAAAGGTCTCAAAATCGTCAAACTAACGGAACGAACGTCCTAAAATCTCAAAACTGAAATGCTAAACATGAGGGAGAAGGGGGGTCCAGAAAAAGCGAATACCTCCCCCCTTAACAAGGCGAGAGTACAAAGGACAAGGTAGGTACAAGACAAGCCCCTGGAGAAAGGAAATGGGGTTAATGACATTACTACTAGAGAGAGAAAGAGGGGGGAAGGAAGGACGCATGAGGAGACACCAAGGGGGCTGAGAGAGAGAGAGAGAGAGAGAGAGAGAGAGAGAGAGAGAGAGAGAGAGAGAGAGAGAGAGAGAGAGAGAGAGAGAGAGAGAGAGAGAGAGAGAGAGAGGTACAAATGTTACACAAGTATCATAATTACATCATCTCAAAAGGGTGAAGGTATGCAATCTTCACCCTAATTCTATCTTAAAGAGAGAGATTTACATAGATGCACTGGCCACACAGACCTTACGATCCAAACGAGGTGGTCAGGACTTAATTCCAGTAGAGATGGCATATCCGATAGCAAAGGAAAGTTGAAGGAAAGGACAGAAAAGAAGAAGGCTCTCCTCTCCCCACCCTCCGGCAATTGCGAGAGAGAGAGAGAGAGAGAGAGAGAGAGAGAGAGACAGAGAGAGAGAGAGAGAGAGAGAGAGAGAGAGAGAGAGAGAGAGAGAGAGAGAGAGAGAGAGAGAGAGAGAGAGAGAGAGAGAGAGAGAGAGAGAGAGAGATTGGAGAGGGGGGGAGAGAAAGGAAGGACGCTTGAGGACACACAAGGAGGTGGTGAGAAATAGGACAGGAAGCAATGATACTGCAACATACTTCTGGGAGGTCGAGTCGGCTATTGTCAGGACAAGGGATATAATTCATTCATATGTACACTCTAAGCCTACAATTTTCGTAGCAATCCCGAACTGAACCGAATCTTCTCATTGCTTTTAGGCGGTTCATTAAAGCTATTCGAGGGGTCAGATGGGCCCACGATTTATGTCCTACAGCTTATGCAATGCCAAACAAACTACGGTACTTCTCCCGTGCACGGGGTTGTCCAAATGTCTGCATTAATAGCTGGTATATTACAAATTATAAACTTATATATTCCTCTTGATTTCTTACCGATTATGTTTATGAAGATTTTGTAGTGAAGTATGATCTTAATTATGAAAGCTTGGAATTACTATGATGAAGAGACATAATAGTTTCACATGTTTCCATTAACTATAAGAGAGAGAGAGAGAGAGAGAGAGAGAGAGAGAGAGAGAGAGAGAGACAGAGAGAGAGAGAGAGAGAAGAGAGAGAGAGAGAGAGAGAGAGAGAGAGAGAGAGAGAGAGAGAGAGAGAGAGAGAGAGAGAGAGAGAGAGAGAGAGAGAGAGAGAGAGAGAGAGAGAGAGCTTGGTATTTGCAGTGACTTTTCTTTTGATGAGGAGAAAATCAGAGGCCATAGGGGAAACACTTTAAACAATAGCAAGGAAGACAGCCCACCACCTTTTACTCTTTCTGTCTTCTTTTACTTCTAATTCTTATCTCATCTCCCCAACCTGTCTGTCCCCCCTCAACTTTAATTTAAGCCACAGGTTGGAGGTCAAGATGTAAATTGTAGCCTACCAATATTTATTCTTTTAATATCCTCTTAAGCCTACACGTTTCCAACTTCCAAGAAAAACTTAGACCTTTCGCCTAACACGATTTAGAGCATACCTCACCAAACTATACTCTGTTTTTTTCCCAGCTGACGGTAAATTGCTATGTCTTCATCTTGATTACTCCGTTGTGTTTTTAGGTATAGTTATATGATAGATGAAGTGTAGGGGATACAGGTGGTAGGCAAGAATAAATAGGGATGTAGGGAAGAAGGGGTCTGCCTCATATGACCAATAGGCCTTCTGAAGATTTCCATTGTGCTGTATGTGCTAACTCTGACAGGTCCTCAATAAGTTTAATTTAAGTATCCAACATTGTCCGATTCGTTTGCTTGTTGGCTATATATAGACAATAGTGACCATACAAAATATTGACATGATCCATCAATGACATTTAAAACCCTTACAGTTACTACCTATTGATCTTGGATGGCCCTTTTGAGCAAATACAAGTCATTAGAAAGGGCTCGATAAGCGCCGGTGCCTCATTCCGAAGCAGTGTATCAGGAGACTCTAACACAACGTCCGCATCTGTGAGCGCACCTATTCTAGCCAGCAAAATTAACTAAATGAAAAGCCTGCTATAAATGTCCCCTTTACACTGACCTTTGTCCTTTAAGGCCAGATTTTACCGCACCACACACAGCGAACCAGAAGCACGGGTCCTGCTTTTCATATACAGCCGCGAACCATATATATACCGGGTATATATATATATATATATATATATATATATATATTATATATATATATATTATATATATATATATACTATATATAATATATATATATATATATTATATATATATATATACACACACGTGAACTACTAAATGTGGTGTAGTGGATTAAAGCATGGACGAGAGAGAGAGTGTGAGTGTGTGTGTGTGTGTGTGTTGAACACACAGTGCGTGCACACTCACTCACTCTCCCTCTCTCTCCAAACATCTAGCGCAGACTTTCCCTCTCTTGAAACATCTTTGATCTATTTTTAACCTCATGACATTTTACAGTACCGGTACGCTGAAACACATTCCTCATTCCAGCAGCCGATCAACGCATCGACCAGATACGCAAGGAAGATGTTGTGCAGGGTGTCAAACGAAAGCAGAGTCCAATACTTTTAGTCTTTCGTAATGTATTTGGTTTATAGTTCAAATTATGTCTTTGGAAGTGATAAAAATGGCCAAAACAATGATATTCCATGTTAAATTTCTTGCATTCCTTTTCATATGTATTCAAGCCTTCAAACAAACTTCCTCGTGTTGACACCCTGAATTTTTGTTGTGTACAGTTGCTTACATTAATTCATACTGACTGATTTTTATGCATGGATGGAAACAGTATGATTGAAATACGAATTTAGTTGATTAGGCAATAGTTGATTCCCATGATTAATTACCAGCACGGTAGTTACTGTAACCGTTTGTAACACATTATTTTTGTAAATCAATCATACTAAGTTTACTTTCATACAACATTCATTGAGTCGGTACGAAGTCGGGCGGGCAACTGCAATATGCATCTGCACAGTCGCTCACAGGAGTTCTTAGTCTCCGGGGTTTTTTCTGTTTAACCCCTTCTGTACCAGCGACATTTTTTTTTTTTTTTTTTGGATAATAGACGATTTTCATCAGTTTAAATAGTGCCTTCAAAAACTAACAGGCTTCGTTATCCCACTGAACTCTTTTCACTGCCACAAATCCTTCTTAAACTGCACAAAATCGTCTAAATATAGCTAGACATGTTTGTATAAAGACGTTGCCGATACAGAAGGGGCTAATGAAAGTTAAAATTATATGATTAGTTTCCTTATACCATATAACATTTAATGAACAATATATTGGTCAGATTAATTAATGATGGTACTTCATAACAAACTGTACTCGTATTACAGTCTCACAAACATTACTTGCATACACTAAATTGGATAAAGGATTTGAGAGACTAGTTGCCTTCGGTATTCTCTGGACACGATTGTGAAGCCGTACCTGTAACACACAAACCGCATGAACGTTTTGTCATTTGTCACCCGTTTGTTGACAAGGTTCAAAATCGTTTTTTTTTTTTTTCAGTCGAGTGCTTTTGAGATGTAGCTATCAAACTTATTACCCCATGCAATGCCGATACCATTTGCAATGTATACATTAATGTATATGACAGTATGTACTATGTTACAATAGTTAAAACATAATATTATCTCCTATGAATACTCAAATAATTTCAACCTTCTATAAAATGATCAACACGAGAAGATGCCAAGTTTTATATTTCTTGCTAAAATTAATATAATGAAAGATGAAGATAGAAATAAATTACCCACAGCTACAAAACTACTCTGGCAAGACGTCAATGGTTTGTTGACAAGCTTTCATACGTCCCCTATAAGTAAAGCCGGTATCACACGAGCGCATTTTCCCTCAACACTAGTCTGGCAGCTTCGGAGGTCAACATTTTATATATTTTTGTAACCTAAGTTCATCTTTCATCAGTCTAGTTTCCGATACAAGTCCAAAATATTCCAGAAATTTTCCCAAAACAATGCTGATCATCGAATGTTGACTATAAAAGCTTTCGTGTGATACCGGCTTTAGTGTTCAGGCAATAATGTAGACCACGGATATGTACCATCAAAATCAATAGTTCCCTCTTGTACTGTATTTCATCCTTTCTCATTCACCTTCCCCCATCCCACCTTTTACATAGAAAATAGTTTGTCAAATACAGTATGTATGTGGAATCTAGGGGGGGGGGGGGACACTAACTCGATATTCCTACGATGTGAAAAATCGTACTGGTATTATATGAAACACCATAAGTAGACCTACTAACAAAGAAAAACGATAGCGCGATACTTTGCAGGCTTGTAATAATGTATGAGCATGCTTATCGAAAAATACTTATTTTGACCGGTACCACATACGGGTTGCTTGCACCCACACACTATAATTTAAACGGTACCTTTTTTAATATAAAATTGCCAGTACGGTAAGGTAATTAGTTATTAGGCTTATTTGAGAGAGAGAGAGAGAGAGAGAGAGAGAGAGAGAGAGAGAGAGAGAGAGAGAGAGAGAGAGAGAGAGAGAGAGAGAGAGAGAGAGAGAGAGAGAGAGAGAGCGAGAGAGAGAGAGAGAGAGAGGGGGGGGAGTGTTGAGAGCAAACAAACTGCAGAGAGAGCAGTTCTTTCTATCTATCTATCTATTGCCTGACGCCGCGATCCCCGAAGGGGTGGCCACGAACGAACCGCCCCCATGCACCTCTGTCCCCAGTCAGTCGACGCCCCTCCCCCAACCAGCACCGCCTTCGTTCATGTAGTTCCTCACTCCATCCTTCCACCTCATATTCGGTCTACCTCTCCCCCTCCACCTCGCTCTCGTACACCCTCTTAGTCATTCTCTCGCTTTCCATACGTTCCATATGGCCGAACCATCTCAAGTTGTTCCTTTTCACACTTTCCAGCACATCTACCTCCACACCACACCTCCTTCTTACTTCCTCATTAGTCTGTCTATCCCTCCATGTAACTCCGCACGCACTCCTTAAGTAATTCATTTCCACTGCTCTCACTCTTGGTCTGAGTCTCTCAACCAACGTCCATGCTTCGCTTCCGTAAGTCAGTGTCGGGATTACCACACTGTCATGCAAGGACTTCTTCACTTCCATACTGACCACCCTATTTTTTGTTACTGCTTTTAGCGTTCCTACAACCCTCTTCCCCTGTTGTACCCTCTCCCGCACCTCTTCATCCATAGTCCCATCTTTACTCAACACACTGCCCAGATACTTAAAAGAGTTGACGATCTCCATAGCCTGACCGTTCAGCTTCACCTCACACTCTGTGACTTCACCCCTTTCGAAGACCATAACCTTGCTCTTCCCCGTATTTACCTTCAAATTCCGTTTTTCGCACACTGTTCCAAATTCATTTACCAGACCCTGCAACTCCCATTCATTATCACTCATCAGAACTGTATCTTTGCTTTCATTTATCTCTTCAAACGCTGCAGACCTACCTCCCCCTCCCCCCTCTAACTCTCATAGGGGCTAACCATCTTTGACATCCTCTAGATATATTGTACATGACATAACAATTACGGGTATATGTTAAATATCTGATAATTTGTAGTTTGCACATCAAAGTAAGCTAATCCAGTCCAACTAGCCTATATTTTAAATACAAAGTATCCAAAGTATCTTCCAAACCCAGATTGTTCCTTTATGACAAAATTGAAGATATATACGGTATTAAAGTACCTTGAGGTTCTAGGCGTATGGATGTGGCGACCCCATCGTCCGTCACTTTTGTGACGCAGATAGCCCCTGGAGGTTGGGACTGGGAATCCCACCTCCAGAATTTACTCCCACTAAGGGATCAGCAATCCTTTTCTTGCTGATCCTCCCTACACCTTTAAAGGAGTGCAGATTTGGCTATTGACTGACTGACCTTGAGCACAGTAGTTTTACATATCTTTAAATACAAAGGCAACAATCAACGTGTAAATAAATTTGTGGTTTATTTGCAGCAGTTATAAATGACATTGTTGTCTAAACAATACGATAACCTTGAAAAGGGGTGATCCATGCAGGAGACACACTCACAAAAGCAATAAGGGTACTGAATACCGTACTACTAATAGCAACCTTCAATAATACTACCAGTACAGTACCTACAGTACTTTCATTATAAATACCGGTACCAATCGCAATTCTTATACCGAAGCAACGAATCAAAACATAATACCCGGTACAGTAGTCTGAAGGACTTTGATCTCCCCTGGTGAGAGCAAAGGTAAAGGAGACCTGAGGAACACTGGAGTTGATAGGTTGAAGAAGTGAGCGATGGCCATCCACAACCGCAGCTATGGAACGGTCAGAAAGGAAATGGCACAGATATAGGGGTAGAAAATGGATTTGTGCCAGACTCTATCAAAGACTTTGAATATGTCTAGCACAATAGAAAAGGTTTCACCGAAGTCCCGAAAGGATGTTGACCTTGAATTAGTCAGATAAGAAATGAGATCAGTAGTACAGTAGAGCGACCCTTTAAGGAAACCATGTTGGCGGTCTGAAAGTAAGTTATGGGAAGACCATTGCCTATAAAAAATTTGAATTAAGAATAGAACAAAAAATTATAAAGATATTTAAGATATGAGACATGAAACAATTGGACGATAGTTGGAGCTTGAGAGCGATCAGCCGATCCCCCTCCTTTGGGACAGGTTGAATGAGAACAAAATTCCAGAAAGAAGGGAAGATGTTAGAGGAAAGACAATTTCATGCAAAATTCATGACAAGCACAAATGCAATGAGAAATAATTTATCAAGTATCAGCTAGCCTACAATGTAAACCTAATACATACCTCTAAGTGCAATATACTGTATATATATTACATGATGTATGGCTTGTATGCTACTGTCTAATACATAACTTAGGCCTAAGTGTTGATACATTGCTGGCACCGGAACTGCACCCAATAATACAAAATGAAGTGAATATTGATGAAGACAGCATTCGACTAAACTAGGAGGCTGAACTAACGACAGTGAGTGCTAGAACACTGAAATATTACCGGTACCGGTACTTCAAACCACTGTACAGACAGCCTACTGGTATTGTGAGGGCCTAGGCTAGTACCAGTACCGATTTAGAAATAAATAAATAATACCATACTGGTACTGGTAAATATAAAGAATATTAAAGTAAGTACCGGTGAAACAGGTACCGGTACGGTAGGCTAAGGTATTGGTGTACACTAGTAACTTAAATACCGTACATCTAGAAAATATAAACAGAAATAGTGAGACTTCCACCATCTACAAGTGCCAATACAATATTGCTACATTCCACCTTTATCGTAGGAATATCTGCTCCAAGCTCTGTCACCCCCCAAGAAACATTGCCACCAGACACCGCGGTCACTTCGCCCCCGGGATATGTCATCACTTGGATTGGTTACGTTCTGACCATTTCGTCTTCTGGACAGTTCACCCTTTGTACACCTTGCCGTCAAAGCTGTATGGTATATCAGTACAAGACACTGATTAATTCACATACAGTACATTGTAATATCCTTTCTATAACAAACACATATCAATCAGTTAAATTAGGTTACCATACAGTAAGCTACAGTATATCAATGCCTGTAGATTGGGATTTCTCATCATCTGAAATGTTTTGTAACTTTTGTCAATGTACTATTAACCCTATATTATCACCAATACCAACAGTGGTATGCTATAACGGTAGGCTAGAAAGTACTGTAACCTAAAAGCAGGGTTGACTTTAATAAGTTTTTAAAAATCTTAAATCATATTTCTTTGATTTAAATTGATTTGTAGCTCTATGTGAAATCTAACTGCTACGGTACCTGAGCCTACCTCACATAGTTTGTCTTATTTATCCTCTGCCTGTCCAGGGTGTCAGTGTGGGAACTATAAACCTTTCATCATGGAGTTAAATTTGTTTTGTATCAACCTGCACCAAGAGTTAATCATTAATCCATAAAATAAGTCACCAACACTTAAAGTGTTGTCGGTGGAATAAAGGAGTGACAGTTTTCAAACAACACGTATGAATATATACTGCGCCAAAAGCGGGATACGATCATACATATGACAAATGGGTGGCAAAGAAGCAACTCTCCATACCATCGACCCCCCCAATTCGTTCGTGCTCTCTCTCATATTCCAAAGGCTAATGCAAAATGATCATAAAGTATAGGCCAAACAGTGATTATCACAAGTAGAATTTGTATTATCAGTTTCTAAAAATATATTTTTATTGTGTAAAGAGCCTAACAGTGATTGCCGGTAATGCAAAAGTGGAAATTTGAATGCCTAATTACAATCTGTAATGAGAATATACGGTAGGCCTATATGGTTGTTGTTGTTGTTCCCCAAGCTGCCTGGCCGAACAGCCCCAAGGCCCCGAGTAAGGCCAAGGCCATAAACGAGCGCCCCCACAGAACCCTCCCTGCCAACCACAATAAAGCCTGGGTGACCGAAGCCACTCCATGGCGGGGAGCTGAGAGGGTGCGTAAACGCCCGGGAAACCAAAGCCCCACCCAGGGCCCTGTGCCCCTCAGCAATTATGAAGAGAAAGTTGAGGGGCAAAGGAATAATGTGACGCTTTAGCTTCCAATCTTGGTAGATTGGGAGGGCAATCCACGGAAGAGACGCCGTCACTTGAGATCTAGAAAATATATAAGTAAAAGGAACAGTCAGAGTAAGCTATGGGTATGGCAGAGATCGCTCAGGTCTCACTCTGATAGGTCAGCCCATCGCCATAGGCCTATATGGTTCTGTTGGTTACCAGCAACAATATACGGTAGGCCTAGTTGGTCATAGATGCAATATGCTTTAGTTTTCCTTCTTTCCCTATTAATTTACATACCCGTATAAACATAAAATTATTATTTAAATCATTAAATAACGGTACTTTTCTAAAAATCCTTTTGATATAAATCATGATACAAAGTCACCTGATTTTCAAGAAATATCAGGTAGGCTATACAGTAGCGATACTCTTGAGTCCTCAAAATTAAGGATCACCTTGATAAGAGAGGCTCACAAATTCTCATCTGCAGCCTCCACACACCAACAGGGGACAGAGCTGCATGGGGGCAATTCATTCGTGGCCACCCCTTTGGGGATCACGGCGTCCAGCAATAGATATATAGATAGAACACCCATAACCAGCTCTAAATTATATAAGAACATAAGAAAATGGAAGTCTGCAGAAAGCCGATTGGCCCAAACAAGGCAGTTCCCTCTCACACCCAACCCCAATTATAGGCACAGCTCACTAACACCATGAGGAGCGACCCCACCAAAACGGTCAGGTCAACACAAGATTACAGGGGTCTGCAAAGCGCCGATTGGCCCACACCCGGCATATCCCCCTCACACCCAACCTATCTCGTCAATATGCTTATCTTATTTTATCTTAAATCTTTCTTGATCCCACTATAGCACTTGGTAGCCTATTCCACCTATCTACAACTCTGTTACCAAACCAATATTTGCCTACGGTACCTGTACCGTATATCTTTTCTGCAACAAAATGTATTTAATTTGAAACCATTTGCTCGAGTTCTTTCGCTATCACTGAACTTTGGTACATTTTTCATGTCCCCTTTATTAATCCCATTAACCCAATTGAAGTTTGAACACCTCTATCATATCCCCTTTAGTATAAGAGGAATAATATAAGACAACGGTAAGAGTTGTGTTGGCGAGCGTACCGTCCGCTTCGTAAATTTACATAGTCGCACGCTCGCAATTACATTCGCGTCTAATTTGACAGCTGTTATTTGCCCCTGCTGGTAATATAGTCTATATGATAATGACAAGAAGTCATGGGGGGAGGGGGCTCAAGCCTCAACCCATTATTGTATCCCACGGCCAGGTGTTGGGTAAATTGTTTTGTTACTGGCCGTGGTATACAATAATAGGTTGAGGGGCTGGTACCTGTACGAGTACTGTATTTGTGGGCTATTAGAAAATTTAAGATCTAAATATACTGGTAGCCTAATAGGCCAAATCATATTGACCAACGGTCATATTTTGTCATTAACCCTAACCTAACCTGGACCCCCCTCTGGTCGTACCATAGATACTGTATAGAGGACAAAATACTAATACGGAACTGGTATGACAGTGGAAAAGTTTATAAACTTCTCCACTAATTCAAAATGCCCGCCTTTCAAGGTTCAATCCTTATTTAACCAAAAAACAAATATATAGGCTATACACTGTATATATATAGCCTATACATATATGTATATACCGATAGCCTATATACCGTATACAGTATATGTAAAAACAAATATATAGGCTATACACTGTATGTATATATATATATATACCGGTATATATATATATATATATACCGGTAGCCTATATATATACCGGTAGGCTATGTATATACCGGTAGCCTATATATATATGTTTATATATATACCGGGTATATATATACCGGTATATATATATATATATTAAAGAATTTGGTTCAATGTTATTTTAATACCACAATTTTTTTTGATATATTTGAAGATAAATATTGAATCTATATGCTCTAAAGATCATAAGAAAATTTGTTTTAACCCTCGGCAAAACTTAATAAAAAAGCATGATACTAAATTTTGTTTTTCGTAACAAGGTTGTCAATACGGTACTTTCAGTCATCGATAGCTCTAAAGATCATATGAAAATGTGTTAAACCCTCGTAAAAGCCTAATATAAAAGTATGGTATTAAAATTTAGTTTTCGTAACAAGGTTGTCAATACGGTACTTTCCCGTTATCAATGTACAATCAAGCTGAAGATTGCAGAGTAAACACCATAGACTTCATAGATTTTTTTTTCACCTTCGTATAATCGACAGCCAATTTATTAAGGGATTAGTACTCAACCAGCGGGGGTGTGGGGGCGGCAGCCCCCACCCATAATACTAGGTTAGGTTAGGTAAGGTTGTTAGGTTAGGCTAATGTCTTTTCAAATCACATCGGGGAGCGAGCATGTCTCCACATCGATCGATAGGCCTAATGGGGAAAATAGATTTTCCCGAGATTTCGAATTAATTACAAACACTATATATTGATGCAAATGACCAATTTTGTTTATAAAAAACACTCTGAAAATTAGTGGTATTAAAATAACATTTTTCCAAGAATTTATCAAGTTTTCACTTTGATAAGCCTATCTAGTCTAAGTCAGGGTGCCAAAACAGAAATTATCCAGTTCTGGATCATTTTTCTAAGCTTACAAGGATCAACTTTGCGCGGCGTCTGCGGGGGGTGCGTGGGGCGCAGCCCCCCGCTTCATAACAGGGGGTCCGGGGGACGTAGCCCCCCGGCCGCCGGAGAAATTTTGAGATGTGAAGGCACAATACATGCTCAAAATTTATTAAAAGGAATGAATAATATTGTAAGTAAAAGGGATGTTATGTATGTTTACTGGTGTTTAATCAGGATACTAGGGGAGCTGGCTGCCTGTACTTCAGTCTCAAAGAGATGCACTTCAGGTCCACTAATATAGGCATTGAAAACAGGTTTTTAAATTATTCTTAGCAGTCCCTGTTTTAGTTTTGTAACTTTTGTCCAATAAAGATTTCATGTATATTTGTTGTTGCATTCCAAGAACTATTACATACTTAATTTATATCCTTTCATATGATACACGAGTTACTATAGAGTACTGGTTAAAATACATACCGGTACAAAGTTTCAAGAATAAACTTTGATTAGAACATTTGTTTGTCTATTATTTTCCCTGGGCCGAGTAAAAAATACCTGGGTAGGCTATTCCCATCTCGGGTTAAGTACAATCAGTAGGAACGTAGAACTTACTTTAATTTTCACAACTTTAAAAGACTCAAGATTCTGCGAGGCTAATTCCGAAAATATTCAATCAAGTCTCCGTTACCCCCATGAAGTCAGGTTATAGTAATGACAAGACATACCAATAATATATTAGTTAGCGGGTGTGTGGACTGTGGGGATAGTGGCAGCCCCCACTTTGGACACTAAGACTAAGTAAAGTTAGGTTAGGGTAAGGTAATGCAAATTATCTACTCATAACATGATAAACAATTGAACAATAAACTACTGTACTATATTCCTTGAAGAAATAAAAACAAACAATTGTACATAAGGCTGCGGAAAGATTCTTTAGTGATACCCAAGTCATGGCCGGGATTCCGGGAAATCTATAAATGCACTGTAGGCGGTAGGCCTAGCTGCTGGCTGTACACTTATTAAATTGTACCGGTAATCTGGCTAAAAAGTTACCGGTATACAAAATGAGAACATAGAGGCAGGGTGCAGATCCCACTTTGGACACTAAGTTTGGACTTTGGTTAAGGTAAGTTATTGCAAATCTTCCACTCATAATATAAACTACAATAAAATAAGATACCAGTAGATAAGATACTACTGTAGCCTATTCTGCCTATAGCCTATACCTTGAAAACAAAAACAAACGGTAAGACTGCGAAAGTATTCTTCAGTGACAGGTCTACCCCTATAGGCCTAATCCCACGGCATGACGGCAAACTGTTATTGTCATAGGCTATAGCCTAGCCAGGGTGTCGAATGACGCTGTTTTTTTGAGTGATACAACTTTCTGTATAATGATAAAAAAAAATTAATCCTAGCCTAGGCCTAGCCTACGTATTTTTATATTATTATTTTAAAAGTTAGACATCTAAAATAGGCCTAGGCTTAGGCCTACTGTGTTCCAAAACTCAAGAGTAGCCTAGGCTAGGTTAGCCTAGCCTAGCCTTAGCTACAAAAAAAAAAAAAAAAAAATACAGGAATGTTGGTCTAGGCTAAGTTTAATATACACTTCCCAGGTCATTTTAACAGTTCTATTGCTTCTATATATCATATAATACACCATAGAGTAAGTTTTTAATAACTAGAAAAAAAGGTCATCTAAATAATTACCATAATTGAGGACCTTCGCCATTCCCGGGTTAAGAGTGGGCTCTGAGTCTTAGCCTACCAGAACCAGATTCCCAGCTGCCTAGCTAACCTTATTTTTTACTGTCTTTAACCTCAAATCTTCCTTGATCTTCATTAGCCTATCAATACATTATACATAGCCCCACTAGTGGGGGCAGTCCTAAGATTGTTGGATAATGGGTTATCCTAAGCCTAATATGCCTAGCCTCAGCCAGGGCCTAGGCTACTCATTTCTGCTTCAAATCATCATTATCATCATAGGCCTAGGCTAATACAAGTAGGCCTAGGCTTATCTGACAAAATAATATGCTTGGCTACTTACAAAATCGCTGTTTGGTGCTTGCTAGAAGTCAGGTTTATCCAAAGTATCACCTTGAACTTATACCTTATATATAATGAGTTTCCCAAGATTAATATGCACAATTTTAGAATGTGTAGGGCACTCGCACTTCACATGAAGTCAATGTTATATTCCAGCCCCTTAATTCACTCTATTTTTCCACAAATATATCGGTAAATAACAGCTAACACATTTCCAAGTGTTCCACAGTTGATTGGCGGCAAGCTAATTTGACGTCATCATTGGATTATTCTCGGAAACACCACAATGGAAAACAGTGCTGATATTCGTTCGTTGTTTTCCATTAATCCAACCACATATATACCCCTGAAAACCAATAATTCATCATAAAATCGTACTAATTTATAGCTTACCTTATGCCTCAAGGTCTTGCGCTCTTTGTCAAACACATAAAATTTATATTCATTCACTATTTTAAGAAATTAGAGACCCCATAAAATTAGCACATACGAAACAATATCTGTATTTTGTAGGAGTTTAATTAAGAGAAATCTGATCAGAAAATTAACATTCAAACTTAAATTAATATTTTACATTATTCATTTCAGTGAAATTTAGTCAATATATTAAACACATGGAGTAGTTTAGTTAATATATACATAGTTTTAGATAAATACCTATTATTATCCTTTAATCTACATATTATTGAGCATTCGAGTGCCAATAAAATTACGGTAGTTGTGTTCGTCTTGACTCAGCCTTCGGCGCAATATAACATCGGAGTGTAGGGGTACATTGGTTGTTTGTTTGTTTGTTTGTTTTAGCGGACTCTCCCATCCAGGAGTTCGTTCTATGAACGATGGCTGTTTCCTTATTGTAATATATATTGGTTATATTGGTGCTAAAGTCAGTCACCTCATCCGAACCGAACAAGTTGTGTTTTCACAGTGTAAACAAATCGCTCTCATGACTCGAGCTCTGGATTTATCCGTCTATATTTACATTAGTAGCTGCATTTGGACTTCAATACAGGTGATATATAATAGTTCTAAGATCATAGCCAATGTAGAGTACAGTGTAGAGCAGAGCAACTATCGTTTGATGAGTGTAATGTAGAAATAGAATGGCAGGTTTAGCGGGGCTCCCGGCCGCCCCGGGACAGTCACAGGCTCTTAGCCTATTTCAGTATCAATATTATTTTTTTTAATGTTAGGTTCGGGATCACGAAGAAAATGGGCGAATTTTGGCACACTGGTCTAAGTACATTATCACAAAACCGAGATTGGCAAGTAGTCAAGTAGACTATTAAAATTATTATACAATATTTATATTTATCCATGAATATTTAAATTAAACATGAAGCATCATACCATGACATAGGTTGTAAGTGAATTTCCTGATACAATGTATTTAGCCTATTTACTATGGCTACTTAAATTTTCATTTTTGATGATTTTGCTCTCCCCAGGCTCACCGAACCACAGCTATCATTTCATTGTCGTTTTCATAGGCCTAGGCTAGGCCTATACAGTATATAGGCTACCGCCTACCGGTATATATTTTTTTCTTCGGAAAGTGATGGAAGTCTCCTCTATAAATACTGATAACACTATTCTAGGATAATACCGGTACTGTAGATTCTTTCACACTCGGCTAGCTAGTGTAGGCTAGGCCTAATACTAAAAATATTAGGCTACCCAAAATTTCAAAATACATTCTAGGCCTATAACAATACAAATGGAGGTATTAATTTATGACTTTATGACCAACCAGTTACGGGCCCCATCGATGATTATCAGTGTTTTATCACTTTCATGAACGATACTTTGTTGGTGTACATCATACATGTAATTACCGTCGCAAAATCACTATAAGTGAAATACGAGAAACTGTTAGATTGTTCACCCATAACACAGGGAATGTGAGCTGGGTTTAGACCGTCGCGAACCCATAAACAGGGAACGTGAGCTGGGTTTAGACCGTCGCGCACCCATAAACAGGGAACGTGACCTGGGTTTAGACAGTCGGCGAGACAGGTTAGTTTTTGGTTAGGTTAGGTTAGGTTAAGTTTAGGTTAGGTTAGGCTAATGTTGAAAATACTAAAATGCGACGGTCCTCGGTATTACACAACACTGTAGGCTATATCAAATAAAAAACAACAATAAATTACCTGAAAAACTCTTAAATGGTTGGTGATAAACTTTTACCCAAATGGATAATAGGCTAGCCTAGAGGCATTAAGTGCCCTAAAATCTAGGCTAGGCCTAAATAAAATGGAAAAGGCATCCTAAATTAAATGTACAGTAGCTTACACAGCAAGTTAAGCTGATAAGGCCTAGGCTAAGATACTAAATATATAGGCTAGGGCAATAGCCTAGGCTTTGGCCTATATAGGCTATGGCCTAGCCGCCCTAGCCTATAGGTGACAGGTCCCTAGCCTAGCCTAGTTTATATAAATTCAAATAAGTTGGCAGGACCTACCTTCATTTTCCTCATCGATCTTGAGGGCCTTAGATATGTACTCGAAAGCCTTGCGGTGATGGTGTTTCTGCCGGGCCAGCAATGGATCCCCTGGCCCTGGGTTGCTGGGTGTCTTAGGGGGCATGTCCGTTCCCCCACACAGCTCCTCCGCCTCCCCACGTACACAATCTTCCTCCTGGCCCCCACTATCACCCACACCCACACTGTCAAGCTCGGTCACTACTGACGAAGGGATATGGTATTCGGTCCGTCCGTGTGTGATGTAGCTACTGGCTCGGAAAAGGGTTTTCAATAACAAATACACGTGATACAGCAGGGAACGTAGGATATTGAACAGGAACACTACCGGGTAAGACGCTATGTAGAAGTTCTTCGTGTGGACACTCAAATTTTGCGATCGGGCACTCCTGCCATCGCTTTTCTTAGACTTTTTCGGAGACCTTAACGGATGTCTCCTTAACGATCCGCCATCAGCGCTGTTCATGGTGGTAACTGACGTCACTCTATGTTTACATCCGCTCTGTCGCGCTGTCTCTGGACGACTTTGATACGGCTGCTCTCATCTAGAGGGCATAAGGTGCTCTACCCGCCATCTTACCACTTTAATTTTACTGTATGTAGTATTGTACTGTACCTTTCATACTGGTATTGTACCGGTAGTGTACAGCTATCCACATGCATTCGCACCCACTCCATGGTTTTATGTAGCCATGGTATGAAAAAAGTATGACTGAATCACTCATATTGGGCCACGATTGTTCTCTTTGAGTGCACCGTACAATAATTTGCACTAGTAGTACACTAAGGGGCAAGAATCATGGCCCTTTCTGAATCATTGGGACTGATGACAAGAACCAATGGAATGCATAGTTATATTAGGCAAAAAAACAATGAGAAGATTCGATTCCGTTCAGGATAGTTTCGGAGACTTACGACCACGACATAATTATGTCCCTGACTGTACACTACTACATGATAAACTTGATACAGTGAACACTGAATGAGGATAGAATACTGTCTCGGAAAGCATGTAAAGGGAAAGATGCAAAATATATCATTAACCCCTTCAGTACCGATGACGTATTTTCATTATATTCTGGCAATTATTAGACGATTTTATTCAGCCTGGGAAGGACGTCTACCCATTAAAAAACTACCGACTAGCTCAATTAATCATTTTAGCTACCATATATCCTTCCTAAGCTTCATACAATCGTCTAAATCTAGCTGACATTCCCGTTAATGAAGGGGTTAACATGTCACAATTGTCCACTTCTCACTGCAGACGACTGCACAAAATTTACATGGGGGAGTGATTATTTTGGCTTGCGAGTGTATGGAAAGCGACATCCTATCCCGGGAGAGCATCATGTCGCTTGTCTGGCTTCAACAGCTGATCTCCGTAGCCACCTGATGCTCCAGTTTCTATAGAGATTCAGATTTTGCATTGCGCAGGCTGCTCTCTGCACCTTCACCCAGTAACGTGCTCCTGGATCAATAAACGCAATAGATGCCTTTGTTTGCACCGGGTATGAAGAGCACTTTGTGTAAGGATCTCTGATTTTTAAATTCAACTTATAATATTATGTTATTGGTTTGTTTATGGAGTGAGAAGTGCGGACCCTTATACGTTTCTCACGTTCACTTACTTATTTTCTATACATTACCAGTATTACTTTTATTTACAGAACATATAAACAAACAATTGTTGTTGTTTATTAAGATTCACATAATATTGCAATAATCTATGGTAACTAATTTAATAATATAAACAAAATAAAACAGATAGGAGGATATTGCCAGATGAGAAATATAGCCTATAGGCTTATAGCTCAAAGGGTAGAGTAAAGAAAGTATAGAAAGGAAGAAGGAAGTAGAAGAGTAGGCTACATATGACATGACATGAATATAAGAACAGTGAGACAAACAATACTGATTTTGATTATCTTAAAGCCTTGAAGTAAAGAAAGGAACAGAGGAGGTAGGCTAGTAGAGAGTGAAGAAGGGAGTTGGAGGACTTGTAAGAAATAATTTGTACAATAAATTTGACTGAATACATACCAGTTTATTGCTTGGCATGGCATAATATGAATACAGGAAAGGTGAGACAAACAATCAAATTTACCCTGGAATACTGTTAATTAACCCTTTCTGTATCGGCGACGTCTTTGTTATTTGATTTTGGCTACATTTAGACGATTTTATGAAGCTTAGGAAGGATATATTATGGTAGTAATAAAGATGAATTGAGATAGTCTGCAGCCTTTTATTGAGTAGACATTTTTCCTTAGCTGAACAAAATCGTCTAATAATTGCCAGACTACAATGAAAAGTACATTACCGGTACAGAAGGGGTTAAGCCACAAAGATATATTACATGGCAGGTCCTCATTAACGTCTGAGTGAGATGGAACACCAAGACAATAGAGCTTGTTCATTACACTTCATGAGATTTTGTCACTGTAAAGCCGGTATCACACGAGCGCTTTTATAGTCAACATTCGATAATCAACATGTTTCTGGCAACATTTCTGGAATATTTTGCACTGGTATCGGAAACTAGGCTGATGGTAGATGAATTTAGATGACATAAATAATATAAATGTTGACCTCATAAGCTGCCAGACCAGTGTTGAAGATAAATGTTGAATGAAAAAGCGCTCGTGTGATACCGGCTTAAGGCTCATTCTTCCAATTAGTACCAATCCCTGAATTTAACGACTGGGGTGACCTGAACGATAGCCTACCCTTCTAAATAATAGCCTACCAGACCGCCAACGCCAGAGGTGACTTCACAACAGTCCGCTGACATGACATGAATATAGGAAAGATGAGACAAGAAATATTTTTGATCACATAATGCTTCAAAGTAAGGAAGAGGACAGAGGAAGTAGTAGGGGTGAGGAAGAGAACTGGAGGAGGAGATGAAGGTGCCGGGGCTTAACCCAACATGCGCGAGTTGTATCAATGGACGTGGATAGGACAAACACGTACTTGAATATAGGAAAGGTGAACAAGTAATCAAATTTACCATGGAAAACTGCTAAGTCACAGAGATTTACATCGCAGGTCCCCATTAATGTCTGAGTGTGACGGAATACCAAGGGGAGCTTGTTCAATACACTCCACGGGCTTTGTAAGGACCTGTGACATCTGGATTTGAAGTCTTAGTACCTGCGGTCTAAAGGGTGGCAAACCAAAGCCGAGTCCATTATTTGTTATCTTTAGTATTGTATACTGTATGTAAAGATAACATTTTGGCTTACAATTCAAATTATATCTTTGGAAGTGATATAATGGCCAAAACAATGCTAGTTCGTGTTAATTTTCCTGTATTCCTTCTCATATTCATTCAAGTCTTCAAACAAAATTGCTCCGGTTTGACACCTTGGCGGTCTAGATTAGAAGGCTTGGGGGATCCTGAACAGTATCCTTCCAACTAGTACCAGACCACCAACCCCAGAGGGAACTTCACAACAGTCTGGTTCCTATTTATACTACTAGATGAAACGGAGGTACAAGGTGTAAGGAGACTTGCCGAAATATCTCCTCCCGAAGGTGAATCGAACCCTGATGCTCTTGGCTATGTAACAAGTGCTCTAACCAATACGCTATGGGGCACCCCACTACAGCTTCATACCCTTGTCTTGGTTTCAGTCAAATTATAATTAAAAACATAAAACAAATGGACAAATTTCTTGATTATAGGTAAGTCACCCTTATTATATACATTTTCTATAACGTGTTTTTGCTCGTTTTCGGTCGATGTTTATAAGGGTAGGACTAATTATTATTGTAATAGTCACTGGTACTGTACCGTACCAGGGTCCCTTAGCATATTATGACATCTGACAGACATCATTACCATGTATTGCAATATCTGACACTACCATATTACGACATCTGGTGATCAGTCTTACTTTATGTGGTATTATATTAAGTAACCTACTACCTACCTACCTGTGACAACTCTAAGGCAATATTTTTGTAACCGCCTCATTGAATATTCTAATAATTTGGTTGGCTACTAAGATGTGGAATTGTGGATGGATCAAGTTTTGTGATAGGTTATTGGATCAAGGAGTTACGATGTATTATTGTTATTGGTCTTGGTGGATACAATATTTTTTAGTTTCCTTTATACCTCGTATCGCAGGTCGTAACTGAGATACTAAACTATACTCTTTTCCAAATAGGTAGTCCAGAAATTGAACCCTGACCTCTGTAGCTTAAAAAGGGCTAGAGGAAATGGGCTGTGAATATCCACATCTATTCCCTAGCTGACCCTTCCCAAACGGTAAACATATTAGCTCGATTACTCTAGTCGTTTGTGAGTTATAGAGGTCAATGTTTTAAAGTTTTGGACCACTTATTAGGCCTACCGGATCGGATCGGAGGAATATTAAGAACCGTTTTGAAAGGACAGTTTGTTATTGTTGGAGTCAAGGGAAAAGTGTGATGAAGAGAATTGGTGGAGGTTTGGGAGGGTATTTAATTAATGGGGAGTTTTGTTTTTAGAGTAAGGAAAAGCTAAGAAAAATCAGCGGTTATATACTTACCAGGAGATGAACACTTTCTATCTCATACTCCAATAATATAATTGTGCCCTTAAGGGGGTTGGTAGTCACTTTTTCTGGACCCCCTTCTCCCTCATGTTTAGCATATTAGTTTTGAGATTTTAACACGTTCGTTCCGTTAGTTTGGTGATTCTGAGACCTTTCGCCTAATTTATTTTTCAATTTTAAGACATTTCGAGCCAATTAGGTGTCGATTTTTTCCTGGCGAGCGAAAGCGAGCCTGTAATTTTAGAAGAAACCGGCCTTCGGCCGGGAAAATTTTCTACCGAAAAATTTACAAATTTATCTTGCAAGGGGGTCTAGGTTTTTGTTTGTTTAAAGCTTGACGGAGGTCTAGCGAGGAAACTAAGAAATATGTTAAAAAGTATATATAGAGACCAAAAACCAAGCACTACCCCCTTAAAAAGTTGCCAGTTCCCCGTATTATAGTTCATTAGTGGTGATCAAGTCTATGGGAGCAGACCCCTTGTTCTGTATATTATAATTAGCAACCCATTTAGTACCAAGCCATGTTAATTATGCAGTGTCAAATACAGGTCAATTATTACGTATATTAGACATGGCCTACATTAACCCTTTCACGAACATATGACGCAGAGGTTGCCAGATTAGCAATAAGAAATAGAGTTCTTTCACTCTTATAATTACCTCTCCACAATTAGTTTTCTGCCCACAGCTAACTCAAAGACAACTGCAGAGGTTGAAGTAACTAAACTAAAGGTTTCTAAATACCCCTGATGGTAACAAAGGCTTTAAAGTATCCCCAATAGGCTCAAAATCGCGTCATATGTCGGAGAGGGTTAATCCATTCAGTACCAGGGATGTCACTTTCATCATATTCTGGCGATTATTAGACGATTTTATTCAGCTTGGGGAGGACCTCTAGCAATGATAAGGCTTCAAACTCTCTCAACCAACCCTTTTAACTACCCCAGATCCTTCCCAAGCTGCATAATATCGTCTCAATACAGCTAGAATAAAATATAATACACGTCGCTGGTACTCAAAGGGTTAATCCTGTTACCACGTACTCAAAAGTAATGTACGGTCGCGCTAATAAGTCATGTCACAGCTGTCATTACGTTTGGCTTGCTTTGTGCTGTATTAATGTCTGTCAGATGTTGAATAGGGTGGGTAAGTGTAGGAACATGTTTGCATATTTCACTCGATATGAAGAAATGAAGCTTAGATATTGCTGATACCAATTATTGATCAAAACATACTTGGTGCCGAGACATCACTTACAGTATTAGCGCAACTGTACATGAACGAGCTATAATATCTCACACAACTGGACTGAACCCTGGACACTTTGATCAACAGGCAAACGTGCTAACCACTACACCACAATGGCCATAACAGAGTTGTTGAAACCTGACAAACGATGCTTATGTTCTGGGTGTGGTGTCCCGAGTTCGAATCCCGGGAGGACCATATGCTTTCATTAGTTTATTCAAGTGCATTGGGTTTGTAATTGATGATTAATGTTAAGAACGGAGTGTTAATTGAAACATCTGCTATCAAGGAGTCATCTGTGACGTGACATTAAGGGGAGGTATTTAGTTTGTTTCCTACTCCTCCAGCAATCTTAAAATGTCACCCCCTTGACCCCCTTTCAAGATAAATTTGTAAATTTTCGGTAGAAAAATGTCCCGGCCGAAGGCCGGTTACTCTTAAATTACAGGCTCGCTATCGCTCGCCAGGATAAAATCGACACCTATATGGCACGAAAAATCTTAAAATTGACAGAATGGGGCGGAAATTCTTAAAATCACCAAACTAATGGGGCAAACGTCTTAAAATCTCAAAAGCAATGGGGCTAGACATGAGGAAGAAAGGGGTCCAGAAAAAAGTCCCTCAAGTGGAAACCTCCCCTTAAGTTGATTCTACCTATATTTTGACAATTTTGTGTAGTTTCAGAAGTAGCCTATCTGTGGTAGTCAAAATTATTAAGTGAGATAGTTCCAAGACTGTTAGTTGCTGGAGGCCCTTTTTAAACTGAATACAATCGTCTTATAGTAGCCAGAATAAAGTAGAAAGGTCATCGCCGGTACAGAGAGGGTTAACCCATTCAGTACCAGGGACGTCCTTTTCATCATATTCTGGCAACTATTAGACGATTTTATTGAGATTAGGAAGGACCTCTAGCAATAATAAGGATTCAAACTATCTCAACCAACCCTTTTAACTACCACAGATCCTTCCTAAGCTGCATAATATCGTCTAAATATAGCTAGAATATAACATAACACACGTCGCTGGTGCTCAAAGGGTTAACCGGTCCGCTTAGATACACCAAGGTTTGTAAATAGCACGGTATAGTAACATAATGTTGCATCTATGTTACTATACCGTGGTAAATAGGGTCTTTGGCAGGGCTCCCACGTTTTGGGGAAATTACACTAGATTGGGAAATTTGATAAATTTTAGTGACAAATCTAGGGAAATGGGCAAATTTAGGGAAATCTAGGGAAATCTTGGATCAGTATTAGAAAAATTTCAACATTTCTGGAGTCCAGGCAATTGAAGAAGCTCCTGAGATTAAATGCAACCAAACATATTTTGATTTCTGGAAAGAACGCCTTAGCATAAAAAACTACAGTGGGGAGCTGAAGTACAAGAACCTACTAAGAGTGATTGGATGCCTGATGTCTTTACCTTTCGCCAATGCTCCCGTTGAAAGACTTTTCAGTGTTCTCAAGTTGGTTAAGACTGAATTTAGAAACAGTTTGAAGAGAGAAAGTGTTGTTGGGTTACTGCATTCAAAAGAAGGACTGGCTAAATCTGGAAAATCTGCTCATGAGTTGATCTTACATGAGCATAAAGAGTTGCTGAGACTGATGAAGAATATAAAGAGTAATGCAACAGATGCAGAGGCACATCAAATAATAGCAAACCATTTAAAGCCATAACTCTTGATATGCAGTACATATTAATATAAAGTTGTGAACAATGGTACAGTACTGTACTTTGCAAGATATAGCTACTAAGAATCTCCAACACACTACTCTATATTATTGATGGACCCTTTGACTACTCACACTACACAACTACAACACACACAACTACAACACAACTACACACAACACAACTACAACTACAACACACTACTCTATATTATTGATGGACCCTTTGACTGCTTTGGCTTCCCTTCAGCTTAATACAAATGGTCTGGTGCAAGTTGAGAATAATTATTTCGAGTACAGTAGTCTAACCCTTCTAGTGCCTTTAGTTTTATCACTTCTCAGTAAAATTGTCTAGGGTTACTCAAATATAATAACAGTGTCATACTGTCATTAGCAGTCAAAGGGTTAATTTACTTGTTCACCTATTATTTGATGGATCATGGTTAGTGGAAATAAGGCCACAGTATTTTATTTTTGTCTTACCAAAACATAATACCAAATTACCAAACATAGCAGTGGAATTTAAATTTCTAAGTAATGTGTAATTATAAAGTGCTCATATATTTTTAACTTCTTTTTCAATTTGGGCATAATATGTAAGCATTTACTATATTATAGTACTGTAAATACTGATATCGCTTAATTACTCCAGTGTCCAAATAGGCATAGTTTTTCATATTTCTACAAAGTATACTGGTATGTGATTTTGATAGATATGTAACTTATTTTGATAGATATGTCACTTATTTTGATAGATATGTAACTTATTTTGATAGATATGTAACTTATTTATCCTAATTTTAAATTGTTTCTCCCTGAGATAACTCAACAGAATAAAAAGCTTATTGAAAGTGTGTAGCTATTCATGGTTCCAATTCATTGTAAGTTACTGACTTTATTTTTTGTTTTTATGATGAGTGAAAATCGCGTTTATATACCTTTGTGGATGAATGAAAGCTTAACTAATATTTTTTTTATATAAACATCAATAATTGAAGGACTTATTCTTTTGCAAACTCATTTAAGATTAAGAGGTTTCCACAGAACAATGCAGTAGGCCTACTTTGTGACTTTTGCCAGTTGCTCATCAGAAGTAGCTATATAAAATAATGTCCTATACAATATAGATAGATAATTACGGTCATAGACTGATAGTATGATTTATGATGGTATAATGAAAATAGAAAATGATATGTTTGAGTAAACTTATATGTATTTCTGTATTCCTGGTTAGTTTCATTATAAAAACATACACTATTGTATGCATTTTATGATAAGTAGTAGCAGGAATAACAATTAAAATGAGCCAGTAAACATAAAGGCAGTGTTGTATAATTTTGGGGAAATTGTGACCAATCTAGGGAAATTTGTACATCTATCTGGGGAAATCCTGGACTGGCAAAGTGGGAGCCCTGGTCTTTGGATACCCTTCTTCAGTGACAGTGAGCCGCTAACCGCCGTAGGAGAAGGATGGGTGTTGTCAGTAATGATGGGTGTTGTCAGTTTGTCAGATGGGTGTTGTCAGTTTGTCAGACAAACTGCCGGACTAAAGAAAACATTATCAAAAGCAATACTGTATTGGGAAATTAAGGCAAGTCGGTGATTCTATTGTATTATATATACTGTATAAGGCACGTGAGTCTCCCAAAGAAATAGCCACTCCTCTTTCGCTATCGCTTCCCAGTGGTGTGGCTTGTTTATTGATGAGCGAACCAAGACTCGTTTTCATACACACAGGTGAGTCTTAATGTGAGTTTGTCTACTGTATATTGGAGTGTACAGTTGGCCAAAGGAACTTGTATACACTCCTTAAGCCGGGGAAGCAGACCATTTTTCTGGACCCCCTTCTCCCTAATGTTTAGCCCCACTAGTTTTGAGATAATAAGACGTTCGGCCCATTAGTTTGGCGATTTTAACACCTTTCGCCCCATTTTGTCAATTTTAAGACCTTTCGTGCCATTTAGGTGTCGATTATTTTCTGGCGAGCGATAGCGAGCCTGCAATTTTAAGAGGAAACTACCGAAAAATGTACAAATTTATCTTGAAGGGGGATCTTGGGTTTTTTTTAAGCTTAATGGAGGTCTAGGGAGGAAACTAAAAACATATATGAATACATTAATGAATAGACCAAACAAACGGCCAGCCTCCCCTTAATTTTGTGTATGGAAGGAAACATAGTATGATTAACTTACCAGATGAATGTTCTATTTAGTTAGTTAAAATAGGACTTCAGAGGGTATCAACCCTATTGGATTATTAAGCCAGCACACTGTAAGTCAAGAATAACGACATGGCAGGAGCCTCTTTTCGAGAACTCCAGTCCCTTGCGTTTGCTATATAACCGTTATTGGTTTATATGATTTAACTACTGCACACAAATTTACAATTCTATTTCAACTATGCTAATTTTCCTTCCATACATAAAATCACAAATTGATCTTGAAGGGGGGTCGAGGGGGTGTTTCACTAAGCTTGATGGAGGTCTAGCGAGAAAACAAAAAAATAAATGAATACCGTACATGAATTGATAGACGAAAAAAACAGCCACTAGCCTTGCATAAAGACTTCCCTAAAGATAAACAGACATAACAGGGACCGAGACGTGGTATGACTGATTGGAAGTGTACGTGTTGTGAGTGTTGAACATTCCTTGAGCTACAGTCACAGTGACCTCCTATCTATCATCTATATGCTCAGGCCCAATCCCCATTTTGGGGGTAGCCGACTCAAGACAGAGCAAGAACAGGGAAAACAAAAACAACACAAAACAACAAATAAACACAGACAAAAAGCACAAACTCACACAAATCACACAGTGACCTCCAGACTATACATATATTTGGTTATATTAAACGACACTACTGCAGCGTTATGAGGAACAATTTATTTGGGAAAATAGGCACCAATAGATTCGCCATATTTTTCTCCATATAGTACGCATGGAGGATTTTCGTTATCAACAAATTGAAAAACAACCACTTCACAGACAAATACACCAAAAATCTAAGTCAAAGCGGGGGTGTGGGGGCAGCAGACCCCACCTATAATACTAGGATAGGTTAGGTAAGGTTGTTAGGTTAGGCTAATGTCCTTTCAAAGGGGTATAGGCTAGTAAACACTAGGATAGCCTATACCCGGTCAGAGGTAAGAAGAAGAAGAAGAAGAAGAATAGTCCTGCAGTAGTCTCCTTGAATGCTACCATATATTTTATTTATAATTAATTTCACCACACCACCAAACACCTCCAATGAAATTAATGAAAGCATATAATTATGTGATCCACCGGGATTCGAACCTGGGTTATCACACTCAGATTTTTAGACACCTTAACCATTACACCACCAAGATGTATACTGTATATTATATCATTACATCGTTCATTAGAGTGTCGAGGTTTGCACCGAAAGCATAATAAGGAACACACACACACACACACACACACACACTCACACACACACACACATTTACAATTATCCTTAGAGTGTTGGGGTTTGCACTGAAAGCATAATAAGGAACACACACACACACACATATTTTTAAGGCAAAGTTAGATAATTATAACTCAGGAAGCGGAACAATAAGAGCCTAAAAAGCTCAACTCCTGTATACTACAATTAGGTAAATACAATTAGGTAAATACACAAACACACACACACACACATACACACACACTTGGAAGATGGAATTCAACACGAGTAAGTGTCAGGTTCTTGAGATGGGAAAAAGTAAATATAGACCTTCTTGGGGATATAAAATAGGAGATGAAATAATTAGTAAAGCTGGGAAAGCAAAAGACCTAGGGGTAGTTATGGCAGATAGCTTGTCACCTGAACAGCATATAAATAAAATAACTGGTGAAACCTATGCAGTGTTGACTAACATGAGAATAGCTCTGAATTATTTAGATGAAGAGATGTTAGCAAAAATAATAGGGACAATAATACGACCAAGACTGGAGTATGCAGCAGTGGTGTGGTCTCCACACCTTATAAAACAATAAAAAACTGGAAAGAGTTCAGAGAGTTGCCACTAAGATGATAGCTAGCCTTAGAGACCTGCCATATGAGGATATATTGGAGAGGCTAAAGCTGCCAACGCTGAGGGAGAGGAGAGAGAGAGGTGACATGATCATGATGTTTAAGTGTGTGAAAGGTTTTGAGAAGATCGACAAGGGAGATTTTGTGATGAGGGACGAGGGAAGAACCAGGGGTCATGAATGTAAGTTGAGGGAAGTTGTATGTAAGTCTGATGTAAGAAAGTTCAGCTTCCCGTATAGAAGCATTGATTGTTGGAATAAGTTGGATGGGGAGGTGGTGGGAGCAAGAAATATCCAAACTTTTAAAGCAAAATTGGATAAATGTAGAGAGAGAGAGAGACAGGACAACACGAGCTTAGGCTCAAATCCTGTATACTACAATTAGGTGAGTACAATTAGGCGAGTACACACACACACACATTTACGATTATGTTGGGTGTCCCGCAGAAAGCTACTCCAGGGTAGCATAATATGTGGGGGTTGTGATGGAAAATAACAAGTTGGGAGTAGGAATACGAATTGGAATACTGTATGGAAATAATGAACGCACTTGAGAAAATCGATGATATAAAAAGGGCATACAAAAGGTCTATAAAATAATTGGGTATAGGTAGCGCCAGCGAACTTGACAATAATCTTGACCCCTTAACTTCTTATAACTTAAAATGAATGAAAGTAATCGGGCTGACATTTCTATCCTTTGGGAAGAGTCCACCAGGAAATAGGTGTGGACATTTACAGCCAGTTTGCTCAAGGTCCTTTTGAGTTACGAAGAGGTCAGAGATCGAGATAATTGTCAAGTTCGTTGGCGCTACCTATAGTGATTTATCCTTCTATCCTTGTATGACATAGGATTATTACCATCAATGTACGTTTAAGGGGACATGGGTTGCTTTTCTAGACCCCCCTTCTCCCTCATATTTAGCCCAATTAGTTATCAGATTTTAAGATGTTTGCCTCATTAGTTTGTCGATTTTCAGACCTCTCGCCCCATTTCTTTGTCAATAATAAAACCTTTCGTGCTATTTAGGTGTCGATTTCTTTCCTGGCGAACGATAGTGAGCCAGTAATTGTGAAACAACCGGCCTTTGGCCGGGAAATTCTTCTACCGAAAAATGTACAAACTAATCTAGATGGGGGATCTAATGGATGTTTTTTTGTTCTTAAGTTTGGAGGTCTAGGGAGGAAACTAATATATATACATATATATATGTATATATATATATATATATATATATATATATATATATATATAACAAATGGGGCTAAGCATGAGGGAGAAGGGGGTCTAGAAAAGCGAAATATCTCCGCTAAAAGGGTGTTATCGTGCTAAACGGGATAACATTGTACATTATTTGCTTCCTGTGCCAATCCTGATCTTCCCAATCACTAGCCTCCAACAAACAGCCTAGCAAGGATCATTAAAGTTGTTGTTACTTGCTTTCATTTGTCTTTATGTTCATCAGCGTATATCTGTCATTAATCGAAATTAGGAGCGTAGTTACCTTAGACTCGCAGTGGTTCCCGAACTATTTTGATGGCGACCCTAAACACAATAATTATATCATCGTCCTTACGACCCTACACCCTGAAACACTGGATTGGTACGTTATACTGTATATATTGATTCTTAGTAATTCAATTAATTATTTTTCAAGGCAGTAACTTAGATACATATATTTTAGTATGTAACACTTGATATCTTATTTCTGTAACAGTAGCTGCGCAATGAGCAATGAAAAACATATTTGTTATTAAGAAAACTGATGCTGCCTCATTTTGTTGTTGAGCTTCTCTAGTATAGGTTTATGTTGATGGATGTTAGGGATCAAGTTGGTCTCTTGCTTTAGTTTTCATAGTCTGAAAATACTTGGTCACAGAGGTAGGTTGTTAGAAAAGGGAGAAGAGTTTCCTTTGCTTCTCGATTCAAAATGGGTTTATCCTTGAGCTGAGCCCCGTATAGTTTATTGCACAACTCATCTTCTTCAATCACATTTGCTCTCCCAAACAGTCTATCAGGCAGTCAAAATATAAATCTGACTGTTGCTATTATTAAATAAAAATAAGCCTACCATAACGTTAAGCTTTAGGAAAAGTATTCATCATGAAATACATTCAATCAAACCCCTCTCAGTCACTCACTAACCCACATGCACATAATTATGATACACACATCCAAGGATATATTCGTAGTAATCCACATACAACGAAAAAATATATGTATGATATACTGTTAAAGTACATTTTGTGGCTTCGCCCCGTAAAAAACATCATCACAAACTCAAAAATATTCCTCGTCTCTGTATCTACTGTATATACATTATTGTTATATCAATGTATTATATTATTAACATTGGTTTTGAGACTATAGGTTGCAGGTTACAGGTATTAAGTGAACACAAATAAAAAAACACATAAACATATAAAACAAAAATAAAAAATCCCAAAGAATTTGAACATTATTTGGGCAATTTGGATTTAAGGCTGCGATGTGAAAAACGCTAATGAATCAAAATAAATATCATAATGACAATGTTTCTTCTTCCAATCAGTAAAAACATGTCTGTTAATTCTTGCAATCAATAAAAAGTAAATGAAAAATAACATTTTACTTGTATCGTGGAGTGAAAACGGGTAACATGTAAAAAGTAAATATTATAAAGGCATTGTTGCTTCTAGTAATAAATAAAACTTAAATGTTATTAGGAAGTTTTACTTGAAGTAACATGCAATACGTAAAAAATAACTTCATTACCAAGGCTTAAAGATGAAAGTGTTACTGCGAAAAGCATTAATACGACAATATATCATAATGATGGGCAAACTAAGTCCAGCAATTACGCATAAACAAATAGGATGCAGACAATACTAACCATTCATTAGCGAACTTCTTGAATACCACTGAATAATAGGAGTGGTAGATTCGAGCCGTTGGGATGCACAGTAGAATAGCCAAGAAAGTTAGAAGCAATACAGGACAAAATTGAGAGGGCAGGACTTGGGGCAAATAAGTACGTAGCGGAAGAAGCTACCTGGGGTTGGGGGGGGGGGGGGGGGGTGGAGTACATTCGATAAGTGGATTGGGAAAGCAAAGGGTAAGTACAAGGTAAGGCTGGAAGAAATTTAAGAAGATAGATGGCAAAGCAAAATTGTGTATATATGTGGGTAAATGGTGAAAGTAAGTGGAGCAGGGAGTGTAGAAAAAGATTGGAAAGGGTTAAATATATAGCAACACCAAGTGGGAAGGGAATTCAGAGCAAGGGAAGGGATGGGGGAGTGGGCAAGAATTGAGAACGGAAGACACAAAGTACAAAGTAAACCAGTCTATGATGGGGGATAGGGATCAAAACTGTTGTGGGTTTATAAATGAGATGGAGGGTCAAGCCATGCAATATATATATATATATATATATATATATATATATATATATATATATATAAACATCTAGATATAATGTGGACATCGAATAATTAATAAAGAGGGTGAGGGTGCGGGAAGGGAACTAAAAAAAGAGAATAAAGAAAACAGAGGGAGGGGGGAACTACAGTAGACAATACGCCTAGGAAAATTATATAGACAGAGAGTGAAGTCAAAGATTGTGGAGGGGGAAAAGTAATGGGTAATAGCATAAGATAAATGGAGGGGTCTACAGATATAAAGGGTAAAGAGATGCTAATAGATAAAGGGGACAAAGTATTATTGCTAACTCTTTTCTCCAGACCCTTCCACGACCCTCAGAAACAGGCTCACAACCCTTGTTTGGGTCGCGACCATGGGTTTGGAAACCACTGCGGCTTAGAGTTTCTCTCGCACTCTCTTTTGGAAAAATATAAAATTTTGCATATTGTAAGTAAATTGCCATACCTCGTGCATACAACGATTTAAACATATCTTAGTGTATTCAACTGTGCAATCCCACATACACACACACTATATATATATATATATATATATATATATATATATATATATATATATATATATACAGTATATATATATATATATATATATATATATATATATATATATATATATATATATATATATATATATATATATATATATAATAAGCAAAATTAGTAACAAGAAAAAACTCACAAGGTGATTTTAAAATGAAATACAAATAAAAAGTTAAAACTATTTTATCCACCAGTGGTTGTCAAAAGCCATACAATAATAATAATAATAATAATAATACAAATAAATAAATAAATAAATAACTAAAATAATAATAATACAAAATAAATACCATGACTGGAGTGGTTTGCATCGACTCCAGTTCTATGGACAACAAGGGGGAAAGATCTCTAAGTGTGAAAAGGGTAAAACTATATCAATGCACCCACAGACCTCCACAGTTCCTCTCTAAGCTGAATAAAATCATCTACTGTACTTAAATCCAAAAATCAATGATTAAATGGGTCATCGGATCCTGAGAGGGTTAAATGGGTAGTACTCGCTTTTTCTGGACCCCCTTCTCCCTCATGTTTAGCTTATTAGTTTTGAGGTTTTAAGACGTTCGTTCCGTTACTTTGGCGATTTTAAGACCTTTCGCCTCGTTTTTTTGTCAATATTTAGACCTTTAGTGACATTTAGGTGTCGATCTTATCCTGGCGAGCGATAGCGATTCTCTAATTTTAGAAGAAACCGGCCTTCGGCCGGACAATTTTTCTACCAAATTTTTTACAAATTTACCTCTGCAGTTGTCTTTGAGTTAGCTGTGGGCAGAAAACTAATTTTGGAGGTAATTATAAGAGTGAGAGAACTATTTCTTATTGCTAATCTGGCAACCTCTGCGTCATATGAGTCTGAAGGGGTTAAAGGACATTGTGTGCCCTGAATAAGTAAGCAGCACCCCCTCTCTCGCATACTATCTATCTATCTGTCTGTCTATCTATCTGTCTATCTATCTATCTATCTGTCTATCTATCTATCTATCTATCTGTCTATCTATCTATCTTAAATATAAATATAAGTATGGACAGGAAATGAATCCTTTCATATATTTTGACAATAACAAATTCAATATTGTTTCTGAATACAAATATTTGGGTTTTATAATTGATTGTAATCTTAATAATGACTTGGATATGATAAGATGCAGAAATAAGTTTTACAATGAGTTTAATTGTCTTTTAAGAAAGTTTAGCAACACGAGTACTGAAGTATTTTTAAATTTATTTCAAAGCTACTGTTTGAATTTTTATGGCGCTGAACTTTGGTTTAATAATAGAAAATGTTATATACCGTTTAAGCAGTTTTCCATTGGATACCACAAGGCAATAAAGAAAATATTGAATATGAAGTACTGGGAGAGCAACCACAGTGCTTGTAGAGAATGTGGAGTGATGGTGTTTAGGCATTTGGTTAACTGGATGAAAATAAGATTTATATAGAAATCTCATAAAGCCATGTAGTTTTATAGAGAACATGTATTACATGTTACATAGATCTTTTCTTGTAAAGGATTTTGACAAAATAATCCTACATGAGTATGGATTTACTAACTTATTGCTAAATGATATCAATGCTATCAGATCAAGAATTGTTTATGTACAGAACACAGAACCAACTATGCGCTAAGGACTTTTAGCTTAATGTAGATTACGTAAATAACTCTGTAAAAAGTGTATGTATATGTCTTTTTATGAAATAAAATTATGACTGACTGACTATCTATATGCTCAGGCAAAATCCCCACTTTTCCCATTTTTTTTTTTTTTTTTTTTTTATTACAGGCTCACTATCGTTCGCCAGGGAAAAAATCGACACCTAAATAGCACGAAAGGTCTAAATATTGACGAACAAATGGGGCAAAAGGTCTTAAAATCGACTAACTAATGGGGCAAACATCTTAACATCTGAAAAGAAAAATGGGGCTAAACATGAGGGAGAAAGTGGTCCACAAAACCGGCCCATCCAGTTATTTTCTTCTAGGTTGGGGGATAAATCGTAATACCTGCAACCTCTCATAACTCAAAAAGGAGTTATGTGGACTGTGGAGGCGCTCGGTTATGGCCTTGGTCTTGCTCGGGGCCTTGGGGCTGTTCGGCCAGGCAGCTTGGGGAACAGCAACAACAAAAAACTCAAAAAGGCCTAGAGTAATCATCAAGCTAATAATGTCTACCACATAGGAAGACTTGGCTAGGGATTAGGTGTGGTCATTGACGGCTCATTTGCTCTAGCCCCTTTTGAGAGTTACAGAGGTTAGAGGCTACGATTTCTGCCCAACCTAGAATGAACGGACTATAGTCAACTTAAGGGGGGAGGTGGTTGTTTGTTCTCCCTCATGGTTAGTCCCATTACCTTTGAGATTTTAAGACGTTAAGTTAGTTTGGCGATTTTAGGACGTTTCGCCCATTTATGACAATTTTAAGACCTTTCCTGCTATTTAGGAGTTGATTTTTTCCTGGCGAGCGATAGCGAGCCAGTAAATTAGAAGCCAGTAAATTAGAAGGAATGGAAAGGCTCGCTATCGCTCGACAGGAACATATCGACACCTAATTGGCTTGGAAGGTCCCAATATAAATAAAGAAATAGGGGTGAAAGGTCTTAAAATCGCCAAACTAATGGAACGAACCTCTTAAAATCCCCAAAACAAATGGGGCTAAACATGAGGGGGGGGGGAGCAGAGGCTGGGGGGGGGAAGCGGGGGGGGGGGGGGGGAAGCAGAGGCTGGGGGGGGGGGGAGCGAGCGAGTGAGGGGGGGGGGGGGGGGAGCAGAGGCTGGGGGGGGGGGGGGGAAGCAGAGGCTGGGGGGGGGGGGAGCGAGCGAGTGAGGGGGGGGGGTAATGAACAGACGGTATGGGATATGATGTCAGTTGGTCTTCGGTTCTCATCTAGTGAAGGTGGGTGATCTCGCGAGCGCTGTGATCCCTTTGTGTACCGACGCCATCATTTGGACTACTATTAGACGATTTTATTCAGTTTAAAAAGGGCCTCCAGCAATTATCAACAGGCCTTGAACTATCTAACTTAACCCTTTCTACTGCCGTACCCCAGAGCCTACTTAAACTGCCTTCCCTTAAAACCATTTCTACGACCACTACGACCTAAACTGCCCCACGTCGTCCAAATATAGCTATAGCATACAATTAAGAAGACGTCGCCGGCACAGAAGGGGTTAATATACTTTGTTAATAATCCTTACACCAAAAGAGCAGGATTTGGGAGACTATATAACTTCCCTTTATTGGTGGTGTAGGGATGTTGTAATATCCAATAATACATTCTGAATCAGCACCAGTTATGTTCTTTTCATTACCGACTGGCCATTTACACATGATTCTATTTAGTTTAAGGGGAGGTATTTAGTTTGTTCCCTAGACCTCCATCAACCTTAAAATTACACCCCCTTGAGTACCTTTGAAGATAAATTTGTACATTTTTCGGTAGAAAAATGTCCCGGCCGAAGGCCGATTCCTCTTAAATTACAGGCTCGCTATCGCTCGCCAGGATAAAATCGACACCTGAATTGCACGAAAGGTCTTAATATGGGGTGAAAGTTCTTAAAATCGCTAAACTAATGGGGCAAACGTTTTATAATATCAAAAGCAATGGGGCTAAACATGAGGGAGAAAGAGGTCAAGCAAAAAATCCCTCAAGTGGAGATCTCCCCTTAAAAGGGGCTTCCAGCAATTAACAGGCTTCGAACTATCCGATCTAATGCTTTTTTTACTACCACAGATCCTTCTTAAGCTGCATGTAATCGTCTAAATATAGGTCATATCAAATGAAAAACACGCCGCCGGCATTTTATCTGTATTGCGACTCTAAATTGACCACTTGCGAGTTTCAGGCTGTAAGGAAGTTGGAGCTGTAGACATCGCTATATAGCAGAATTACCAGCTAAAATACGGTTGTAGTACATTTATATACAGTACATATAAAAAAAAATACGGTTGTAGTACATTTATATACAGTACATATAAAAAAAAATACGGTTGTAGTACATTTATATACAGTACATATAAAATAAAATACGGTTGTAGTACATTTATATACAGTACATATAAAATAAAATACGGTTGTAGTACATTTATGTACAGTACATATAAAATAAAATACGGTTGTAGTACATTTATATACAGTACATATAAAATAAAATACGGTTGTAGTACATTTATATACAGTACATATAAAATAAAATACGGTTGTAGTACATTTACATACAGTACATATAAAATAAAATACGGTTGTAGTACATTTATATACAGTACATATAAAATAAAATACGGTTGTAGTACATTTATATACAGTACATATAAAATAAAATACGGTTGTAGTACATTTATATACAGTACATATAAAATAAAATACGGTTGTAGTACATTTATATACAGTACATATAAAATAAAATACGGTTGTAGTACATTTATATACAGTACATATAAAATAAAATACGGCTGTAGTACATTTATATACAGTACATATAAAATAAATTTAATCATACTTTTTATCCATCAGAAACCTGCATTATTATTGCATTTCTGTTTTATATAGATGCTTACGGCTCCAACTTCCTTATAGCCTGAAACTCGCAAGTGGTTAATTACAATTAGGTCAAAAATCTTCACTACTAACCTCTGTAACTCGAAAGGGACTAGATTAATTGACCTGACATTTCTACCATTTGGGAAGGGTCAGCCAGGGAATAGGTGTGGAAAGTTACAGCCCATTAACCCTTTGAGTACCAGCGACGTGTGTTAACTTTTATTCTAGCTATATTTAGACGATTTATAGCAGTTTAGGAAGGATCTGTGGTAGTTAGAAGGGTTGGTTGAGATAGTTTGAAGCCTTATTATGGCTAGAACTACTGTAGGTCCTTCCTAAGCTGAATAAAATCGTCTAATAGTTGCCAGAATCATGATGAAAAGGACGTCCCTGTTACTGAACGGGTTAATTGCTCTCTAGTAGCCCTTATTGAGTTACATAGGATAGAGGTCACGATATATTTTGACCCTGCCTACAGTGAACTTTGTATAGTTATGTTGGTTAGATAAGCTTGCGACCGTTAAGGGGGAGGTACTCGCTTATTCTGCCCCCCCCCCCCCCCCACCCCCTCATGTTTAAATCCATTAGTTTAGCGATTTTGAGACCTTTCGCCCCATTACTTTCTCAATATTTAGACCTTTCGTGCAGTTTAGGTGTTGATTTTTTCTGGCGCGAGCCTGTAATTTTTTAAGAAACCGGCCTTCGGCCGAAAAATATTTCTACCAATTTTTTTTACAAATATATCTTGAAAGGGGGTATACGGGGTGTTTTGTAAAGGGGGTATACGGGGTGTTTTGTAAAGGGGGTATACGGGGTGTTTTGTAAAGGGGGTATACGGGGTGGTTTGTAAAGGGGGTATACGGGGTGTTTTGTAAAGGGGGTATACGGGGTGTTTTGTAAAGGGGGTATACGGGGTGTTTTGTAAAGGGGGTATACGGGGTGTTTTGTAAAGGGGGTATACTGGGTGTTTTGTAAAGGGGGTATACGGGGTGTTTTGTAAAGGGGGTATACGGTGTGTTTTGTAAAGGGGGTATACGGGGTGTTTTGTAAAGGGGGTATACGGGGTGTTTTGTAAAGCTTGATGGAGGTCTAACGAGGAAACTCAAAATTCAATAAATATATAAATAAATAGCTCCCCCAAAAAACAAGGAATAGCCCCCCCCAAAAAACAAGCAATAGCCCCCCCCCCCCCCAAACAAGCAATAGCCCCTTAATAATGCGAGTATTTAAAGGGCAAATAAAGGTTTCATAATAGTAGGCGCTTTAAGGGGAGGTATTTAGTTTGTTCCCTAGACCTCCATCAAACTTAAAATTACACCCCCTTGAGTCCCTTTCAAGATAAATTTGTACATTTTTCGGTAGAAAAATTTCCCGGCCAAAGGCCGGTTCCTCTTAAAATACAGGCTCGCTATCGCTCGCCAGGATAAAATCCACACCTGAATGGCACGAAAGGTCTTAATATGGGGTGAAAGTTCTTAAAATCGCTAAACTAATGGGGCAAACGTTTTATAATATCAACAGCAATGGGGCTAAACATGAGGGAGAAAGGGGTCAAGAAAAAAATCCCTCAAGTAGAGATCTCCCCTTAAAGGTATATTGCTATAGGTAGCGCCAACAAACTCGCCAATGATCTTGATCCCTGACCTCTCTGTACTGGCTGTAAATATCCACCACTATTTCCTGGTGGACTCAAATGATAGAAACGTCAGCCCGATTGCTTTCATTAATTTCGAGTTATAAGAAGCTTAGGAGTCAAGATTATTGTCAAGTTCGCTGGCGCTACCTATAGTGATACACCTACAGTAAAGTCTAAACCAATGCCCGATAAGTCTAAATCAATGTCTCTCCAGCAGAACACACACACACACTGGACTGGGTGTCGGAGATGTCTACAACAATGCAACGAATGGCCCAGTTAAGGTAAGTCAACTAATTAATAAGGCTAAGTAATTGACTGCGAACTAGACTGAAGGTAGGTTGTATTATTCTACTAAAAGAATATATATATATATATATATATATATAAAAGCTAATTTCAGAAATTGACTACGAACGTGGAAATCGCAATCTTAACAACAGGATCACCAGGTAGAACACAAACACCTTGAAGTAGGGTGTTTATTGGCTAACGTTTCGAAACACCTCATTCCATCATCAGAGCCTAACACACAAAGGATGCTAAGCTTAGTCAAATGTGAATATTTTAATATTTACATAAAAACACTTAATTTAATTCAAAGTTAATTTACTAAGTTAAAATACGGGATACATTATGAACATACATACGTTTATAAACCTAAAATAAGTAAGTCGTACAACAATATTACGATGATTATTTAGTTAAATATTATAAGCCGAAGTTCTGTTTGTCCGAAAATAAAGTGACTTGTTAACGTTCAGGTTTCCTAGAATATGAATTTGAATTCCTATAGAAAGAAATATTGATATTCAAAGGGTATATATATACTGTACATATATATATATATATATATATATATATATTGTTACGACTGGGGTTCAAATATATCAGGGCTCTTATTCATTGGACTAGTAATGGCATAAATGCTACAACGGAAAGCGCTAGATCCAACCTCTGATGTATATTCCCAGTGAACAAAGAACACAAATACTCTACAGAGTTCTATATGCAATAATAGGCTATCAAACTCTCAATAAATGTGTCTACTCTAGGCTTAATGTATGTGAAAACAGCCTATTACCGAAGGTGCTTGGTTATGGTATGCAAAGTAAGGTGGTAAGAGAAGTTACAGCTTACGTTACTTTAATCAATAAATGTCAGGCACTCCTGCATGAAAGAAAGTGCACTAAAGTCCTTCAACACTAACAAGGAATCTTCTTTAAATGTTAGATGCTATAAAGATGCTCGTATCGGAAATGGAACCCAAAAAGGCAGGCAGCGGAACAATGCTCGTGCAGGCTATGCACACACAAAGGCAGAATATATAATGCCGTCGGAGCCAAGAATATCCTAAACACAACAACAATAATAATAATCGCCACGACAATGCAGTATTCCTATCAACAAAAAGAGCCTAAGTCGTTTGTGTCTCAATACATCAAACTAGGCTGCGAAATGCTTGTGTAATAATAAATGGGTATGCATAAAAAGAGTAATTGGTTTAATATACTTAATGTCTACTATGATTGATAAAGTCTAGCTAGAGTCAATGATACGAGATACTGGTGCGCATAGCCTAGTGCAAATCTCAAGTCTGTGCGTCAAATATTACGTTATAGGGAAGGGTAGCTCTCTTGAGAAACCTTAATACCGAAGTATTAAGCGTTCTCCTGGCGTACCTCAAAGACAAACAACGAGCTTAGAACAGTGCAGAATGGTATAGGCAAAAAGCCCTCATTCGTGCATGCTCTACTCTCAATGGCACACAGACTAGAATTTACTCAATCAACTCCAGTTCTCAGGTATGTCGTGCAGCTTTTAACTAAAGCCAGCACTCATAGGAAACAATACCTTATAATATCAGACTCCTAGTCTAGCATTATCTAATCCAGCAGAACACTAATAATTAAAGGATGCAGTACTTAAACAATATAAATGCCAACCAATGCTTCGTGATCCACTTATCTTAACAACTAACATACATGGGTTATATCAGACCTTAACGCACAATACAACTGGCCAGCATGAAGCTGATTTTGCAGAGTTAACCAGAGGGGATATAATGTTAATAAAAGGTGGTGAAAGATATGGATAATGAGAGAGATAGGCAGAGGAAAAGATTCTCAGGTACAGAGCAGGTGACAGGTAGCAAGGGAAAAAGATGGGTACGTTCTAGAAACCAGATCTGAGGGAGAGAGTGGCGAGGAACTGTATATATACTCGCACTAGCTCGAGCCGCGTGGGAAAACAGCGGTTACAAGTCATCTAACCACTAGCAAAGCTTACAGCATGGTAAGGGCCTCTCTCCACCAACCCCCGCGAGGCAGCCAGCCGTGACGTCATCGAGCGGGACAAAAAACACTGCGCGCCCCCTCACTCTGTTCTACTCCCTCTCTCTCTCCCAGATCCTATCATTACTAGTTAATGATAAAATATATACTTTACAATTAAATATATAAAGCCTTGACATGGGCGAAAACAAAGAGCCTTTCTGGACTGCCCATGACACGAGCTTTCATATGAAATAAAGCACACTCTAATACACAAACTGTAGCCCCATCCACTGCCCTGGCGATCCTAGCGAGTCACTGTAGGACAAGCCATGCGGTTCTAACGGAGTGGTTAACGTCAATATATATATATATATAAAAAATACTTTAGACTGTTATTAAATACAGTTACTAGAAAAGTGAAATGCGCTAGTTATTCACATACACATAATATATAATATGATTCCTAGACTAGAACACAATAAAATACGATAATATAGAAAGGGACATAGAGGGGTTAACGGGGGAAGCAACGCAGATCACAGGACACCGTGTATAATATAACGGGGGAAGCAACGCAGATCACAGGACACCGTGTATAATATAACGGGGGAAGCAACGCAGAACACAGGACACCGTGTAAAATATAACGGGGGAAGCAACGCAGAACACAGGACACCGTGTATAATATAACGGGGGCAGCAACGCAGATCACAGGACACCGTGTATAATATAAAGGGGGAAGCAACGCAGATCACAGGACACCGTGTATAATATAACGGGGGCAGCAACGCAGATCACAGGACACCGTGTATAATATAAAGGGGGAAGCAACGCAGATCACAGGACACCGTGTATAATATAACGGGGGAAGCAACGCAGATCACAGGACACCGTGTATAATATAACGGGGGAAGCAACGCAGATCACAGGACACCGTGTAAAATATAACGGGGGAAGCAACGCAGATCACAGGACACAGTGTAAAATATAACGGGGGAAGCAACGCAGATCACAGGACACCGTGTAAAATATAACGGGGGAAGCAACGCAGATCACAGGACACAGTGTAAAATATAACGGAGGCAGCAACGCAGATCACAGGACACAGTGTAAAATATAACGGGGGCAGCAACGCAGATCACAGGACACCGTGTAAAATATAACGGAGGAAGCAACGCAGATCACAGGACTCCGTGTAAAATATAACGGGGGCAGCAACGCAGATCACAGAACTCCGTGTAAAATATAACGGGGGAAGCAACGCAGATCACAGGACTCCGTGTAAAATATGTTTTCCTCTCACGTAACTTTTAGGCTACCATACCGCAGTTGGGAATATGTACAGTACATGATTAGATTAATATCTAGTATTCGAGAATGGATAATAAGTCGTAGGGTTGTGCATAAACCTTTAACTTTCTTGATGGTGTAATGGTTAGAGTGTAATGGTTAGTGTTTAAAAATCTGTGTGTGATAACCCAGGTGCGAATTCCAGTGGATCACATAATTATATGCTTTCATTAATTTAATTGGAGGTGTTTGGTGTTTTTGTGAAATTAATACAAATATACATTACGTCTGTACTGGTGTAGGGCCTACATGATTGGGAGGTTTAACTCGTTGTTACTACCACCGAGAACCGAGAAGTCTGACTGTGTGAATGGATGGTCGTATTAGAACATAAGAACATAAGAAAATGGGAGTCTGCAGAAAGCCGATTGGCCTAAGCAAGGCAGATCCCTGTCCCACACAACCCCAAATTAATTACAAAGCCCAATTATAGGCTCAACACTCTAATACCCTGAGGATCATCTTACCAAAACGGTTAGAGATTAACGCAGGATTATGGGGGTCTGCAGAGCGCTGATTGGCCCAACCCGGCTGATCCCCCTTCACACCCAACCCTTCTCGTCCATATGCTTATCCAATTTTATCTTAAAGCTCCCTACAGTTTTAGATCCCACTATAGCACTTGGTAGTCCATTCCACCCATCTACAACTCTGTTACCAAACCAATATTTGCCTATATCTTTTCTGAAACGAAATTTATCTAATTTGAAACCATTGGTACGAGTTCTTTCGCTATCACTGAGCTTTAGTACATTTGTCATGTCCCCTTTGTTAATCCCACTAACCCACTTGAACACCTCTATCATATCCCCTCTAACTCTGCGTCTCTCTAACGAATGTAAACCTAATTTCTTCAACCTTTCTTCATACGGAAGATTTCTAATATTATGGATCATTTTTGTCATTCTACGCTGTACTCTCTCCAATGAATCTATGTCCATTCTGTAATAAGGACACCAAAATTGGACAGCATAATCCATATGGGGTCTCACTAATGACAAGTAAAGTTTTAAGATAACATCAGCAGTTCTGTTACTCACACTCCTAGAGATGAACCCGAGAATCCTGTTTGCCTTATTACGAACGCCTATACACTGTTTTCTAGGCTTCAAATCATTGCTAACAAACACACCTAGATCTTTCTCGCAGTCTGAATTTTCTAATTCTAAATTAGCTAGTTTATATTTAACATTTGTTTGCATCTTCCCTATCTTTAATACCTTGCATTTGTCAATGTTAAACTTCATCTGCCAATTTACTGACCATTCATGTAAGGTATCTAGATCCCTTTGGAGGCACTCTATATCGCTATCTGAATCAATATTGTCCAGAAGGATTACGTATAGCAGAGTGTGAGGGATTCCTAATAATTCGTCGTGTTCGAAATGAGCAACCTAAGTGTTATTATTGTATTCTAGCTATATTTAGACGATATTATGCAGCTTAGGAAGGATCTGCGGTAGTTAAAAAGCTTGGTTGAGATCATTTGAAGACTTTTTATAGCTAGATATTCTTCCTAAGCTGAATGAAATCGTCTTACAGTTGCCAGAATATGATGAAAATAGTGTATTAATGGGTTAATTGTCGTGTTCGAACTGAGCGATCATGTTTATGGATCGTGTTTGGAGATGTATTTTTGTTTTACCTCTGTCTTTATAAGTCTGTCTGTCTTTATATGTCTGCCTGTGTTTATGTATGTCTTTATATGTCTGCCTGTCTTTATAAGTCTGTCTGTCTTTATATGTCTGCCTGTCTTTATGTATGTCTGTCTTTATGTCTGCCTGTCTTTATGTATGTCTGCCTGTCTTTATGTATGCCTGTCTTTGTATGTCTGCCTTTATATATCTGTCTGTCTTTATATGTCTGCCTGTCTTTATAAGTCTGCCTGTCTTTATATGTCTGCCTGTCTTTATGTATGTCTGCCTTTATATGTATGTCTGCCTTTATAAGTCTGCCTGTCTTTATATGTCTGCCTGTCTTTATGTATGTCTGTCTTTATATGTCTGCCTGTCTTTATGTATGTCTGCCTTTATATGTCTGCCTGTCTTTATGTATGTCTGCCTTTATAAGTCTGCCTGTCTTTATGTATGTCTGCCTTTATATGTCTGCCTGTCTTTATGTATGTCTGTCTTTATAAGTCTGTCTGTCTTTATATGTCTGCCTGTCTTTATATGTCTGCCTGTCTTTATAAGTCTGCCTGTCTTTATATGTCTGCCTGTGTTTATGTATGTCTGCCTGTCTTTAAGTATGTCTGCCTTTATATGTCTGCCTGTCTTTATGTATGTCTGTCTTTATGTCTGTCTGTCTTTATGTATGTCTGCCTGTCTTTATGTATGTCTGTCTTTATGTCTGCCTGTCTTTATGTCTGTCTGCCTGTCTTTATGTATGTCTGTCCATCTGTATGTCTGTCTGTTTGCTTATGCTGTCTGTTTGCTTGCATATTTGGGGCAATATAAAAACGAACAACACACATTTGATTTATTTTTTGTGTGACCTCTAGCAACTATACCCGTTATTTTTACTCTCTCTCTCACCCCCCCCCCCCCCCCACACACCCACACACTCCTTCTCTGATGCGATCTTATCATTATCACTACACACATCATTTATTTACCCAATTATATTATAACCAGTGCATGCTTAAGGGCAGGTATTTAGTTTCTTCCCTAGAACTCCATCAAGCTTAAAATTACACCCCCTAGACCAAGGCCACCTAGAGTACCAGGCCGTGTCGACCATTCTGTGACGTAGGCAATGGCGTGCTACATCCACTGCCCGCGCTCTGTCCCCATTTTATAAATACTCTCTTTTATTCTTTTCTCTGTTAAATTTTAGATTAACGTACAAACAAATGATATATTTTACGTTTAAGGTGTACGCAAAACCACTATCTACCTATATCTTACTACTTTATTATACTCTATATTATGATACCGATATCATAACAACATGTTTTGGTTATTTCTTGCATATGACTTATACCTTGAACAAGTAGTTGTACAAGATTAAAACTTATTATAAGTATATCTCATTACTTTGTTATATTGGAGTAAAATAAAACACAATGATATATACATTACTATATTATATACAAAAAAATAAACAACCTTACTGAAGAGACAATTTACGTGACATCCAATATTATTCCTGAACAAATATATATAAGTAACTTAATTATATACTATATGTATGAAGATGAACAATATATTTACTGTAACACACACACACACACACACACACACACACACACACACACACACACACATACACACACGATATCATATTATATACTATGCAATACAGTACACATTATCTATTTCTCTAGGGTTTGAAGCTTTCTCTTCACGCCTACATTCTTATTAGCTCTGTTAGCTGTTGGGATGTTATTTTCTTTAGCACAGTAATTATTTAAAATTGCATTTGTTGAAGCATATACCACCATACTTTCTATTTTTTCGGTGCTATGACCATTTTCACAGATATCACTAGGGAACAGGAGATCAGCATCTGCTAAAGCCGTAACTGTGAGGTGTGTTGCTATATTTCTTTGGCTAGTAGCATTGCGAAAGGCAGGAAGCTTAGCAAGTTTGTTAATTACAATATAGTTATACATGACCATGTTCGCAGTCACACTATCTGGGTATATAAGAGAACCTCTGCTAATTCCAGCAATGTAACTTAGATTTTCTGGGATTTCTTCAGCACTATCTGAACACGTAATTATTCTTTACAAGCATTACATTTCATTTTCTTTATCACGGAGTAACAACAATAGCCAGCTAAATAAACTATAACGGGGATGATGTCTTTACACCTGTCAATATCCTCCTTACAAACTTCAACATTCGTATGACATAAACCAAAATCAATTTCCTCATCTGTTTTTACTTGCTCATAGTCAATTTCTTCAAAATCCTTTAAAATGACCTTCTTGTCGAGTATGGGTAAACTAAGTTTTAACACTGACATCATCCGTATCTTTTTCTTACACTCATATATTTGGCGTACAGAAATATTGTAATTTCCTCCTGCTAACTGTCGATACTGACCAAATCTTGCTTCCAAATTGTCTGTTTGAAATTTTCCTGTTAGTATGTAGGTCATATTCAGTTCTGTTATGCAATAATTTGTTATTTCTAATATTGCATGGGTCGTATGTTTCAGAGCTCTAATTGTTTCCCTAGTCAGTTTTCCCCCACATCCTGCATCTAACCACTTAAGGAAACTATCCAAGAACTGATATCGGTCATCATCTGTACTATTTGTTAATGGACAAGATAACTTGTTATTGTGCCTAAGACCTTTAAATGGGGATTTCACATTCATTATATTCCACCAATTAAGAAACACTTCGATGTACCTAGCAACATCTGAAAATAACGTTAGGCCATTATGTTTTCCAATATTGAGCAAGGCTTGAATTATATACTCATTACAAATTTGGAGAACTAATTTGACATTTTGTCTCTCTCGGTTGGACGGGGATAATGCTTTCAGGCTTAGCCTATAGGCCTGCTTTAGGAGCAAATTTTCCTCTAAGAAATACAGTTCTTTGAGAGTAGTGAAAGGGGCATACATTATCTTATTAGATTCATTACGGACATTTTTACTTGGGAACTGTGGGAATTTCATAGTTTTTTCTTCATCTTTCTGTCCTAGCCAATTATTCCTGATGCATTTTAAAATATGTACAGCGTCGTATAGGAAAAAGAGAGGTCTGGTACTTTGCGCTGGATGTGGGTAAACAATGGACAGTTTTGGTGGATTGGCAAAATATGATACAGCTTTGCCATTGATTGCATTATTGTCTGTTACAATGCTAATGACACTAAATCCTATCTTCTCAAGCCCTAAAATAATCTTCATAATGTTATATAATGTCTCTGCCTTCATTATCTTTGCTGGAATTATGTGAACAACATCTCTGTATTTTGACCGAATACTGTTTAGCATAAACATATGTGCTTGTTGCAATTGCATCACTGTCAATTGCTGAACCAACAATATTTCCTGCTTGATAATCCAAGTAAGGCTTCAGGTGAATTTCATCAACCATCATTGTAACCGTTTTATCACGGGTTGTCAGGGACTTAAATTTGTTCTTAATATACATAAGAAAATGGCTGGTACGGTGTTCGATAGCTGGGTTAAACGTTTTGGACAAAAATATTCGTCTTATAGTTGAATAGCTAGGTAGAATTAGGCATTTCTTATCTCTCAGAAGTCTGTAACCTTGAGGTGAGCAATTATGCAAGAGAGAGGAGAATATCAAAAATTCTGAGGAGTAATCAAATGTAGTGAGAGTCATTAAATGAAGCTGTTCACAAACGAATTTGAGTGTATTCTGATACTTGAAGCCATTATCCTGTACAATAGTTGACAAAAAGGAGATCACAAGTTGAATTATTACAATTGCATTAATTGGGTTTGAGGCAGGATTATTGATATCGCACTTACGCAAAGCATCAAGCAACACTTCAAGTGTATTAATGTCAGTGACCTTTGAAGGAATCTTATAATCCCCTAGATGGTTTATTTGCACCGCCTGTACACTAGCCTGAACATTACAGTCTGATTTGATGACTAAGGACAAAATAACTTTAGGTTGTGGGGAATGAACAATTCGACATATATGAAAATCTTCCTCGTTTTCAATAACTGTCCAGTATTTCTTATCAATGAACTGTATTTTGTCTTTAAGTTCATCTAAAGAATGAAATGTTATGTCTTGTTTGTACTTATTGTTATCTGCAATACTCTTTGCTACCGCAGCTTGAATGGCAGACTCTTCCATTCGTTTCCTCTTCTTGTCCGGGGCTTCTCTAGCATGTGATGGGCCAGAAAGGTAAGAGGGGCAGTTTGGCAATTGTGATGGAATTACACCATCACAGAGCTGAGGATACGTCAATTTGGCCACTAATTTAGTTCCGCTCTTCTCGTCAAAGTACGAAGTCTCTCGCCTTATTTCATCAGGTCTAAAATGGAGCTCACACACCTGTAAGAGATGAAAGCTCCGATATAGCTAAGCTAAAAATAAATCGTTGCATAATTGTATTGCGAGCGATATTATTGCTTGGTAGTTCAATCATTCACGAAGGAGTAAATACACTGATTTTGAGCAGTGTGTAATTTGACTTATGAATATTATATACAATTCAATATACCACACTTAAATTACAGTACTGGGTAGGCTTAAATTTTGTATATATATTTTTCCATAATTGGGAATACAAAATTATTTCATTATGCAGCATTGATCCAGGAGGATCCAATTCAATGCATCCGCCAGCGTCGTCGTCAAACATACACAACAAACACAATAAAATAACTTCTACTCCGTGGTTATGGATAACTTTCTTCGTCGATAATAATACTAATACTAATAATACTAATATTAGTAATTATAATAATATCAATAATGAAATTAATAATAATTATATTAAAGGTAACACATCTATTATATCATTAATGAAGTCATCGATATACCACATAATAAACTCCCGAAAATATATATACTCCCACTGTTGAGCTACTCAATTACTATTATTCTTATTATTACTATTATTAATATTATTATTATTATTATTATTATTATTATTATTATATTATTATTATTATTATTATTATTATTATTATTATTATTATTATTATTACTATTATTATTACTATTATTACTATTATTATTATTATTATTATTATTATTATTATTATTTATATTAACATTATTATTATTTCTATTTCAACTTGCTGAAGGAATGAGTAAATTTAGTCATGTAATGTTTAAGCCTACCGTACTCAATACTTAGACACGTGAATAACATTGTAGAATAATTTTTACTCACCCTGCTGTTTTCATTTGGAGTGTAATCTACTCGTCGAATGGCTGTAAGCCATTTGCTGGAAAGGTCAGCATTCCTTGGGAACCTAAACACGTGCACTTTCGGTCCCGATCTGTAATTCCCCTTGCAATTTGGCACTGAACACGTGTAAGGCATTGTTGATGATCATGGAGAAGCTATCACAGGGAATAATGTACTTATAAAGTATATATGAGGGGGAAATAGTTTGGAAACACAGCGACAACCTCCCCCTACCTCACTAAAATGTATACTGACCTGCGAGGGTAGTGACCGTTTCAGCACTCCTTTTGTCGACGTCACAGAATTTAAAGGTCCCATCCGTGCGGCCTGGTACTCTAGGTAGCCTTGCCTAGACCCCCTTTCAAGATAAATTTGTAAATTTTTCGGTAGAAAAATGTCCCGGCCGAAGACCGGTTCCTCTCAAATTACAGGCTCGCTATCGCTCGCCAGGAAAAAATCGACACCTAAATGGCACGAAAGTTCTTAAAATTGACAGAAATGGGGCAAAAGTTCTTAAAATCGCCAAACTAAAGGGGGCGATTGTCTTAATATCTAAAAAGCAATGGGGCTAAACATGAGAGAGAGAAAGGGGTCCAGAAAAAAAAATCCCTCAAGTGGAGATCTCCCCTTAACCCCGTCTGTACCGGCGACGTCTTTGTACTTTTACTCTAGCTATATTTAGACGAGTTTGTGTAGTTCGAAGCCTGTTAATTGTGGTGGTAAAAAGGGTCGAGTGAGATAGTTCGAAGCCTGTTAATTGTGGTGGTAAAAAGGGTCGAGTGAGATAGTTCGAAGCCTGTTAATTGTGGTGGTAAAAAGGGTCGAGTGAGATAGTTCGAAGCCTGTTAATTGTGGTGGTAAAAAGGGTCGAGTGAGATAGTTCGAAGCCTGTTAATTGTGGTGGTAAAAAGGGTCGAGTGAGATAGTTCGAAGCCTGTTAATTGTGGTGGTAAAAAGGGTCGATTGAGATAGTTCGAAGCCTGTTAATTGTGGTGGTAAAAAGGGATGAGTGAGATAGTTCGAAGCCTGTTAATTGTGGTGGTAAAAAGGGTCGAGTGAGATAGTTCGAAGCCTGTTAATTGTGGTGGTAAAAAGGGTCGAGTGAGATAGTTCGAAGCCTGTTAATTGTGGTGGTAAAAAGGGTCGAGTGAGATAGTTCGAAGCCTGTTAATTGTGGTGGTAAAAAGGGTCGAGTGAGATAGTTCGAAGCCTGTTAATTGTGGTGGTAAAAAGGGTCGAGTGAGATAGTTCGAAGCCTGTTAATTGTGGTGGTAAAAAGGGTCGAGTGAGATAGTTCGAAGCCTGTTAATTGTGGTGGTAAAAAGGGTCGAGTGAGATAGTTCGAAGCCTGTTAATTGTGGTGGTAAAAAGGGTCGAGTGAGATAGTTCGAAGCCTGTTAATTGTGGTGGTAAAAAGGGTCGAGTGAGATAGTTCGAAGCCTGTTAATTGTGGTGGTAAAAAGGGATGAGTGAGATAGTTCGAAGCCTGTTAATTGTGGTGGTAAAAAGGGTCGAGTGAGATAGTTCGAAGCCTGTTAATTGTGGTGGTAAAAAGGGTCGAGTGAGATAGTTCGAAGCCTGTTAATTGTGGTGGTAAAAAGGGTCGAGTGAGATAGTTCGAAGCCTGTTAATTGTGGTGGTAAAAAGGGTCGAGTGAGATAGTTCGAAGCCTGTTAATTGTGGTGGTAAAAAGGGTCGAGTGAGATAGTTCGAAGCCTGTTAATTGTGGTGGTAAAAAGGGTCGAGTGAGATAGTTCGAAGCCTGTTAATTGTGGTGGTAAAAAGGGTCGAGTGAGATAGTTCGAAGCCTGTTAATTGTGGTGGTAAAAAGGGTCGAGTGAGATAGTTCGAAGCCTGTTAATTGTGGTGGTAAAAAGGGTCGAGTGAGATAGTTCGAAGCCTGTTAATTGTGGTGGTAAAAAGGGTCGAGTGAGATAGTTCGAAGCCTGTTAATTGTGGTGGTAAAAGAGGTCGAGTGAGATAGTTCGAAGCCTGTTAATTGTGGTGGTAAAAAGGGTCGAGTGAGATAGTTCGAAGCCTGTTAATTGTGGTGGTAAAAAGGGTCGAGTGAGATAGTTCGAAGCCTGTTAATTGTGGTGGTAAAAAGGGTCGAGTGAGATAGTTCGAAGCCTGTTAATTGTGGTGGTAAAAAGGGTCGAGTGAGATAGTTCGAAGCCTGTTAATTGTGGTGGTAAAAAGGGTCGAGTGAGATAGTTCGAAGCCTGTTAATTGTGGTGGTAAAAAAGGGTCGAGTGAGATAGTTCGAAGCCTGTTAATTGTGGTGGTAAAAAGGGTCGAGTGAGATAGTTCGAAGCCTGTTAATTGTGGTGGTAAAAAGGGTCGAGTGAGATAGTTCGAAGCCTGTTAATTGTGGTGGTAAAAAGGGTCGAGTGAGATAGTTCGAAGCCTGTTAATTGTGGTGGTAAAAAGGGTCGAGTGAGATAGTTCGAAGCCTGTTAATTGTGGTGGTAAAAAGGGTCGAGTGAGATAGTTCGAAGCCTGTTAATTGTGGTGGTAAAAAGGGTCGAGTGAGATAGTTCGAAGCCTGTTAATTGTGGTGGTAAAAAGGGTCGAGTGAGATAGTTCGAAGCCTGTTAATTGTGGTGGTAAAAAGGGTCGAGTGAGATAGTTCGAAGCCTGTTAATTGTGGTGGTAAAAAGGGTCGAGTGAGATAGTTCGAAGCCTGTTAATTGTGGTGGTAAAAAGGGTCGAGTGAGATAGTTCGAAGCCTGTTAATTGTGGTGGTAAAAAGGGTCGAGTGAGATAGTTCGAAGCCTGTTAATTGTGGTGGTAAAAAGGGTCGAGTGAGATAGTTCGAAGCCTGTTAATTGTGGTGGTAAAAAGGGTCGAGTGAGATAGTTCGAAGCCTGTTAATTGTGGTGGTAAAAAGGGTCGAGTGAGATAGTTCGAAGCCTGTTAATTGTGGTGGTAAAAAGGGTCGAGTGAGATAGTTCGAAGCCTGTTAATTGCTGGAGGTACTTTTCAAACTGAACACAATCGTCTAATAGTAACCAGAATACAGTTAAGGGGGGATGGGCCGGTTTTCTGGACCACTTTCTCCCTCATGTTCAGCCCCATTAGTTTTCAGATGTTAAGATTTTGCCCCATTAGTAAGTCGATTTTAAGACCTTTCGCCCTATTTTTACGTCAATATTTAGACCTTTCGTGCTATTTAGGTGTCGATTTTTGCCCTGGCGAACGATAGTGAGCCTGTAATGTTGGAAGAACCAACCTTTGGCCGGGACATTTTTCTACCGAAAAATTTACAAATTAATCTAGAAGGGGGATCTAATGGATGCTTTTTTTTTTTAATTTTATGGAGGTCTAGGGAGGAAACTAGAAAAATAATGAATACATGCAAACATCGCCCAAAAATTTAACCATCCCTTAAAAGGATGGCGCCGGTACCGAATGGGTCAAATGATCAGGCTGACAAAGAAACTAATATTTTCAATATATCCTGGCAACTATTAGACGATTTTACTCAGCTTAGGAAGGGCGTCTACCCATTAAAAGGCTACAGACTATCTCAATTAATACTTTTAGCCACCCTATATATTTCCTAAGCTTCATAAAATCGTCTAAATGTTGCTGAAATCAAATACAAAAGACGTCGTCGGTACAGAAGGGGTTAAACATTCCGTTCTTCTAGTCATTAGCACCTAGTAGGCAAAGTTAATATAATGCATTTATAATTTGTCCTAGCTTTGGAAGTGCCAAACTAAGGCTGAATGTGCGTGTGTGTGTTTAAGTTGCTGAGTGTGTGTATGTGGTTGAGTGTGTGTGTGTAAGTGGCTGAGTGTGTGTAAGTGGTTGAGTGTGTGTGTGTAAGTGGCTGAGTGTGTGTGTGTGTGTGTGTAAGTGGCTGAGTGTGTGTGTGTATTTGACTGTATGTGTGTGTGTGTGTGTGTGTAAGTGGCTGAGTGTGTGTATATGTGTGTAAGTGGCTGAGTGTCTGTGTAAGTGGCTGAGTGTCTGTGTAAGTGGCTGAGTGTGTGTAAGTGGCTAAGTGTGTGATTGTATGTGTGAGTGTGTGTGTGTAAGTGGCTGAGTGTGTGTATATGTGTGTGTAAGTGGCTGAGTGTCTGTGTAAGTGGCTGTGTGTGTGTGTGTGTAAGTGGCTGAGTGTGTGTGTGTAAGTGGGTGTGTGTAAGTGGCTGAGTGTCTGTGTGTATGTGTGTGTGTGTAAGTGGCTGAGTGTTTGTGTGTAAGTGTGTGTGTGTATGTGTGTGTGTGTGTAAGTGGCTGAGTGTCTGTGTGTAAATGGCTATGTGTGTATGTGTGTGTATATGTAAGTGGCTGAGTGTGTGTATGTATGAGTGGCTGAGTGTGAATGTGTGGCTGAGTGTATGTGTATAAGTCTGTGTGTGTGTGTGTGTGTGAGTGGCTGAGTGTGAATGTGTGGTTGAGTGTGTGTGTATAAGTGTGTGTGTGAGTGGCTGAGTGTGTGTGTAAGTGTAAGTGTATGTGTATAAGTGGCTGAGTGAGTGTGTGAGTGTGCATGTTTGGCTGAGTGTGTGTGTGTATGAGTGAGTGTGTGTGTATGAGTGGCTGAGTGTGTGTGTGTGTGTGTGTGTACGTAGCTAAGTGAGTAATGTATCTAAGTGAAAGTGCTAGTGAATTATAGGTTGATGAAAATAATGTTTGTGTGTTAGCCTCTCTTTCTCTCTCTCCAACCCAAATAGATAGGCTTACAATACAAATATTTGGCACCAACCTACCTATCTCTCACTCTTTTCCCTAGTGGTTAAGGCCCCATTAATTGCTCTTTCCATTCACATATGCATAGCCTACGTGAGTTGCAGTTGGGATGTGTGTACATGCTTAGATTGATATGCAGGATTCGAAGTAGCATAATAAATCGTAGGCAGTGTCCACCATTCTTTAACTGCCTTCGTGGTGTAATGTATAAGGTGTTGATATTCGGTGTGAGCGTCCTGGGTTCGAATCCACGGACTGCCACATGTGTTTGTAATATTTCATTAATCGATTTTAGGAGTAGAGTTGGTTGTTGGATAGAACATAATAATATCTATCTATCTATCTATCTATCTATACGGTTTGCTCACAGATGTATGATGAAGCCTTGTATCTTTTTAAGAAAATGTTACTTAACTATGATGATAGCTTATATTTGATGAAGGAAGTAAAGAATATTTTATTGAATATTTATAATATCGAATGTTTAATGGAAAATGACATTGACGCAGTAAAATCTAGAATTACTTTTATTGAAAGCCGTGAACCAACTATGAGATAAATGTGCTTCACAATTCTCTTACTATGTACAAAGTTTTTTATGTAGCTTTTACGAAATAAAATATTGAGTCTGAGTCTGAGTCTATCTAATCTATCTATCTATCTATCTAGAGAGAGAGAGAGAGATGTGGATGGATATAGTGTGTGTTTATGTTCGTGTGTGTGTGTGTGTTTGTGTGTGTTCACTTGTTCACTTGCTTTCTTGTTTGTTCGTCAAGGGGAATCCACGCAATGCGAGCAAAGCTCATTATTATCGCGCCTCCTTAACTGGGAATGTATTGCGTGAAATGCATGTTAAGTGTTTATGTATCGTTGGAATGGTTGTGGATGTGTGTGTAGTCTGTATTTTGGCCAATTGGCGACATCTGGAAACGAAGGCTTAGGGTTAATATGTACGGTACCATTCTCACTACGGTACCAGTCTCACCCGAAGGCTTAGGTTGACCAATAGCTTAGGTTGACCAGTACGATACCCATCTCGCCTTGTAACCAATCACCAACCCCAGATGGGACGTCACAACTTCGTCCACTTATTCCAGGTTCCTATTTATACTGCTAGGTCAACAGAAGCTACACCGTTAGGAGACTTGCCCAAATGTGTGTGTGTGTGTGTGTGTGTGTGTGTGTGTGTGTGTGTGTGTGTGTAGGTGAAGGTGTAGGTGATCTCATATCTACCACTCATAATCCAATACATTCCTACGCAGATGACTCAACACTCCACAGTTCCTTCACATTTACCAATTCTTTCACCCAACCCGATCTTATAAATTCAAAAATAAACACTGCAATTTCTCTGAACCAGGACCTTTCTAGAATTAATGAATGGGGACAAGAGAATCTAGTTTCCTTTAATGCACAGAACACCAAGTACATTCAATTTTCTAACCGACAGAATCTCACTGACTCCCATATATTTTTTAATGATGTAAATATTCCCACTTCCCCTAGTATTGACATTCTCGGTGTAACATTAACTACTAACTTGAGCTGGACACATTATGTTAGAAGCATTGCTAAGAATGCCTCTAAAAAACTGGGACTCCTGTACAGAGTTCGAGAATTCTTCACTGACGAGCAGTTGGCCGTAATATATAAAAGTCATGTGCGCTCTCAGATGGATTACTGTTCACCTCTGTGGGGTGGAAGTGGAGTGGTTGCATTGAGGCAGTTGGACAAAATTCAAAATAAAGCTATTAGATTAATCAATAACCCTGCAATCACACAGGACCTTCCTACATTAGCCATACGAAGAAACGTTGCATCCCTTGCATTATTCTACAGATATTTTCACAGCAATTGTTCCGAGGAACTTGCTTCAATTGTGCCGCCTCTCCACATCTTTCCCCGTAGAACTAGGGCAGCTGAGAGCGCCCATGAATTTACACTTTCTCCTCCACAATGCAGAACTTCTGCTTATCAGAATTCATTTATCCCCAGAGCTACTACTCTTTGGAATTCACTTCCCTCGAATTGCTTTCCACAAACTTACAATCTACAAATGTTTAAATCCAGTTGTTACAAACATTTTATGAATGGAGGATGCCTTTAGGCACATGGACCTTTTTGTTTTATCTGTGTTTTTCCTTCCACCGTTCATTGTCTCTTTAAAAAAAAAAAAAAAAAAAAAAAAAGTAAATTTATGGGGAATAGACAAGATGGGGAAGATGTGTATTTATCTTTTAGAGGTCGACTGTATAGAGGAAAATTAAATAGAATAACTTTATGGGGTGATTTTAGGGATCCCATTCTCCCTCATATTTAGCCCCAATATATTAGAGATATTAAGACATTTGCGCCACTAATTTGGCGATTCTAAGACCTTTTGTGCCATTTAGGTATACATTTTTTCCCGGCGAGCTAAAGCGAGCCTGCAATTTCGGAGGAGCTGGCATTCGGCCGAGGCAGCACAAATATATCTCAAAAGGGGGGGGGGGGGTCTAGAGGGTATTTTATAAGCTTGGTGGAGGTCTAGGGAGGAAACTAGATATTTAATAAATAATTAAAATACATATACACATATATTTTGCCATTATCAAATAGGGATCAGAGGCTTTCAACCCTATTGAATTAATAAACCAGCACACTGTAAGTCAAGAATATTGTCAGGACCGGAGCCCCTTTTCGAGAACTCCAGTCCCTTCGCACAATGATTTTAGTTAAAATAGGACTTCAGAGTTCTATTTATACTAACCTCATGATATTTAGTCCTGATAATTCATGGCACTAAGTGATCAAAATTGTTACTTTTCCACCTTTCCTGTAGGCTACTCATGTCATGTGTGTGTGTTCTATAATTTTGATATGCGTTACAATTATATCTGGATAAACAATTTTGCGTGTATATATTTTCGTGTGTTTTACCTTTCCAATGGAAGGATCAAAGTTATATTCGAATATTTTTTCATCTTTGGGGAAAGTTTAACCCCATAACAGGTGATTTTTTTCTTTAATCGAGTGTTAATAAGGATAAATATGAAACTAGTGTATCTCGGCATAACGATGATGCAAAGTTTCCTATCTATCTATCTATTGCCAGACGCCGTGATCCCCAAAGGGGTGGCCACGAACGAAACGCCCCATGCACCTCTGTCCCCGGTCAGTCGACGCACCTCCTCCCATCCAGCATTGCCTTCACTCATATACTTCTTCACTCCATCCATCCACCTCTCTCTCGGTTTACATCTCCCTCTCTGTCCTTCCACCTCGCTCTCGTACACCCTCTTAGTCATTCTCTCGCTTCTCATGCGTTCCATATGGCCGAACCATCTTAAGGTGTTCCTTTTCACACTTTCCAGCACATCTACATCCACACCACACCTCTCCCGTACTTCCTCATTCGTCTGTCTATCCCTCCATGTAATTCCGCACACACTTCTCAAGTAACTCATTTCCACCCCTCTCACTCTTGGTCTAAGTCTTTCCACCAACGTCCATGCTTCGCTTTTGTAAGTCAATGTCGGGATTACCACACTGTCGTGCAAGGACTTCTTTACTTCCATGCTGACCACCCTATTTCTTGTTACTGCTTTCACCGTTTCTACAACCCTCTTCATCTGTTGCACCCTCTCCTGCACTTCTTCAGTATAATTTGCTACAAAATATTCAAAATCAAGTAATTACGATGGTAGCATGGTCAATTACCGCCAGCTGGAAAAACAAAACAAAACGATAGCATGTACACTCTTGAGACATAAATGGTGGTCTTAAATTTTGGAAACTATCTCGGGCTGAATCGAATTTTCTTCTAAATTCTTTCCCTAGTACATGCAGTTCGAGGAGACAGAAAGAGCCATGTTTTTTGTCCTAGAGTGCACGTTTCCAATACCAAGATAACAATTTATATGAAGCCAACAACAGCTGAGTTCCCTGAAGAGTATTGAGATCCCTGAAGAGTATCGAGATCCCTGAAGAGTATTGAGATCCCTGAAGAGTATCGAGATCCCTGAAGAGTATCGAGATCCCTGAAGAGTATCGAGATCCCTGAAGAGTATTGAGATCCTGAAGAGTATCGAGATCCCTGAAGAGTATTGAGATCCCTGAAGAGTATCGAGATCCCTGAAGAGTATCGAGATCCCTGAAGAGTATTGAGATCCCTGAAGAGTATCGAGATCCCTGAAGAGTATCGAGATCCCTGAAGAGTATCGAGATCCCTGAAGAGTATCGAGATCCCTGAAGAGTATCGAGATCCCTGAAGAGTATCGAGATCCCTGAAGAGTATCGAGATCCCTGAAGAGTATCGAGATCCCTGAAGAGTATCGAGATCCCTGAAGAGTATCGAGATCCCTGAAGAGTATCGAGATCCCTGAAGAGTATTGAGATCCCTGAAGAGTATCGAGATCCCTGAAGAGTATTGAGATCCCTGAAGAGTATCGAGATCCCTGAAGAGTATCGAGATCCCTGAAGAGTATCGAGATCCCTGAAGAGTATCGAGATCCCTGAAGAGTATTGAGATCCCTGAAGAGTATTGAGATCCCTGAAGAGTATCGAGATCCCTGAAGAGTATCGAGATCCCTGAAGAGTATCGAGATCCCTGAAGAGTATCGAGATCCCTGAAGAGTATTGAGATCCCTGAAGAGTATCGAGATCCCTGAAGAGTATCGAGATCCCTGAAGAGTATCGAGGTCCCTGAAGAGTATCGAGATCCCTGAAGAGTATCGAGGTCCCTGAAGAGTATCGAGATCCCTGAAGAGTATCGAGATCCCTGAAGAGTATCGAGATCCCTGAAGAGTATCGAGATCCCTGAAGAGTATCGAGATCCCTGAAGAGTATCGAGATCCCTGAAGAGTATCGAGATCCCTGAAGAGTATCGAGATCCCTGAAGAGTATCGAGATCCCTGAAGAGTATTGAGATCCCTGAAGAGTATTGCCACATCATTTGGAGCAGCCATGGAGACACTGCGCCTGGTATAACTGGTCCATGGTATAACAAGGTATTTGGCATATTTCTTTTTCTCTTTAGCCTACCGTTTTTCTGGACCCCCTTCTCCCTAATGTTTAGCCCAATAGTTTTGAGATTATAAGACATTCGAAAGCCCATTAGTTTGGCGATTTTAACACCTTTCGCCCCATTTTGTTGTCAATTTTAAGACCTTTCGTGTTATTTAGGTGTCGATTATTTCCTGGCGAGCGATAGCGAGCCTGCATTTTTAAGAGAAACCGGCATTCGGCCGGAACCTTTTTCTACCGAAAAATGTAAAAATTTATCTTTGAAGGGGGGTCTAGGGGGTCTTTTTCTAAGCTTGATGGAAGTCCAGGGAGGAGACTAAAAAAAAATATATATGAATAAATGAATTAATAGACCTAACAAACGGCCAACACATCAAAATACAAGTCCTATTTTTCTTTTTACCAATTACCATTTTATTCCAGATATTGTGAGATGGCTCTACGACAAAAACACACGTGCCAAAATTTCCAGCCTCAACCTGTCAACAGTACGACCCCTAAAGCCAGTGTCACACGAGCGCTTTTTCCGTCAATTTTCCATGAGCAAGTTTTTTCTGGTGATATTTAGGGATATTTTGTCATTGGAATCGGAAACTAGATCGACGTTAGATTATGTTAGGTAGTTTAATTCTTATGGAACTTGTATTTTGAAGCTGCCAGACTACAATTGCCCGTAAAAATTGACGGAAAAATCGCCGGTGTGACACCAGCAAGACCTCATGGTAGTACAACATTACTATACAAAAGATGATGTCGTCGTACTCAGCATTTCATATGACACAAGATGGATAGAATGTAAATACTATACTGTGCTGTGAATTTTACTTGTAGTATTAAGGGGACACTGCCTGCCTTTTGGGCCTATAAGTTCATTCATTCATACATTCTTAGTTTCCTCGCTAGACATCCCTCAAACTTAGAAAAACATCACCCCCTCTCAAGATAAATTTGTAAATTTTTCGGTAGTTTCGGCCGGTTCCTCTTACAGTAAACAGTCCGTGATAATGTGTTAACCCCTTCTGTACCGGCAACGTCTTTTTAATTTTATTCTATCTATATTTAGACGATTTTGTGAAGCTTGAGAAGGATCTGTGGTAGTGTAAAGGGTGAGGTGAGATAGTCCGAAGCCTGTTCATTTGCTGGAGGCCCTTTTTAAACTTAATAGAATCGTCTAATAGTAGCCAGCATAGTGAAAAAGATGTCCCCGGTACATAAGGGGTTAAACAATCCTATTTTAAGATAACACTAGCATTATTGTCATAGGATCAAGTTGAAATGCGTATCTAATAATATAATATGTACTTATGTAGGTGCTATAAAATGCGATAATATGTACTTATGTAGGTGCTATAAAATGCGATAATATGTACTTATGTAGGTGCTATAAAATGCTATAATATGTACTTATGTAGGTGCTATAAAATGCGATAATATGTACTTATGTAGATGCTATAAAATGCGATAATATGTACTTATGTAGGTGCTATAAAATGCGATAATATGTACTTATGTAGATGCTATAAAATGCGATAATATGTACTTATGTAGGTGCTATAAAATGCGATAATATGTACTTATGTAGATGCTATAAAATGCGATAATATGTACTTATGTAGGTGCTATAAAATGCGATAATATGTACTTATGTAGGTGCTATAAAATGCGATAATATGTACTTATGTAGGTGCTATAAAATGCGATAATATGTACTTATGTAGGTGCTATAAAATGCGATAATATGTACTTATGTAGGTGCTATAAAATGCGATAATATGTACTTATGTAGGTGCTATAAAATGCGATAATATGTACTTATGTAGGTGCTATAAAATGCGATAATATGTACTTATGTAGGTGCTATAAAATGCGATAATATGTACTTATGTAGGTGCTATAAAATGCGATAATATGTACTTATGTAGGTGCTATAAAATGCGATAATATGTACTTATGTAGGTGCTATAAAATGCGATAATATGTACTTATGTAGGTGCTATAAAATGCGATAATATGTACTTATGTAGGTGCTATAAAATGCGATAATATGTACTTATGTAGGTGCTATAAAATGCGATAATATGTACTTATGTAGGTGCTATAAAATGCGATAATATGTACTTATGTAGGTGCTATAAAATGCGATAATATGTACTTATGTAGGTGCTATAAAATGCGATAATATGTACTTATGTAGGTGCTATAAAATGCGATAATATGTACTTATGTAGGTGCTATAAAATGCGATAATATGTACTTATGTAGGTGCTATAAAATGCGATAATATGTACTTATGTAGGTGCTATAAAATGCGATAATATGTACTTATGTAGGTGCTATAAAATGCGATAATATGTACTTATGTAGGTGCTATAAAATGCGATAATATGTACTTATGTAGGTGCTATAAAATGCGATAAGAGTACTCAACTTTCATAATAAGCTGGGTTCTAAAATAGTGGATGGCAATTTGTGGTGGGGTCTTCGAAGATAAGCATAAGTAAAGGCGAGATGAGAGGCATAATAAACAAAGGCATTAACCCCTTCAGCACCATGAGGCTTTATAACTTTGATTCAGGCTAAAATTAGACGATGTTATGCAATTTAAGAAGGACCTGTGTTATGAAGAGGATCTATTGAGACCGTAGTGACCCATTTGAGTCACAGAGGTAAATAATAAACTAAAGAAAATCTTGTAATGTTAACCAGAATATGATGAAAATTACGTCATGGTGCTGAAGGGGTTAAGGGGGAGGTACTGGCTTTTTCTGGACTCCCTTCCCCCCAATAGTTTTGAAATTTGAAGACGGTCGTTCCATTAGCTTTGGCAATATTAGGACGTTTCGTGCCATTTAAGTGTCGATTTTTTTCCTGGCGAGCAATAGGGAGCCTGTAATTTTAGGAGGTACCGGCCTTTGGCTGGGGCATATTTTTACAATTGTTTTGTTTTTACAAATTTATCTCGAAGGGGGTCTAGGGGGTAGTTTTTAAAGCTTGATGTAGGTCTAGCGAGGAAACTAAAAAATATACAAATAAATAAATAAATTAATTAATGAACCAAAGCATAAGCCTCACCCCCTAAAGTCATAAACAGTCTAATTTTTTGCCCAAGACATACACAACTCGCTTTATACTGTAGGTCTATCAATATCATGATAATGTATCCACTTGCAAGATTTATTTATTTATAGCTGGCTCTTTTTTTTTTTTTTACTTTGGGGCGAAAAGTGTTAAATTCCCCAAACTAATGGGCTGAACGTCTTAACATCTCAAAACTAATATGCTAAACACGAGGGAGAAGGGGATCCAGAAAAGCGAGTACTACCCCCTTAATGAATCAATACATAAATAATAAGAAGCGACAGTCACCTACGTCCCCTTAACCCCTTCTGTACCGGCGACGTCTTTTTAAATTGTATTCTGGCTATGCTTAGAGGATTTTGTGCAGTTTAAGAAGGATCTGTGGTAGTAAAAAGGCTCAAGTGAGATCGCTCGAAGCCTATTAATTGCTGGAGGCCCATTTGAAGCTGAAGAAAATCGTTTAATAGTAGCCAGAATAGAGTTTCCTCGCTAGACCTCCATCAAGCTTAGAAAAACACCCCCTAGACCCCCTTTCAAGATAAATTTGTAAATTTTTCGGTAGAAAAACGTCCCGGCCGAAGGCCGATTACTTATAAAATTAGAGGCTCACTATCACTCGCCAGGAACAAATCGACACCTAAATGGCACAAAAGGTTTTAATGTTGACAACAAAATGAGGCGAAAGGTCTCAAAATCGCCAGACTAACGGAACGAACGTCTTAAAACCTCAACACTAATATGCTAAACATGAGGGAGAAGTGGATCCAGAAAAAACGTAACTTAAAGATTGCAAATGCAACCAAAGCCCTCACTGGTCCCCTTGTCTTAAAGCGTCAGTATTAACCCTTTCTGTACCAATGGCGTCCTTTTAACTTTATTCTGGCTGCTATTAGACGATTTTATTCAGTTTAAAAAGGGCCTCCAGCAATTGACAGGCTTCGAATTATCTCACTTTAACCATTTTTAGTACCATAGATTCTTCTTAAACTGTACAAAATCGTCCAAACATAGCGAAAATAAAATTAAAAAGACGTCGCCGGTACATAAGGGGTTAAGGACAGACATGGAGGTGGTGATCTTTCAAAGTCAACCCAAACTTCTAAACTGAAGCCAGACAGCATTAGGCAGTTAGACCAGTTTTTGCGAATGTGTGAGTGGCTTGAGCATGTGTGGAGCTCTTTGAGACTTGCACAAACCATCAAGCAATTCGCGTATATGTGCAAATTGGTCTGCAAGCTACTCATACCGTCAAGCAACTCACATATAGACCTATGTGTATATTGGTCTGCACACTACTCATACCGTCAAACAACTCGCGTATATGTTTAAATTGGTCTGCAAACTACTCATACCGTCAAACAACTCGCGTATATGTTTAAATTGGTCTGCAAACTACTCATACCGTCAAACAACTCGCGTATATGTTTAAATTGGTCTGCACACTACTCATACCGTCAAACAACTAACGTAAATGTGCAAATTGACCGGTCTCGCGTGATAATTTGCCCTCGTTCCCTTTGTGCCACTGTCAGAACATCATTACGGAGATAATTCAGCCTATTCAGATAACTTAACCACCTTAACCCAACTTTCCCTAACCGATAGTTACCGAGCCTAACCTACCACTACTTATAATAATACTAATGCAGAAAATAACTATAAATAACAATAATTTGGTGGGATAAAAATATAATCTACTTATAGAACGCAATGGCTCCCGGGGCGCCATGGCCGCAGCCGCTATACCTTGGCATGACCTCTAATCTCGATTCTATTTCGATGGATTTTTACTTAATGTTATTGTATTTACTAACTTAACCTAACCATCCTAACATAATGCAATAATATTAAGTAAAAATATATCGAAATATAGTCGTGATTTAACTGATTGTGGTTCAAATGATAGGCATGAGCTGCTTTAACCGGTCACAATATCACGGGGAAGAATATCACTACACCGGCACACTACTCATAGTGCACTGAAGTTAGATATGACTACTCATGTCATCTTGAATGGCTGAACTGACCAAGGCCCATTGAATGCGATTGGTTTAAACATCGTCCATGAGTGTCACCCATACTAGGTTTCACACTAGCCTACTGTTTCTTTTCAACTGACGATAAATTGAATCCCATAGCAGCTAATTTCTCGATAGGTAATGGACAAATATGAAACCACTAGGTCTCTGTATCATATTAAGACCAAGTTTATATAATTAGCACCATAATTAACTACAAAATCTTCAAATTAACTGAGAACTCTTGATGGGAACTTTACAATTTACCGTCAGTTGAAAAGAAACACACTATAGGTAATTACTAATTATATATTTTACCTTATGTTGATCTTTATTTACCATTATGAAAAAGCACCAACTCTCGACGAACATTTTCACTATTGACCACTACAACATTATAATCATGAGGCAGAGTAAACAAACACTAAACGCGATTTACGTTTAGAAACTCGCAACAATCACTCTCTGGCGTATACAAATGGTTACCCTTAAATTTAGCATTCTTTGTGAACCGTACGCAATACATAGAAAACGAGCGGTCAATCGGTATATGCGTCATTTTGAGCCAAGACGAGAGAAGAATGGAAACAAATTAATAAAGCACGGACATACGCACAGTCTAAAGATATACACACAAACAGAGATAAGACAAACTACAAATGATTTAGTACACTTACAAACTATATAATATAATTTCAAGAAGTGTAACAAAGAAAAGTTATAGAAATGCTGAAAATCTTGGATATCATGTGCATTCCCGATCCATCAAGCTTTAAAAGTAGGGTATAGCCTATGCCTGACTAACATCAACAAAGAAAGCATTCCCTTCTTATTAGGTTAGGTTGTATGATGTTTAAAACAAAATGCCAGAATATATGTATTTATGATATTAGTTATGTGGTTATGTGGATGACCGCGTCGACCCTAAAAGAGACACAGAACAAATATCTAAATACAATTAATATATACATAAACATCCCACCTGTTGGAAGTTTATTTGTAATTCAGATTCAGACATTCATTTGACGCTCGCCCAGATGGATTTCTAAGCAATTTCTTTAAACTGTAGTCCATTTATTTCACATGACAGAAAATTGAATCCCTAAGCAGCTGATATCTCAATAGCCTACTGAATGGACAACATATTTAAACTATTTCTCTGCATCATATATATGCGTAGTTATCACAATGAACAACATATTCCTCTGCACTATCTTGATTTATATAATTTTTGTAAGTGGTTAAAATGAAATGCAAAGAGGGCACAAGTGTTAAGACTTTAGAGAAAGTATATTACAGATATCTTGTAAAACTTCATTAGTTATGGAAAAATATTGTATGTTTGGCATAAATATGTTAGCATATGTATAAGTTAAAGATTAATTGGGTAAATCATTTCACATCGGAGGAGGAGAAAATAAGTAGCATTATTAAAAGTCACAGAATAAGTCTCAGATTATTCAAGGTGTAAACTGTTATACGAATTAATAAGAGCAAACCCGACCTTCTGCAATATAAATGTACCATAGACCACATATCGTTTAATGGAAAAGCACCAGAGGAAGTTGAAAACATGACATAGATAATATTGTGATAGCCGTAATCGTATTATAATTCAAGTTATAAACAATGCATATGGTTGAGATAAACGCGTCAGTAGCAAACAGGAACATCAGTGAACAATCAATAATGGGGCAGATAAATGTGACTGTCTGTGAAGTGGGATTATAATGTAAAACTTGCAAAATAAACAAACCAAAACTGGGACGACACATGATAAACGCAAAGGAATTACCAGACTATATATTTCTGTAAATAGTAGTCTGCAAGCTGGTAATGAGCCAGTCACCAGTTTCTGCTCAAAAACTAATTGCATCCATTTGCAAGTAAAATATAGCAAAACTGTAGCATTTGCGAGTTTCGGGCTGCGCGGAACTTTAATATAATTATGCCAAAAGTGGGTCTGCACTACACTCATTGGTATGTCACAACTATTGTTCACTTGATAACTAAGCAAACTCGTATTGTCTGTTTTTGCCTGCTAAATAAAGATGTTTACTTGCTAAGCTTCTTTATATCCTGAAATTCGCAAGCTCTAATTTTGAAGAGCACCTACCTTACATTGCCGATCATCGTGTTTCTTGGACAAGTTCTTGGGATCCTCAGTAGCATTTCGGAGATATATTAGGTCCTAATGAACAAGGTCAGGTACCGTTCACTTAGCCAGACCTGTGAAGAAAGGGAGGCGATTGGTAAGTATAGTGATACAAATAATTAGTTACTTATCAACTCGATCACGAAGCACACTTGACTAATTATTTGTGCGAGGGCTAATTTACGAATATTCCGAAGTTAGTCCCTATCCTCGTTTTCTCTGGCATACGGTGGAAGTCAGAGAATTAGAAGACAGGCATAAACTCGTTTAATTTTACCCACGGCCGACAACGCTCACAATACTAAACCACACAATTGACCACTTGCGAGTTTCAGGCTACAAGGAAGTTGGAGCCGTAAACATCGATATTTAGCAGAATTACCAGCTGAAATACGGTTGTACTACAAATACAGACACATGCAACCCAATTCAACACACTTGCTATCCATTATAAACATACATTATTATTGTATTTGTTTAATATCGATGTTCACGGATCCAACTTCCTTATAGCCTGAAACTCGCAAGTGGTCAATTGACCACTTGCGAGTTTCGGCCTTGTAAAGAAGTTCAAGATGTAGGCATCAATATATTTAATATAATTATAGGCTATATAAATGTGGAATTATGACATTAATTTCATTGGGAGGTGTTTGGTGTTGGGAGTGAAATTAATAAATTAGATTATGATTCATATATATTACGGTTCGTTTGATTTAATGCACTTACTGTATATGTGTGTATTACATCATATAGCTTACAGTATATGTATATGTGTGTATTAAATCATATAGCTTACAGTATATGTATATGTGTGTATTAAATCATATAGCTTACAGTATATTTCTGATGTTTATACATTGAACCTATAGCCAGAGCCAGGCACTCGCAAGGTGTCAATGTATGCGTATAAATACTTACAATTACATTTACGAGAACGTGTTATCTTCTACTTTACTTCTCACTTCTCAACTTATTCTTGATCTATCCAAAATTCTCTACTCTCCTACTTTACTCCAGTCATTAGATAAAATAGAATAAAATAGAAAATAAAAATAGGAAAAGTGGGGATTGGGCCTGAGCATATAGATAGATATAGATAGAATACTGTAGATTAGATCATTACACTCACATAGCCTATTCCGACCCTTCGGCAGTGTAGAGTGTAGGCTTGTAGTACTGAAGGGTGATTAAGGGAAGATGGTTCACTTTTTGGGCGTTTTTTGCATGTAGGCCTATTCATTATTTTTCTAGTTTCCTCCCTACACCTCCATCAAATTAAAACAAAAATTCATTAGATCCCCCACCTAGATTAATTTGTAAATTTTTCGGTAGAAAAATATCCCGGCTGAAGGCCGGTTCTTCCAACATTACAGGCTCACTATCGTTCGCCAGGGAAAAAAATCGACACCTAAATAGCACGAAAGGTCTAAATATTGACGAAGAAATGGGTCCAAAGGTCTTAAAATCGACTAACTAATGGGGCAAACATCTTAACATCTGAAAGCTAATGGGGCTAAACATGAGGGACAAAGTGGTACAGAAAACCGGCCCATCCCCCCTTAAAAACATTAAGCAGAGGTAAAATAAAGAACATAGAGCTTTTGACGGCATCAACTCAGCTAGACCACCACACAGATCACTATTAGCCACACTCGACATTAGTAAAGCCTTCGATGCCATCCCCCGCCACAACCTAACAAACAAAATCTACAACACAAACATGCACAACAACACAAAAAGGTGGCTGGCCAACTTCCTAGCAGGCAGATGTGCACACGTATCTTTTGCCGGTCAGTCATCTAAAATCAGAAACTTTCCAAACGGAGTCCCACAGGGATCCGTCCTATCGCCCGCACTCTTCAATCTGTACATGCACGATATAACTACACCCAATACTCCCCAAATAAACTTAGCCTCCTATGCAGATGACATAACACTCACATGCACACACCATGACCCAAGAAGAGCAACAGATCTCCTTCAACCCTATCTCAACACACTACATGGCTGGTGCACTACAAACAGACTGAATCTAGCCCCAGCCAAATCCACCGCAACCCTGCTCACAAGCTGGACAGGTGAACACGAATACATCCCTCAACTCACCATAAACAACACACCCCTAACACATACACACACACCCAAAATCCTAGGAGTAACATATGATACTCATATGACATTCAAACAGCACACCACAAACATTAAAAAGAAACTGACACCCAGACTTAACGCCCTCAGGTCACTTGCTCACACAAAATTTGGACACAACAAAGAAACTACCACCACAGTATATAAACAATACATAAGATCAGTAATGGAATACGCAAGCCCAGCCTGGGCTTCTAACCTAGCTGAAACACATCATAAGACCTTACAGACTATCCAAAACAAAGCCCTGAAGATCATTACAGGCTGCACAGCTACTGCACCCACAGATCATCTACATCAAGAAACCAAAATCCTCAAAGTCAAAGACCATCTGGACATGAGAGGCACTCAATTCCTGGCAGCAGCCTCCACGAACCAAGACCACCCACTAAACTACATGGCAACACACCCACAGACACCAAGAAATATCAAAACAACACCCAGCACACGGTATCACACACAGTTATTGTCCTCTCTCCCTCCCTGCCCACCCCGAACCAACTTCCAGAAGCACATCCATACTCATATCTCTCGCCAATCCATCCACTCACTCACAGACAACACGCAGCTGCATGCACGACCTCCCGAAATCCATCCTTCCGAATCCTCCCTCCCTCGCGAGGACAGAGTCCACCTGGCCAGGCTGAGATGCGGACACCATCCAGCTCTCCTGAGCTATCAGAAGAGACTGGATGACTCCGTTGTCGACGCCTGCCCGGGATGTAACACAGCACCCCATACCATTAAACACATCATAGAAGACTGCATTTCACACAACCACTTACGCCAACAACACAACCTACACTCAATGAGAGCTCTGTGGGAAAGCCCGATCGTGGCCATGGCCTTCCTCAGGGACTCGGGGCTGTTCGGCCAGGCAGCTTAGGGAACAACAACAACAACAACAACATAGTGCGAGACTGGGACTCGAAGAACTGGGAGGCAGAATTAGAAAGCAAAAGCAGTGTAAAAATTTATAAAAAGAACAAAAAGAAAATACAAGAAGAAAGATGCTATGACAACAAACCATCTTCAGTCACATTTTTTAGATGTAGAGCAAATATTGTGGCATTAAGTGGTGATATAAATAGTTTTGTAAACGGGGAAGTGAAGTGCGAAGAGTGTGAAACTGAGATTGAAAATTTAGAAAATGTTGTGTTGTTTTGTCCCGTTTATCAAGACATTAGAAATAAGAATGATCTTTTTATACAGCCTTATACAGAAAAAGCATGAATGTCCTATGTACTGTAATTCAGAGGGTTTGAAACTGAATACAATCGTCTAAAAATAGCCAGAAAAAGTTAAAAGGACGTCGCCTGTACAGAAGGGCTTACACAACGGAAAGGTCAAAGTTTGGAGGGACGAGTCATGTTCTAATTTAAGGGGAGACTGGCCGTTTGCTTGGTCTATTAATTCATTTATTCATATATATTTTTAGTTTCCTCCCTAGACCTCCATCAAGCTTAGAAAAACACACCCTAGACCAGTGGTCAGCAACCCTTTAAGCTAGAAGAGCCATTTTTTAAAAAGTTTCATACAAATTTTGTACTGTCGGAGCCGCAATACAAAAAAATTGGTCTCATCAACCGAAATCTACAATACATCAGAAATAAGATAATGTACCCTACTTCTGAACTAAACAAATTATAAGCTAGTGATATAGTTCAATATCCTGGTATTCACAAGCTTAGGAAAGACATGTGTCACATTTCTATAAATCATATCGATTGATGCCTATACATCTTTTCGAAGTTGAATAAACAAATCTAATGTTGCCTTGAATTTATTATATGATGCTTTTATTTTGAAGGAAGAATTATTATTTCTGAAGCTTCTGGAGCCACAAGTGTCCTAAAAGAGCCGCATATTGCCGACCCCTGCCCTAGACCTTCCTTCAAGATAAATTTGTAAATTTTTCGGTAGAAAAATGTCCCGGCCAAAGGCCGGTTCCTCATAAAATTGCAGGCTCGGTATCGCTCGCCAGGAAATAATTGACGCCTAAATGGCACGAAAGGTCTTAAAATTGACAACGAAATGGGGCGAAAGGTGTTAAAATCGCCAAACTAATAGGCCGAACGTCTTATAATCTAAAAAATAGTGGGGCTAAACATTAGGGAGAAGGGGGTCCAGGAAATACTTAGAGTTCCTTAACCCTTACAGTACCAGAGCGGGCGACGTCTTTGTCTTAATATTTCACCTGCATTAAGGGGCTAGAGTGCTTGTTGGGGGGGCTCTGATTTATATATTAATTTAATTTTTAGTTTAATTGCTAGACCTACATCAAGCTTAAACAAACAAAACATATGCCCTCTTTCAAGATATATTTGTACATTTTTCGGTAGAAAAATTTCCCGGCCGAAGGCCAGTTCCTTTGAAAATTAAAGGCTCGCTATCGCTCGCCAGGAAAAAATCGACACCTAAACGCCACGAAAGGTCTTAATATTGACAAAGTAATGGGGCGAAAGGTCTCAAAATCGCCAAAGAAGGGTGTCCAGAAAAAGCGAGTACCTCCACCTTAAAACGATGTTATGAAGCTTGGGAAAAATATATGGTAGCTAAAAGGATTAATTAAGACAGTCTGTATAGCCTTTTAACTGGCAGACATCTTTCCTAAGGTGAATGAAATCGTCTAATAGTTGCCAGAATATAATGTAAAGGACGTCACCGGTACAGAGAGGGTTAACCATGGTACATTATAGGGAGAGTCACGTAGTCTTTGTTTACAGTAAGGGGGAGAGTTTATTTTTGCCTGGACCCCCTATCTCCCTCATAATTAGCCCCATTAGTTTTGAGATTTTAAGACATTCGCCGAAGTTTGGCGATTTTAAGAACGCTTGTGCCATTTAGGTTGTTTCGATTTTATCCCAGCGAGCAATAGCAAGCCTTCGATTTAGGAGGAATCAGCCTTTGGCTAGGGCACTTTCTTACCGGAAAATGCACAAATTTATCACGACGGGGAATCTTGGGGGTATATTTTTTAAGCTTGAAGGAGGTCAAGGGAGGAAACTATCTATAATAAATATATATAATAATATATATACAAAAATATGAAAACAAAGACAATATAAATACTAATAATAATAATAACAACTAAATGAATGAATACACAACTGAGTAAAGACCTCCCCTTAATTGACCACTTGCGAGTTTTGATCTATAAGGAAGTTGGAGCTGTAAGCCATTAATATTTAGCAGAAATATCAGCTAAAATACGGTCATAATACATTTATAAATACATAAAACCAAATTGATCATACTTTTTATACATCAGAAACCCACATTATTATAGCTTTCCTCTTTAATATCGATGATCACGGCTCCAACTTCCTTATAGCCTGAAACTCGCATCTGGTCAATTGAGCTGGGAGAAAAAAATCTACAGTAATATACCCCTTTGGCCTTGAGGAACAGAAGGTAAGCTTTGTGGAGGGTGACCAGCATATATATATCATTATTGGGTTTCCTACTGTCATGACGGATCCAGGACTCTTGCAAAATCCGATCTTGGGGGTAAAATTTTAAAGCTTGATATACATTATGTCTAGGGGAAAAACAAATATATAAAAATATATATACCGGTATATAAATAAATATATAAGTAATCATATACAGACCTGCCCTTAACTACAGCGGGTAACTACAACCAGCTCTAAAATAACATTCCTATCAATTGTTGTAAGCGGAAGTCTGAACACGTTAGACTGGCGAACGTATCTGCAACACACATGGAGCAGGGTGGGTGTGGGTGTGTGGGTGTGTGATAAGCAAACACATCGGACAAGGAGGGTGATGTGTGTGCATGTGTGTGGGTGTGTGGGTGTGTGATAAGCAAACACATCGGACAAGGAGGGTGGTGTGTGTGTGTGTGTGTATGTGTGTGTGTATATATGTGTGTGTATGTGTGTGTATAAATATATGTGTGTGTGTGTGCATATATATGTGTGTGTGTGTATATATATATATATATATATATATATATATATATGTGTGTGTGTGTGAGATAAACAAACCATGCCTCACGGGTGGAATGTGAACCAGACGTTTTGCGTTTTGGACATCCCGGCGCCTGTGGCCTGGCTATAGGAAACTGTGGCCTGGCTATAGGAAAAGTTACTGGATACCTTTGAAGAATGTGGCGCTTTTTGACAGTATATTAGACAGTATATTATATTAGACATTATATTAGACAGTTTATTAGACGATTTTATGCAGTTTAGGAAGGGTAGGTGAGAATTATATGGGTATAGATTAAAACAAAGATTATTGCGCATTTTAACAGTTTATTCTGAACATAATTAGACGATATTATGTAGTATAGGAACGATCTGTGTGTATTATATGGGTATAGATTTCAAGATTATGACACATATTGTCGGTTTATTCTTGCTATCATTAGGCGATTTTATACAGTTTAGGAAGGATCTATGGTAATTAAATAGGCATAGACTTTTTTGAAGATTATTACGCATTTGGCAGTATATTCCGGCTATCATTAAACGACTTATTTGCTGTTTAGGACGGATTGGTGGGCAATTTATGGGTATAGATTTTTTTTTTTTTTTTAAAGATTATTACGCATTTTGACAGTTTGCTCCCTAAACCTCTATACAAATTAATATCCTCCTTCGAGATAAATGTGTAAATTTTTCGGTGGAATTAAGGGATTAAAAAGGAGGGTAAAGAATGTCTCCACCCTCTGACATCCATATACCTTTAACAATCCAAATAAAATCGTCTAAAGATAGCCAGAATAAACTGCCAAAACGCGTCATGCTCCAGAAGGGGTTAAGTACTCACAGAAGGGTAAGGGGACGTTGTTGAGAGAGAGAGAGAGAGAGAGAGAGAGAGAGAGAGAGAGAGAGAGAGAGAGAGAGAGAGAGGAAGAAAGATAGAGCTAGAGCTAGGGGGTGACTTCATCTAACCTGGTATTATAAATAAACAAAACATGCCTTTGACGAGAATAGGAAATGTTCTCAAGGAGAGAGAGAGAGAGAGAGAGAGAGAGAGAGAGAGAGAGAGAGAGAGAGAGAGAGAGAGGTAAACTAGTAAAAACAATATAAAACGTATTTTTTTTTTTTTGGGCGGGGAGGTCTAGTGAGGAAAGTAATAAACTAATAAAAATATACATAAGCAAATATATACGACACATCTGCCCTTAAGGGGAGAGTCTGTTGTGTATATATACGACACATCTGCCCTTAAGGGGAGAGTCTGTTGTGTATATATACGACACATCTGCCCTTAAGGGGAGAGTCTGTTGTGTATATATACGACACATCTGCCCTTAAGGGGAGAGTCTGTTGTGTATATATACGACACATCTGCCCTTAAGGGGAGAGTGTTGTGTATATATACGACACATCTGCCCTTAAGGGGAGAGTCTTGTGTATATATACGACACATCTGCCCTTAAGGGGAGAGTCTGTTGTGTATATATACGACACATCTGCCCTTAAGGGGAGAGTCTGTTGTGTATATATACGACACATCTGCCCTTAAGGGGAGAGTCTGTTGTGTATATACGACACATCTGCCCTTAAGGGGAGAGTCTGTTGTGTATATATACGACACATCTGCCCTTAAGGGGAGAGTCTGTTGTGTATATATACGACACATCTGCCCTTAAGAGGAGAGTCTGTTGTGTATATATACGACACATCTGCCCTTAAGGGGAGTCTGTTATGTATATATACGACACATCTGCCCTTAAGGGGAGAGTCTGTTGTGTATATATACGACACATCTGCCCTTAAGGGGAGAGTCTGTTGTGTATATATTTTTGATAGACCTGTCTCGACCTCCATCAAGCTTAAGAGTTAAGGCCAAGACCCCCCTTCGAGATAATTTGTACATTATTCGGTAGAAAAATGTCCTAACCAAAGGCCGACTCCTTCTAAGTTACAGGTTCGCTAACGCTCGTCAGGAAAGAAAAAAAAAAGAAAAAAAAATCAACACCTAAATTGCTGCAGAACACGTCTTAAAATTGACAAAGGTGCGAAAGGTCTAAAAATAGCCAAACTCATGATGGGGCGAACGTCTTAATTTTATATAACCAATTTGGCTAAACATGAGGGAGAAGAGAGTCCAGAAATCCCCACCCTGTCAAAGAGGTATAATTATATCTGTTAAAGGGAGATGGGTCGTTTTTCTGTTCCCCCTTCTCACTTGAATGTTTAAACCCCATTCGTTTTGAGATGTTTAAGATGTTTGCCTCATTAGTTCGTCGATTTTAAGACCTTTCGCCCCATTTCTATGTCAATATTAAGACCTTTCGTGTTATTTAGGTGTCCATTTTTTCAAGTTAAATTAGTTAAAATAGGATTTCAAAGGCTATCAACCCTATTGGATTATTAAACCATCACACTGTAAGTCAAGAATAACGTCAAGACTGGAGCCCCTTTTCGTGAACCCCAGTCCCGTGTGACCTCTTATAATACCAGGTTCCTATTTATACTGCTAGGGGAAGCAGAAGCACAAGGAGGCTTACCCAAATGTCTAGCCCCGAGAGGGAATCGAACCTCTGATCCTCTTGACTGTGAACATAGCTGCATAAAATATTAAGACGGAGTCACGCGAGCCCTTTTTCGAGCATTTTTTTTTTTTTTTTTTTTTTTTTTCTATGTGATTGAGGGAGGCAAAAGGCATAACTGCCTATAGCGAGTGCCTCCCCCATAGTTGAAAGAGTGACAGGGCCAAAATCAAGGGACGTTCGAGCCAAAATGCCTGGACACACGGAGTTTGAAGCAATTTAAGTCATAGGAAGCGGGAAAGACTGATTCTGGGAGAGAGTTCCAGAGCTCAGCTGTTGAGTAGAAGAAAGTTTGAGAGTAACGTTTCACTCTTGAGTTGGAGAGTTGCACAGAGTAGGGGTGAGATTGAGTTGCAAGACGGGTACCACGTGCCCTACATAAAGGAGGTGGTATGCACTGGGATAGCTCTGAGGAACACTGATTATTATAGTAGCGATAGAATAGCGAGAGAGATGCAACATTGCGGCGGAGAGAGAGAGATTGCAGAGAGTTGGTGAGTGGACGGGAGTTAATGATACGAAAGGCCTTCCTTTCAACCTTGTCTAGGAGAGTGGTGTGAGAGGAACCTCCCCACACATGTGAACAATACTCAATACAAGGGCGCACTATGCCCCTGTACAGAGCAAGAAGCTGTGCAGGGGAAAAGAACCCCCTAAGGCGGTTGAGCACACCCAGCTTCTGGGAGGATGCCTTAGCAAGACTGGTAATATGGTCCTTCCAAATGAGAGCAGAAGAAAAAGAGACACCAAGAATATTGAGAGAAGATGAAGGGTTGATTTTTGTATTGTTGAAGAATAAGGGATAGTCCGCTGGGAGATCCTGACGGGTAGATAGATGGAGAAATTGGGTTTTGGAAGCATTAAAGTTAACAAGGTTTTCTCTGCCCCAATTGGAAATAGTATTTAGATCAGAATTTAAGAGTTCTATGGCTTCATTACGTTTGTCGTTGAGGGATTGCTGGCTGGGGCGTTCTGAAAAAGTAATGGAGTAGTGTAAGGTTGAGTCGTCTGCGTATGAATGGATGGGAATTAAGGTACAGTTAAGGAGATCATTTATAAAAATTAGAAAGAGAATAGGAGATAGGATAGAACCCTGAGGAACACCGGAGTTTATAGGGTGAGGAAGTGAACAATGGCCGTCCACAACCGCGGCTATGGAACGGCCGGAAAGGAAATTAGAGACAAAGGCACAGATGGAGGGATAGAAACCGAAGGAGGGTAGTTTAGAAATTAAAGATTTATGCCAGACTCTATCGAAGGCTTTCGATATGTCTAGTGCAATAGAAAAAGTCTCACCGAAGTCCCGAAAGGAGGATGACCAAGAGTTAGTAAGATATGAAAGATCACCAGTAGAGCGACCCTTAAGGAAGCCATACTGGCGATCTGAGAGCAGATTATGAGAAGAGAAATGCTTAAGAAATTTAGAAGCAAGAATAGTTTCAAAAACTTTAGAAAGACAAGAAATGAGAGCAATTGGACGATAGTTGGAGGGTTGAGAGCGGTCACCCTTCTTTGGGACAGCGTGAATGTGAGCAAACTTCCAGCATGAAGGGAAGATGTTAGAGGATAGACAGAGACGAAAGAGTTTGCCTAGGCAGGGAGTCAGCACGGAAGCACAGTTTTTGAGAACAACAGGAGGAACACCGTCCGGACCGTACGCCTTATTAGTGTTAAGCCCAGAGAGGGTAGAAAGTACATCTTTAGAAGAGATTAGGATATTAGGCATAAGTAAGAGAGAGGAGGGCGGAGAAGGAGGAATAGCACCGGAATCATCCAAGGTGGAGTTTCTAGCAAAAGTTTGAGCGAAGAGTTTAGCTTTGTCAGAGGAAGAAGTGATGGTTGTGCCATCAGAGTGGGAAAGGGGAGGGAAAGACGAGGAAGAGAAATTGTTGGAGAGGTTTTTGGCTAGATGCCAGAAAGCTTGGGAAGAGCTAGAGTTGGATAGTTCAGTGCATTTATTATTGATGAAAGGGTGTTTGGCAAGTTGAAGAACAGATTTGGCTTGATTCCGGGCAGAAACATATGAAGAATGAGAGTCTTGAGTTTTAAGGCGTCGGTACTGTTTGAATGCTTCCTCCTTATTGCGGACAGCAGTAGAACAGGCGTGAGTAAACCAAGATTTTTTAGCATTAGTCTGAGAGAAAGAGAATGGAATATATGCTTCCATGCCCGATAGGATTACCTCAGTAATGCGTTCAGCACTCTCCGAGGGTCCTCGGCCACGGAAGCAGAAATCATTCCATGGGTAAATCAAAGAAGTACTGCCGAAGAGCCTCCCAGTCGGCAGCGCCAAAGTGCCACAAGCGCCGCCGGCTAGGAGGATCGGGTGGCCATACTGGAGAGATAGGACAGGTGACAGAGATAAGTTTATGGTCGGAGGAGCCCAAAGGAGAGAAAAGATCGACAGTATAAGAAGAAGGGTTAGAAGTTAGAAACAGGTCAAGAATGTTGGGCCGATCTCCGATGCGATCCGGGATACGGGTGAGTTGCTGAACTAACTGCTCTAGGTAATTTAGGATAGAAAAGACGTAGGCTTGTTCACCAGGTGGATCAGTAGTGTGAGAGGAGAGCCATTGGCGGTGGTGAACGTTGAAATCTCCTAAGATGGAGATTTCTGAGAAAGGAGAAATGGATAGAATGTGTTCCACTGTAGAGTTTAGATAGTCAAAGAATTTGGGAAAGTTGGTAGAGTTAGGGGAAAGATAGACAGCACAGAAATATTTAGTAAGAGAATGACAGGAAAGTTTGAGCCATAAAGTTGAGAATTCAGAGGAGTCGAAATCGGGAACACGAGAGCAAGTGAGTTTGTTGTGCACATATGCACAACATCCGCCTTTGGCTTTGAAACTAGGATAGAGAAAGTAGGAGGATACAGAGAAGGGGCTGCTGGATGTTGCTACAGACACCTGAGTTTCGGTGAGGAAGAGATCAGGTTTGTAGGAGGAGAGATGGTACTCAACAGAGTGAAAGTTAGAGGAAAGTCCACGAATGTTGCAGAAATTAATATAAAGAGTAACAGGCCGAGGTCCAGGTAATTGTGTGGGGTCGTCAGGGGATGGTCGGTTTACAGGCAATTGTAGTCTGGAAGCTTCAAAAATTACAGTTTATCAGAATTCAGCCGCCTAACATAATCTACCTTCAATCTAATTGCCGATACCAGTGCGAAAAAGTCCCAAAATAATATGAGAAAAAACTTGTTTATAGAAAATTGACGGAAAAAGCGCTCGTGTGACAGCGGCTTTAGGCTATAAAGTTCCAAGTACAGTCGTGGTCAGGAATACGTGAACACTAGGGAGTTGGTCATTAACCCCTTCACCATCATTACGTAATTTTCATCATATTCTGGTTACCATTAGACGATTTTCTTTAGTTTGTATTCTACCTCTACGACTGAAAATGTGTAAATACGATCTCGATAAACCTTCTAAATAACATAGGTCCTTCTTAAACTGCATAAAATCGTCTAACCTTAACCAGAATCAAAGGTAAGAAGGTGCCATGGTGCTGAAGGGGTTAACTAGTGGATCTAGCAGTGTATCACAATTGTTCGCCCGTTTATCATAATTACGCCTCTAAAACTTGTTCAGAGATTCCTGGGAGTATGAATCACGACCCGCCACTGCCGCCAGCCCTAATCTCAACAAAACAGTCGTTGTTGTTGTTGTTGCGCCACCTCCTTCTTTGGCAACAGCAATGAAGGAGGAAAATGAGTCAAGAGTTTTTCGTCAGTTTATCATAATTACGCCTCTAAAACCTGTTCAGAGATTCCTGGGAGTATGAAGCACGACCCGCCAGCCCTAATATCAACAAGACAGTCGTTGTTGTTGTTGCGCCACCTCCTTCTTTGGCAACAGCAATGAAGGAGGAAAATGAGTCAAGAGTTTTTCGTCAGTTTATCATAATTACGCCTCTAAAACCTGTTCAGAGATTCCTGGGAGTATGAAGCACGACCCGCCAGCCCTAATATCAACAAGACAGTCGTTGTTGTTGTTGCGCCACCTCCTTCTTTGGCAACAGCAATGAAGGAGGAAAATGAGTCAAGAGTTTTTCGTCAGTTTATCATAATTACGCCTCTAAAACCTGTTCAGAGATTCCTGGGAGTATGAAGCACGACCCGCCAGCCCTAATATCAACAAGACAGTCGTTGTTGTTGTTGCTCCACCTCCTTCTTTGGCAACAGCAATGAAGGAGGAAAATGAGTCAAGAGTTTTTCGTCAGTTTATCATAATTACGCCTCTAAAACCTGTTCAGAGATTCCTGGGAGTATGAAGCACGACCCGCCAGCCCTAATATCAACAAGACAGTCGTTGTTGTTGTTGCGCCACCTCCTTCTTTGGCAACAGCAATGAAGGAGGATAATGAGTCAAGAGTTTTTCGCCAGTTTATCATAATTACGCCTCTAAAACCTGTTCAAGAGTCCTGGGAGTATGAATCAAGACCCGCCAGCCCTAATCTCAACAAAACAGTCGTTGTTGTTGTTGCGCCACTTCCTTCTTTGGCAACAGCAATGAAGGAGGAAAATGAGTCAGGATATGTTTAATTTTCTTGAAGCTCGTTTTTGTATTATCTGATATCATGACACGACACGGAATGACAATAGAAAACGTGAGACAAGTAATCAAATTTACCCTGGAATAGGCCTACTGCTGAGCCCAGATAGTACATCGCAGGTCCTCATTAATGTCTGAGTGAGACGGAACACCAAGGGGAGAGAGAGCTTGTTCAGTACACTCCATGGGCTTTGTCACTGAAGGCTAAACAGGACGTCAGACCACCTCGTGTTTAAATGTTAACCAGTTCCGATTAATATCTTAAGGGGGGTGACCTGTTTTTGTTCTGTCCTTTTCTATCTTTCTCTGGCTTGTATCCATTTGGCCCCATTCAGCCTACTGTTTTAAGACGTTTATCCCCATCCAGGTGTACATTTTTTACTGGTGAGCGGTAGCGAGCCAGCATTTTTTTTTTTACAGTAGGCTAAATTTGTACATTTTTCGATATAAAAATGTCTCCGGCGAAGCCGGATTTCTTCATATAATGCTGGCTCGCTATCGCTCGCCAGGAAGAAATCGACACCTAGATGGGGATAAACGTCTTAAAATAGTTGGCTGAATGGGGCCGAATGGATACAAGCCAGAGAAAGAGAGAAAAGGACAGAAATAACAAAGAACAGGTCACCCCCTTTAAAGGAGGAAAACATATTGAAGCGAAATATTATAGCTGTATATTTTGTTTGCCTCAATCGCTGCCGAATAATAATTTTTCAACTTTATTTTTGTCCGCGTTATTCATTTTAAAATGCTAATATTGTGCATCTACGAAGGTTGTCAGACATGTCAAATCAAACGTTTCACGATTCCTGCACTAACGGACTGCCAACACAAACGCTTTGATTGCTTATGTGTCTTGTACAACATTCTAAAATTCAATCTACAAACATTGATTAACTTTGCGTCCTCATTTTGCTTATAGCAAATATAGGCCTCTCATTTACCATTACCAGCTAAAAGTTTGAAGAAATACCACTCGAAATGCAAACCACACTGGCGATTAACCACTTGTGACTTTTGGCTATAAGGAAGTTGGAGTCATACACATCAATATTTAGTAGAAATATAGACATTATATAATTATACGAGTTGTCGATGGATAGAAAGTTTGCTGAATTTGATTTATTATGTATTTATATTATGTGCAGTATAAACCGTCCTTTAAGGGGAGGTCTCCACTTGAGGGATTTTTTTCTCGACTCCTTTCTCTCCCTCATGTTTAGCCCCATTGCTTTTCTAATTTTAAGACTTTCGCCCCATTATTTTGACGATTTTAAGAGCCTTCGACCCATTTCTGTCAATTTTTAGACCTTTCGTGCCATTTAGGTGTCGATTTTATCCTGGCGAGCGACAGCGAGCCTGTAGTTTAAGAGGAACCGGCTTTCAGCCGGGACATTTTTCTACCGAAAAATGTATAAATTTATCTTGAAAGAGGGTCTAGGGAGTGTAATTTTAAGCTTGATGGAAGTTTAGGAAGGAAACTAAACACCTCCCCTTAACTAAACACCTCCCCTTAACTAAACACCTCCCCTTAACTAAACACCTCCCCTTAACTAAACACCTCCCCTTAACTAAACACCTCCCCTTAACTAAACACCTCCCCTTAACTAAACACCTCCCCTTAACTAAACACCTCCCCTTAACTAAACACCTCCCCTTAACTAAACACCTCCCCTTAACTAAACACCTCCCCTTAACTAAACACCTCCCCTTAACTAAACACCTCCCCTTAACTAAACACCTCCCCTTAACTAAACACCTCCCCTTAACTGGCAATCATGTTAAGGGGAGATGGCTCGTTTTTCTGGTCCCCCTTCTTCTTCATGTTTAGCCCCATTCATTTTTAGATGTTTAAACTTTCGCCCCATTAGTTTGCTGATTTTAAAACCTTGCGTCCCATTTCTATATAAATATCAAGACCTTTCGTGCTATTTAGATGTCGATTTTTGTCCTGGCAAACCAGGAGCGATAGCGAGCCTGTCATTCTAAGAAAAAGCGGCCTTCGAGGGACATTTTTATATCGAAAAATGTCCCGGCCGAAGGCCGATGCCTCTTAAAATTGCAGGCTCGATATCGCTCGCCAGGAAATAATCGACACCTAGATGGCACGAAAGGTTTTCAAATTGACAACGAAATGGGGCGAAAGGTGTTAAAATCGCCACACTAATGAGCCGAACGTCTTATAATCTCAAAACTAGTGGGGCTAAACATTAGGGAGAAGGGGGTCCAGAAAAACGGTCTGCCTTCCCTTAAGATATAGAGAATGCGTGCCTCGGAGCTAGCTGTTGCAACAGAGCATAACCGGTCTTGCAATGTTATCCTACTTCATCCTTTTCCTACAGTCGACGTGATGAGAGGCTGGTGCAAGAAGCTCACCAGGAGGTCACCGGTACAGAAGGGGTAAAACAAGCAGTGACCTATGTATGTATGTATGTATGTATGTATGTATGTATGTATGTATGTATGTATGTTGTTGTTGTTGCTGTTCCCCAAGCTGCCTGGCCGAACAGCCCCAAGGCCCCGAGCAAGGCCAAGGCCATAACCGAGGGCCCCCACAGAACCCTCCCTGCCGACCACAATAAAGCCTGGGTGACCGAAGCCACTCCATGGCGGGGAGCTGAGGAGGGTGAGGAAACGCCCGGGAAACCAAAGCCCCACCCAGGGCCCTGTGCCCCTCAGCAATTATGAAGAGAAAGTTGAGGGCCAAAGGAAAAATGTGACGCTTTGGCTTCCAATCTTGGTAGATTGGGTGGTCAATCCACGGAAGAGACGCCGTCACTTGAGATCTAGAAAATATATAAGTAAAAGGAACAGTCAGAGTAAGCTATGGGTATGGCAGAGATCGCTCAGTTCTCACTCTGATAGACCAGCACATCACCACTGTATGTATGTATGTATGCATAGTAGCCTTCACTCATGACCTCACATGAATATAGAAATGGTTAGACAAACAATCAGCTTTACCCTGGAATACTGTTAAGGGGAGGCAGACCGTTTTTTCTAAACCCCCTTCTCCCTAATGTTTAGCCCCACTAGTTTTGAGACAATAAGACGTTCAGCCCATTAGTTTGGCGATTTTAACACCTTTCGCCCAATTTCGTTGTCAATGTTAAGACCTTTCGTGCCATTTAGGTGTCGATTATTTCCTGGCGAGCGATAGCGAGCCTGCAATTTTAAGAGTAACCGGCCTTCGGCCGGAACCTTTTTCTACCGAAAAATTTACAAATTTATCTTGAAGGGGGGGTCTATGGGGTGTTTTTCTAAGCTTGATGGAGGTCTATGGAGGAAACTAAAAAAATATATGAATAAATGAATTAATAGACCAAACAAACGGCCAGTCTCCCCTTAAGCCACATAAATTTACATGGCAGGTCCTCATTAACGTCTAAGTGAGACGAAACATCAATGGGAGAGAGCATGTTCAATACACTCAATGGGCTTTGTCACTGAAGGCTAGTGAGGATTAGTTAGTTAGTTAAAATAGGACTTCAGAGGCTATCAACCCTTCTGGATTATTAAGCCAGCACACTGTAAGTCAAGAATAGCGTCAGGACTGGAGCCCCTTTTCGAGAACTCCAGTCCCTTGCTAGTGAGTACCTCCCGAAGTGTAAATATAAGGTAGAGAATTAATGACAAGCTTCGATACGGTTCGGGATAGCTTCGAAACTTAAGGGCATGATTATGTATACTGGACGTAACATGAATAATTATATATATAGGAAAGATGGAACAAGCAATACAAGTGCAACAGTTAGTTAGTTAACATAGCACTTCAAAGGCTATCAACCCTCTATTGGATTATTAAGGGGGTAGTACTCGCTTCTTATGGACTCCCTTCTCCCTCATGTTTAGCATATTAATTTTGAGGTTTCAAGACGTTGGTTCCGTTAGTTTGGCGATTTTGAGACATTTTGCCTAATTTTTTATTCAATATTAAGACCTTTCGTGCCCTTTAGGTGTCGATTTTATCCTGGCGAGCGATAGCGAGCCTCTAATATTAAAAGGAATCGGCCTTTGGCCGGGAAATATTTCTACCGAAAAATGCATAAATTTATCTTGAAAGGAGGTCTAGGGGGTGCCTTTCTAAGGTTGATGGAGGTCTAGAGAGGAAACTCAAAAATAATTAAATATATAAATATATAGCCAAAAAAACAAATACTATATACCCCCTTAAGCCAGCCCACTGTAAGTCAAGAATAACGTCATGACTGGAGGTTGAGAACTCCAGTCCCTACTGCAACACATTGTTTTTCCTGTTCCGTGCCGGGGACTGAGTGATACTAACTCTTACACAAATGGAAAGAGGAAATAGCTCTCTTGAATAATACGAACCATGATGAAGGCATGGATTGTAAATGGGAAATGTTGTGTTGAGCTTTCCTACAGTCTATTCACTGTAAGTAGGCGAGACATCATTAACTCTATCCTCTGTAACTCAAAAAGGGCTAGAGCAAATTGGCTGTAAATTTCCACATCTATTCCTTAACTGACTCTTCCCAAAATCTAGACATATTAGCTCGATTACTCTATTTTTGAGTTACAGAGGTTTGAAGGTCGTAATTTCTAGCCTAGTTACAGCGAATAGACTATAGTTTCATGTGTACGTATTTATAATCTCGCTGGTATTGGGTGCATATATCAGCTAGGTTATTGGGTTTCCTTCAGACAGGCATTATAAACAAGGGACTGGAGTTCTCGGAAAGGGGCTCCAGTCCTGACGCTATTCTTGACCGAGTGTGCTATACAGTATAGCTTAAAGGGGAGATATCCACATGAGGGATTTTTTTCTGGACCCCTCTCTCCCTGATGTTTAGCCCCATTGCTTTTGAGATTTTAAGACGTTCGCCCCATTAGTTTGGCGATTTTAAGAACCCTCGCCCCATTTCTGTCAATTTTTAGACTATTCGCGCTATTTAGGTGTCGATGTTTTCCTGGCGAGCGATAGCGAGCCTGTAATTTAAGGGGAACCGGCCTTTGGCCGGGACATTTTTCTACCGAAAAATGTACAAATTTATCTTGAAAGGGGATCTAGGGGGAGTAATTTTAAGCTTGATGGAAGTCTAGGGAATCAACTAAAAACCTCCCCTTTTCCCCAGTCTTTTTTTTGTTTTGGTCTATATAAATGTATTACCTTATGTTTTAGTTACCCCTTAGACCTCCATCAAGCTTAGAACAATACCCCTTAGACCCCCATCAAGCTTAGAACAATACCCCTTAGACCTCCATCAGGCTTAGAACAATACCCCTTAGACCTCCATCAGGCTTAGAACAATACCCCTTAGACCTCCATCAGGCTTAGAACAATACCCCTTAGAACAATACCCCTTAGACCTCCATCAGGCTTAGAACAATACCCCTTAGACCTCCATCAAGCTTAGAACAATACCCCTTAGACCTCCATCAAGCTTAGAACAATACCCCTTAGACCTCCATCAGGCTTAGAACAATACCCCTTAGACCTCCATCAAGCTTAGAACAATACCCCTTAGACCTCCATCAAGCTTAGAACAATACCCCTTAGACCCCCATCAAGCTTAGAACAATACCCCTTAGACCTCCATCTAGACCTCCATCAGCTTAGAACAATACCCCTTAGACCTCCATCAAGCTTAGAACAATACCCCTTAGACCTCCATCAAGCTTAGAACAATACCCCTTAGACCTCCATCAAGCTTAGAACAATACCCCTTAGACCTCCATCAGGCTTAGAACAATACCCCTTAGACCTCCATCAAGCTTAGAACAATACCCCTTAGACCTCCATCAGGCTTAGAACAATACCCCTTAGATCCCCTTTCATGATATATTTGCACCACTATGTCTCTGCATCATATTATCAACAAGTTAAATAGTTAGCACCATATTCCACGACAAAATCTTCAAAATAACTGAGCAATCTTGATGGGAACTTTGCAATTTACCGACAGTTGAAAAGAAACAAAGTATAATTGTATTATGACTGTATTATTCTTGACTTACAGTGTGCTGGCTTAATAATCCAGTATGGTTGTATTATGAACTACAAGGATACAGGTGGCGACACACATGACGTCATTATAGGAAAGGTGAAACATGCAATACGTTGGATCGCATTCATTTAAGGGGAGATGGGCGTATTTATTTAAGGGGAGATGGGCGTATTTATTTAAGGGGAGATGGGCGTATTTATTTAAGGGGGGATGGGCGTATTTATTTGCTCATTTATTTATCTTTGTATTATGTTATTAGTTTCCTCCCTAGACCTCCATCAAGCTTAAAAAAACACCCGCCCAAGACCCTCCTTCAAGATATATTTGTATGGATAGAAAAATGTCCCGCGGTTTCTCTTAAATTACAGGCTCGCTATCGCTCGTCAGGAAGAAAATCGACATCTAAATGACACGGAAAGTCTTAATATGGTCAAAGAAATGGGGGGAAAGGTCTTAAAATCGCCAAACTAATGGGCCAAACGTCTTGTAATCTGAAAACTAATGGGGCTAAACATGATGAAGAAGGGGGACCAGAAAAACGGCCCATCTCCCCTTAACACTCTCTGATCCGACGTCTTGTAGTTATTATTATATTATGTTTATTGAGGGCTTTGCTTGCTTTTGCCGATTTCGAGCAATGTTATTTAGTTTGTCCCATAGGCTAACAAAAACGCTTTCTCAAACTTCCTTCAAATATGAAAATGCCCACCTAGATCCCCTGTAAGTTAAATTTGTACATTTTTCGATAGAAAAATGTCCCAGCCGAAGGCCGAAGATAAATGCAAAGTACTTGACCTTGGAAACCGAAATGAGAGATTGTCAACTCAATTAAAGAAAGGTTCTTAGATTCATGCTAGTTCATTGATTTACCAATTATTTTGTAACCATTTGCCCTTGTCTAGGAGTGTGAGTAACAGAACTGCTGATGTTATCTTAAAACTTTACTTGTCATTAGTGAGACCCCATATGGATTATGCTGTCCAATTTTGGTGTCCTTATTACAGAATGGACATAGATTCATTGGAGAGAGTACAGCGTAGAATGACAAAAATGATCCATAATATTAGAAATCTTCCGTATGAAGAAAGGTTGAAGAAATTAGGTTTACATTCGTTAGAGAGACGCAGAGTTAGAGGGGATATGATAGAGGTGTTCAAGTGGGTTAGTGGGATTAACAAAGGGGACATGACAAATGTACTAAAGCTCAGTGATAGCGAAAGAACTCGTACCAATGGTTTCAAATTAGATAAATTTCGTTTCAGAAAAGATATAGGCAAATATTGGTTTGGTAACAGAGTTGTAGATGGGTGGAATGGACTACCAAGTGCTATAGTGGGATCTAAAACTGTAGGGAGCTTTAAGATAAAATTGGATAAGCATATGGACGAGAAGGGTTGGGTGTGAAGGGGGATCAGCCGGGTTGGGCCAATCAGCGCTCTGCAGACCCCCATAATCCTGCGTTAATCTCTAACCGTTTTGGTAAGATGATCCTCAGGGTATTAGAGTGTTGAGCCTATAATTGGGCTTTGTAATTGATTTGGGGTTGTGTGGGACAGGGATCTGCCTTGCTTAGGCCAATCGGCTTTCTGCAGACTCCCATTTTCTTATGTTCTTATGTTCTTATGTTGTGTAATTTGACTGGTCGATTGTAAAGTACTTACTGCAGTTCAAATTGTTAATGCCTTTGATGATCTTGAAAACTTGAATTAAGTCACCTATTCTCTCCTCGTATGGTTTGCTCCTCAAACACGGTATCATTTTGGTAACTCTACGTTGATCTCGCTCCAATTTGTCTATATCTTTTTGGTAATAGGGGCGCCAGGACTGAACGCAATATTCCAGAAGTGGACGGACTAACGAATCGTAAGGAGTGAGGATTACATCTTTGAATTTATGCTCAAAAGATCTGCCTATAAAACTTATAATTTTGTTTGGTTTCTTAACAACATTGTATACTAGGTTTTAGGTTAACTTTATTTTGGCTACTATTAGTCGATTTGATTCAGTTTAAAAAGAGCTTCCAGCAATTAACAGGCTTTGAACTAACTCACTTTAAACTTTCTACTACCACAGATCCTTCTTAAGACTGCACAAAAGCGTCAAAATATAGCTAGAATAAAATCTAACGGACGGCGCCGGTATAGTAAGGATTAATAGTTATAAAGCACTCAATCCATGATAAATGTATTTTAAAACAAATTTCACACAACAATCAACATAGTCTATTTTTTTCCAGCTGCTGGTAAATTGAATTCTTTAGCATCTGAGTTCTCGATTCTTGATGGAATAATATGATGTTGCTAATATGTCTCCGAGTCAGATCAGATCAGATGAAGTATTGAGGGATAAGCCTTTACAACGGCACCTCGTATTTACATTCTACTTTTCCTATTTTTCTGAAGCGTGTAGAGAGGGGAGAAGGGGTGTTGTAGAGAGAGGAAGCTGTTTACTATTTCAAAGTTTTCACAATTAGCAACATATTTCGCTGCAAAACTTGATAATCGCCGAATAATCAGGACGGCGAGACTGCAATTTACCCTCAGCTGGAATAACACAGACTATAGTAATAGCTGTACAGGCACCTATACACATTCGTGGACCTCACTTTATTCTAATTATCGAAGTACGTCTCTAGAAATGAGTTTATGAATATAATTTTATATACATCAACAACCAAACGATATACTGTATACTATTTATTGAAAAAACAAGTTATATAAAAAAATAATAATTGTAGTTATATTTGCATGAAGAAAAACATTGGGGGTTCAACACATAGAGATCCACAAATGAAATGCCTACTTGTCTATGTCACAACCAAGTGCCGAGAGAAGGCCATGGTTTGAATCGTAAGCAGCAAAGGAGGAAAGGTGTGGATGAATAAGCTTAGTTCATCTTCTAAATATAGTAAACATGGCAAGTCTATATACGTATTGGCGCCAGTTGACAAGGAACAAGGAACAATATTAAACTCTTCATGTGATGGAAAGAATTCTTGTTAGGATTTCAAATACAGTTAAGACTTGAGTTTTCAGTCTAAAGTAATTTGATAATGTAATCATATATATAAATTCACACATTTCATGGTGGAATTTTTGCACTAATAGTAGTTTTTCCATTATATTTAACTTTTTTCTCCAAACCCTCCCACGACTCTCAGAAAAACCCTCGTGACCCTTGTTTGGGTCGCGACCATGGGTTTGGGAACCACTGATATACGTATTAGCGCCAGTTGACAAGGAACAAGGAACACTATTATACTGGTGAGTCATAGCACGTAAAAGTTATGCAAATCGTTTAGCCTTGACTCCTAGGTTACCCAACAGTAAAATAAGAGGTTGTGTAGCCCTTTTTACATACACACACACATTATATATATCGTCGTTAGGGCCCCTATATGATTTCCACAAATCATTATAGTGTTTATGTATAAAGTAGCCAACACTATTTAGTTATAAATCATGGACTTTCCAACGGTTTTATGTGCGATTCAATCAATTTTGACATTCATTATACCACAAAATTAACTTGCAAGCCTCACTTACCTAATCTAACTTAATTTAACTGAATCCAACTTAATTAATTTAAACCTAGCTACTGTATACCCTGTTCATTGTAGGTAGGCCAGAAGTCTTGGCCTCTAGCTTCTGTAACTCAAAAAGGGCTATGGAAAATGGACTGCAAATATCTACACCTATTCCCTGGCTGGCTCTTCCCAAATGGTAGAAATATGAGCCCGATTACTCTATAGTCTCATTATAGGTAGGACAGAAATCTTAGCTTCTATCCTCTGTAACTAAAAAAGGTATAGAGCAAATAAGCTGTAAATGTCCACACCTATTTCCCCGACTTACTCTCCCCAAATGGTAGAACTATTAGCTCGATTACTTCAGTCGTTTTTGAGTTATAGAATTTAGTGAAGAATATGTTTGGCCTACAGTGTACATATACTGAATGGAATAGTCATTTTGGAGTTTCTTTCAGATCTACTCAATCCCTAACTCGCCTCTCTGCTTCTACATGTAATTCAGTTCGGAATAGCTTAGAAAACTTAAGAGAGAGAGAGAGAGAAGAGTACACCAAAACACAATAATTTCCTATAAGTGTGACGAGAGTATTTAGATCTCAAAATTGCAGAACACGGGCGTGCCTGTCGGCCATTTTGGATTTTTAGTATATCAAACGTTGCCTAATATATAAACACACCCTGCGTTAAAGTATGGTTGCGATCCAATAACTGGTTCTGGAGTTATTGCATAAAACAAGTGTGGACATAATTTGGAATAATAACCCTCGCTGGGGCATGACACAAAATATTATTAATAATAATGCAATCTGATCGATTTCCATAGGAGTTCCCCACCGTAGGCTTGAACCACAAGACGTCCGATCAAACAATGCTTTATAGTACCGTAATACCCTCTGGTACAGTAAGGGTTAAGTTTACGAACAAAATTGACGTGTGACTTTTGATTTACAGACGTTAAGCTGACTCCTTACAATGCTTCGTACGGTACTAGTGAGAGAGGGTCGGGGGGAGAGGCCAAGGAGTGAACGGAACGCGGGGCACGGAATGATCTTGAGGAACGGCAGGATCACTAGGAACAACGAGGTCAGCAGGAACGGAATGACCTTTATGAACGAGGTCAGCAGGAACGGAATGACCTTGTGGAACACCGAGGTCAGGAGGAACGGAATTATCTTGAGGAATGGCAGGATCACTAGGAACAACGAGGTCAGCAAGAACGGAATGATCTTGAGAAACGGCAGCATCACAAGGAACACCGAGGTCAGCAGGAATGAAATGATCTTGGTCAGGAGGAACGGAGAGATCTTGACCGCTGGAAGAGGAATGAAGTCATCGGCTTCAAGGTGCAAATAAATTACAGACTGAACTTGAGGAAAATTATATCCTATTAAGGAGGGCGGGGGCTCTGGACCCCCTTCCCCCTTATTAAGGAGGGCGGGGGCTCTGGACCCCCTTCCCCCTTATTAAGGAGGGCGGGGGCTCTGGACCCCCTTCCCCCTTATTAAGGAGGGCGGGGGCTCTGGACCCCCTTCCCCCTTAAGGAGGGCGGGGGCTCTGGACCCCCTTCCCCCTTATAAAGGAGGGCGGGGGCTCTGGACCCCCTTCCCCCTTAAGGAGGGCGGGGGCTCTGGACCCCCTTCCCCCTTATAAAGGAGGGCGGGGGCTCTGGACCCCCTTCCCCCTTATTAAGGAGGGCGGGGGCTCTGGACCCCCTTCCCCCTTAAGGAGGGCGGGGGCTCTGGACCCCCTTCCCCCTTAAGGAGGGCGGGGGCTCTGGACCCCCTTCCCCCTTAAGGAGGGTGGGGGCTCTGGACCCCCTTCCCCCTTAAGGAGGGCGGGGGCTCTGGACCCCCTTCCCCCTTAAGGAGGGCGGGGGCTCTGGACCCCCTTCCCCCTTAAGGAGGGCGGGGGCTCTGGACCCCCTTCCCCCTTATGTTTAGCTCCATTAGTTTTGAGATGTTAAGGCGTTCGCCTGACTAATTTGGTAATTGTAAGCCCTTTCGCCCCAATTTTTGAAACTGTACCGATTTCAAGCGAGACATTCCAATAAGCTGTCATATCCCAGAGGTTTCACACCTTGGCTTATTAAAGATTAAAAAATGCAATGGGTGTGCAGGTATTATGGCTCATGCCTGTACATTCTACTGCACAGATAACGGTACAGACGCAGGAATTGATTGCTGGAAACTTTACAGAATACACTCACTCCCTACTCCCCCTCCCAACTCTACCAAAAGAACTCAGTCTCGTTTCGAATGTGGAAAGAAAAATGGTATGCATGGTGTATGTTACTTGTTTTAATCACCCTATGTGACATTTGTTGTAAAGGGCTACCGACATAGTCGATCAACAAGTACCGGTAACTGATTGTAAGCTATATCCTAGTACATGATTGTAATATGCCTTGATGATCACTACATGCTCCTTTCACCAATGATATAGTCTCCGAAATATTATAATTATTTATAATATCATTACTAATAGTAATAGCCTACTAATAGTTGTTGAGCTCGAGTTTGGATAATTAATCGAGTTTAGGAGTAAAGTTGGTTAGTGGAGAGAACATAATAATAGGCTGAGAATGTGCTAGGGTTTCATATTGTTGCGGCAGAATTGTAAATGTAGGCTATATTATACGACATGGTCTAAAAATGACTCGGTAATGTATACATAACAAATGCAAATATAAACTATATAAGATGATGGCTACAGTCTGCATTCGGCGATGAAATGCTTGGTAGACTACTAATTGCAATTTTTTTATTGAATAACGTTATGCATATTCATCTTATCTAGAACAAAATTTACCCAATGCATTAATTATATAATATTTATGTGGGTTTTAGTTTCTTAATATAATTCGAACGAATGCATAATTAATGAATTAATAAAACCACGTCCATAATTATGATGCATTTAAATGCATCTGCGGTTATTGTGTAAACAAAATACAGTGGGTGAAGCCTAGAGAGGCTGTATTAGGCTATAGCCTAATAGGCAGCAGTACATTCTGCATGGAAATACTGTACCGGAAGTCAATTAACTACATCTGCTGCAGATACAATATCACTATATAAAGTATATATACCACCATTACATGTCTCGAAGGTTACAAATATATAATAAAGTATTCATAATGTTAAATATGACAATATACCCCAATTTTTTTTTGGCAATGTTTGCAGTCTTCCGTGACGACCAGTGTAATCATCTTTTCCCGAATGTTCGTACTAGATATATTTATGCTGTGTACTTCGACAGACTTGGCATTATTTCGTTAAGTGAAGGCTGAATTGCTTCGCATAGCATAATATATCGGTAAATACCAATTCCAACTGATTTACTTGAGTACAGGTTGGCGAGACTTTTGGCCAATTGTTTTCGATCACGATCGAAGACAGTTGATTGCCCCGATTGACGTCGGATTCGTTGGAGCAACACCATTTCGGGTAGAATTCTACTAAAGGGGCACGCATTTGACAGGTACTTTTTAGAGATCAACATCCTACACCCTTTTCTGGTCTGATACTAGTAATAGAAACGATTTAATAACGTTTTTAATGTGATTTTCGACGAGAATAAATAAGCGCGTTTCCGATAATCGGTTTGTTGACACGACAGTCGATGTTATTACGTTTGCGGTTGTGTTGTTGTCCCCTGCTGGCCATATATATGATGATGACAATAAGTCTAAGGGGGGGGGGGGGGGTTGAGGTGCAAAGACATACTGTATTCCGCGGCCTAAATTTTAATTGAACCGCCAATATTGGGAAATTAGTTAGATGCGCCAAGTAGCCTACTAACCTCGAGCGCTATGTAAACAAACGTTTGATCGACGTTACTCCCGCGAACGCAACTTTTCCACCGAGTTATCTTTATATTTCGTCTAATATTATTATTAAAATGTCCTCATCGTGTTTTTTAGTGTTTCGTACACCAGCAAAGGGTTTAGCCGGTGTTGGATGCGTGGAAACCGAAAACAATTCTGTATTAAATCATTGGTGGTACTTGTCAAATGCGTGCCCCTATAGTAAAATCGTACCCAATTTCGGCAACAGATTGCAGTTGGTTGGCGGGATTAGTGCCTGTGTAAGGAAGAATGTACAAATTTATCTTGAAAGAGGGTCTAGGGCTAATTGTGTTTAACCCATACAGCTAGTACAGGTGACGTCCTTTTCATTACATTCTGGCAACTATTAGACCATTTAGTCAGATTAAGAAGGACGTCTACCCATGAAAAGGCTCGACTACCTCAATTAATCATTTTAGCCACCATATGTCCTTCCTAAGCTATATATATACTCGTCTAAAGGTAGCTAGAATACAATTATAAAGACGTCGCCGGTACTGGATGGGTTTAATCTACGGCAACAAACTATTGCTAACATACCGGTAGCTAAAGTGTTTAGCCTGATTGACAAACATAGGCTAGAACCAAGAAACTGTTTTCCTCTAACTTTCTCCATATTCCTTGCCCGAATATCAAATACAAAACCTGGAACAAGGAACTGGTTTCAGGCAGTTCTTCTAAGACTTCAGCGTAGCCTATTTCAATGTGCTCCAATATTGTTGTTCTTAGGGTTAGGGTTGTGATGTGCAATGTACACGGAGTAGGAATCTCAAGATATTTGCACAGGCGTATTAGCGTTGGGGCAGCTTTTTTATGTTTTTGTTTTATATTGAAATAGTGTAGAGAGGGGAGAAGGGGTGTTGGAGAGAGAGGAAGCTGTTGGAGTGGCTTTGTTATGTGTGTTTAGTCTGTATAGGCCCTACGTCGTCTCCAATATCAGTTGGAAGTTGGAAAATCCCAACCAGCAGCGAGTTGACCCGCAAAATAAGAAGACAAAGCAGTAGAAGGACAGAATCCCAACTCAAATTAACACAACTAGCGTATTTACAGTATTAGGATTACCTTACAAACTCCAAAGTACGCTTCCCTGAGTTGTGACACGATACAATGCAGCGAAGAAGTGCCCTGCCGCCTGCTACCTGATCCCACTCATGATGTAAACAAACCTGCGCAACTCAGATCTCTTTCGTCCACTTAAGGTCTTCCCAAAATATTTAAGCATCGTATTTTAGCACGCATTGCTTTCTGAAGTGGAGTGATTTGTAGCGAACCAATGTGTTTTTTATAGTGCAACCTCATATTATGTAATAGTTTTAGTAATTATGTTGTATGAAACACATGGGGTTATCAGGTTCCAATAATATAGAACTCGACCAACTACCTTGCCGCCAGACAAGGGACTGGGGTTCCCGAAAAGGATCTTCAGTCCTGAGAATGTACTTGACTTGCAGTGTGCTGGCTTAATAATCCAGAAGGGTTGATAGCCTCTGAAGTTCTATTTTTACTAACTTGCCACCCTCTCGGAATAATGGAACTACTCTTAATACTATTTGGTCTGAGGGAGATGTTTTGGGACCTTCTCTTAGCTTAAGTATTAAAGCAAAACTACTTAGACATATTTGGTTATACTTATAATATACTAAATTAATAACATTAATAGTGATAATGATGAATACAACGCTTAACCAAATACCGTAGGCTACATTAGGTTAAGTTAGCTAAAATAGGGCTTCAGAGGTCAGCTGGAGCCTCTATGCGAGAACTCAGGAAGCCTACAGTAAGCCAAGCTTATATAAATGCATTTGAAAATAATGGTTCACTTGTGATTCCATATAATATATATATATATACCGGTATATATATACTCTGTATATAGGCCTATATATTTTTTTTTTAATTCGTACAAAGGATACAGTAAACAAGTATAGTCTATTTGCTGTGCAATATGTAATGAACTAATAATTTAATAGGCCTACTATTGGTTTTATGGTAACTAATATATTTATATCATATCGAATTAATGTTTGCGGACATTTAAATATAATATGTATTTTATTCAGCTTAGAAACATCTTAGATTTACGACTATTATCGAATAACGTTAAGCTCAACTACATCAGTGATTAAGCTACGTCAGTGCTTCGTTCGTTTGGCACCTATTATTTAATTATTAGTATGTTTAGACAGCTTCCAACGTAATGTAAAAGCTGTTGCCGTTGTTTACAATATAGTGGAATCGCTTTAATGACAGTTCGTGTTAGTTGGAAATAATATGATATTCCAGCGGAGAGTAGAAGCCTTCGATCGATCGTCTGTCAAACCTACCATTTTTATTCTGAATACCGATAGTCCTGGATTGAGTTTCAATCTCTGGTTTAAAACCTGCGAGGAGATTTAAACCACTGTTCTGAATTTGGGCCATATAGTCTAGTGGTGGTACTTGGATTATAACAAATATGCAGTAGTAGATTATAGAAGTTTATTAACTTACACATAACATTATTTATTAATAATGACCTTAAGTAAAATATGTACAGTACAAAGCATATATATATATATATATATATATATATATATATATATATATATATATATATATATATATATATATATATATATATATATATATATATATATATATATATATATATATATAATATATATATATATATATATATATATATATATATATATATATATATACAGTATATGGTAGAACCTGTTGAAAGAGTTAGGTGGTAATGGGTGAGGCAAGCAGTTAGTTGAGTTCATGAGAGTGTACCTGTAGGCTATATGGCAAGTGTTGTATCAGAGTTAATATTAGCCTACAGTAAATAGTTATATATTCACTAGCAAAGGCTGAATCGTCTCTGATGTATAAAAGGAATAATTATCTCTGGCAAGATAGCAAGGATAGTGTGTGTATTATACTGTATATACATATATTAAACGCTGTGACTAGAAGGGGCCTTTAAGTGAAGGTCGGTTATTACTCTACAATTTAGGCAAAGGTAATTTGTTTCCCTGGCGTGGTAAGGATTCGATTCTTAGGTTTAGCTGGCTCGGAGATAGGGGAGATGGGTAAGGTAATTAACCTCGGCTCTGTAGGAAGACTCAAATCCAGGGCGTCTGGGCAGCTGGGCTGGACTGCCGTGGGTAGCGGATCCTCTTCATATCTAGGCTGCGTTTATGTTTGTGCCGAGAGTGGCCTGTGGCTGCTTTGTCGCTCTTGGGAAGCACCGAGTTGTCCTTTGGAAGTACTGTGTGGTCTTGGGAATCACACCGGTGGCCTTTGGAAGCACCGTGGATAAAGACGGGAAGCACTCTGAAGGTCTTGGGAAGCACCTGTGACAAAAAGTAGGACTTAGGAAACAGCTTTATCTTGGCCTTTGGAAGCGCCAAGTATTCTTGGACGAGTGAAGCAACCTAGAAAGTTCGTCATTCGATAGTCTTTAGTTTTGTTGTCCCTATGCTCTTATTTGGTGTCCATGGAGTAGGGGAAACATCTCCTGGGCGTGAAGCAGTGGATTTAGTGCCTTTCTGCCCAGAAAAAGTTTTCTCCTTTGAATAGGTTACCCGAGGGTGGCTGGCAGGTAGCCCAGGTGGCGTGATGTCATAAAGGGCGGAGTTTGTGATGTCATACGGGTTGGAGTTATCTCGCTGGCTGGTAGAGGACGCCGTAAGGTGGACTGTCCTCTCTTGTTCTATTATTCCTGGCATCTCAAGCGTAATTATTTTCCTTGTCGTTGATGTGGTTAATGGTGACCTTGTTTATGCGGTCATTGTCGTGACAGGTATTGCAGGTGTCCGTTTTGGGGATGCCAGTTCTGGGGGGTAGAGTTCTTATCTTGCACCATAGAAAATGGTGGATGGTAGACTTCTCTATTTTTCTTTCCTCTGGTTGGTGTCCTTATGGAGGCTATCCTCATCGTCGTAACTGTTGTTGTGGGTGTTTGTCTCGGGGATGTGGGCATGACAATTATCATTATCGTAATTATCATCATTAATATTATTATTATCATTACAATTGTTATTACTAGGCGTTCAACAAAATCGATTATAATTCCCGATCCCTCCCAACAGATCTTGGCGAACAATAATGCAACAACAACAACAACAACAACAACAACAACAACAACAACAACAACAACAACAACTTGCGTACCAAGAGGAGATGGCCATGTACCGGGAGACGACGGAACAACTCAACACGTTCCTGAGAGAGCAGAAGGAGTACGCTCTGTCCCTGCCGGAGGGGTCGATGGAGCGCAGTATGATTCTCCTGGAGGTTGAAAACTGTTGGAAATTTAGCGGCCAGTAAAGAGCGCCGCGGACAGTCCACCCTTAAGGGGAAACAGACCGTTTTTTATTTTTATTTTTTTGTTCTATTAATTCATATATTCCTTAATTTTCTCGCTAGACCTCCATAAAAAAAAAAAAAAAAAAAAAACCATCCATTAGATCCCCCTTTTAGATTAATTTGTACATTTTTCGGTGGAAAAAATTCCCGGCCGAAGGCCGATTCTTCCAACATTATAGGCTCACTATCGTTCGCCTGGGAAAAAATCGACATCTAAATAGCACGAAAGGTCTAAATATTGAAGAAGAAATTGGGACCTTTAAAATCGACTAATGGGGCAAACATCTTAACATCTGAAAATTAATGGGGCTAAACATGAGGGAGGAAGTGGTCCAGAAAACCGGCCCATGTCCCCTTAATGGCTTAACCCCTTCAGCACCTACCTTAGATTCTGGCTAACACTAGAGTTTATTTTGTGTGCAGCCTTAACCCCTTCTGTACCGGTGACATCCTTTTAACTTTTTTCTGGCTATTATTAGACGATTATATTCAGTATAATATGGGCCACCAGCAATTAACAGGCTTTGAATGACCTCACTTAACCATTTTTACTACCACAGATCCTTCTTAAACTGCATAACATCGTCTTAATATAGCAAGGATAAAATATAAAAAAACGACGTCGGTACAGAAGGGGTTAAGAAGGACCTATGTCATTACGAGGGTATATTGAGATCGTATTTACCCATTTCAGTTATAGAGATTGATTATAAACTAAAGAAAATCGTATAACGGTGACTAGAATATGATGAAATTAGGTAATGGTGGTGAAGGGGTTAACCCTCTCTCTAGCGGGGATATCTGATGTATTATTTCAGTTTTATGTAGACGATTTTATGCAGCACAGGGAGGATCTGTGGTAGTTAAAAGGGTTAAATGACATAGTCTGTAGCCTCACGTTCATCCTAAGCTGAATAAAATTTCCAAAAATTGCCTGATTATATGGTAGCTGAAAGGATTAATTGAGATAGTTTGCTGCTATTTAATGCGTAATGTCATTCCTAAGCTGAATAAAATCGTCTAATAGTTGTCAGAATATAATGAAAAAGACGTCACTACAATGGGTAAAACTGACTGTGTTATATTTTTATTTAAATAAAACACAGCATATATAATTATATCTATCTATTGCCTCACGCCGTGATCCCCGAAGGAGTGGCCAATATATATAAATATATCAATATATAAATATAGTCTATTAATTATATTTAGGCCAAAACTCTTGACCACTAACCTCTATTACTCAAAAAATAAAAACAATATAATAAAAACATATAATAAATATATAAATATAAATACATATATAAATACATATATAAATACATAAAAACAACAAAAACAAACTAACTAGAGTAATCGAGCTAAAAAATAAAACAAAAAAAACCCAATTGGGAAGAGTCAGCCAGTAAATGGGTGCAGATATTTACAGCTCATTTGTTGGAACCCTTTTGGAGTTACAGAGGTCAGGGGGTTAGGATTTCTGGCCTACCTATAATGCAGGGATATACTTGATAGGGCAAGACCATTGAGATATTAGGGATGGAAGAACAATGCTTAAATAATAATACTATTCTAAAAAACAATATATACAACATAGAGAGAGAGAGAGAGAGAGAGAGAGAGAGAGAGAGAGAGAGAGAGAGAGAGAGAGAGAGAGAGAGATTTACATAGATACACTGGCCACACAGGCCTTACAATCCAAACGAGGTGGTCAGGACTTAATTCTAGTAGAGATGGCATATCCGATAGAAAAGTAAAGTTGAAGGAAAGGATAGAGAGAGAGAGAGAGAGAGAGAGAGAGAGAGAGAGAGAGAGAGAGAGAGAGAGAGAGAGAGAGAGAGAGAGAGAGAGAGAATGAGAGAGAGAACTTTCAAATATAAACCCACCCAGATACCCAAAATACCGACTGTTGCATCAAAATAAATAGTCTTTGTTTTTTTGTTTTCCAGCTGATGGTAAATTGCCATATCCTCATCTAGATTAAGGGGAGACGGACCGTTTTTTTGTGTGTTTTTTTTTTGGTCTATTAATTCAATGATTCCTTTATTTCTTAGTTCTTTCGCTAGACCTCCATCAAGCTTAGAAAAACAACCCCTTTTAATCATGAGCACAATTTATATGAAGCCCTACTTGTAATATTTCGGTGATATTTACCTATTAAGTTTGGGGCTATAAGGAAATTGGAGCTGTAAACAACGAAATGTAGTAGAATTACCAGCCAAAATTCGGTTGTAGTACATATACAAGGTCTAAAAAAATGACAGAAATGGGGCGAAAGGTCTTAAAATCGCCAAACTAAAGAGGTCTTAAAAACGCCAAACTAATGGGGCGAACGCCATAGAAAAAGTAATAGGGTAAAACATGAGTGAGAAGGAGGTTCAGAAAATAAAGCCATAAGTGAAAATCTCCCTTTTAAGGTTAGTGAAGGCAATAAAGTATTATGAACCCTACTGCTGTTCTCTCATTGATCCTCTCTCGGTAAAGTTGGTGGCATATAAACACAATTTCTGATGTTATAACCAATGACATATTAGTTGTGTTTATTAAGATTTCTGGATGTGTATTGTGAGGTTGTAAGGATTTTTGTTTAAAGATTTGTATTGCACTAAGCTACCACCACAACTAATTTATCATTGTTTATATATGCAATCTGATAAGAAAGTGTATCTTATCTTATCCTATCTTATGTTATCTTATCAGCAGCAGTCTTATCCACAGTCATCACCAGGGGCCCTCACCACCTTCAGCCACGTTGTCTTGTCAGCTCTTCCTTCGAGGTCTGGAAATATAATCAGGAAATATAATCAAAACTAACAACATATAACCTATACTAAAAAACAATTACCAAAACTGACAATCAAATTCATCACCATCATCATTACTGCTACCACAATCACCACCACTATCACAACTACTATCACACACCACCCTCATTAATACTGTGAAATATGTGCCTCTTCCACATACACACACACACCATCATCATCACTACAGGTCATCACCACCATCGCATCTACTAAAGGTAGCGCCAACGAACTTGACAATAATCTTGACCCCTGACCTCTCTGTAACTCAAAAGGGCCTAGAACAAACTGACTGTAGAACTTCGTGTATGGGGTAGCCAATGAGAACGAATATAACACGGTTGAACTGGACCTAAAATGTAAGATCCAGAAGCTACATGACTCAGGCTACACTCATAGTGATATCCACACCCATGATGATATCCACAACTCTAATGTTATGGTGTGTGGTTCCCCGGGTCAGTACTATATCAGATTAATAGACTTTGGTAGGGCTGCCACTCTGAAGAAGGAGAGAGTTGGTCAAGATTGGAGACAGGTCAGCGAGATGTTGGTGCCGTTATAATGATATTACCTTGTGCTTCTGGGTTTACAACACTGAAATAATAATAGAGGTGCTAAGGTGGGATGGTTCACCTTTTAGTCATATTTCTGCTTTACTTCCAATACATGGTTGTCTAAATACGGCTTTATGTTTACAGTTTGGAGGTCCCACGTCGAACCCAAGAACCAAAACCAACACGTGAGGCAAGTTGGAAATTTGTGGAAACAGGATGGAGTCAATTATTAACCCCTCAACCCCGGGAGTCTTCAAGGTCACATCAATAGGCTTAGAGGTTTGTTTGTGTGGCATCTGGTAGGCCGACCACGCAGCTGTATAAACTGCGTGGTTCAAGTGACGGTCGGTCGAGGAAGCAAATCGATGTAACGCTCTTATGCCTCTTCACCTCCCATACCTCTATATACAAACAATGACACTCTATCATGTCTCTTGACCTACCCATACCTCTATATACAAACAATGACGTCCTTAAGGGGACATTATTTTATTCATATATCTATTATTTTATTATTACCGGTATATAATTTTTTTTTACTCTGCTCGCCAGGAAAAATGGACACCTAAATGGCACGAAAGGTATATATATATATATTGACAAAGAAATGGGCGATAGTCTTAACATTTGAAAACTAATGGGGCAAAACATGAAAGAGAAGGGAGTTTCAGACAAAAACTAATACCTCCCCTTAATTACAGGATCGCAGAGTCAAGAATGTGGATATGCGGTGGATACAAGGATACAAGATACGGTCAGAAAGAAGAAGAGATAACCAAGACCCTGGAAAGAAGCAAACATCCATCCAGTTCCTAAAAAAGGTGCCTCTTCAGATCCATCAAACTACAGACCAATAGCTATAACTTCCACTCTTGGTAAAGTCTTTGAAATTATATTAAATAATCACATAATTAAGCATCTTGAGAATAATAAATTAATCAGTGATAGGCAATATGGTTTTAGACGATGTCGATCAACTGCAGACATTCTTTGCATTCTTACGCATCAAATCAACCAAGCTACAGACCAACATGGTGAAACACATACAATAGCACTGGATATATCAACGGAATTTGATAGAGTCTGGCATCAATCCTTATTGTCGAAGATGTCACACTACGGCCTTGCATCATTAGTTCCACTAATTTATTCTTATCTTCATAACAGAAAAATATATGTAATGGTAGATGGCCTTTATTCTCAATTTCACTCAATAAATGCTGGTGTTCCCCAGGGATCAGTTTTGGCCCCAACTCTGTTCCTCATTCATATCAATGATCTCATATCTACCACTCATAATCCAATACATTCCTACGCAGATGACTCAACATTCCACAGTTCCTTCACATTTACCAATTCTTTCACCCAACCCGATCTTATAAATTCAAAAATAAACACTGCAATTTCTCTGAACCAGGACCTTTCTAGAATTATGAATGGCGACAAAAGAATCTAGTTTCCTTTAATGCACAGAAAACCAAGTACATTCAATTTTCTAACCGACAGAATCTCACTGACTCCCATATATTTTTTAATGATGTAAATATTCCCACTTCCCCTAGTATTGACATTCCCGGTGTAACATTAACTACTAACTTGAGCTGGACACATTGTGTTAGAAGCATTGCTAAGAATGCCTCTAAAAAACTGGGACTCCTGTACAGAGTTCGAGAATTCTTCACTGACGAGCAGTTGGCCGTAATATATAAAAGTCATGTGCGTTCTCAGATGGATTACTGTTCACCTCTATGGAGTGGAAGTGGAGTGGTTGCATTGAGGCAGTTGGACAAAATTCAAAATAAAGCTATTAGATTAATCAATAACCCTGCAATCACACAGGACCTTCCTACATTATCCATACGAAGAAACGTTGCATCCCTTGCATTATTCTACATATATTTTCACAGCAATTGTTCCGAGGAACTTGCTTCAATTGTGCCACCTCTCCACATCTTTCCCCGTAGAACTAGGGTAGCTGAGAGCACCCATGAATTTACACTTTCTCCTCCACAATGCAGAACTTCTGCTTATCAAAATTCATTTATCCCTAGAACTACTACTCTTTGGAATTCACTTCCCTCGAATTGCTTTCCACAAACTTACAATCTACAAAAGTTTAAATCCAGTTGTTACAAACATTTTATGAATGGAGGATGCCTTTAGGCACATGGACCTTTTTGTTTTATCTGTGTTTTTCCTTCCTCCGTTCATAGTCTCTTATAAAAAAAAAAAAAAAAAAAAAAAAAAACGTTTTGATCTTGGATTTGGCTGACAATCTTCTGCAGCTTCAAATCTTACTGGCTGTAGGTTCAAGAGCAGGTCAAAAAGGCCAAGCTCCAAAACGGCCACAACCCAAACGACCATTATCTTAAATGGCGTAGAATAGATTAGGCAAGGTTTGTAAAATGTCGTGAATCTTACGGTTTTCACTAGAACACTTAACCCTCGCAAGCTCCAAGACGCGTTTCTGTTCTGCTTTCTGGTAATTATTAGACAATTTTATTCAGATTAGGAAGGGTATATGGAAGTCAGAGGGTTGTTGTTGTTGTTGTTGTTCCCTAAGCTGCCTGGCCGAACAGCCCCGAGTCCCTGAGGAAGGCCATGGCCACGATCGGGCTTTCCCACAGAGCTCTCATTGAGTGTAGGTTGTGTTGTTGGCGTAAGTGGTTGTGTGAAATGCAGTCTTCTATGATGTGTTTAATGGTATGGGGTGCTGTGTTACATCCCGGGCAGGCGTCGACAACGGAGTCATCCAGTCTCTTCTGATAGCTCAGGAGAGCTGGATGGTGTCCGCATCTCAGCCTGGCCAGGTGGACTCTGTCCTCGCGAGGGAGGGAGGATTCGGAAGGATGGATTTCGGGAGGTCGTGCATTCAGCTGCGTGTTGTCTGTGAGTGAGTGGATGGATAGGCGAGAGATATGAGTATGGATGTGCTTCTGGAAGTTGGTTCGGGGTGGGCAGGGAGGGAGAGAGGACAATAATTGTGTGTGATACCGTGTGCTGGGTGTTGTTTTGATATTTCTTGGTGTCTGTGGGTGTGTTGCCATGTAGTTTAGTGGGTGGTCTTGGTTCGTGGAGGCTGCTGCCAGGAATTGAGTGCCTCTCATGTCCAGATGGTCTTTGACTTTGAGGATTTTTGTTTCTTGATGTAGATGATCTGTGGGTGTAGTAGCTGTGCAGCCTGTAATGATCTTCAGGGCTTTGTTTTGAATAGTCTGTAAGGTCTTATGATGTGTTTCAGCTAGGTTAGAAGCCCAGGCTGGGCTTGCATATTCCATAACTGATCTTATGTATTGTTTATATACTGTGGTGGTAGTTTCTTTGTTGTGTCCAAATTTTGTGTGAGCAAGTGACCTGAGGGCGTTAAGTCTGGGTGTCAGTTTCTTTTTAATGTTTGTGGTGTGCTGTTTGAATGTCATATGAGTATCATATGTTACTCCTAGGATTTTGGGTGTGTGTGTATGTGTTAGGGGTGTGTTGTTTATGGTGAGTTGAGGGATGTATTCGTGTTCACCTGTCCAGCTTGTGAGCAGGGTTGCGGTGGATTTGGCTGGGGCTAGATTAAGTCTGTTTGTAGTGCACCAGCCATGTAGTGTGTTGAGATAGGGTTGAAGGAGATCTGTTGCTCTTCTTGGGTCATGGTGTGTGCATGTGAGTGTTATGTCATCTGCATAGGAGGCTAAGTTTATTTGGGGAGTATTGGGTGTAGTTATATCGTGCATGTACAGATTTGAAGAGTGCGGGCGATAGGACGGATCCTTGTGGGACTCCGTTTGGAAAGTTTCTGATTTTAGATGACTGACCGGCAAAAGATACGTGTGCACATCTGCCTGCTAGGAAGTTGGCCAGCCACCTTTTTGTGTTGTTGTGCATGTTTGTGTTGTAGATTTTGTTTGTTAGGTTGTGGCGGGGGATGGCATCGAAGGCTTTACTAATGTCGAGTGTGGCTAATAGTGATCTGTGTGGTGGTCTAGCTGAGTTGATGCCGTCAAAAGCTCTTTGTGTAAGGTCTGTGAGAAGAGTGTTTGTGGAGTGCAGTGGCCTAAAGCCATGTTGTGTTGGAGCTAGGGGTAGGTCGGGTGTAATTAGTTGTAATACTAGGCGTTCCATGACTTTGGAGGGGGAGCAAAGGAGTGTGATGGGGCGGTGCGAGGAGGGTAGCGTGGGGTCTTTGTTGGGTTTGGGGAATGTGATGATGATACCATGCTTCCAAATGTCTGGTATTGTGTTGTGTGAATAGCTATAGTTTGATATGTTAGTGAGTGTTTGTATGCCTTGTGGTCCCAGGTGTCTGAGGTGTATGTTGCTTATGTTGTCTAGGCCACAGGCGGGTGAGTGCTTGAGATTGTTGATGATATGCTTTGTCTGGTGATTGGTGAAGGGTGTATAGTCAGGGTCTGTGGGGAATTGTCTCTTACGTCGGATGACACGTCGGTCGTCTTTGTGAGGTTTTAGGTGGCTGACATGTGAGAAGTGATTGATGAGAGTGTTTGCTTGTTGTTTACATGAAGGAGTAGAGTCTGTTGTCAGAGGGTTGGGTGAGATAGCCTTTACCCTTTTAATACCCACAGATCCTTCCTAAGCTGCATAAAACCGTCTAATGATAGCCAAAATATACTGTTAAAGCGCGTCAGAGCTTCAAGGGGTTAATCTCTACAGTGGTTTATCAACTGGAGGAACTTATTCATAGAAAAGACACACGAATACAGGTCATATAGCTTATTTAGCAGAAGCAATGTGGACATGTAGCATCAGGTACTATAAACAAATAGTAGTTCACAAATACAACTAATGGCAAGGTAGGAGACTGAATACATATAGACTGTATGATACATAGTGAGGTCGGTCGGCTTTTTTTTTGTTATCTTTCTCTCCTTTTCTCTCTTGCTCTGGCTTGTATCCATTCGGCCCCATTCAGCCAACTGTTTTAAAACGTTTATCCCCATCCAGGTAACGATTTCTTCCAGGAGAGCGATAGCGAGCCAGCATTGTATGGAGAAATCCGACTATGCAGGAGACATTTTTCTATCGAAAAATGTACAAATTTAGCTTGCTGTCAAAACAAAAATATATATATGCTGGCTCGCTACTGCTCGCCAGTAAAATATTGACACCTGGATGGGGGTAAACGTCTTAAAACAGTAGGCTGAATGGGGCCGAATGGATACAAGGCAGGGAAAGAGAGAAAGCGAGAGAAAGATAAAAAAAAAAAAAAAAAAACGGTGACCCCCCTTAACCCCTTCTGTACCGACAACGTCGTTTTAATTTTATTCTAGCTATATTTAGACGACTTTTTACAGCTTAAGAAGGATCTGTGGTAGTAAAACGGGTCAAGTAAGATAGTTCAAAGCCTGTTAAGTGCTGGAGGCCCTTTTTAAACTGAATACAATAGTCAAATAGTAGCCAGAATAAAGTTGAAGGTACAGCACCGGTAATGAAGGGGTTAAGAGGTTCTACACTACGTATTTTTCTGGGAACTCCTTGAGTACAAAGACACAGTTTTAAATTCTGGCTAACACTTAAATTTAATTAAGCTCAGGAAATGCCTTTTGTTTAGTCAAGGGTCAACCACTATCTGCGTGACATCACCCCCTCCTTAACCCGGTCAATTTGAATATTATATATATATATATATATATATATATATATATATATATATATATATACCGGCGACATCTTTTTACATATATCCTGGCTGCTCTTCGACCATATGTTTAGTTTTAAAAGAGCTTCCAGCAATTAACAGGATTCGAACTATTATACTTGACCATTTTTACTACCACAGAACCTTCTTAAGCTGCACAAAATCGTCTAAATATAGCTAGCATAAACTTGAGAACACGTCTCCAGTACAGAAGGGGTTAATCCTAATTAAACTTTGCCATTAAGGGAAGATGAGCCATTTTTCTGGTCCCCTTTCTTCCTGATGCTTATCCCCATTAGTTTTAAGATTTTAAGAAGTTTGCCCCATTAGTTTGTTGATTTTAAGACCTTTCGCCTCATTTCTTTGTCAATATTTAGACCTTTAGATGTCGATTGTTTTCCTGGCGAGCGATAGCGAGCCTGTAATTGTGGAGGAACCGGCCTTAGACCGTATTCAGTACACCATGGTCGATGCTGGGGTTATAAGGGCAAGTTATTAAGTGTTCTGTGCCCCCTTCTCCCTCATGTTTAGCCCCATTAGTTTGGCTATTTTAAGACCATTTAGGTGTCGAAAATTTCCTGGCGAGCGATAGCGACTCAGCAATTTAGGAGGCCTGGGCATTTTTGCAATGATTTATCTTGAAAGGGGATATTGGGGGTACTTCTTAAGCTTAATGGAGGTAGAGCGAAGAAACTAATAATAATAACAATAATAAAAATAATAATGATAATAATAATGATAATAATATTCATATTAATAATAATAATAATGTATTCATACTGTAAATAAATAACTAAATAAAAGTCTCCTCATAAACGATTGAACAGACTTAATAGCTTTTGTTGTAGATTCGTATCCCCTCCAGGATATGCGGGGTCTTTGTTTGCATATACTGTACAGTTCTTGGGATTAAAGGGCACGTTTATTGTTGTTAGATCACTTTTGTTTTTATTCCAAGAAGCCATACCAAGGACTCCTAAGGCACAGGGTTTTAAGATCTGGTAACGTATGATTAATCCAACTCCAGATTGGCAAGGATTTTGGTTAACTATTATACCATTAGGTCATGTCTGATACCTGAATCCTAAACAAAGTATAGATAAATTTAACCCTCTGAAGCACAATGAAACATATATACATACCAGCCCCATTGTTTTACCGCAGTACGAATGGCTGGCCTGCATGCAAAACATTCAATATCACCCTGTTTAATATGTAAACTTCTAAAACACAAATAATAAGTAACAAGTAATTTACTAAAGTAATGTATATAATACACATAATAATGTGGACAATCTTAATGATGATCTTAGCTGAAACCGTATTATATAGTTTCCCGCCCACTTGATTATATATAATGTCATGCCAACATCTAAAATAGCCTCAGTGACCACCACCCAAGCAACCATACCAGAAGGACATAAATAACTACCATGACAGAGGCCTAGAGCGCCTTTCTCACGCGGAACAGCCTCCGTGCCAGCTACCACCAAAACAGCATGACTTCTACCACAACCAGAATAACAGAACAGGCCCTTTTAGCTCTCAACACAATCAACCAGGGCAACACAGACGAACGAAACACTATGACCAGCAACCAAGCAACCAGTAACAAGGGACTGGAGTTCTCGAAAAGGGGCTCCAGTCCTGACGTTGTTCTTGACTTACAGTGTGCTGGCTTAATAATCCAAATTGGTTGATAACCGCTGAAATCCTATTTTAACTATGTTGGGACTGTAGAGCAACAAATATTATTGAGATATAATTTATAGATTATGAAAATGGGGCAAAAATAATACTTTAAAGTTACCTTATCATTTGATGAAAATTTCATAGTCTAGCAGTTCATAAATGCATGATATGGGCCCAGTGATTGTATTACATAAGAATCTTGGCTGTTAGGTAGAGGAGAAAAGCTTATTAAAGGCTGGATGGCTGTGATTATTCATGATTAATTCGGCCAGGGACCGACGAATGTGATTCACGTACGTTTACTAGTGAGAGAGTGTGTGCTGGGCTATTCACATTCGGGAACTTAACTCGGTAAATAATTATTAATTTATCAGCCATAGCTTGGCATTGATATACGTTGACCAGATGTATTATAACTAACCAATTTAGAGTATATTATTAAAACATTGAATTAATTAAACATATGAATAATTTAACCTGATAAGAGCAATTGCTATATATTGCAGTGTGTAAGTACAGTACCAGGTACTGTATTCTAATTGTAAACAAATATTCTGCTATCTTATAATATAATTATTCATACACAAACTTCTATTATATCAAGATTAGCTTCACTACCTAGACAAGCATCAGCTAGCCTATATCCTGAATCTTGCAATATATTTATTACGCCCTTGATACCCTTGGAGATTCTATATTGGGGTAAGGCATCTACCACTACAGCATTAATAGAGGATAACCTATCTTTGTCCTTGTACTGCAGAGCGAACATCTCATACACCTGTTCGTGCTGGGCTCCCGTAAACCCTTGCAGTTTCAATGTTTCTCTTCCCGATGCTTCATATTGTACTGACAGTAGAGAAGACCGCAGAACAAAAGTGCGTTGGGAAACATTGATCCAGCAATGCACGCATATTGTGAATTCCCTTATTACTATTTACTGGTATCATTATTGTAGGCAAAATCACAGTTTCTCGCTCTGACGCTACATACATCGTCGTTTAGGTAAGTGAAGGTTCAGGACTAGCAACAGTGTTGGTATTGACTCTAAAGGACTAATTTCCATGGGAGCATAGTGCGTGGAAATGTCTACCCTGACAATTGCTACAAGGTTTCAATTTTTCATTTGTACAACCGCGCCCCCCATGATCCGCTTCTTAGAGTTACTGGTACTCTTATATACCTCTCTACTGGTACTTCTATTAACAGTAGCAAAGGTTGCAACCGTGGCTTTAGCTGCCATAGAGTCAGTAGTAAGGCTTTCCATATTTAATATTTCTGTTTGGTAACATTCGACAAAGGAAGATAGATCAAGTGGGGTATCCTTCATTGCCCTTTTTATATTCTCACAAAGCGGTGAAGGTAGTTTATTCATAAGGATTACTGTACATACCTCCTCAATACTAACTTGGAGGGTTTCAATGGAGCAGATGGTACTTTCGAAGGATGCATAGAAATGCTTAAGTGCATGTACCTCATGAGCTGGAGCGGGTAAATAAAAAAAATTGTAATGTGAGCTGCTTATATTCTGCAGGACTGACCATACGTCTTTTCTAGCAATGCTACTACGGAGACATAGCTACTGGCTACTAAACTGAACCCCTCTAATAGTTTCTGGGCTTCCCCTTCCAGCTGCCCACGCAAATACGTAAATATCTGTATTTCTGACAGCTCCGAGTTGAGTTGTCGTGGAGGGTGCAGAGGAAGAGGTCCCAGAACTCCGTCCATAGAGCTGGGTCACCCCCAATTTTTTGGAGGTGGATAGTTAGTAATTTAACCCCGGCTGGTTTTGTAGGAGTTTTAGAGGCGGGACGAGATGTAGATTTAATTAGATCCTCCAATTTAGCTACCAGTGTCTCCATTGCTTCGGAGTACTCATCGTTGTCCCCCGCAATTTGTTCGATGTCAACTGACTCATCATACAGTTCATACATATGGTAATTTATTGACTCCAGCTCATTGAGGCGCTTACGGATTAAAGTAATTTTTGCCTTTGCTTCCGACGCATCGGCCCGTTCCATTAATGCATTGATATCCCATGTGAGCCTAGTTAGACACCCCCTAGCGATCCCCCTTCTCTTTTTTAATTCAGGAAGGGTGGCAGTCATGATGGAAAAATAATAGGCTAGGCTACACAAAAATAAAGTACAGTACTACCGGTGTCATTACTTTCCCCAATAGCATATTAGGCCTAAGATATTACCCCAACATGGCAAAATTGTGTTAAAAACCAGCAGAGTAATCCCTCATTATTTCCTCAAATATCCCTCCTCTTCTCGGTATCTCCTGCATGTGGAACCCCATAGCCCCTGCTACTGTAAAATTATACTTAAAGTTGCAAAAAATACTAGGCTGATCAACATATATTATGCCAATGCACAAATATGCCCTAGTACGGCAACACTCCCAGCCACGAGAAATAAACAGCCGAAAACGAACAGTGGGTGGAACGAGGGCGGGAAAGTGCATAAGGAAAAGTGAAAAGCAAACAAAATATAGGAAAAGGGAAACATGAACAAACTTTACAAGGAGTGAAAATGAAAGGGACAAATTATTTATATTACCAAATCTTGAAGGACCATTAGTTGGTAGGTTCGAAGGATCATTAATTGTTGGGACTGTTGTATATTGAAAATAATATGAAAATAGAGCAGAATGAATACCTGAAAATTACATTATAATTCAATGTTAATTTCATGGTATAGTAGATCTTAAACCACAATATGGGCCCAGTGATTATACTGCATAAGAATCTTAGTTGTTAGGTAGAGGAGAGAAGCTTATAGAAGGCTGGATGGCGGTGATCATAGATGATTGATTCGATCTATTGACGGACGGACTTGATTCCCGTTTGTTTACTAGTGAGAGAGTGAGAGCAGGGTTATTCACTTCCGGGAACTTACCTAGATTAATAATTTAATTATTAATTTCTCAGTCACTGCTTGGCATTGATATACGTTGACCAGATGTAATATAACTAACCAATTTAGAGTATATTATTTAAACATTGAATTAATTAAACATATGAAAAATTTAACCTGATAGGAGCAATTGTTATATATTGTGGTGTGTAAGTACAGTACTGTATTCTAATTCTAAACAAATATCCTGCTATCTTATAATATAATTATTCATATACATATTTCTATTATACATATTATGTGTATATATTAAATATAACTGGATGGTTACACAATATAAATTGGAGTAACCCAATGTAACAGAAAACATAAATTAAAGGGTAACTAAATTGTAATAATTGGATGCCTAATACTGTCGAGTTTCGACAATCCACGCTCGAACGTCACCCATTCCTCACCGTAAACAATAGACTGCAGGCGGACCACTAGATAATTATACCAAAACTACCCAAACATACCGTAGGACACTTGAGTTACCCAAATTACTTTTGGGTAGTCGCACTAAATTAAGGCAACATTTGGCTCGGATTTTCGTATATTTCAAGGGGGCATAATTAGTGGTCCGGATGGATCCATGATGGATTGAGGGGGGAACCCCCAGGAATTATTGTAATCATCATCTATGTTGCCAGTAGGGGGCATTACCAAGAGTGAGATATGATAATCCCCCGCGCGAGTTGGTATGAACGGACCGCCAGGACCGGCCAGGTAGTTAACAAACTAAACCTGTGAGACGAAAACATGAAGTGGCGATGTATCACGGACTTTACTCTTACAGCGCCTCTAATACGAAGTATTGTGCAAATATTGGTAGGTATTGGACTAGTGCCAAGGATGTACACTGTGTTTCACGGGTAGGAGTGCTGGAATATTGGTAGGTATTGGACTAGTGCCAAGGATGTACACTGTTTCACGGGTAGGAGTGCTGGAATATTGGTAGGTATTGGACTAGTGCCAAGGATGTACACTGTGTTTCACGGGTAGGAGTGCTGGAATATTTTCCCGTCGAGCGGAAGCCAGACTGTAATTTAGGAGGAACCAGTCTTCGGCCGGGACATTTTTCTACCGAAAAATGTACAAATATAATTATCTAGAAGGGGGATCTTGGGGATGTATTTGTTATGTTTGATGGAGGTCTAGGGAGGAAACTAACAACAGTATAAATACATGACAAATCGACCAAACAAATAACCCCTTCCCCCTTAACCCTTGGCACAAGAAGAGAGGATTTGACACTATACGTAGCGCCAACGAACTTGACAAAAATATGGACCCCTTGACCTCTTATCTGGACCCCTTGACCTCTTGACCTCTTATAACTCGAAATTAATTAAAGCAATCTGGTTGACGTTGACTATTTCTACTAGGAAATAGGTGTGAATATTTACAGCCAGTTTGCTCTAGGAGTCTAGGCCCTTTTGAGTTACAGAGAGGTCAGGGGTCAAGATTATTGTCAAGTTCGTTGGCGCTACCTATAGTTGGTGCGACGTGTTGGGGATGTATTATGATAGTTGGTGTAATTAGTATATGGAGGGTTTGGATGGCTGCCTTAAGGGGGAGGTAGTCGCCTTTTCTGCACCCCTTTGTCCCTCATGTTTAGCATGATAGTTTTGAGATGCAAGACGTTCGTTTCGTTAGTTTGTCGATTTTGAGACCTTTCGCCTCATTTCTTTGTCAATATTAAGACCCTTCGTGCCATTTGGGTGTCGATTTTTTCCTGGCGAGCCTTTAATTTTATAAGGAACACATACAATAAATAAAACAAATATATAATTGTAAAAAATGTATTTGCCAAGCTATTATTATAATTATTCGTTATATAAAAATAGTGAGAGTTTGAGCGTTAGTGTAGCACTTGCCTATATATTGACGAGGGAATCTACTTGCAAACTCAACTTTTTGCATATAGCTTCACCATATAGACTATTCAAGTACATTGGGGTTTGTAATTGATGATTAATGTTAAGAACGAGGTATGACGTATTTATCATTGGCCTGATTAAGCTATATGCGAAACGTTGTCATTAAAGTGCTCCTCCTCACATGGGGTTTATATTAATTCTGTCTAGTTTTCAAAGCATAAATTTATTTGATCAAACTCAACTTCAGTCACACATCCGAAGAAGCTGTCTAAAGAGTTCACGGACATATTTAGTCCGTCCATCATAGGTAGGCCTGAAATAGTGACCCCTAATCTCTGTAACTCAAAATAGTGACCCCTAACCTCTGTAACTCAAAAAGGGGTAGAGCAAATGGGCCATTCAATGTCATAATTCCCAATTTTTTCTATTTTTGTTTTCCTTTTATTTTCTCTCCTTTTTTGTACTGGGGGTGGCCGACTCGAGACAGAGCCCGAAACAAATGACTCTTCCCAAATGGTAGCATACTAGTTCGCTTACTCTACTTGTTTACGAGTTCTACAGGTCAGTGTTGAATTTGTTTGGCCTACCAGTAATAAATGGACTATAAAGCCGGTATCACACGAGCGCTTTTTCCCTCAACATTGGTCTGGCAGCTTATGAGGTCAACATTTATAATATTCGGATCACCTAAATTCATCTATCACCAGTCTAGTTTCCGATCCCAGTGTAAAATATCCCATAAATATTACCAGACAAAATGTTGATCATCGAATGTTGAGTATAAAAGCTCTCGTGTGATACCAACTTAACACCGACATCTAATAAGAGGACCAGGTAAAATAACGTATGACTATTAATACAAACAGCCATTAAGGGGATAGTGCTTGGTTTTTGGTCTATATATCTATTTATTAATATATTTTTGAGTTTCCTCGCTAGACCTCCATCAAGCTTAGAAAAACACCCCTAGACCCCCTTTCAAGATAAATTTGTACAATTTTCGGTAGAAAAATGTCCCGGCCGAACGCTGGTTCCTTCTAAAATTAGAGGCTCGCTATCGCTCGCCAGGAAAAAATTGACACCTAGAGGGCACGAAAGGTGTCAATTGACAACAAAATGAGGGAAAAGGTCTCAAAATCGCCAAACTAACGGAACAAACGTCTTAAAACCTCAAATTTATTATGCTAAACATGAGGGAGAAGTGGGTCCGGAAAAAGCGAATACTTCCCCCTTAAGATATCCAGATTAGGTTGGAACTAAATATTTGGGTGAGCCATTAAAACAGCTTCTTCGAATGTGACTGAAATTCAGTTTGCAAGTAGATTCATTTGTCATTATCATCATGCTAACTCATATCTATTTAAATAACCCATGTGGACGAGACTATACGCTACAAAAAATAAATAAATAAATAATTAAATAAACAAATATAAATACAAAATAAATAAATAAATCCCAATACAACTTGTACAAAATATTGTTTAAGATAAAGTTACGTATAAAATTGACGAAATAAAGTCTATAAATACTGAAGTTGATTTATTGTTATGTAATAGTGTATAGATACTATTTATAGATACTATTTATTGTTATGTAATAGTGTATAGATACTATTTATAGATACTATTTATTGTTATGTAATAGTGTATAGATACTATTTATTGTTATGTAATAGTGTATAGATACTATTTATTGTTATGTAATAGTGTATAGATACTATTTATTGTTATGTAATAGTGTATAGATACTATTTATTGTTATGTAATAGTGTATAGATACTATTTATAGATACTATTTATTGTTATGTAATAGTGAATAGATACTATTTATAGATACTATTTATTGTTATGTAATAGTGTATAGATACTATTTATAGATACTATTTATTGTTATGTAATAGTGTATAGATACTATTTATAGATACTATTTATTGTTATGTAATAGTGAATAGATACTATTTATAGATACTATTTATTGTTATGTAATAGTGTATAGATACTATTTATAGATACTATTTATTGTTATGTATTAGTGTATAGATAATATTTATAGATACTATTTATAGATACTATTTATTGTTATGTAATAGTGTATAGATACTATTTATAGATACTATGTATTGTTATGTAATAGTGTATAGATACTATTTATAGATACTATTTATTGTTATGTAATAGTGAATAGATACTATTCTACTATTAACTGTGTTGGTGGCGTAATGGTTTAGATGCTAATGTTCTGGGTGTGGTGTCCCGAGTTCGCATCCCGGGAGGACCATAATGTTTTCATTAGTGTGTTCAAGTGCATTGGGGTTTGTAATGGAGGATTAATGTTAAGATCGGGTTGTTTCTAATTAATAATAGTGCCTGATCAACCCTGTTTTCTATCCTACTTAACATATTATTGCTTCTAATTGGTCTATATTTACATAATTACAATACAAGGACATAACAATAAAGGATAATAAGGAAAACAAAGCGTCATCAACATCTTAAATTATATGTTTATAAAATTACATGCATATAAATTGACACGCCAACATTAAAGCATTGTAACATTTTGATAGATTAAACCATATACTGTACATTCCGTTTTTGAGGACGCATTATCACGTTATTCTGGCTATCATTAGACGATTTTATTCGGGTTTAAATGGTCTTTAAGTAATCAGAGGGGTAAAGTCAATCTCAAAGGAACTCGCTGGCTCTCTAAATCCCTGCCTAATCTGAAAAAATCGTCTGCTAATAGTCAGAAAACAGAAAAGAAACAAGTCATCGTATCTTGAACAAAACAAGTACACAACGACCATAAAAAACACTGAAGGATAAGTGAGTGAAACATTGCGATAATAACAACACAAAATATATTACAGCCAACTCTCCAGAATAAATATACAGTAGAAAGTCAAATCTATGGACATGAACCCCTTAGATATGGGGTTGGTGTGAGAGGGATCTGCCTTGTGTGGGCCAATTGGCTTTCTGCAGACTCCCATTTTCTTATGTTCTTATATGGATGAATGAAGTAGGCCTACGTAAAATTCATGGGTCATATATTAGTAGATAAAAATAAATTCCCATCTTCAGGCAAATGGGTGATCAGGTTTTGTTGTAGAATGACCCCCGCAACTCAACCAGCAGACCGATTAAACCAATAGATCTCAATCAGTGCCAACTATCACCCAATAATGTTTATACAGTTTAAGAAGGATCACTGGGAATAATAAGGGTAAATACTATCTCAATTAACCCTTCCACATTTGAATAAAATTGCCTAATAATAGCAGGGAAACAAAAAAGAAATGTGTACTGGCTCTTGAAAGATATTTAAGTGGTCTACTGATCGAGTTGTGCTGGATCCATTCCCTTTGTTCATATCTAAGAATATGACTGTCAGTTGTTGTTGTTGTTCGCCAGGCTGTCTGACCGAACAGCCCCAAGGTCCCGAGCAAGGCCAAGGCCATAACCAAGCGCCTCCACAGAATCCTCACAGCTTTACCACTAAGAAAGCCCAGGTGACCGAAGCCACTCACAAGCGAGGGGCTGAGGAGGGTGTGGAAACGCCCGGGACACCAAAGCCCCATCCAGGGCCCTGTGCCCCTTAACAATTATGAAGGGAAAGTTGAGGTGTACTATGTGTAGCTATCACAGCCGTATATACTTGAGCTCATATATATATACTTGCCTTAACTTTAAAAGGATCTTAATTACAAACACATCAATATGTTAACAGAGACGCTAAGTTTATGTAGTAAAGTTATGGAAAAGAACGGAACCGTCTTTCTTTCATTCAACAAATATACTCTAGAACTTTTTCCCTCAATCTATTTTCCCTATTCCTACGAACTAAACTGCTACGAGCTCGGTGTGTCCAAACATTTAGATGATAATGAACCTTGAACTTGGCTCTTTGGCACTTTTTCAATTTTTAGGGGACACTTGTTACAGGCAGCTTTTATCATTGTCCCCTTCTTATACCTTAATAATATATATATACCGGTATATGTAAAGCTGTAAGACCAAAATATCTTTTATTTTATTTTTTTTTAATTTAAATCTATCAGCCAGTCTATCCGTCACTCTTTATAGAAATATTTGATTGTTGATAGCTGCATCTTTGTATTTTTTGGGGATGATAATATATTTCAAATTTCAGATGTTCCCAATGTAGGCAGTCTGCACCATTCCTATTCCCTGCTCTTTATAGGTAGGGAAGAAATAACAACCCTAACTTCTCATATCTCAAAAAGGACTTTAGTAATCGAGCTAATATTTCTACCATTTGGGAAGAGTCAGGCAGGGAATAGGTGTGGAAATATAAACTAACCTCTCGTATCTCAAAAAGGACTTCAGTAATCGAGCTAATATTCCTACCATTTGGGAAGAGTCAGGCAGGGAATAGGTGTGGAAATATACATCCCATTTGCCCTGACCCATTTTGAGTTACAGAAATAAGGATTCACGATTTAAGTCTACTTATAACGAATCAATCCGCTCATAGACCATCTTTACAGCTTTTTCTCTCTACTACTACTTTTCCGTCTCTCTCTTTCCATGCGAATTTGTCCTCTGTTTCTCTTAAGTAAGAATACAACAGCGTATGAAAGCTTATCAAAGCAACGTTTTAGTTTGCAATGCTCTTCTAAAGCTACAAACGTGTATCATTCACGTTTAGGTATCATGTAAGGTATCAAGTCCATAAAATGTTCACGTCACCCCTAACTTGCTTCTTCCATTCTACATATTTATTTAACTCTACCTTGTGTCCTAATCTGTCTCTCCCCACCATCTACCTATCATATGAGCAGGTCTGTTATTTAGATGAAAGAAATAACTACAGAGGCTAATATTTGATGAATGTAATCGGTGACTGAATGAATCTTAGCCTGCTTTTGTTGGGTGTGATCTTTTTGTTCTGTTTCCCCTAAATTTGAAGTTTTAGGGACCTCGGGATCAGCAAATGAGGGACTGAATGGCTGATTTATGTCTTTTTTTATTTACACGTCAGATATATAATTGTCTATAATAATAATAATAATAATAATAATATTAATAATAATAATAATAAAAAATCTAAATTTTAATATTATTATTGCTAACAATAATAATAATAATATCAATAGCAATAATAATAAAAATAATATTAACAATATTTGTATTACAAAGATTATTATTATAACACACCCTATTCTGGCCAATCGAAAACACTTTAGAACTTGGACGAAATACCTAGTCACGACATAGTTAAAGACGCATAACAAACCTATTCCGATCGTCAGAAAGGGACCGTTTGGTTTGGAGAAGCAGGGAGCCGTCTGAGTAAGCTGACCAGTAGACCTTTGGCCGGGTTCTCATTCTCTAAACTATTGGCGATGATATCCAGGTGCCCCTTCAGTAGCGCCATCTCCTCGCGTCTGGCCCGGATTTCGGAGTTCTTCTGTCGGAGTTCGGTGTCTTTGAGTTCCAGGTTCTCCTTCAGCATCTGGACGTCCTGGCCCAGCTCCCGGATGACTCGGTCGGTCTTCCTGAGGGCGTGGGCACACCGCTGGTTAACCTCCTTCATCTGATTGATCGTGTGTTTGCACTCATTAAGTTCCCTGCAAGTACACATAGAACACACCATTATATAATGAACAATTGAATAACCATAATATATATACAGTATATATACAGTATATATATAATTATATATATATATATATATATATATATATATATATATATATATATATATATATATATATATATATATATATATATATATATATATATATATATATATATATATATATATATATATATATATATATATATATATATATATATATATATATATATATATATAATTATATATATATATATTATATATATATATATATATATATATATTTATTTCTTAGGAACCTCGCTTGACCTTCATCAAACTTAAATAATAAAAAAACCTAGATCCCCCCCTTCAAGATAAATGTGTACATTGTCCACCTAGAATTACAAGCTCGCTGTTGCTCGCCAGGAAACAATAGACACCTAATTGGCCCGAAATGTCTTTATATACATTGACAAAGAAATGGGGTGAAAAGTCTAAAAATCGCCAAACTTATGGAACGACCGTCGTACAATCTCAAAGCTAATGGGACTAAAACATGAGGGAGAAAAAGCAACCACCTCCCCCTTAACCACTTCCGTACCGACGTCGTTTTTTACAAATGTGAGTTTAGCTACATTTGGACGCTTTTGTGGATTTTAAGAAGGATCTGTGGTAGCAAAAGGGGTTAAAAGAGATAGTTCGAAGCCTGTTAGTTGCTGGAGACCCTTTTTAAGCTGCATAAAATCATCTAATAATGGCTAGACAATAATACAAAAGATGTCACCGGTAATGAAGGGGTTTAATAATGACAAAGTTATAAGCTGGTCTCAGTACACGCCAGGACATACTATATCGGGGCCTTAAGGGGGAGGTAGTCGCTTTTTCTGGACCCCCTTCTCCCTCAGGTTTAGCATATTAGTTTTGAGATTTCAAGATATTCGTTCCGTTAATTTGGCGATTTTGAGTCCTTTCACCTCATTTCTTTGTCAATATCAAGACCTTTCGTGGCATTTAGGTGTCGATTTTTTTCTGGCGAGCGATAGCGAACCTGCAATTTTAGAAGGAACCGGCCTTCGGCCGAAAAATGTATAAATTTATCTTGAAAGGGGCCTAGGGGTGTTTTTTTAAGTTTGATGGAGGTCTAGCGAGGAAACTCAAACATATATTAAAAAGTAAATATATAGACCAAAAAACAAGCACTACCCCCTTAAATTTTCGAATCTATCTGGACTAAATCGAATCTTCTCATTATTTCTCTACCTAATATTGACATACTGGAGGTACGTTTTGATATTCGTGGGTTCCTATTGGGCCAGGCTTATTTGTGGCTTAGAGTGAGGGTATTTCTTCTTTTTTTTACGCTCGCTCACCGTCAATTTGCGACATTCTTTACAGCTTTTCTTGCTACT
>CM064503.1:1998431-2568431 GCA_032716605.1 Paralithodes platypus | reverse complement strand
TCGTTTTTCCGTATGAGGTCACCAGCGCCTTGGGTACCTGAGTTAGAGGGTAGGGTTAAGGGGAGATCTCCACTTGAAGATTTTTTTTCTTGACTCCTTTCTCCCTCATGTTTAGCCCCATTACTTTTGATATTATAAAACGTTCGCCCCATTACTTTAGCGATTTTAAGAACTTTCACCCCATATTAAGACCATTCGTGCCATTCAGGTGTCGATTTTATCCTGGCGAGCGATAGCGAGCCTGTAATTTAAGAGGAACCGGCCTTCGGCCGGGACATTTTTCTGCCGAAAAATGTACCTGAGTTGTTGTTGTTGTTGTTGTTCCCCAGGCTGTCTGGCCAAGCAGCCCCAAAGTACCGAGCAAGGCCAAGGCCATAACCGAGAGCCCCCACAGAACCCTCCCTGTGTTAGAGGATAGTGTTAACTTTACTTAACTCCTTGGATGCCGGTGCCGTCCTTTTAGATATATTTAGAGTACTACTACATGATTGTATTTAGAGTACTACTACATGATTGTATTCACTCAATTTTATTCAGCCATTAAGAGGCTTCGAACTATCTCACTTAACTATTTTCACTACCACAGATCCTTCTTAAACTGCACACAAGTCTAAATATAGCCAGACTAAAATGAAAAAGACGTCGCCGGTACAGAAGGGGTTAAGGGTGCCACTCTGTTTCTACCTCACGCTTTACCCCATGATTACTAATAATTATTGATCTCTAACCAGGGAGTTAGCCAAAATCGTGGCCAGGTGTATGCTGTACAATCGGACACACTCAACCATCGTTCCCGAAAGGTTTAGTGTCGAAATTAAGGGGATAGTGGCCATTTTTGTTGGGCTATTAATTAATGTATTCATATATTTTGTAGTTTCCTCGTTAGACCTCCATCAAGCTTAGAAATCCTTTTAAGATAAATTTGTACATATTTCGGTAGAAAAATTTCCCGGCCTAAGGCCGGTTCCTTCTAAAATTAGAGGCTCGCTTTCGCTCGCCAGGAAAAAAATCGACACCTAAAGGGCACGAAAGGTCTTAATATTGAATAACAAATGAGGCGAAGGGTCTCAAAATCGCCAAATTAACGGAACGAACGTCTTAAAACCTCAAAACTAATATGCTAAACATGAGAGAAAAGGGGGTCCAGAAAAAGAGAGTATATATGCAATTTAATAAATAGGCATGGAAGTTAATGATAGCTGTTTTGTTAGTGTGATGAGTGCATGATGCTACCAAACATTCATATGGATTTTGCTTAATCTACTTTTTTTTTTAAACTTCTTTAAGCGACTAGGCCCACATACATTATCTAAAGGTTAAAGTGGAGTGGTAACCTTTCCCAGTGGTATCAGCAACAAGAACAGCTCACACGTAGTATAATATATTCATGTTAAAAGGTCGACAGGGCTGACGAACTTGTCCTTTTTCACCACCGACGAATACGCCTACAAAAAGTGTATTCAAAGGTCAATAAAGATGAGAAGTTGTTGTCATTGTTGTTATTTGCTCTGTATTTATAAAAATCCCGCGGCATCTACAGTAGATCCCTCGGACAAGGCCAGAGCGAAACTATTAACTCTATCTATCCTAAGCCCTTCCCCTCTCCTACTGATTTAAGGTTCACCACTCAAGTCTTACCTGTCTAATCCGTTCCATCTCTTTTAACCTCCTAAAAAAAATATATATAAAATAAATAATAATAATAATAATAATAATAATAATAATAATAATAATAATTATATATATATATATATATATATATATATATATATATATTACATCCTGATTATAAGGAGTGGGAGGTAACAGGAATACATTCACACAAGATACCCAGAAACTCCCTCGTAATGTATATATAATATATATATATATATTACATCCTGATTATGAGGAGTGTTGCAGTAAGGTGTGGGAGGTAACAGGAATACATTATGAGGAGTGTTGCAGTAAGGTGTGGGAGGTAACAGGAATACATTATAAGGAGTGTTGCAGTATGGTGTGGGAGGTAACAGGAATACATTATGAGGAGTGTTGCAGTATGGTGTGGGAGGTAACAGGAATACATTATGAGGAGTGTTGCAGTATGGTGTGGGAGGTAACAGGAATACATTATGAGGAGTGTTGCAGTATGGTGTGGGAGGTAACAGGAATACATTATGAGGAGTGTTGCAGTATGGTGTGGGAGGTAACAGGAATACATTATGAGGAGTGTTGCAGTATGGTGTGGGAGGTAACAGGAATACATTATGAGGAGTGTTGCAGTATGGTGTGGGAGGTAACAGGAATACATTATGAGGAGTGTTGCAGTATGGTGTGGGAGGTAACAGGAATACATTATGAGGAGTGTTGCAGTATGGTGTGGGAGGTAACAGGAATACATTATGAGGAGTGTTGCAGTATGGTGTGGGAGGTAACAGGAATACATTATGATGAGTGTTGCAGTATGGTGTGGGAGGTAACAGGAATACATTATGAGGAGTGTTGCAGTATGGTGTGGGAGGTAACAGGAATACATTATGATGAGTGTTGCAGTATGGTGTGGGAGGTAACAGGAATACATTATGAGGAGTGTTGCAGTATGGTGGGAGGTAACAGGAATACATTATAAGGAGTGTTGCAGTATGGTGTGGGAGGTAACAGGAATACATTATGAGGAGTGTTGCAGTATGGTGTGGGAGGTAACAGGAATACATTATGAGGAGTGTTGCAGTATGGTGTGGGAGGTAACAGGAATACATTATGAGGAGTGTTGCAGTATGGTGTGTGGGAGGTAACAGGAATACATTATGAGGAGTGTTGCAGTATGGTGTGGGAGGTAACAGGAATACATTATGAGGAGTGTTGCAGTATGGTGTGGGAGGTAACAGGAATACATTATGAGGAGTGTTGCAGTATGGTGTGGGAGGTAACAGGAATACATTCACACAAGATACCCAGAAACTCCCTCGTAATATTTCTTTTACCGACTATGATGTTACTGGTGCTGTTAACGGAGAACTTGATAGTGCTGCCCGTGCTGTTAAGGGGGTGGTTCACTTTTTGGTCAATTTGTTCATATATATAGTATTTTTCTGTTTCCTCCCTAGACCTCTATCAAACTAAATAAAAAAAAACACTCCCTAGATCTCCTTTAAAGCTAAATTTGTAAATTTTTCAGTAGAAACATGTCCTGGCCGAAGGCCGTTTCCTTCTAAAATTACAGGCTCGCTATCGCTCGCCAGGAACAAATAGACACCTACTATGGGTTTCAAGGCCGTGTTATCGTTTTTCGGGAATAATGTACTACGGTAACAACAGTTGGATCAGTATGATATTTTGCCAGAGCCTGTTTCACACTGTCCCCTAATTTTCGTCAATATAGTGCATTACCAAAAGTGGAGAATTAAGCCACTTGTCCCTGAGTTATGAGGTTAAAGTCACACCTGAATGACTAGGAAACGGACAAAGCTACCGTGACGTACCTGTGGAAACCACCAAACCATTATTGCTCCTCCATCAAACACGGTAGTTATCACCCACCACTCAACCCTACTATTGCCTTTACATTCAAGTTATCTGTCAATATCAAATACAAATATACAAAACGTATGTATTTTTGTTTGGTGGTTTCCACAGGTACGCCACGGTAGCCTTGTCCGTTTCTTAGTCATTCAGGTGTGACTTTAACATCATGACACAGGGACAAGTGGCTTAATTCTCAATTTTGGTAATGCACTATATTGACGAATATTAGGGGACGGTGTGAAACAAGCTCTGGCAAAATATCATACTGATCCAACTGTTTGTTAATAAGTTATTCCCGAAAAACGATGTAACACGGCCTCTGAAATCCATAGTAAATGGCACGAAAGGTCTGAATATTGACAAAGAAATGGGGTGAAAGGTCTCAAAATCGCCAAACTAACGGAACGGACATCTTAAAATCTCAAATCTAATAAGCTAAACACGAGGGAGAAGGGGGTCCAGAAAAACCAGCCCATGTGAGGCTGCGAAGGGAACAGGTTTTAATAGAAGAGAAAATAAACATGTCATCATCACCTTTCCACCTTCTTGCGAGTTTCAGGCTATAAGGAAGTTGGAGCCGTGAACATCGATATTAAACAGAAATGCAATAATTATGTACGTTTCTGATGGATAAAATGGTATGTTGAATTGGGTTTTATGTGTATTTATAAATGTACTACGACCGTATTTTAGCTGTAAATTTGATTAGTTTCGATTAGTTTTGTTGCATTTATCTTGTGTTGTCCCAGTTTTGTTGCATTTATCTTGTGTTGTCCCAGTTTTGTTGCATTTATCTTGTGTTGTCCCAGTTTTGGTTTGTTTATTATGCAAGTTTTACAATTTAGATATCAATGTCTTCAGCTCCAACTTCCTTATAGAACGAAACTCGCAAGTCGGCAATACCCAGGGTTTTCCAAACTTGTGAAGCCTTTCTCCGTGTATTGATATCTTGGGACAGGGTTTGTTTATTTGATAAATTCCCACCAACCCTTTATTTGTTTTAATAAGTTCCTTCTTCCCCTCACTGGCGGTAGAGGAAGTGTGTGTGTGTGTGTGTGTGTGTGTGTGTGTGTGTGTGTGTGTGTGTGTGTGTGTGTGTGACTATTTACTTATGTGTAAGAGTATTTATGTATGTATGTGAATATTTACGTATGTGTGTGTGAGTATTTATGTATGTGTGTGTGTGTGTGTGAGTATATCTATGTAGGGGAGTGAGTATATAATTATGTATGTATGTGTTACAGTATTTATGTGCAGTATGTGTGTGTGTGTGTGTGTGTGTGCATTTATGTATGTGTGTGAGTATCTATGTGTGTGTGTGTGTGTGTGTGTGTGTGTGTGTGTCTGTGTGTGTGTGTGTGTGTGTGTATTTATGTATGTGTATGAGTATCTATGTGTGTGTGTGTGTTTTGTGTGTGTGTGAGTGTGTGTGTGTGTGTGTGTATTTATGTATGTGTGTGAGTATCTATGTGTGTGTGTGTTTTGTTACTCAGTTACTTGTTCGTCAAGGGGAATCCACGCAATGCGAGCTAAGCTCATTATTATCGCGCCTCCTTAACTGGGAATGTATTGCGTGAAATGCATGTTAAGTGTTTTATGTATTGTTGGAATGGCTGTGGATGTGTGTGTAGTCTGTATTTTAGCCAATTGGCGACATCGGAAACGAAGGCTTAGGGTGGATCTGTATGGTACCATTCTCACTATAGACGGTACCGTCTCGCCCGAAGGCTTAGGTAGCCATCAGCTTAGGTGAACCATATAAGAACATAAGAAAATGGGAGTCTGCAGAAAGCCGATTGGCCTAAGCAAGGCAGATCCCTGTCCCACACAACCCCAATTACAAAGCCCAATTATAGGCTCAACACTCTAATGCCCTGAGGATCATCTTACCAAAACGGTTAGAGATTAACGCAGGATTATGGGGGTATGCAGAGTGCTGATTGGCCCAACCCGGCTGATCCCCCTTCACACCCAACCCTTCTCGTCCATATGCTTATCCAATTTTATCTTAAAGCTCCCTACCGTTTTAGACCCCACTATAGCATTTGGTACTATACCCATCTCGCCTTGTACCATTTTTGCCAACCCCAGATGGGACGTCACAACGTCGTCCACTTATTCCAGGTACCTATTTACAGCTAGGTGAACTGAGGCTAACACATGAAAGGAGACAAGCCCAATTTGTCTCCGCCCGGCCGGGGATTGAACCCTCGGCCCCTCGTGTGTGAGACGAGAGCTCTACCACTAGGCTACGGGCTGGGCTGTGTGTGTGTGTGTATTTATGTATGTGTGTGAGTATCTATGTATGTATGTATGTATGTATGTATGTGTTTTTTTTTTTGTTTTTTTTTGTTTTTTTTTTTTTTTTCTATATTCCAACTTACTTCCTCTCGGGCATAGGCTGAGAGCCTTAACATTCACCGCTTTACAATGAACAGTGAAGCCCGTGAGGTCTTGTTCCAGTCTAGGGAGTGAGACATGTGAAGCACGTAGAGTACAACGAGCACCTGCCATCTTGCCTTCACATGAGGCACGGTGCTCACTCATGGCCCGAAACGACCCCATCTCTGAAGCCACCTCGTTCCCGTGCTTCACTGTCTCACCCCCTACACTCGGACTCTCACACTTACACACACACAACGCCACCTGTTGAGCAGATAACTCAAGGCATTGCACCCCTATAGCATATTTTGAATATGGGAATATTCATACAGTGCTATTTAATCAGGGAACAATGAGGGTATTTTATTGACGTTTCGGTAGGCTTGTGGTAATGCACTGATACCAGGTACAGCACAAATTCCATCCCAATAATATCTTCCCATTGATACATCGGGATTTGAACCCGGGACCTTTGGATTACCAGGCTAGTGGCAAGACCACTCCACCACACCTCCCCTATGTGTATGTATGTGTGTGTGTGTGTTAGAGTATGTATTTATTTGTAACAGGGTATGTATAATTATTCAGTTCATCAACCTCTCTTTGTGCTTAGACCTTTAACCCTATATAGTCCGAGGGGAGGGGAGGGGGAGGGGGGGGGGGGGGCTTTATGGGCATCCGCTGTTTTGCTTCATTAGTTTGGATATTTCAAGATGTTTCGACCCATTTGTTTGGCGATAGTGAGACGGTTTACCCCCATTTAGGTATCGTTTTATATTCTTCTGGGCGAACGATAGCGAGCCTGTTACTTAGAAGAAAACAGATTATGCACGAACATTTGTCTATGGAAAAATTTACAAATTTAGCTTGCAAGGCGTCTGGGTACACATTCCTTTTAGTTCGAATGAAGTCTGAGGATTTTTTGTTAGCCTGGGGGACACACTATTTGACATAACTCAAAAATGGCCATAGCAAGCAAAACCCTCAATAATAATTAAGGAGGGTGACCTGCTTTTTTTCTCTCCTTCTCCGGCTTGTATCCATTCGGCCCCATTCAGCCTACTGTTTTAAGACGTGTATCCCCATCCAGATGTCGATTTATTCCATGCGAGCGATAGCGAGCCAGCGAGCCAGCTTTGCCGGAGACATTTTTCTATCGAAAAATGTACAAATTTAGCCTGCTGACAAAACAAACAAAAAATTACAAAAACTATGCTGCAAAAATCGACACTTGAATGGGGATAAAAGCCTTAAAACAGTAGGCTGAATGGGGCCGAATGAATACAATCCAGAGAGAGAAAAAAAACCTACTGGGCCCCCTTAAACAAAAAATATACTAATATACCCCCAAGACGTCGGCCCAGATAGTGTTAATTATAATAGGAAGGCTTAGTGTCCATTTGGTTAGTAGGAAACATTGGCAGAACTTGGTAGGGCTAGAATATGATAGTTTGTATGTGTGTGTGTGTGTGTGTGTGTGTGTGTGTGTGTGTGATATCCAACATTACCAAATTAGGACTCATGTCTTGACAATTACACCATCGTCAGTAAGTTAGCTCGCACGACATTACCCTTCCCAGAACACAATCTACTACACACACACACATAGTTACTCACTCACTCATACACACACACTTACTCACACCCACACACTCACTCATACACACACACACAGTCTCTCTCTCTCTCTCACACACACACACACAGAGTTACTCACTCACACAATTCACAAACACACACAGTTATTCACTCACACGCACACACATTTAAAGTCTCTCTCAACGGCTTATTTCCGGAATTCTTACTACATAATATCCGATTTGCTTAACCCTCTGAAGAATATGACGCATTTTGAACATTTATTCTGACAATTTATTATGCCTTCTACGTGCGCAGGCGGTTGTAAATTAACCCTTTCAGTATTTTGACGCATTTTGACAGTTTATTCTGGCTAATAATAGACGGTTTTATTGAGATAGGGAAGGGTATACGGTAGTTAGAGGGTTAATTGAGAGAGTATTTACCCTTTTAACTCCCACAGATCCTTCCTAAGCTGTATTAAATATTCTAATGATAGCCAGAATAGACTGTCAAGACGCGTGATGTTTCTCAAGGGGTTAATCGCGCAAATCAAGACAAAATCTACGAAAATGTGGCGAAATGTAATACCCAGAATCAGTATCCTTGCGTGTGACCTCCCGACCACCTTATAGAAAACGGGAGATAAACATACCAAGAACTTATATGGCTCGATGACGTTCGCTTACGTTTTCTTTTCCCGGTAGAACTCGATCGTCCACATTTCTTCTAAGCTTCCTTCCTGCCCTTGACCAACGTAACTCATATGGGGCTAGAGCAAATGGGCTGTGAATGTCCACACCCCTTCCCTGGCAGACTCTTCTCAATTAGTAGCAATATTAGCTCGATTCCTCTAGTCAATTTTTAGTTATAGAGGATAATGGCCAAGATTTTTTAGCCAAATTATAGTGAAAATACACAACCTACACAGTTGGCCAAACCAGGTTGCGTAAGATAATCTCGGGGGCCGGATACGTAGAAGACCTGACTCTGACGCAGGAAGAGAGAGAGAGAGAGAGAGAGAGAGTAAACAGGATGATGCAACAACCATATTTTAACGCGTGTATGTAAGTATGTCCGTGTGTGCGTTCATGTCCTTGTACTTGACGGCCAGCCACGTATCAGTGAACAATATTTGCTTTATCTCTTTGTGTGTTAATTACCATAGTATTCGTGGTTCAAAGGCCAGTAAGAGGTAGGGCAGGTGGAAATGATACGTCCAACTACGCAATACCTTCGTGGTAATGTTTCCGGAGGTGTGTTGTTCTCGTAAAATGTATACTAATAGTCGTAAAATTGTGGAGGCAGCGACGATTGGCAACATCAGGCAACATCTGGCATCTATCCAGAGATAAGTGTTGCCAATCTAGCACCTTTACGTGACGCTTCAGATATTCAATTACTTCCTTCTCATCCTGTTTATAGCGACTCGTGACATTTTATTGCATCCTCTGGGATCTCAGTAATATTTATTGATGTATAAGCGTATTACCCCTTCCCATCCCTCCTATTTATATCGATTGAGTGGGGGTAGTTCTTTGTGTTTGTTGACATTCCACAGCCTTCCGGGAACCAATAAGTGATATGAGCAATTGGTAACACTGCGGAGGTATGCACAAACGTATACAAACGTTTGACATTATAGTCCCCAATATATTCCACAAACTAGCACATAATACACTTTCCTTGCGAACGTTGCTTAACATTTTATGGACGTTATGCCTTAATCCAAATCGTGCACAGTTGAGCTTAATATACGAATAGACCGCAAAATCAGTACAAATACGATCATTACTTGTAGCGTAGTCCAGGATCCGATAAACTTGTTCGTGTGATGCTGGCTTTATATTTCGACATTTCCCATTAAATAGTTAGTTGCGAATTCCACAAAATAGGGAGAGAAAACAAACAATCCTGGGAAAAGCTTTGTGGCCAATTTTTGAGAATCGGCCTTTCGAAGAAGCTGACGAAATGGCCTTAGTCGTTCCCCAAGGCCAAATTTAACCCCTTCTGTACTGGCAACGTCTTTTTCATTATATTCTGGCTACTATTAGACGATTTCATTAAAGTTGGAAGGACCTCAAGGAATTAAAAGGCTATAAACTATCTCAATTCCCCCTTCATGTACCACAGATTCTTCCTAAGCTGCATAAAATAGGTCTAAATATAGGTAGAATAGAATGCAAAAGACATACCCCGTACCGAAAGGGTTAATTAATGCCCTATGACGCCTTCCTTCATTATAGTCTGGCTATCATTAGACAATATTATACAGCATCGGAAGGACCTCTAGCGGTACAACCCATCTTAATATTAATGGTTTTACCTCCAACAGACACATTCTATTAACGGGGTAGTTCTTGCTTTTTGGTCTATCTATATATTTACCTATTTATATATTTTTTAGTTTCCTCGCTAGACTTCCATCAAGCTCCCCACCACCCCACCCTAGAACCCCTTTCAAGATAAATGTGTAGGCTACATTTGTCGTCTAATGATAGTCAGAATAAAGTGTCCGAATGCGTTACAATCATGAAAGGGTTACAGTTATAGTCAGAGGATGCCGATGATTGAGACGAGGGAGGGGAGGGGATGTTGTTATCAAAGGGGGGGGGGGGGAAGGGAGGGAGAGAGGGGGAGAAAGAGAGAGAGAGAATAGAGGGGAAGAGAGAAAGAGTGGTGTTGTTTTCGTTGTTATCAGAGAGAGAAAGAAGGGGGAGAGAGGGAGAGAGGGAGAGGGAGAGAGGGAGAGAGAGAGAGAGAAGAGAGAGCGAGCGAAAGAGAGAGTGAGAGAGTGAAACCTAACGTAGGATATTACCTCAGATGACCCACTTCCATGCTTTCCTAGAAATAGAGAGGTAAAGGATGCAGGCTACTTGCTCACATTTAGAGAGAGAGAGAGAGAGAGAGAGAGAGAGAGATATGGGGGAGAAAGAGTGTTCTGTATGTACGTTTTCTCGTTTCGTTTTCTCGTTTCTCTCTCTCTCTCTCTCTCTCTCTCTCTCTCTCTCGTATCAAATAAGTATAGATGCGAACAAATATCCTACAGCCTCTCTCTCTCTTAGTGTGTGTGTGTGTGTGTGTGTATGTGTATGCATGATTTTGTGTGTGTATGATTGTGTGTGTGAATGTATGACTGTGTGTGTATATGAGTGTATGACTGTGAGTGTGTGTGGCTTGTGTTCGGCATTACTCGACATAACACCCCCCACCATAGATAAGCCCTTATCTAACCCCCGTTACATCATTAGGAACATAGAGAAACGTATACTGGCTTACGTCAATGATAGCAAACGTCCGGCCCAGCTAAGATAACTACGGTACGTTATTAATGTGGGTTTTTCCTTTCTTTGGTTTACTGTTTGGTTTGGTTCATATACATACTCAACACATAACACACTCTTACACTCACACACACTCACTTACACTCACACACACTCTTACACACTCACACACTCTTACACTCACACACACTCACTTACACTCACACACACTCTTACACACTCACTCTTACACTCACTTACAATCACACACACACTTACACTCACACACACACTTACAATTGCGCATATACATAATTATACACAACACACACACGATTATATATATATATATATATATATATGTTTAGATTCAAGCACATATATACTCCATAGCTGGAGGTAGTCGACTCGAGACAGGGCCCGAACAGAAACAAAATTTAAAGTTCCAATTCTTATTGTGCGGGACCACTTTCTCGTTCCCTCGCCCCTTACTCTGTCTCGATTAGTAGGTGAATTTTACAAGGGGAGGAGGTTTCCTAGACCCCGCCCCCAGACAGAACAGTAGGACAGTAAAAGAGACAAACAGAAACGGCTAAGGGTGGTTAGAAGATGCCAAACCTCACTCTAGATAGGACCAGCCCTCACCCTATACTGGTAATATATATATACACACACACATACATATATATATATAATAATTATGATTCATGTCGCTAGATCTTAGCAAGTGCCTCTAGATATATAATATATTTAGTATCTAGCGGTAAAGTAGCTAAATTGGCAACACGTATCATCAGCTGATACACACCCTTGTCCTTACGTAACCTTAAGGAGGGGATGAGTCACTTTTTGGTCGATAGTTTCATTTATGTATTTAGGTTATTTATCTAGTCTCCTCCTATGACCTCAATCAAACATTAACAACAACATAAAATCGCCTGGTTTGTTTTTCGTCTATTTATCTATTTATTCATGTCTTATAGTAACCTAGCTAGATTTCCATCATGCATCAAATACACCCCTTAGACCACCATCATGCATCAAATACACCCCTTAGACCACCATCATGCATCAAATACACCCCTTAGACCACCATCATGCATCAAATACACCCCCTAGACCACCTTTCAAGATAAATTTGTAAATTTTTCCGCAGAAAAATGTCCCGTCCAAAGGCCGGTTCCATTTAAATTACAGGCTCGCTATCGTTCGCCAGGAAAAATCGACACCTAAATGGTACGAATGGTCTTTATATTGACAAAGAAATGGGTCTCAAAATCACCAAACTAATAGAACGAACGTCTTAAAATCTCAAAGCTAATGGGATTAAACATGAGGGAGAAAACAAAAGCAACTACCTCCCCCCCCCCCCCCCCTCTCCCTCTCCCCGCGGTAAGATACCCGGTATTCCCAGTGACGTCAAGATACATTATCCACCCTGAGTGCTAATTTGGGATGAACAAGAAGCGGGTAGGAGGTGGGGTGGTGGAGGTTAGGAGGTGGATAGACAAAGTGGATGAATCAAATTATATAAATATAGCAAAGCCACTCCAACAGCTTCCCCTCTCTACACTCTTCAGAAACTAGGAAAAGTAGAAAGTAGCTATACGAGGTGCCGTTGTAAAGGCTTATCCCTCAATACCTTCACCTGACCTATGAATACAACAAAATAGATATAGCTAGATACATTTAGGATGGTGGTGGTGGGTGGAGGTTAGGAGGTGGATAGACAATGTGGATGAATAAAATAAATATATGAATACAAAAGATAGATAGATACATTTAGGATGGTAATGGTGGTGGGTGGAGGTTAGGAGGTGGATAGACAATGTGGATAAATAAAATAAAATATGAATAAAAGAGAGAGAGATATATATATAGAGATAAATACATTTAGGATGGTGGTGGTGGGTGGAGGTTAGGAGGTGGATAGACCAAGTGGATGAATATAATACAAATTTAAATACAAAAGATAGATATACAGTAGATAGATAAATTTATGATGGTGGTGGTGGGTGGAGGTTAGGAGGTGGATAGACCAAGTGGATGAATACAATAAATATATGAATACAAAAGATATATAGATAAATTTAGGATAGTGATGGTGGTGGGTGGAGGTTAGGAGGTGGATAGACAAAGTGGATGAATCAAATATAAATATGACCATACAAATAAATAAAGACAGACAAAATATATAAATTATTCTCAGATGGTAAGAGTGAATGACAGCCAGTATAAACCGGTCATAACGCGTCATAATCTTCAAAGGGTTAAACAGATCGAGAAATAGGAAGGAATTGCGTCCACGAGTCAACCGAAGGACTGACTGGCGGTAGCTTTTAAGGGGGCAATACATACTCGCTTTTTCTGGACCCCCTTCTCCCATTAGTTTTGCGATTTTAAGACGTTCGTTCACTAGTTTGGCGATTTTAAGACCTTTCGACCCATTTCTTTGTCAATATTAAGACCTTTCATACCGTTTATGTGTTGATTTTTTCCTGACGAGCGATAGCGAGCCTATAGTTTTTGAAGGAACCGGCCTTCGGCTGGGACATTTTTCTACCGAAAAAGGTACAAATATATCTTAAAAGTGGGTGTAGAGGGTGTTTTTTTAAGCTTGATGGAGGTCTAGGGAGGAAATTCAAAATTATATTAATTAATTAATAAGTAGCCCCCCCAAAACAAGCACTACCCCCTTAAATTTCTTTTCCACGAGACGTCTTTCCTAAGCTGCCCAACATCATCAAAAGTTTGCCAACATATATTGATGAGGACGTCACCCTTACTGAAATAGCTAGCTTAGAAATAGGTTAGGTAAGCGTGAACAGAACAATAAGAGGCAGAACGTTTGCAGTAAAGTGTTTCTCGAGTCTCTATATTTCCGAAACGTTAGCTCATAAAAAAACCCGGAACGTTTTCAGCAAAGTGTTCCTTGAGTCTCATTCGAAAAGTTGGCACAAATAAACAAACTGAAAAACTAAACCAAAGACACCAGCGGAACGTTTTCAGTCAATTGTTTCACAAGTCTCCTTATCCGAAACGTTACCGCAGAAATATACAAAATACAAAAACACTTTCTTTTATGATCTCCCCTGTTTCGCTCCATTAGATTTTAAGACGTTTTACCCCATTAGTTTGGCGATAATAAGACGCTTCACCACATTCAGGTGTCGATTTTAGATCTGGGCGAGGGATAGGAAGTCTGTAAATTATAAGTAATCGGCATTCGACCAGGACATTAGTCTGTAAAAAAATGAACAAATTTAGCTTGATAGAGGCCTGGTTGGGCATTTTTGAGTTAGAAGGAAGTCTGGGAAGGCGATGTTGTTAGCCTAGGGGACAAACTAGAAGTCTGGGAAGGCGATGTTGTTAGCCAAGGGGACAAACTAAAAGTCTGGGAAGGCGTTGTTGTTAGCCAAGGGGACAAACTAAAAGTCTGGGAAGGCGATGTTGTTAGCCTAGGGGACAAACTAAAATACATTGATCGACAATGGCCAAACCAAGCCAAATCCTCAATAATCATTAAGGGGAGATCTCCACTTGAGGGATTTTTGTCTTGACCCCTTTCTCCCTCATGTTTAGCCCCATTGATTTTGATATTATAAAACGTTTGCCCCACTAGTTTAGCGATTTTAAGAACTTTCACCCCATATTAAGACCTTTCGTGCAATTCAGGTGTCTATTTTATCCTGGCGAGCGAAAGCGAGCCTGTAATTTAAGAGGAATCGGCCTTCGGCCGGGACATTTTTCTACCGAAAAATGTACAAATTTATCTTGAAAGGGACTCAAGGGGGTGTAATTTTAAGCTTGATGGAGGTCTAGGGAACAAACTAAATACCTCCCCTTAAATCATTCACCACCAGTACCGGTACGTAATGTTCATCATATTTCTGGTTACCGTTAGACGATTTTCTTTAGTTTGTAATCATCCTATGCGATTCAAATGGGTAAATACCTTCTCAATAAACCCTCTTAGTAACATAGGTCCTTCTTTAACTGCATAAAATATATAATTTTAGCCAGAATTAAAGGTAACAAGGAGTCACGGTGCTCAAGGGGTTAAACAAAGTATCATAATAACCCCAAGACGTCGGATCAGACAGTGTTAAACGAGCGAAATGCCTAAACGAATCATGAGCTTCAGGGAACTGGGATATATAACAAGTTTTTTCTGTCGTATATTAACACTCACTTCCTAGTACTTGGGCAAGGGACGTACTGGAGTTCTCGAAAAGAGGGTCCAGTCGTGACGTTACTCTTGACGTACAGTGTGTTGGCTTAATAATCCAGAAGGTTTGATAGCCTATCAAGTCTTATTTTAATTAACTAACTAACTACTTGGGTCACTAATATAGGAAACTTGCCACACCCTACATGGTCAAGGTTACACACTGGGACATACAGTTTTAGGGTGTGTCTGATTTATTTATTTGAGTTTATGCCTATTTATTCACTGTATTTATTCAATTATTTATGTGTTTTAAAATATGCTCCCTAGACCTCGATCATGCTTTAAAAAAATACCCCTATTTATTAATTGTATATATTTATGTATTTATGATTTATTAATTATATATATTTATGTATTTATGATTTATTTAGTTTGCTCTCTAGACCTCTATCATGCTTACACAAAAATACCCCCAAGTATCTGGTTCCTCTTGAATTACAGGCTCGCTATCGCTCGCCAGGAACAAAAAATCGATGCCTAAAATGGCACGTAGAAAGGTCTTAAGATTTACAAAGAAATGGAGCTAAAGGTCCTATAATCGCCAAAGTAATGGGGCGAACGTCTTAAAATCCCAAAACTAATGGGGCTAGAACATGAGGGAGAAAGGGATCCAGAAAACAGGATAAAGGGTTAATTAATGAAGTGCGACCTTATGTAATAAAGAATGAACCCTTTCAGTGTTTTGGGGGCTATCAGTAGACGACTTTATTACAGTTTAGGAAGGATCTGTGGGAATTATAAGAGTACAGACTATCTCAATTTATTAACCCTCTGACTTCCACATAACACCATTCCTAATCTCAATAAAATCGTCTCATATTAGCCAGAAAACGGCAAAAGACACGCGTATTCTAATCTCGGTAATCTATGTTGTATTAATTTCACTCCAACACCAAACACCTCCCCAAGCAAGCATGTGATTCACCGGGATTCGAACCTGGGTTACCACATACAGATTGTAAACACTCTAACCATTACACCCTCAAGGTAGTGACGAAGCAAAACACGTGGGTATGCATGCAAGCAATGAGGAACTTGATCGATTAACAGGAGTAGGCAAGATTGGAACAGCGATGTGACTCGGGTATCTGAGAGAGAGAGAGAGAGAGAGAGAGAGAGAGAGAGAGAGAGAGAGAGAGAGAGAGAGAGAGAGAGAGAGAGAGAGAGAGAGAGATAGAGAGAGAGACGTGTGTTCGTGTGTGTGTTTTTTTTGCTCTAACTTCTTTAATCTTCGATCCAAATATTTCTCCAGATCTCGATATTATCCCGTTCAGTACCGGTGACATCCTTTTAATTATATTCTGGCAATGATTATAATTATGCTTCGAACAGCTTAGGAAGGACCTCTGGCTATAATAAGGCTTAATCAAACGACAGTTGCCCTCTGACCCGTGACTAGTGCGGACGTCCCCAGTGACCGCTAGTGTACCGGTTTACCCTTAGTGAGGTCCTAGTGAACTTTCATAGTGATGGCTGTTGTTGATGAGTCTGCTGTCTCCTCCCATACTCTCCAGCTTTGTCTTGCTTTGCAAGAAAGACTGGAGAGTGTGGAGCAGGAGATTCAGTGTCTCAAAGATGAAAATTTGGCCTTGAGACTAGCTATGGCGGAGAAGAAGTGTGAGGCTACCGGAAGTGTTCCCAGGGATCGTGAAGCCCCTTGGAAAGTGGTGTCAACTAGTGCAACGGCCTGCAAGCTGAAAAGGCAGCCAGTCAAGACCCACAACAACTTCAGCACCTTGGCTGATGAGAGTGATGGCGATGAAGTGGCGATCATCGAGGCAGTGAGAGGGGAGGGGGGGGGGGGGGGGGGGGGGGAGTCTGCTGCTGTTGCTGCAACAACTACTGCTACACGCCGACAAAAGGAAAAAGCTAAGTCTGTTTGCATTGTCGGTGATTCATTGGTTAGATACCTTGGCAGGGCAACAAACACTCAGGTTGGTAAAGTTGTCTGCGTGCCCGGTGCCGGAGTCGGGAGGGTGGCTGAGAAGATAGATGCTGTCATGGAAGTGAGTGGGGAGGACCCCATCATCTTCCTCAACGCAGGGAGCAACGACATATGGAGATGCAGGACTGAGGAGTTGCTCTCCAAGTATCAGGAAATGTTGGAGAGGATCAAGGAAAAAGGTGGAGTTCCTGTGGTAAACAGTATCCTGCCTAGAAGAGGGGTAAGGAAGGAATGGTCCTCCAGGGCTATTGGTGTAAATAGCCGGCTGGAGAAGTATTGTAAGGCAAATACTATTCCATTCCTGGATAACTGGTCCCTCTTTTATGGTAAGGATGAACTGTATGCCCAGGATGGAGTACATCTCTCTCGACTAGGAGTTTCGACCTTGGCCAGCTCACTCGACAAGATTGTTGCGGGGTTTCGTTAAAAAAACCTGGGTGTGTAAGTAAAATACTGTCTCCATATGGAGCAGGTACCGGTACTTCATGTGACAAACCAGTGAGTAAAATAGAAATAATCAGTCAAGATAGTGCGGATATATTGATGTGTAATAGTAGTATCGATAACACTACACATGTAACTGATAGTAAAGATGAGAATACTGATAGAGTAGAATTTCCGTCTAGAGCTAGTAGTTCAACAGGAAATAATAAGTTAGCTAAACACAATAGAAAATTAGTTGCAAATAAAAGTAATAGGTTGAGGGTATATTATACAAATTGTAGGAGTTTATGTAACAAAATGAACGAACTTAGAGCACTCGTTAGCACAGAAAATATAGACATAATAGCGCTAACTGAAACGTGGATTAATACAGAATCTAGGCATTTTTTAGCAGAATTTGATATTCCAGGATATAGTTTGTTTAAATATGACCGAACAAGTAGGAGGGGCGGGGGTATAGCAATGTTTGTCAGGAGTACATTACAAAGCTGTATTAAATCAGGTATTAGACTAAATAATGATAATGAAAGTGTTTGGGTAGAGGTTAACGAAGGTAGTGAGACCATAGTTATTGGAGTTATATATAGACCGCCTAATATGAGTAGAAATGGCGGAAAATCGTTATGGGAGGAAATTAAAATAGCATCAAGGTTTAGCAATGTGTGCATTATGGGGGATTTTAATTTTCCGAACATTGATTGGCAGCACCAAATAGGCGACTCCGATTCAGTAGTTTATTGAGGTAGTACAAGATAGTTTTTTATTTCAATTCATAGATACGCCGACTAGAGGTATTAATATTCTTGATTTAGTTTTCAGTAACAATGAACATATGATAAATAATGTAGAGATTGGTGACCACCTAGGAAATAGCGATCATAAATCTATTTATTTTAATATACAATGGACAGGGAATGCTAAAGAGAATACGACACTTATCCCAGATTTCAGAAAAGCCGATTATGGTGGGCTAAGAAAAGACTTAAGGGTGGACCCTATTGTTAAGCAATTAAGTCAGGATATGCCAGAGTTAAACTTGCCACCTACATATAACCAGTTTATTGCTTCACTCCACAATGCTCAAAATAAATATATCCCTAAAAGAAGATTTAGATCGACGCAGAACCAACCAAAATGGATGACTAATAAGCTAATAGATCTTATAGGAAAAAAGAAAGGAATATATCGAAAAATAAAGAAAGGTGAAAATCATTTACATATATACTATCAGACTCTATCAAGACAGGTCAAAAAGGAAATCAGGAAAGCAAAAAGAAATTATGAAATAAGGATAGCCAGCGACTCAAAAAATAACCCTAAAGCTTTTTACCAACTATATAAATCTAAAGTTAGAGATGTAATAGGCCCCCTAAAAACTTCAATAGGAGAAATAACAGAAAATGATTTAGAAATGTGCAGTACATTAAATAGTCAGTTTCTTTCCGTTTTCACTAATGAAAATTTGGCACAGATTCCAGAAGTCAATATGGTATATAGTGATAGTATAGAAAATATGTTAAGTACAGTTAGTATAAGTAGAAATGATGTGCTTAAGGAAATTGACAGACTGAAACCTCAAAAATCGCCTGGTCCTGACGAGGTATATGCTAGAGTATTAAAAGAATGCAGAGATGAGTTAAGTAGTCCATTAGCATTTATATTTAACAAGTCATTAGAAACAGGTTTAGTTCCAGAAGCTTGGAAGCTTGCAAATGTAGTTCCGATCTTCAAAAAAGGTGATAAATCGATAGCATCCAATTACCGTCCCATTAGTCTCACATCAATCATAGGAAAGTTGCTAGAGTCTATTATTGCTAGGAAAATTAGAAGCCACTTAGTAAAATTTAACTTAATAAATTCTTCTCAGCATGGATTCACTCAGGGACGTTCTTGCCTTACTAATTTGCTTAGCTTTTTCTCAGAGGTATATGAAGCAGTAGATAGTGACAAGTCATATGATATTATATATTTAGATTTCAGTAAAGCTTTCGACAGAGTCCCTCATGAGAGATTGATGAGAAAGGTTGAGGCACATGGAATAGGAGGGTCGTTGTTGGGATGGATTGGGTCATGGCTAATTGGTAGGAAACAGAGAGTCAGCATAAATGGTACCAAGTCAGAGTGGGGAGCAGTCAAAAGTGGTGTCCCCCAGGGATCGGTATTAGGTCCCCTGTTGTTTCTTATATACATAAATGACCTAGATTTAGGTATAACTAGTAGGATAAGTAAATTCGCAGACGATACTAAAATGGGGAGATCAATTGATTCAGATGGCGATATAGAGTGCCTCCAAAGGGATCTAGATACCTTACATGAATGGTCAGTAAATTGGCAGATGAAGTTTAACATTGGCAAATGCAAGGTATTAAAGATAGGGAAGATGCAAACAAATGTTAAATATAAACTAGCTAATTTAGAATTAGAAAATTCAGACTGCGAGAAAGATCTAGGTGTGTTTGTTAGCAATGATTTGAAGCCTAGAAAACAGTGTATAAGCGTTCGTAATAAGGCAAACAGGATTCTCGGGTTCATCTCTAGGAGTGTGAGTAACAGAACTGCTGATGTTATCTTAAAACTTTACTTGTCATTAGTGAGACCCCATATGGATTATGCTGTCCAATTTTGGTGTCCTTATTACAGAATGGACATAGATTCATTGGAGAGAATTCAGCGTAGAATGACAAAAATGATCCATAATATTAGAAATTTTCCGTATGAAGAAAGGTTGAAGAAATTAGGTTTACATTCGTTAGAGAGACGCAGAGTTAGAGGGGATATGATAGAGGTGTTCATGTGGGTTAGTGGGATTAACAAAGGGGACATGACAAATGTACTAAAGCTCAGTGATAGCGAAAGATCTCGTACCAATGGTTTCAAATTAGATAAATTTCGTTTCAGAAAAGATATAGGCAAATATTGGTTTGGTAACAGAGTTGTAGATGGGTGGAATAGGCTACCAAGTGATATAGTGGGATCAAGAACGATAGGGAGCTTTAAGAAAAAATTGGATAAGCATATGGACGAGAAGGGTTGGGTGTGAAGGGGGATCAGCCGGGTTGGGCCAATCAGCGCTCTGCAGACCCCCGTAATCCTGCGTTAATCTCTAACCGGTTTGGTAAGATGATCCTCAGGGTATTAGAGTGTTGAGCCTATAATTGGGCTTTGTAATTGGGGTTGTGTGGGACAGGGATCTGCCTTGCTTAGGCCAATCGGCTTTCTGCAGACTCCCATTTTCTTATGTTCTTATGTTCTTAAACTATCTCAACCAACCCTTTCAACTACCACAGATCCTTCTTAAGCTACATACTCTCGTCTAAATACAGCTAGACTAAAACATAACACGCGTCACTGGTACTCAAAGGGTTATAATAAACATGGTGATTATTTTCCCGGGTTGTGCACTATCCACCAGGTTAAGGGAGGATGGGTCGTTAGTCTGGTCCCCATTCTTCCTCATGTTTAGCCCCATTAGTTGATATTTTAAGACGTTCGGCCCATTAGTTTGGCGATTTTAACAGTTTTAGCTCCATTTCGTTGTCAATGTTAAGACCTATCGTGCTATTCAGGTGTCGATTTTTTTTCCTGGCGAGCTATAGCGAGCCTGTAATTAAAAGAGGAAACAGCCTTCGGCCGGGACATGTTTCTACAATATTTTTTACAAATTTATCTTGAGGGGGGTGTCTAGGGGGTGTTTTTCTAAGTTTGAGGGAGGTCGAGGGAGGATGCTACACAAATATTAAATATAGGAACCAAAATCGACCAAAAAGTGAACCATTCCCCCCTTAAATCCCTAGCCATGCGCACTGCAGTCCCACAGTCGCTCAATGTCACTTATTTAACATATAATATTATACCAGTCACTCAATGTCACTTAACATAATTATAATATTACCACAGTATCGTGTTCTCTCTCTTCCAAACGCGCACACACAGGCATCAACGCTCACTCACTCTCATGTGGTCTCATTGTGATGAAGGTTAGTTGAATAATTATGCTTTAGGGCTTGGACAGAGACAAGGTACACTCTATCTATCTATCTATCTATATAATCAGGCCCAATTCCCACGTTTCCTATATTTTTTGGGGGGTGGGTGGGGGGCGACTCAAGACAGAGCCAGAATAATAGGGACAACACAACAGAAAACAATGAACACACACAAACAAAATACAAATTAACACACAAGGTGCACAGATTACAACATCTAGTTGTAGTAGTGATCGTGGTATGGTTAATGAGACAGAGATCGTGTCAACGATACGATCTCTCTTAGACTTAGTCTCACTCTGACAAAGCAAAAATGTACTAGGTGAAATAAATACGTAGAAAGACAATTTTAGCCCCCGCCCCACCCCCTCCCTCCCAGCCCCGACCCCCACCCCCTACCCAGCCAGGCAACTCACACACATACGGTTCATGATTCAACAGTCCTCCTTGGTAAATAATAGTGTCGTCTGCGTCATCATGACCACAGAACCCCGGGGGCGTGTCATTAACAGGGGTGGGGGGGATACTACTCGCTTTTTCTGGACCCCCTTCTCCCTCGTGTTTAGCATATTAGTTTTGAGGTTTTAAGACGTTCGTTCCGTTAGTTTGGCGATTTTGAGATCTTTCGCCTCATTTTGTTGTCAATATTAAGACCTTTCGTGCCCTTTAAGTGTCGATTTATTCCTGGCGAGCGATAGCGAGCCTCTAATTTTAAAAGGAATCGGCCTTCGGCCGGGAAATTTTTCTACCGAAAAATGTACAAATTTATCTTGAAAGGGGGTCTAGGGGGTTCTTTTCTAAACTTGATGGAGGTTAAACGAGGAAACTAAAAAAAATATATATATAGACCAAAAACCAAGCACTACCCCCTTAAACACTCGTGCCCCTGTGACCTTGATGCCGGATATATGTGGTTTTTGTGATATCCTTGATTTTTTTGTGACCACCGGAAAGCGTCGTTTAGGCCCATTTAAATTACGTTACTATGAGGGGTATTCGTCATTTTTCAGGTTATTTCGTCCATTAATAATAGCGCTCCGAAGGGAAATTGTTTTTATGAATACCACCCTATGTGTCTTATTTATTCTGATAAGATCAGCGGGTTTTATTAATGATGAGAAGATAGCTACTATTTTTTTTTTTTTTTTTTTTTTTTTTTGGGGGGGGGGGTAAATATGCATGCACACATCCATAGAAGAGATATTTGCCTCACCTTCCCATTCATGTCATGTGAGAGACAAGCTATCCATAACAAATCATGTTTTACAATGCTTGCGAGAATGCTTACTCTCAGCAAATTAGGTCAATGTAGATAAGTTAAAGCATATTTGAATCGGCTCCCTATATTGTATGTACTGTGAAAAGTGCATGTGTATTGGAGGGGCTGAAGTTGTGAGAGTTGGTTGAGGTTGACTCCTTTACACACATGATAAAACAAGCAAAACATAACTCAGCCTTATCACTTTGATCCTGGATGTCGTCATGTTTACGTCATTGTCACCCCCACAGCGCCAAGTCATTCACACTCATCGTTCAACAGTCATTCGTCTTGTTTCGTGTATCCGCCGTGTCTCACCCACAGTCGGACCCCAAACTGTCCATACGTTCTTCCGGTTACCTGAACGTTCACTCGTCACCGTTCGCTTGTCAACGTCCAATGATATATATATATATATATATATATATATATATATATATATATATATATATATATATATACTGTATATATTGTTAATTTTCTTGTATTCTTTCTCAAATTAATTCAAGTCTTGATATCAAACAAAATTGTTCCGGTTTGACACAATGGATAACGAACGAAGGCTTTTATGGCAGGTTGAACTTTTTTGTTTCCTGGTTTTTTTCTTTTTCGGGGGGGGGGGGGGGGATTTTATTGCCGGTACCTCTAAAGACATACTTTTACCTATAAACCATAATTGTATCTTTACATACCGGTATACAATATTAAAGACTTAAAATAATGGACTAGTCTTTCGTCTGACACCCTGCCATTATCAATAGGCCTACTATATCTTGTTCCAAATAGTTATGCCAGAAATCGTGAACTCTAACTTCTGTAGCTAAAAAAAAAGGGGTAGATAAAATGGGCTGTAAATTTCCATGTATTCCCTGGCTGACCCTTCCCAAATAGATATATTAGCTTCATTATTCTTGTCGTTTGGGAGTTAAAGTGGTTAGTAATGTTCAAGAAAGTTAAAATAGGACTTCAAAGGCTATCAACCCTTCTGGATTATTAAGGCAGCACACTGTAAATCAAGAATAGCGTCAGGACTGGAGCCCCTTTCCGAGAACTCCAGTAAGTTTCTGCATAACTTATTCTAGCGTCTGTTTGAATTTACCGACGATTCTTTATTAATTATATATTTTCCTAAATTATACTGGCTACTAACACATTTCGATCCTAAATTATACTGGCTACTAACACATTTCGATCCTAAATTATACTGGCTACTAACACATTTCGATCCTAAATTATACTGGCTACGAACACATTTCGATCCTAAATTATACTGGCTACTAACACATTTCGATCCTAAATTATACTGGCTACTAACACATTTCGATCCTAAATTATACTGGCTACTAACACATTTCGATCCTAAATTATACTGGCTACTAACACATTTCGATCCTAAATTATACTGGCTACTAACACATTTCGATCCTAAATTATACTGGTTACTAACACATTTCGATCCTAAATTATACTGGCTACTAACACATTTCGATCCACTTATGGAAGACACGACGAGAAATAAGGTGTAATAGGGTTTAGACAAGATCTTCAAATGTGTACATAACTTATACTTTATATGCATATTTTTTACTGTCCAATGTTGTATCATATACTGTCTAAAAACGTTTGGATACAGCTTATGTAAACAGATAAGAGTTAATTAGGTACAGTCGAGAGTTTCACGTTTCCACTAAACTTATACGAAAATATTAATGTTCTTCTAACTATTTTTACGTGCATTATAAATTATATAATGAGGGGAGGTGTGGCAGAGTGGTCTTGCCACTGGACTGGTAATCCAATGTACCCGGGTTCGAATCCCAATATGTCAATGGGAAGATATTATTGGGATGGAATTTGTGCTGTACCTAGTATCAGTGCATTACCACAGCACACCGAAATGCCAAACAAATACCCTCATTGTTCCCTGATTAAATAGCATTGTATGAATATTCCCATATTCAAAAATATGCTACAGGGGGGCAATGCCTAGTGAGTTAATTTCTCAATAGGTGGCGTTCTGAGAGTGAGGGTCCGAGTCTGTGGGGATGAGACTGTGAAGCGCAGAGGCTTCAGAGATGGATTTGCTTCGAGCCGTGAAGCTTCGCATGTCTCACTCCCTAGACTGGAGCAAGACCTCACGGGCCTCACCGTGTTCAGCGGTTGAGTGTAAAGGCTATCAGCCTATGCCCGAGAGGGAGTAGTTGGAATATAGAAAAAAAAAAAAAAAAAAAAAAAAAAAATATATATATATATATATATATATATATACCGGTATATACAGTATATATATTTATATATATATATATAATATTGGTTAAGATAACCGTTTGGCTGTAGCTTTACACAAACATTAAGATGAAGGGGAGAAGAGTCGTTTTTTTGGTCTATTAATTAATTTATTGCTTTATTTCTTAGTTTCCTCGCTAGGCCTCCATCAAGCTTAGAAAAAAAAAAACTTCAAGATAAATGTGTACATTTTTCGGTAGGAAAATGTCGCGACCGAAGGCCGGTTCCTCATAACATTTCAGGCTCGCTATCACTTGCCTGGAAATAATCGACACCTAAATGGCATGAAAGGTCTTGAAATTGACAACGAAATGGGGTGAAAGGTGTTACAATCGCTAAACAATGGGCCGAACGTCTTATAATCTCAAAACAAATGGGGCTTAACACGAGGGAGAAAGGGGACCAGACCAACGACCCACCTCCCCTTAAGAGTTGGTCTGCGTTGTGTGAACCATGGAAGAGGGGAAATGCCAGAGTTGGAGTAGTGTGGTGATTCCCAGAAAGGTTAATTTGGTCTATCTTCTCATTATCTGCGGGCCTGTTATGGCGCGCACAACACACGCAAATATACACACACACGCAAATGCACACACACACACACGCAAATATACACTCACACACACACACACACACGCAAATACACACACACACACACACACGCAAATGCACACACACACACACACGCAAATGCACACACACACACACACACACGCAAATACACACACAAATATACACACACACACACACACGCAAATATACACACTCACACACACATCTTTAGCCCCATTGGTTTTGAGAGATTAGGCGTTCGCCCCATTAGTTTGGCGAGTTTATGATCGTTCACGCAACTTTCTTTGTCAAGTTTAAGACCTTTCGTGCCATTTTAGGTATCTTTTATTTTTCAGGGCAAGTGCTAGCAAGCCTGCAATTTAGGTGGAAGTGGACTTCCAACGGCCCCGAAAAACGTACAATTTTATCTCTAAGGGGGTCTTGTGGGTAATTTTGTAAAGCTTGATGGAGGACTAGGGAGGAAACTAAATGCAATAATAGTAAATACAGAAGTAACAAATAATCAGTCCATTAATACCAACTATGTGTGGCATATAATACAACAACACAGCCAACCCCACCACCGTGAAAAAACAAAACAAAACAAAAAAATAGAAGGTCCCACCCCTTTCCCATTCTTAAGTAAGCCATTTTAGATTTACAGAAGAGCGACCATTACTTGCATTACTGCATGTCCACAAACATTTCAGTAATGTAAGCATGTTTCCTTCTATTATTATTTTTTGCCAACCCCCCCGCAGAATGTCTCCCCCCTACCACTACCACCCCCACCACTACCACCACCACCACTCTGCAGGCTGTCTTTCCCCCACCCCACCTTGCAGTCCGTCTTTTCCTACTATGTATATGTTTGTTTGTGGTTGTGTTGGTCATGTTGCGCAGCAATGGGAAGAGGGGTTGTGTAATCAGTTGGTTAGCGCTGGTGTTTGTCTGGACGTATGTATGTGCAGCGTGTGTGGTCCCTAATCTCTCTATCTCTAAATCTATCCCTCTACCAATCTCTCTCTCTCTCTCTCTATCCCTCTACCAATCTCTCTCTCTCTCTCTCTCACTCTTAAGATGGCTAAGATAAAGACAATCCTGAAGTGTACTCGTGTCTCTGTATATACTGCACAGTGCACACACACACACACACACATACGAATTGTACTAGTATTCAGTGTGTGTGTGTGTGTAAACAGTGATATTAAACAGCAATGCAATAATTATGTAAGTTTCGGATGGATAGAAGGCATGTTGAATTTGGGTCTATATATTTACTGTATAAATGTACTACAACAGCATTATAGCTGGAGAGTTGGCTATGCTAAATATCAATGGAAAGTGGAGTGAATTTCTGAACTCTACTGTACAAGCAGGAGGGGAAGGAGGAAAATATGCCCGGGCGCGTGAGAGATGAAGATTGCAGCGCTGGCCTATAACGAGCGGCGATATTTTGAACTAACGAGAGGAGGAGAGAAGTAGAGGCTAATGAAGAAATATTATGGCACGTTCCAAAGAGAAGAGAAGAGCTTGGATAGCCTTTGTATATATATATATATATATATTTTAAGGGGGTAGTACTCGCTTTTTGGGGACTCCCTCATGTTTAACATATTACTTTTGATGTTTTAAGACGTTCGTTCCGTTAGTTTGGCTATTTTGAGACCTTTCGCCTCATTTTCGTGTCAATATTAAGGCCTTTCGCGCCTTTTAGGTGTCATGTTTTTCCTGGCGAACAATAGTGAGCCTGTTATGTTGGAAGAATCGGCCTTCGGCCGGGAAATTTTTCTACCGAAAAATGTACAAATTAAACCAGAAGGGGGATCTAATGGATTTTTTTTCTTTAAATTTGATGGAGGTCTAGGGAGTAAACTAAAAAAATAACGAATACATGCAAAAATCGCCCAAAAAGTTAACCATCCCCCCTTAAAATCGTCTCCTGCCAGCCAGACTGCAGCTCGGAAGACGGGTATAACACAGCATCAGTGGAAAGTCCCAGATCCCCCCCCAGGCTGTCTTCACCTGCCTGCCCGGTAGTTCCCCTTCCTCCAATATACTGTATATTTCCTATAGTCTATTCGCTGTAAGTAGGCGAGAAATCATGTCCTCTAACCTCTGTAACTCAAAAACGACTACAGTAATTGAGCTAATATTTCTACCATTTGGGAAGAGTCAGTCAAGGAATAGATGTGGAAAATTACAGCCAATTTGCTCTAGCCCTTTTTGAGTAACAGTGGATAGAGGTCATGATTTCTCGCCTACTTACAGCGAATAAACTAATGTATACTTATCCCGTAGAGTCTAGTCACCCCATAACTTATTACATTATATTAGATACCTATTAACCCCTATTATTATTATTACTGTACCGGCGACGTCTTCTTAACTTTAGTCTTGGTATTTTAAGACGATTTTGTGCAGTTTAAGAAGGCTCTGTCTTGTGTCGGCCACCTCCAGAAAAAAAAAATATATAGGAAAAGTGGGGAATGGGCCTGAGTACATACATACATACATACATACATACATACATACATACAAGAAGGATCTGTGGTAGTAAAAAGGGATAAGTGAGACAGTTCGAAGCCTGTTAATTGTCCTTTAACCCCTACTGTACCGGCGACGTCCTTTATAATATATTCTGGCTACTAGTATTCGATTTTATTCAGCTTAGGAAGGATATCTAGCAATTATAAGGCTTCGAACTATGTCAATCAACCCTTTTAACTACCACAGACCCTTCCTAAGCTGCATAAAATCGTCTAAATATAGCTAGCATGAAATATAGAACACGTCGCTGGTACTCAAAGGGTTAATGCAAACTATGTATGGCACACAATACAACAAGACAGCCCACCCGCCCACCACCACACCCGCCCACCACCACCCTGCAGAAGATCTCGGTTTTAAACTGAATACCATCGTCTAATAGTAGCCAGAATAAAGTTAAAAGGACGGCACCGGTATAGAAGGGGTTAACCACACACACACACACAGGTTCGCAGAATATTGGACAGACAAACGTTTAGCAGCTTGACAGATAACAATTAACCACACTTCCACAATCAGACACACTCGAGATTCCCAGTTAACTTACAACACTGATTATCAAAGTCAACCTGTTCAGTACCGGTCATGCCTTTCATTTGTTTGATGTAAGCTACGTTTAGACGATTTTATAAAGCTTAGGAAAGATATGGGGTACCGTAGCTAAAAGGATTAATTGAGGTAGTTTGCAGCCTTTTACTTGGTATACACCCTTTCTAAGCTGATCACAATCGGCTAATAGTTGCCAGAATGAAAAGGACGTCACCGGTACTGAAAGGGTTACGGCAGGCAACAAACAAACTCGCACGACTTCCCCGAACTATGCCATTTCGAGGAAGCCCACAAGATACCCCAAGATACCGATAGCGATCTTTTCACGTGTGTTATCACCGAGTATATGAAGTGCCAAACGAACGTATTATAATGCGAACACAAGCACATTAAGGGGAGACTGACCGTTTGTTTGGTCTATTAATTCATTTATTCATATATTATATAGTTTCCTCCCTAGACCTCCATCAAGCTTAGAAACACACCCCCTAGACCCCCCCTTCAAGATAAATTTGTACATTTTTCGGTAGAAAAATGTCCCGGCAAAAGGCCGGTTCCTCTTAAAATTGCAGGCTCGCTTTCGCTCGCCAGGAAATAATCGCCACCTAAATGGCACGAAAGGTCCTAATATTGACAAAGAAATGGGGCATAAAGTCTTAAAATCGTCAAAAAATGGGCCGATCGTCTTAAAATCTGAAAATTTATGGGGCTAAGCATGAGGGAGAAGGGGGTCCAGAAAAACGGCCCATCCTCCCTTAAGCCGGTATCACACGAGCGCTCCTTCCCTCAACATTTATCCTCAACACTGGTCTGACAGCTTATGAGTTTAACATTTAAAATATTTCGGTCAACTAAATTCATCTATCACCAGTCATACCAGTGTAACATATTCCTGAAATGTTGCCAGCAAAATGTTGATCATCAAATGTTGACTGTAGAAGCTCTCGTGTGATACCGGCTTAACCCCTTCTGTACCGGTTATGTACTTTTCATTATATTCTGGCAACTACCATATTAAACAGTTTTGTACAGCTTAGGAAGGACGTCTACTCATTAAAAGGCTACAGACTATCTCAATTAATCTTTTTAGCTGCGGTACCATATTTCCTTCCTAAGCTTCGTAAAATCGTCTAAAAATAGCAAAAATAAACAAACAAAAAGACATCACCGGTACAGCAGGGGTTAAGGATAATGTCGGGCATGTTGGCAGAGAGGTATCCTGACCAGCAGGATTCGAACTCACTCACTCCAGGTAGTTTGGTCACCGTAACCACTCGATCACTAGCGGATATATGGGAAGCCATCTTAGTTCCTATTTGAAGAACCAGGTTATAGTCTCGTGGAGGACTATGCCTTCATACACGTGGAGGACTATGCCTTCATACACGTGGAGGACTATGCCTTCACCGTCTGAACATCATCGGTAGTCCTAATTGCAGGTGGTGCTCTCGGCCTGAGACGATCATCTATGTCATCGCCCACTGCCCGCGCTTTTACTCCCACCGCCTGCTCCTCCAGGAACGTCTTCGTCACCTGGGGATCCGTGATTTATTGCTTCCGACCATCCTTGGAGGCAGGGGCCTCACCGAGGGAGTACGGGTGCGGGCCGTCCGGCTGGTCTGCGCCTATCTGAAAACGACCGGCCTGGTGCATTGCATGTGAAGACTGTACTGCCACACAGGAGACAGGGCAATTAACGGACGGGATTCTTCGTCTGATCGCCCTTAAAAGACTCCAAGAACTATGCCTTCATACACGTGGCGAGATTTTTAGACTTCAACCATGACAATTTTACACATTCCCACATTTTAGGAGGAACCGGCCTTGGCCGGGAAATTTTTCTACCGAAAATGTACAAATTTATCTTGGAAGGGGGGTCTATTTTTTTTTTTTTTTTAAAGCTTGATGGAGGTCTAGCAGGAAAAAAAAAACTAAATAAATAACAAATAAATATACCAAACAAATAATTATTATATACTACCCCCTTATAAATCCTAAAATCCAACAATTGACAATGTCAGCAGGGAGGGAAGGAGTGAAACAGGAAGGGGGGCTAATGGGAAATTGAGTAATCATGATGAGGACATGTCAGTTTACCCTCATCTCTCTCTCTCTCTCTCTCTCTCTCTCAAAAAAAAAAAAAAAAAAAAAAAAAAAAAAATCTAATAACGTACCTGAAATAACGGGCGATGACAAAGGTAGTTGAGTTGGTGTGACCCGCCCGGACATCATTAACGAGCTGGCTAGGTTGTCCATCGTGGCTTCTGTCGATATCAACCCGTCGTCGTGTAATCTGAGGGAGTGGTCGCTTAGGATATTTTCTAGGAAGGAGGATATACAGCTTGGAGGCGTAGTAGTATAGGTGCTGTAGGATTCGGTGTCCATGGTATTATCTAGGGGTTCGGTGTTCAACGGTGCGGTGTTCCATTCCGCGTCCGGTTGCCCGTTGTAGTAGCGCTTCTTGGGAATGGCTAACACCCCTTGCGATAAACATGGGTCGTGAACTGAATTTCTTCCCATTTTCTCTCCGTTCTCTGAAACACTGCTGAAAGTTCTGGATCTCGGCCGGTGCATCACTTTAGAACTTTCACCCCACATACACAGCGATTCTTTCCTTTCTAAATTTATATTTAGGGTATTCGGATTTCCCTTCCAAATCAAAGGTTTTTATTTATTTATTTGCTCCACTTTTACGCTTAATTAATAGAGATCGAGCTTTTCCTTGTTTAATATCGAGACTCACCAAGATTTGAATCCTGCTGGTTTTCAATAAAGTTCGATCAGGTTGTCAAAAGCTGGCGATGCTTCCAAATTTACTTAACTTGATTGGTAGTAAACACAAGGCGAGTACAGCACATCTTTCACAAACTCTGCAACATAAAGAGAAAAACATGAACACGTAAGCACATCAAAAACTTCCACTATGTGCACCGCTCATCGATAAGTAGCCTATATACGAACAGGGTGGCACAGCATTTAGTTGTCCAGTCGAAATATTGCTAACGCCTAACCAAGGAAACCAAATTCTGGCCCCCACCCTCTCTCTCTCTCTCTCTCTCTCTCTCTCTCTCTCTATATATATATATATATATATATATATATATATATATATATATTATATATATGTTTATTGGATGACAAATATAGCTGACAGGGCTAAGATTCGAACCATACAGGCAGGAGGTCCAGCCACCCACACCACCACGAGAGTTAAAAGAAGGAATTTGATACTTCTATCTTTCTATCTTTTAACTCTCGTGGTGGTGTAGGTGACTGGACCTCCTGCCTGTACGGTTCGAACCTTAGCCCTGTCAGCTATATATATATTCTTTGTTCTCATAAATAAAACAAAACATAGACAAACTTGAAATGAAGGAGGTGGACACGATTTACAAGCCCAAATATTCATAAATGTAAAATTATTAAGCTTGCATGGCTAATTGAAATATTTTATGCAATATTTAATACATCTGATCAATGGAACGCTTCATAAACAACTGGCGCGTCAGTCTTCCTATTTAACGCCTGGAGAAGAGTCACTGAAGTTCTCGAAAAGGGGCTCCTGACCTGACGCTATTCTTGACTTACAGTGTGCTGGCTTAACCCCTTCTGTACCGATGATGTACTTTTCATTCCATTCTGGTAACTATTAGACGATTTTGTACAGCATATGAAGGACGTCTACTCATTCAAAGGCTGCAGACTATCTCAACCCTTTTATCTACCATATATCTTTCCTAAGCTTCATAAAATCGTCTAAATGTAGCTATAATAAAAAAAGACGTTGCCGGTACAGAAGGGGTTAATAATCCAGGAGGGTTGATAGCCTCTGAATTCTTATGTTAACTAAATAACCTGGAGAGCAAACTCACTCGTATGAACCAGTGTGCAGCAAACTCACTCGTATGAACCAGTGTGCAGCAAACTCACTCGTATGAACCAGTGTGCAGCAAACTCACTCGTATGAACCAGTGTGCAGTAATACACTGCCAAATTGGATGAACTTGTGGCAGGAATGACGCACCACTTCTGTACCTGAAACGAACACGACCAACGGGGAAATATTTAGCACACCCAGATGAGGCGATTTGTACACTCAAGACAAACCCTGATCCAATATGTACCCTTGAACAGCAAAACGAACCTCGTAATATATATATTATGTAACACATTAATAACAAACAAATAGATTTAGTTCTGGTTAGCTTCAAGAACACAAGGCACGGATTTATGCCCTAGAGTGTACAGTGATGGTCATAAATACCTGAACACCTCTTTATGGTAAAAGCTAGACGGTTAGCACTAACTATTAACACCGCTCAACCGATCGTTAACATAATATATATATATATATTGGCGTACTACAGCTCGTTCACTATTGATTTGATATTATTTTGTACTTGTATAATTATTCACCGGGCCTGGAATAGTTCAGTAATCCGGCTCGGTATGGACAGATTAGGTTAGGACGGACTACTTACGAGCATGAGTGTCTGCCGTGCCATGTGTTGCAATAGTGCCGACGTCATACGGTATATAACTATCTCGGTGTAAGTGACATGTACCAGTCGGTGTGATATCGAATAATGGTGCAATGCCAGACCAATATCGTGTAACACCACTTGATGTAGTTTAAGGGGTAGCGGTTGTTTTGTTTATATAGTTTCATCGCTAGACCTCCACCAAGTTTAAAAAACACTCCCTAGACCCCCCTTTCAAGATACATTTGTAAGTTTTTCGGTAGAAAAATGTCTCAGTCGAAGGCCGATTCAGGCTCGCTATCGCTCAACAGGAAACAAATCCCGACACCTAAATAGCACTAAAGGTCTTAAAATTGACAACGAAATGGGGGCGAAAGGTGTTAAAATCGCCAAACTAATAGGCCAAACGTCATAAAATCTGAAAACTAATGGGGCTAAACATGAAAGAGAAAGGGGACCAGAAAAACGGCCCATTTCCCCTTAACACCCCTTGCTGTGATTTAACCAGTTGTATCATGACAATAGAGATCACTATAGTCTATTCGCTGTAAGTAGGCGAGAAATCATGACCTCTGTCCTCTGTAACTCAAAAAGGGCTAGAGCAAATTGGCTGTAAATTTTCACATCTATTCCTTGACTGACTCGCCAAATGGTGGACATATTAGTTCGATTACTCTAGTCGTTTTTATGTTACAGAGGTTAGAGGTCATGATTTTTCGCCTACTTACAGCGAATAGACTATAGTACCACCAGCATGAACACCAATACGAGAATGTCAGGAATTTGGCTTTCAATTTATTTTATACAACCCGTCTGATGTTTGATGTATTGAGTTATTGGTGTTAAGAACGATGAAATAAAGAAGACAAAATAAATAAATATATATATATATATATATATATATATATATATATATATATATATATATATATATATATATATATTATAGAGGATATCGATTGATTATGCCACTTCCATAATTCGAGTTAGGTGAAGTCCACTACTACTTAAGAGTGGGCTAGAGACTATAGCATTCAAGATAGTGGAGTCTTAGAAAAGGGGCTCAAATTCTGACGGTATTCTTGTTTTACAGTGTGCTGGCTTAATAATCCAGAAGGGTTGATAGCCTCTGAAGTCCAATTATATTCTAACTACGGCATCCGAGTGTACAGGTATAGCCTTTTCCCAAGCGGTAGACAATATCAGATCAATTACTCAAGACCTTTCTGGGTTAAGGGGGGGGATGGACGTAAATATTTGCATATTTATGTATATTTTATATTACTTTCTTAGTTTCCTCCCTAGACCTCTATCAATCTCCCCCCCCCCCCCCCCCCCCAGATAAATTTGTCCCTATTTCGATAAACATGTCCTGGGCCGGTTCCTCTTAATTTACAAGCTCTTTATCGCTCGCCAAGACAAAATCAACACCTAAATGACACGACAAGTATTAATATTGACAAAGAAATGGGGCGAACGGTCTTAAAATCGCCAAACTAATGAGCCGAACTTCATAAAATCTGAAAACTGTCTTGGTGGTGTAATGGTTAGAGTGTTTAAAAATCTGTGTGTGATAACCCAGGTTCGAATCCCAGTGGATCACATATATACTTTCATTAATTTCATTGGAGGTGTTTGGTGTTGTGGTGAAATTAATACAAAATATAGATTAGACGACTTCATTCAGTTTAAAAAGGGCCTCCAGCAATAAAAAGGCGTCGAATTATCTCACTTAACCCTTTTTAGTACCACAGATCCTTCTTAAACTGCTCACAATCGTCTAAATATAGCTAGGATTAAATTAAAAAGACGCCGCCGGTAAAGAAGGGGTTAAGAGAGGTCGAGGGGTCGGGATTTCAACACCTATAAACGAATAGACTATACAGACCACCATCTCCCATTTCCTGGGTTTTACCGTTGACTGCAACGAATGTAGTAGTTTCAAAGCGAAATTTCCTGTATATTTCCCACGATATTATCGTTGTAAGTGTTACAATATCTTGTTTAATTTTTTCTGTTTTCCTTGTGTCCTAATATGGGATGAATAAGATAAATAAATGAGCATATATATATATATATATATATATATATATATATATATATATAATACACTTAAGGGGGTAGGATATATTTATTTGTTTATTTATCTATTTATTTATATTTTTTTAAGTTTCCTCCCTAGATCTCCATCAAGTTTATTAAAGTATCCCCCTTCGAAATATATTTTTACATTTTGTCGGTAGAAAAATGTTCCTCCAAAATTACAGGTCGCTATCGGTCGCCAGGAAAAAAAAATTGACATCTAAATGGCACGAAAGGTATTGATATTGAAAATAGAAATTGGACGAAAGGTCTTAAAATCGACAAACTAACGGTCCGAGCGTCTTGAAATGTCAAAACTTATGGGGCTAAACATGAAGTTTCGAGAAGGGGGACAGAAAAAGCAACTACTTCCCCTTTAAGAAACCGTAATATAAAATAAGGTCGTCAAACGTCATAAATTACGGTCGATTACAGTTATTTTTACCGATATGTTTTATCTAATATGCTGTGGGTATTGCTGACACCAAACTTACGGCGTTTATTGTTAAAGGAGCCCACCTCACCGTTTTTCTCTTTCTCTCCCTCTCTCTTTGGCTTGTATCCATTCGGCCCCACTCAGCCTACTGTGTTAAAGCGTTTACCCCCATCCAGGTGTCAATATTTTCCTGGCGAGCGGGAGCGAGCTAGCATATATATATTTTTGTTTTGACAGCAAGCTAAATTTGTAAATTTTTCGATAGAATAAATGTCTCCGGCGAAGCCGGATTTCTTCATACAATGCTGAACACCTGGATGGGGATAAACGTCTTAAAACAGTTGGCTGAATGGGGCCGAATGGATACAAGCCAGGGAAAGAGAGAAAAGGAGAGACAGATAAAAACAAAAGCCGGTGACCCCCCTTAAGATACGACTGTCATCAGGAATCGTAAAGCCGGTGACCCCCCTTAACCCGTGGAGCCCCGGCTAGTTTTGTAATGTTTGCGCACCAGAACCCGGCCGGTTTTCAAAAAATGGTTTTATTCCAGAAACAATAGCGAATGGGTTAGGAATGAAGGAAAAACCACGAAAAAACGCTCAAAAAGCTTAAAAAATGGTCCTACAGAGCCCCCGAAAATGGATTTTACAAGAGTAAAAAATTGAAGGCAATTATCCCAAAAAAACAGGTTATTGCACGCTCGCGCGCACGCACGTGGACTTTGAGAGTTTTCAACCATCGGCACGGTTGCGTGGGATACGTACACAGTTCCCATACAAATCTGAGCCCTCTTGAGTGGCTACACCTGAGGTTACTGTCGGCGCAATTAGGGTGACGCGTCAGGCGCGTCTCTGGGGCTGTGCGTTACATACATCGCCGACGCGTCAGACGCGTCGCTGGGGCTGTACGGGTTAAGATACGACTGTCATCAGGAATCGTAAAGCCGGTGACCCCCCTTAAGATACGACTGTCATCAGGAATAGTAAAGCCGGTGACCCCCCTTAAGATACGACTGTCATCAGGAATCGTAAAGCCGGTGACCCCCCTTAAGATACGACTGTCATCAGGAATCGTAAAGCCGGTGACCCCCCTTAAGATACGACTGTCATCAGGAATCGTAAATGCTTGGAATATTCGGGCCCAGCATTCCCAGGGTTATCACACCAAAATATACAACCCGGCAGATTATACTTCAACGTCCTTTTAACATTATTCTGGATACTATTAGACTATTATATTCAGCTTAAGCAGGACGTCTACACATTAAAAGGCTACAGACTATCTCAATTAATCCTTTTGGCTACCATTTATCCTTCATAGGCTTCAACAAATCGTTTAATTAAATGTAACTGAAATCAAAACAAAATACGTCACCGGTACTGAACGGGTTAAAAGTCTCTAGCAATCGCTAAATTATAGAACATACAAACTATTGTTAGAAGAATGACACTCGATTATTGCCTGATATTCGTTCAAGTCTGCTGAATAGGCCTATAGCTGGAATTAATGTTTTTAGTTGTTAATAATTACCGCTAGATCGAAGTCAACACCTGTAGACTTAGTCAGGTGGTGAGGGTATTGAGGGATAAGCCTTTACAACGGAACCTCGGAGCTACTTTCTACTTTCCTATTTTCTGAAGAGAGGGGAGGAGTGCTGGAGAGAGAGAGGAAGCTGTTGGAGTGGCTTTGTTGTGTGTGTAGGCCTATAGTCTATATAGTTAAGTAGGAGAAGGAGTGTTGGAGAGAGAGGAAGCTGTTGGAGTGGCTTTGTTGTGTGTATATAGTCTGTATAGTAAAGTAGCTAAATTGGCAACACAGCTGGCAACCACAACAAGCGGAGTGACCTTGGCAATATTGAGTGTATATGACATGCACGGACCTGCTCCTGCTGGTAATGGTGCAAGCTTTAGTACCGTCTAGAATCTAGTTATATCCTGTCCTAGCTTTGTTCCGGTCACAGACTGACGCAACAAATATACCGGTTTATAAAGGTATTCAGGTACAGTTGTCTACAGGAATTCGTATACACTGAATTTATGCATGGATAATAAAATGGTACGATTGAAGTACAGTACGTGTGGCATGTCGTATGTAGTGGAATGTTATACCTACCACAGATCCTTCTTATTTTTTTTATTTTTTTTGTTCTATGTGAGTGAGGGAGACAAAAGGCAGAACTGCTGCACACAATCGTCTAAATATAGCTAGAATACAATTAAAAACACTTCGCCGGTACAGTCGCGCTGATAAGTCACGTCTAGGCACCAAGTATGTTTTGATCAATAATTGGTATCAGCAATATCCAAGCTTCATTTCTTCATATCGAGTGAAATATATACACATGTTCCTACACTTACCCACCCTATTCAACATCTGACAGACATTAATACAGCACAGAGCGAGCCAAACGTAATGACAGCTGGGACATGACTTATTAGCGCCATTGTATAGTTGTTCTTATGAATTCGCACACACTGATTTTATGCATGGGTAGTAAAATGGTACGATTGAAATAGGTGTGCAATTTTGTATGTAGTGAAATGTTATACCTACCACAGACCCTTCTTAAACTGCACAAAATCGTCTAAATAATGCTAGAATAAGATATAAAAAAAACTTCGCCGGTACAGTAGGGGATAGACCAACAATAAAACAAATAATAATAAAGTAGGTGTGCAGTGTTCGCATTACAAAAGAAAAAAAAATGCATACGCAACTCTGCGACCTAGAATTCTGCAAGTAGTATTGAATCTTAGGTAAAATCGGTTTATATAAAGTGTATACAGATTATATATATGTATATATATATATATACAGTATATATCGCAAACACACATGAGCTACTAAATGTGTTTATACTCACAGCCGGACTTGAACCACCGACAGTCAGAACAAGTGCCCATACTTTGATCCACTATACCAAGGCGTGATAGAAGATACTTGTGTGCAGTGGATTAAAGCATGGACACTCGTCCTGACTGTTGGTGGTTCATGTCCGCCTATGAGTATATATAAATAATTACATTTATGATCACATTGAATCTTAACCATTGGAAAATTTATCTATAATGTCAGAGTAACACTTTTTTTTAATATGGGTTTATTCAAATTTTAAATATATATAAGAAAGAAATAGAGACCATAATATGCGACCTTCACCATTCACCTTGACCTTTACATAACAAAAACACAACATTTGGACAATCGTTGCATTGACCAACCGAATTTGCCAGCAAAATTTGGTGACGATACATTAACCCGTTCAGTACAGTTCTGTCGGTTTCATTTCATACTGGATATTAAGAACATTTTATTTAGTTTATGAAGGGCCTCCATAAAATTAGCAGGCTTTCAACTATCTTAATTAACCCTTTTTTCTACCACAGATCCTTCATAAGCTCCACAAAATCGTCTAATTATAGCTAGAATTCAATAAAAAGACGTCACCGGTACACAAAGGGTTAAACAGTCTAGGAAGAGTTTAAAGAAAATTATTAACACCCTTCTTTTGACCATGATCTTTAACCTTAAGTATTATAATATATATGTATATGATTGAAGTATATGTCATTTAAGTAAAATGCAACTAACAGTCGTCAGCTTATCGAAAATTGAGTATTTTTTTTTTATGATGAAGGTTAACTTTTGACCTTGGCCTGTGACCTTGACTTTTATGTAGGATTATATATTTTTTGCTTTGATGTAACCCTAGGAAATCAAAGAAGTTTATCAAATTTCATTAAAGATCTTCAGTTAGTTTCAGAGGTAATAAAGGAATAGTTGACCTTGACCTTTGCCCTTCATCTTGACCTTCATGATGTCTGAAAATTTAAAATTAAATTTTCCCTTAAAGCACAACTGTCTCAACGAATGTTGTGAAGTTAACATGAATAGTAAAGAAATTAGCATATTGACCTTATATTTGACATTGACCTGTGACCTTGACCTATCAAATGGAATTACAGTATGTTTATTCTTGTATGACCTTGGTCTAGGCATTCCGAATATGCATGATATGCCTAATGAATCTTACATTAAATAGGAAATACTAGTAAAAATCATATTTCGACCTTTAACCTTGACATTTGACCTTGACCTTCGACCTTAATTTTTTTTTATCAAGGATTTAGTTAGCTTAACAGCAATGTTCGTATTAACTAGCATTATGAATATGGTGTAATTCGTATAAAAACTTATTGATTACAAATAGTGGTCATATACTGTGACCTTGTCCTTTGACCTTTGACTAAAAATAAAATACATATATTTGGATGGTCGTCGCATTGACCAACGGAATTTGCCTGTATAATTTGGTGACAATACATTAAACAGTCTAGGAGGAGTTTAGGGAAAATGACAAATACTCTTGTTTTAACCTTGACCTCTGACCTTAACTATTACAATATTTATGTGAAATTTGATATATATGATATTTAAGTAATAGGCCATAACACAGCCAGTTTTCCAAAATTTTAGTAATCTTTTTTAATAAACATTAAAAGTTTACCTTTGACCTTGACCTTTATGTAAGAGTACATTTTTGTTTGCATTGACATTGCCCATGAAAATCAAATAAGCATGCCTAATTTCATTAAAACCCATCAGTTAGTTTCATATACTGTATATTAATAGAATAGTTGACCTTGACCTTTGACCTTTATCTTGAACTTTATGTCTCAACATTTATTATTTTCCTTTTCACTTAAAGTGCAACTATCTCACCAAATTTTGTGAAGTTTGCATGAAAAGTAAAGAAAATAGCATATTGACCTTTTATTTGACCTTGACCTTTCATATGGAATTGAATAGTTTATTGTATGACCTTGGCCTTGGTATTACGAATATACATGGTAAGCCTAGTGAGAATCTAACAGTTAGTATAAAAAATACTAGTAAAAAAACTATTTTGACCTTTGACCTTGAACTTTGACCTTACCCTTTAGAATATTTATCTAAAATTTGGGCATTACGATATCAAGGTTACTAGTAACTTGTTTAGTGAAAATGAAGACATTTGGATAAAACTAAGAATAAATAGTATAAGCTGACCTTTCACCTTGACCTGTGACCTTGACCTTTATGGAAGAGTAAATTTGTTTGTTCATTGACATTGCCCAGGAAAATCAAATCATATATATTTATAGAATAGTTAACCTTGACCTTTGACCTTGACATGTCTCAACATTTATTATTTTCCTTTTCATTTAAAGTGCAACTTTCTCACAAAATTTTGGGAAGTTTGCATGAAAAGTAAAGAAATTAGTATATTAACCTTTTACTTGATCTTGACCTGTGAATTTGACCTTTCATATGGAATTGTATAGTTTCTTGTATGACCTTGGCCTAAGTATTCCGAATATACATGGTAAGTCTAGTGAGAATCTAACAGTAAATATAAGAAATACTAGTAAAAAACTTATTTTGACCTTTGGCCTTACCCTTCAGAATATTGATCTAAAATTTGGTCAATAAGATATTGAGGTTAACAGTAACTTGTATAGTAAAAAATATGAAATTTGAGTAAAAACTAAGACACATGAAATATTGACCTTATTTTGAACCTTGACCTTTGACCTTAAGCTTTAAGTTAATTGAAAATTTCTTTTTAACTGACCTTCGCATTGACCAAATGAATATACTTGTGAAATTTGGTGAAAATCCATCGAACGGTCTAGGAGGAGTTTCCGGACGGACGACGACGACGACAGACAAGCTGACTGATGGTGCACAGTATACGGGTGGGATCTGTGTGCGCGATACCACTCTGCTTCGCAGAGTTGATAATAAATAAATAAATAAATCACAAACCTGGGCTACCATAAACCCCTTCAGTACCGGCGACGTCTTTTCAGTTATATTCTGGCTATTAGACGATTGTATTCAGTTTATAAAGGGCCTCCAGCAATTAACAGGTTTCGAACGATCCTAATTAAGGTAGCCCACCTCGCTTTTATTCTCTTTCTCTCCCTCTCTCTTTGCCTTGTATCCATTTGGCCCCATTCAGCCTACTGTTTTAAGACGTTTACACCATCCAGGTGTCAATATTTTCCTGGCGAGCGATAGCGAGCCAGCATATATATATATATATATATTTGTTTTGACAGCAAGCTAAATTTGTACATTTTTCGATAGAAAAATGTCTCCGGCGAAGCCGGATTTCTCCATACAATGCTGGCTCGCTATCGCTCGCCAGAAAGAAATCGACGCCTGGATGGGGTTGAACGTCTTAAAACAGTTGGCTGAATGGAGCCGAATGGATACAAGCCAGGGAAAGAGAGAAAAGGAGAGAAAGAGAAAACAAAACCGGTGACCCCCCCTTAGCCATTTTATACTACTACAGATCCTTCTTAAGCTGCAGAAAATCGTCTAAATACAGCAAGAATTAGATATAACAGACGTCGCCGGTACAGAAGGGGTTAACGCATCATTATAGTATATTGTATATTCTGGCAACTATTAGACGATTTTATTCAGCTCAGGAGAGACGTCTACTAGATCATTATCACAGTTAATAATTGTAGCCATTATATATCACTCCTAAGCTTCATAACATCTTCTAAATGTAACTGACATCAAATATAAAAAGACGTCACCGGAATTGACCACTTGCGAGTTTCAGGCTATAAGGAAGTTGGAGCCGTAGACATCAATATAAAACAGAAATGCACTAATGATGTAGGTTTCTGATGGATGGAAAGTATGATTAATAAATTTGTATGGGTTGATAAATGCACTAGTACAACCGTATTTTAGCTGGTAATTCTGCTAAATATCGATGTCTACAGCTTCAACTTCCTTATAGCCTGAAACTCGTAAGTGGTGAATTGATAGGGTTATTGATCGTCAGCCCCAGCACTTGTCCCAGGTTGTTGTCTCGGGAACTATACACTTGGCAACACTGTAAACAACTGTACACTTGGCAACCCACACATAACAAAACCACTCCAACAGCTTCCTCTCTCTCCAACACCCCTTCTCCCCTCTCTAAACTCTTCAGAAAATTAGGAAAAGTAGAATGTAGATACGAGGTGCCGTTGTAAAGGGTTATCCCTCAATACCTTCACCTGGCCTGACCTGTGCTAATTGGGTTTATGCTGTTGTAAACTAATATTAAGGGGACACTGGTTAGTTTTGTGGGTCTATTCATTTATATATTCACTTTTTTTTTTTTTTAGTTTCCTCGCTAGACCTTTATCAAGCTTTAAAATTGCACCCCCTAGACCCCCTTTCCAGATAGATTTGTAAATTTTTCGGTAGAAAAATGCCCCAGCCGAAGGCCGTTCCTCTTAAATTACAATTTCAATTACATGATTTGAACTATAAACCATAATTGTATCTTCACATGTACAATATCAAAGCCTATAGTCTATTGTTTTGTCCAGCTGAGGGTAAATTGTCATGTTTCTATCTTTGTATAAGGTAGATTTTGTAGCGAAATACGATGTTAATTATGACACAGCCATCGTAGTTTCATATATTATGACACAGCCATCCTAGTTTCATATATTATGACACAGCCATCGTAGTTTCATATATTATGACACAGCCATCGTAGTTTCATATATTTCCGTTAAGTATCGATACATCAGCTACTAAATTATTCAATTTACCATCAGCTGGGGAAACAAAATAGAGTAGGCCTATAGAAATATTGGACTCGGGTTTCGTTTGACAGCCTTGCTATACTGTATATTACTTTAACACTCTCTGGTCCGACGTCTTGTGGGTTATGATATTTTGTTTATTTTTTTTGTATTTCCGAATTCTTTATCTTCCCTTTCGTTGTTGTTGTTGTTGTTACGGAAAGGGGGGGGGGGGGAGTTGAAAGTTTGTGTAAATGACTCAAGGGTGAAATGGTACCAAGGCACACATATCCTACATATCAGCATATATATGAATTGTATTACATACACACATACAGAGAGAGAGAGAGAGAGAGAGAGAGAGAGAGAGAGAGAGAGAGAGAGAGAGAGAGAGAGAGAGAGAGAGAAAATCTGACACATACAGTCGACTCCAAGTACCACCACACCACCATCACCCCTCACTTACCCAACACACGGATCGCTTATACTTGGTGTTAGTAAGAGCTCTCTGTCTACACGTCCTCTATGCTCGGTGACTTGACAAATACTAACCAGTAACCAGAGTGAGCACTGCACCGCCACCGAATATAATGGTACAAAACGTTTTGCTAACCAGGATTCCTTGAAGGGGAGAAGGTTGCCAATATAGCTCCGTTCACACTAGATATAGAGGTAAATACTTCGATCTAGAGGCACATTTTTACAGCTAGGGCATAGATTCTAGCGATATTCTGGAGATTTGAGCCATTTTAGAGCGATATTCTAGAGGTTGTTGCTTTATTCTAACGGTTTTCAGCATTTATATACTATCTAGCGTACTTGATTTGGCAACCTTGATTTTATCGTATATTTAAGGGCAGACTTTAATTAAAGAGCCAGTTCTCGAACGGGCTCCAGTCCTAGCGCTATTCTGGACTTACAGTGTGATGGCTTAGAATACCAACCTAAAGACCTCTCCTTAAGGGATGATGGGCCGGTTTTCTGGACCACTTTCTCCCTCATGTTTTGCCCCATTAGTTTTCAGATGCTAAGATGTTTGCCCCATTAGTTAGTCGATTTTAAGACCTTTCGCCCCATTTCTTCATCAATATTTAGACCTTTCGTGCTATTTAGGTGTCGATTTTTTCCCTGGCGAACGATAGTGAGCCTTTAATGTTGGAAAAACCGGCCTTCGGCCGGAAATTTTTTCTACCGAAAAATGTACAAATTCGTCTAGAATCTAATGGATTTTTTTTTTTTAAATTTGATGAAGGTCTAGGAAGGAAACTAGAACAATAATGAATACATGCAAAAATCGCCCAAAAAGTGAACCAGCCCCCTTTAAACCCTACTATTAGACATTTCATTCAGTTTAAAAACGGCCTCAAGCAATGAACAGACTTCGAACGATCTCACCTAACCATTATTACCACCACAGATTCTTCTTAAACTTCCCAAAATCATCTGAATATAGCTAGAATAAACTTAAAAATACCCTGCCGGCACAGAAGGGGTTAAATACGTTTGCCTGGAGTCCTCAGACGTTCGTCCCCCCCCCCCCCCCCCCCCCCCCTGTTTCTGGACGTTCATTGACCCTTTTACCCTCTCAGTAGTAAGACGCCTTTTTAGACTATCATTAGACGGTTTCATTCAGCTTGGGAAGGCCCTCTAAGAATCAAAGAGGTAAATCATAGCTTGGGTAACCCACTGACACGTTTTCACGTTTCACCCCATAAGTTTAGCACGAATAAGATGCTTTACCCCATTCTGGTGTCAATTTTTGTTTTGAGGAAGTGATAGCGAACCCTGCAGCTTAAAAGAAAGTGGCCTTCAGCCGGGACAATTTCTATCGAGTATATTTTCTTACAAATTTAGCGTGATGGGGGTCTAGGGTTTTTTTTTTTTTTTTTTTTATAGTTTAAAGGAAGTCTGAGAAGGCGTTTTTATTTTCTTATTTTTAGCCTCGGAGACAAACTAAACTACAGTGGTCGAAACGGCAAAAGCAAGCTAAATGGCAAAAGCAAGCTAAATGGCAAAAGCAAGCTAAATCCATAATAATTATTAAACAAAATATTATAATACACCCCCTCCCCCTAGCGGATCAGGGTGTAAGGCAATAGACAGATAGAATATATTATTTGATCGTGAGACATCTACACTAAGTTTAATTATATTATCTATTGTAGGCCAAAATACAATACAATGGAGTTATTTTGTACTGAAAAGTTATAGGAAGAATAAAAATCTGAATGATTAAAAAGAAAATCTCTCTCTCTCTCTCTCTCATATATATACTGTATTATATATATATATATATATATATATATATATATATATATATATATATATATATATATATATATATATATATATATATATATATATATATATATATACAGTATATAATCTATAATAATAATAAGTCTACGGATGAAACACAACACATTTGGCAAGTTATGTAACAAGATTAAGGTGGTAGTACTCGCTTTTTATTAACCCCCTTTCTCCCTCATGTTTAGCATATTAGTTTTGAGGTTTTAAGACGTTCGTTCCGTTAGTTTGGCGATTTTGACACCTTTCGCCTCATTTTTGTGTCATTTAGGTGTCGAAATTTTCCTTGCGAGCATTAGCGAGCCTCTAATTTTCGAAGGAATCGGCCTTCGGCCGGGATATTTTTCTATCGAAAAATGTACACATTTATCTTGAAAGGGGGTTTAGGGGGGGTTTTTCTAAGCTTGATGGAGGTCTAGCGAGGAAACTTTAAAATATATTAACATATAAATATATAGACCAAAAACCAAGCACTTACCCCCTTAAGGTTTTCTCACAAATTATATATATAGGCCTATATATATAATTATATATATAGGCCTATATATAATTATATATATAGGCCTATATATATAATTCAAGGTACCCGCACAACATAAAGGAGGGTTATTATATTTTATATTTATTTTCTTTTATATTATTGCATATACAGTATACATGTCTTTAGTTTGTTCCCTAGACCAAACTTAAAAAGGCACCCCCAAGACCTCCTTCGAGAAATATTTGTACATTTTTCGGTAGAAATATGACCCGAACGAAGGACGGTTCCTAGGTTCATTATGGCTCGTTATCACTCGCAAGGAAAATAAATCGTAAATGGCACGAAAAGTCTTAATATTGAACAAAGATATGAAAATCGCCAAACTAATGGAGTAAATGCCTTAAAATCTCATATCTAATGAGGCTAAACATGAGGGAGAAAGGGGTCCAGTTAAAGATGAGGATGAATTTAGTACAGACGATTATTATCGTTCAATTATATTCCTTAAGGAGAGATAGGTCGTTTATTCCTTAAGGAGAGATAGATCGTTTATTTGGTCTATTAATTTATTTATTGCTGTATTTCATAGTTTCCTCGCTAGGCCTCCATCAAGCTTAGAAAAACACCCCTTCTAGATAATTTGTACATTTTTCTGAAGAAAAAGGAAACAAATCGACACCTCAAGACTTAGGATCGTATAGTGGATTTAGGAATTAGTTACAAGACAAGTAAAGGGTTGGATTATCTGCCTAAGAGGGAAGCATTTAGATAGTCTCACCTTTGTTGTTAATTCACATGCTATACAGTATATTGTCTACATATATTATAATGGCCACCAGTGAATATATATATATAGACTTAGCTGGTTAGTGGAGCATGTTGATGGATAGTAGGTGCTGGGATGTTTTATATATGGGACGATAGATTTGTCCGATCGCCGGTGTTGATGGTGAGGCGTGTTGTTATTGAGTGGCACCCTTTATAGGGAGAACCTTAGAACGTCAGCTTGGTAACAAGTGAAGCTAGACATGCGCAATAATTCTCGATGCTGCTAACGTTCCTCATATTACTTTAATTACTATATTAAATAGTACTTAATAATTATGGAATACTATATTCTCAAATTAACTCTTTATAGAATAAATGTACACCATAGCCTATACCTTAGTTACCCCTTATATATTATTCATCTGATATACAAACTCAATTAACTTTACATGATACTTTGTGTATATACAGAATTATAGATCACATTTTTAACCAATCCCAACTGGAAATAGAAAGGTCTATCGTGGACACTCGTAAGTCACGATAGAGGATAAACATCTTAAAACAGTAGGCTGAACGTACAGTCGCGTTCAGGAATACTTGAACACCTCCCACTGATAAATAGAAGACCGTGAATGTTAACCCTTTGAAGAACGTGACGCATTCTGACAGTTTATTCTGGCTATTATTAGACGAGTTGTATACAGCTTACGAAGGATGTGGGGGAATATAAGGGTAAAGATCATCTCATTAACCCTTTCACTTCCATATACCCTTCCTAATCTGAATAAAAGCGTCTAATAATAGCCGGAAAACAGAAAAGAAGTGCGTATTGGATCTTGAAAGGGTTAACTATACCCTGTTTCAAATTAGTTGGATATATATATATATATATATATATTATATATATATATATATATATATATATATATATATATATATATATATATATATATATATATATATATATATATCAATATATATATCAATATATATATATATATATATATATATATATATATATATATATATATATATATATATATATATATATATATATATATATATATATATACTGTATATATATATCACGGTACATAATATATTCCGAGTAAAATTACGGGGGGTATGCAATTTTCCAATAACTGACTTAAAAAGGAATTTCCTGATTCAGACATTTCTCATACGTGTGTGTAAAGGATATCAATCAGTTGAATAAGGACTCTTGTGAAAGTTTCCAGAACAGCAAGTATGTTTTACTTTGACACATTCTTGTGAGTTATTATGATGTCTTATTTAATAATGATTGAAGATCTTGCTTGGTTTTGCCAATGTATTTGAGCAATGTATTTCAGTCTGTCCCCTAGGCTAACAAAAATCACCTTTCCCGACTACCTTCAAACTAAAGACTTCCCACACAGACCTCTGTCAAGCTAAATTTATACAAAACTGTCCCGGTCGAAAACCGATTTCTTCTAAGTTATAGGTCCGCTATCGCTCGCCCAGAAAAAAATCGATACTTGAATGAGGTGAATTTATTATTATCGCCAAACTAATGGGGTGAAATGTCTTAAAACATCCAAACAAATGGAGCGAAATGGGAGGTTAAAAAAGACACCCCTTAGACAACATTGGATGAATAATTACATTATTATTAAATCCATTAATATTGATGATTTTGCTTGTTTTTAACATTTTCGAGCATTGTATATTAATTTGTCCCTTAGGTTAACAAAAACATCTTTCAAGACTTAATTAGAAGTAACTAACCTTCTAACTAAATGTGCACATACTATCAATAGAAAAGGACCTCAGAAGCTATACCGGGAGTACTGTATGTACTCACTGCAATTAGGCCAGAAATACTGCCCCCTAACCTCTTTAACTAAATAAAGACAACTAATAATAACAAATATAAGAATAGATAAATACTAAAGCAAATGGGCCATGCAATTCCCTCCTATTCTCTGATTGACTCTCATGAAATTGTAGAAGTATTAGCTTGATTATTCTAGTCCTTTTCAAGTCATATAGGTTAATGGTTAAGATTGCGCGGAACTTCGGTGTGAGTATCCTAGGTTCGAGTCCTTGCAGTGTCACTTGTATTCGTTGATTTCATTAATTGAGTTTAGAAGTAAAGTTGGTTGGTGAAAAAATATGAACTAATTGTAATGAACAGACTACAGGACAAATGGGATATGCCATGTTCATCGAAGACATTTACGAACGATTATTTTGAAACGTTAGTGACTTTTCTTGGTCTTCGGAATATCACATATCCTACTGTGTAATTGAATATATGTATACATATGGATTCCATTAATACATTCGTCATTTCCTTTCTTCTGTTGACCCTTTCAACACCATATGACGTAAATTTAGCTGTGGTTACCATTAGACGATTTTCTTTGGCTTACAATCTACCTCTAGGTCTCAAAGGGGTAAATGCTTCCTAAATAAACAATCTGAGTCACACGGTCCTTCTTAAGCTGCATAAAATCGTCTCAGGTTAGCCAGAATAAATGATAAGAACGGCGTCAGCCTGTTAAGGGGAGGAAGACCGTTTTTCTGGACCATTTTCTCCCTCATGTTTAACCCCAATAGTTTTGAGATTATAAGACGTTCGGCCCATTAGTTTGGCGATTTTAACACCTTTCGCCCCATTTCGTTGTCAATTTTAAGACTTTTCGTGCCATTTAGGTGTCTATTATTTCCTGGCAAGCGATAGCGAGCCTGCAATTTTAAGAGGAGTCGGCCTTCGGCCGGGAAATTTTTCTATCGAAAAATGTACAAATTTATCTTGAAGGGGGGTCTACGGGGTGTTTTTTCTAAGGTTGATGGAGGTCTAGGGAGGAAACTAAAAAATATATGAATAAATGAATTAATAGACCAAACAAGCGGTCTGCCTCCCCTTAAATTATGAAAATAAGGATAATATGGAAACGTGCTTATTACGAAGGCAGAGTCACAATGGCCATGCATCACATACAGTAATTGGATAATTCATTATTTCCTGGGGGTGGGATGACGTGTGATGAATAACACGATAATACATATGACGCAATAACGCATAAAGAAGCAATAATACAAAATGACGCAATAATACATAAAGACGCAATAATACATAATAACGCAATAACATATAAAGACGCAATAATACATAATAACACATAAAACCGCAATAATACAAATTAACGCAATGACACATAAAGACGCAATAATACATAATAACACAATAACACGTACTGACGCAATAATATATAGTACCGCAATAACACGTGAAGACGCACGCAATAATACATAATAACACAATAACACGTACTGACGCAATAATATATAGTACCGCAATAACACGTGAAGACGCAATAATACATAATAACGCAATAACACATAAAGACGCAATAATACATAATAACGCAATAACACATAGACGCAATAATACAAAATGACACAGTAACACATAAAGACGCAATAATACAAAATAACGCAATAACACATAAAGACGCAATAATATATAATAACGCAATAACACATAAAGACGCAATAATAACGCAATAACACATAAAGACGCAATAATATATAATAACGCAATAACACATAAAGACGCAATAATATATAATAACGCAATAACACATAAAGACGCAATAATACATAATAACGCAATAACACATAAAGATGCAATAATACATAATAACGCAAAACACATAAAGACTCAACAATACATAATAAAGCATATTATTATTATTATTATAGAAGCTGTCTAAGCCTCCCAACAGGGTGCAGATACACCTATAAAAGATGAATCCCCACAAAATACCCGTAAGTACTGGAGAGAGACTAAGACAACTAAGAAAAGGGAAAAGGGCTAGAGTAGTTAGAGAGCCCAGAAGAAAAGATCAGTTTGTCAATTAAAACACCATTCTAAAAAGAATAAAAGCAAATCATGATTAAAACAAAAATTTACTGCTGTAATAAAACATTAACTCTGGACTTAAAAGCTGAGATATGGGTTGACTGTACAACCTCGTTTGGCAAATGATTCCAAAAGGGAATCATTGAAGGAATAAAACACCGAGAAAACTGAGATGTAGAAACATTAATTGGAGTCATGGCAAGGTCATTAAGACTCCTCGTAAATCTTGTTGCGCGAATTGGAATAAAAGGTTCTGGTAAAACACTATGCAATGGATGCTGAGTATTGTTAAATATTTTAAATAAAAGACTAAGGGCACCAACCCGACGCCGATGATGAAGATCAAGAGATAGAGCAGGGAGAATAAATTTAATAGAATTAAGAGCTTTATCAAGCAATTTCAAATGACAGTCAGCAGCCGAGTTCCAAACAGGAGAGCAATACTCAAAAAGAGGCAAAATAAAAGCATAAAAAGATTTTATGACTGTGGTTTCACAAGCGAATGTTTTGTAACACTTGCGAAGTAAACCAATCTTTTGAGCAATAGTAGAAGACAAGGAACGAATATGCTTCTCAAATGTCAACTTAGGATCGAGAGTCACTCCAAGCAAACGCAAACCTGACACATCCTCAATTTGTTCACCAGAAACATGCAAACAAGGATGAGGAGCCAAAGTACGTGATCTACTGATTATCATGGAGTGAGTTTTCTTAGCATTAAGCTTCATACCCCAAAGTTCACACCAAGAGGTAATCTTTGCCAAGTCCCTGTTTAGAGATGCTGCAACTTCGATTCTACTCTCTGGAGATGGAATTGATGAGTATAAAGTTATGTCATCGGCATAAGAAACTAGTTTATTTTCAAGCTCAGAGCACAAGCAAGCAATACAAATAATGAAAAACAGAGGCCCAAGCACACTGCCCTGTGGAACACCCGAAACAACAGGCACAGAAACAGAAGTGCACCCATCAACGACAACATGCTGAGACCTGTCTGTCAAAAAATCTTTAAAAATAGATAAAAGACTACCACCAATACCATAAAGTTGCAGCTTATATAAAAGGGCTTTATGATTAACAAGATCAAAAGCAGAACTAAAATCAATAGCCACACCACGAGATTCATACCCTTTGTCCAACGAAGACTGAAGATCATGAGATAAAGTTAAAAGCGCATCGCAAGTACCCAAACCTTTGCGAAAACCAAACTGTGAATTGGGTATTATATCAAGACGATTACAGTATGAAGAAAGGCGTCTAGCTAAAAGCCTCTCAAAGATCTTTGAGAGAATAGGCGTTATGGATATAGGACGATACTCAGATGGGGATGACGAAGCAGTAGCTCCCTTCGGAATTGGAGTGATGCTAGCTTTTCGCCAGCAAAGAGGAAAACTACCAGATTTCAAGAGCAACCTAAATACTATAGCCAATTTAGGTGCTAAGACAACAGCAATCTTCTTAAAGAAGAGATAGAAAAATCCATCTGGGTCAATCCCACCATAAGTGTCAAGATCCAATAAATATTGTCTCAATTCAGCTGATTTGAATGCTATCGACTTTAGATTAGGACTAGGGAAACATGTCAAGGGCAATTGCAATTCCTGATCACTCTGCTTACCTATGAAAATATTAGAAAGCATATTACCCTTAGTTAATGGATCAAAAGAGATAGAACCATCAGAATCACGAAGTGGAGGCATGGTGGAGTCAATTCCAAATAGTGAGGCCTTAAGTGAGGCCCACCATTTATGTGGCTGAGTAGCACCTGCGAGAACTTCCTGCAAATGGGAATTGTAATCCCTCTCGGCTGTACTATATACTCTCTGCACAACTGACCGAAGATGTACATAGTCATCCCAAAGCAACTGGGTTCGATTATGTCTCCAGCGGTGATATGCAGCCTGCTTGTTATTATATGCATGCTTACAGTCGTCATTGAACCAAGCTTTATCTTTAATACGGGATTTGATTAACTTAGAAGGGACTCTTCTTTGCAGGATGTCTAAGAGAGAGTTATTGAGGGATGAAACAGGGTCATCAGATCTTAGTATGTGATTCCAGTGGATATTGGTAACATCATCACATACATTTTCCCAATTAACTCGAGATTTAAGATAGACTTTACGAGATATAGTGATATCTGGCACCGTAAATTCAAGATTGATTTTACAGGTTACAGCATTATGGTCAGAAGTACCTACAGGAGCAAGAACTGCAGTCTCCACAACACCAGGAACATCTGTTAAGACGAGATCAAGACAGTTTCCAGAAATACATAAAGACGCGTCTTCTCCTAGTCTACGTATGAGTCTAGACACCGACTTTTCCCATCTACATTACTCGTTTAAAAAATTTCCTTCCTGGCGCCACCCCTTCCATTAATTAAGGGGAGGTGGGTCGTTTTTGTGGACCCCCTTCTCCCTCATGTTTAGCCCCATTAGCTTTCAGATTTCCAGATGACTTTCCTAAACTGAATAAAATCCTCCAGCAATAACCAGAATAAAGGGCAAGCAACCAGAAGAAAAAGGTATATCTAAAACTAAACAATATCGTCTAACAGTAGCCAGCATACGATATAAAGGAAGGTATACCGTTACGAAAAGGTTCTTGGTCGGGTTCACTTTTTGGGCGATTTTTGCATGTATTCATTATTTTTCTAGTTTCCTCCCTAGACCTCCATCATTTTTGCATGTATTCATTAGTTTTCTAGTTTCCTCCCTAGACCTCCATAATTTTTGCATGTATTCATTAGTTTTCTAGTTTCCTCCCTAGACCTCCATCATTTTTGCATGTATTCATTATTTTTCCTAGACCACTATCAGATTTAATAAAACATCCATTAGATCCCCCTTCTATATTAATTTGTAAATTTTTCGGTAGAAAAATGTCCCGGCCGAAGGCCGGTTCTTCCAGCATTCGCGTTGCCAGGGAAAAAATCGACACCTAAATAGCACGAAAGGTTTAAATATTGACGAAGAAATGGGGCGAAAGGTCTTAAAATCGACTAACTAATGGGGCAAACATCTTAACATCTGAAAACTAATGGGGCTAAACATGAGGGAGAAAGCGGTCCCGAAAACTGGCCCATCCCCCCTGCAAGACACCCATACAGATAAATTAGACTATATTTAGATTTTTGTATGAACATTTAGCTATTCTGATATGATTATTGTTTTTAAGGGGACCAGCCACTTTTTTGTACATGACTGTGCTTAAAAAGGCAATTTTTAGCAACCTGGTATAATATTATGGCATCAACACCCATCCCTCTCTACTCAGTGAAAGTCCTATGGCGAAATTCAGTCTGGAAATTATTTTTTTTGCACTTATTTCAAAACCAGCGAATAAGTTATGCCACATAAGAAATTCCGTAACTCAATAAACAATGGTCATACATAAATTATTTGCACATCACGTGAAAGCCCATTAAAAAACCTTTAAAATAATGTATGATTCATTACTCTAGTGTCACTCGTTCGCTCACACCATGAGATTGAATAATGCATGTTCCCTAACTTTACAAGCGATTTTCTCAAAATTTTATTTCAGTAAGTTAGCGAGCTGTCACGGTCAAAGGATCGATAACGAATAATCGTACATCAACGATTCTTATGTCAAAATAAAGGGCATAAAAATTCCCTACAAACCAACATTTCTCTTTTTTTTTATATTTCTTTCCCAGTTAAACACATCACCCAAATAAATTTGTCGGCAAAAATTAAATAATTTTTGATCTAATTTCAAATTGACCTAATTCCATGATTAGATAAAAATGGAAAAAGTAAAAATGTACGATTGAAATTCAACCTATTGTGAGTACCCTCAATGCAACAAAAAGATCATATAACAAAATTTGTATTTTCCTTTAATTAAAAAAAAATGCTTAATATTTTCACACTAATTCATACCTAACTCAAAAACTAATTACCCTAGAGAATTGAAATTACAGGAATCTCTCTATTTTTAGGTCCCTTATAAGTGTTCCAAATATTATTGAAATCAGACGAAATTCACTAACACCCTCAGGAGTAAAAAGTGGCTGGTCCCGAAGTGGAACATTAATTTGATAAAAAAACAAATTCATGCGCGTAGATTTCCTCTATTAATGAAAACAGTACGTAATATTTAGTTGAATTCTATTGTGGAAAGCTACCCTGATTCACTTATGCATGACATTTGCTTATGCAGAAATCATAATACTATATGTTTTTTCTTATTATCGCACACAAAATTGCATTACAAACTCCACTTACATCCACATACCTGCACAACAAACACTAAAGCCGGAGTCACACAAGCCTTTTTTCGAGCAATTTTTATGGGCAATTATGGTCTGGAAGCTTCAAAAATTACACTTTATCAGAATTCAGCCTCCGAACATAATCTACCTTCAGTCTAGTTATCGATACCAGTGCGAAAAGTCCCGAAATAATATGAGAAAAAACTTGCTCATGGAAAATTGACGGAAAAAGCACTCGTGTGACAGTAGATTAATACGAAAGGTCCGCGTACTTTTCTCAGTAGGTGAGGGCTGGTCCTATCCAGAGTAAGGTTTGGCATCCTCAACCAACCTTAGCCGTTTCTGTCTGTCCCTTTTACAGTCATACTTTTCCTTCTGGGAGTGGAATGCTAGGAATCCTCCTCCCCTTGTAGACTTCACCTACTAGACGAGACAGAGTAAGGGACGAGGTAACGCGAAAGTGGTTCCAGACCCTAAGAATTGGAACTTTAAATATTGTTTCTGCTCGGGCTCTGTCTCGAGTCGGCCACCCCCAGCTATGGGGTTTGTGCCTGAGTATATACATGTGTTCATTGTTGTCTGTTGTGTTGTCCCTATTCTGGCTCTGTCTTGAGTCAGCTACCCCCCCCCCCAAAAAAAAACCAGGAAAACAAAACAGGAAAAAAGAAACCAATAGGAAAAGTGTGGATTGGGCCAGAGTATATAGGATATACATACACACACATAATATACATACACACACATAATATACATACACACACATAATCTGAACGAACCCTGCTGGTATATTATATTATCCTCTTTCTTCATGTTCCCAGTATGCAGTGTTTGTCGTAATATAACATTTCCCAGTCCTCTCAGTCGCTCACAGTGAGAGAGAGAGAACCTATATTTGTAGTGAAGGTGAATCATATACTGTACATGCATATATTCAGAGCAAAGAGAAAGAACGCGTCGAATGTACAGTCGCGCTAATAAGTCATGTCTCGGCACCAAGTATGTTTTGATCAATAATTGTTATCACCAATATCTAAGCTAGTTTTGAGTTTCTTCGCTAGACCTCCATCAAGCTTAAAAAACATCCCCTAGACCCCCTTTCAAGATAAATATAATGTGTACATTTTTCGGTAGAAAAATTTCCCGGCCGAAGGCCGGTTCCTTCTAAAATTAGAGGGTGGCTATCGCTTGCCAGGAAAAAAATTGACACCTAAAGAGCACGAAAGGTCTTAATATTGACAACTAAATGAGTCGAAAAGTCTTAAATTCGCCAAACTAACGGAACGAACGCCTTAAGGGGAGGCTGAACCTTACACCCCCAATTCACCCTGAATTTCAATATTTTTTCTTTTTCTAAAATGCTTCTTTCAACATAGGAGAATAGCATAGGAGGGCAAAAAAAAAAAAGCATATCGCATCCATAACCTCCCCGAACGAGGGTTCACCCGCCCCCGACAACCAACCAAAATTTACCCCCTCAGCCCAATTTTTTGTTTTGTGTTGTTTGTCTAAAAGGCTTCTGTAAACAATAGAGACTATCATATGAGGGCATAAACACCCATATGACATCCCTAGCTCCCCCCCCCCCCCCCCCAGTGGCCCCTAATATCATGAATTTATATACAAAATCTTGGGAATTAGTCTGTGTGATGGTAGAATACAAGATTTATACATTAGTATCCCATACAACTCAGTTCTCTCTAACAACTTACTAATAGAAAATGTCTCTGGTAGGAGAAACTAAGCTATTTTCCCCAAAATTATGGGACTAAAGGTATGTTTTTAAAAGTTTTGCGATTTCCAGAGATCATATATTGGCAACTCCCAAGTGCCACTACATTTTTGTATATTGCTCTGCTTCGTTCCCCTTCTACACACTATATATAGGACTATATAGCAACGGTAGAGCATTTAGATAATGGCCGCATCTCCGATATTTCATAAGATTCAACATTTTTCATGTCGAATTTTGCGCTACCAAAAAATATATATATATTATATATTTTTTTCAGCACCTTCTATTATTCAATATGGGACAGCGAACACACTCAGTTGTAGGGGATGCTTGTAGGATACGCCAGAAAAAAATTGCGGGAAATTTGAAATTATTTCAATGACAAGATAGATTTTTCATATAGTGCAATGAAATTCGCGCTCACGCACATAGAGAGCTGATTTTTTTCAGCGAGTCTTAGTATTTCCATTGGTATTAAGATGGTATAATGCCAGAAACAAAATCTCTTATACAGGGTGAATTGGGGGTGTAAGCTTCAGCCTCCCCGACCTCAAAACTAATATGCTAAAGATGAGGGAGAAGGGGGTCCAGAAAAAGCGAGTACTACCCCCTTAAGACTATATTTTGTCCTGGCACTATTCTTCTCAGCTGATGTAACCATTAGTCTAATAGTGTCATTTGCATTTAGGCCTGTGACGTACACTGGGTTGCGATACATATTTATAGCGCAAACCAGTATTAGGAAGATCTTTGATATTAAGGGGAGGCAGACCGTCTTTCTGGCCCCTTTCTCCCTAATGTTTAGCACCACTAGTTTTGATATTATAAGACGTTCGGCCCATTAGTTTGGCGATTTTAAAACTTTTCGCCCCATTTCGTTGTCAATTTTAAGACCTTTCGTGCCATTTATATGTCGATTATTTCCTGGCGAGCGATAGCGAGCCTGCAATTTTAAGAGAATCGGCCTTCGGCCGAGAAATTTTTCTACCGAAAAATGTGCAAATTTATCTTGAAGTCTAGGTTTTTTTTTCCAAAGCTTGATGGAGGTCTAGGGAGGAAACTAAAATAATATATGAATAAATGAATTAATAGACCAAACAAAAAGCCAGTCTCCCCTTAACATGATCTTAGTATGGCCTAATAGTCCTGATGGGCTGCTGGTCATGTGAATCAGGTTTAGATACTTAGGGAAATAATAATAATAATAATAATCGTCTGGTTACTTATATAGCTCCCGTATCTCCTCCTTCGAGGATTCACAAGCGCTTGGCTTTCTTTAGTCTACCAGAGACCATTACCCATCCCCCTTGCTCATGGGGAGATGGTAACCGCCGGCTGTATCCCAGAAAAACTTTTCAATCTGAGCGGGGATTGAACGCGAGACCTTCAAGATGGGAATCAGGCACGCTATCAACTGAGCCAGCCGGACGGCTGGAAATAGGAAAACTCGAAAAACAAAACGTGTTAGGACATCTAAATAAGGGGGTATGAGGTGCAAGAAGGGAGGGGGGGGGGGGCATGTGGGGAGGTCCAAGTAGGAAAACAAACTACAAAACGTGTTGAGGATATGCAAAATATTATGTGCAGAGTAAAAGTTGGGAAAGAAGCAGTGAAACAAATGAGAGCGGGAAAAGCAGAAGGTTTGGATGGTATTGCTGTGGAGTGTATAAAGAAGGGTGGAGATGGGATAATAAATTGGTTGGTGAGACTTTTCAATGTGTGCTTTGCTGTGTCAATGGTACCAATAGACTGGAAGAGTGCATGTATTGTGCCGTTGTACAAGGGGAAGGGAGATCGGCAGGAGTGTTCAAGTTATAGAGGTATTAGTTTATTGTCAGTGGTTGGAAAGCTGTATGGTAGGGTGTTGATAGAGAGGATAATAAAGTGTACGGAAGTTGCAATAGGAGAAGAACAGTGCGGTTTTATGAGGGGAAGAGGGTGCGTGGATAAGATGTTTGCAGTAAGACAGTTATGTGAGAATTATTTAGAGAAGCATAAGGAGATATTTTGGGCTTTTATGGACTTGGAAAAAGCGTATGATCGTGTGGACCGTGAAGCAATGTGGAAGGTGTTAAGGATTTATGAAATAGGAGGAAATTTGTTAGAAGCAGTTAAGAGTTTTTATGAAGGGAGCAGAGCATGTGTGAGAGTAGGAAATGGTGAGTTGAGTGAATGGTTTGAGGTAAAGGTAGCTTTGTGACAGGGTTGTGTAATGTCACCATGGCTGTTTAATATATTTATGGATGGTGTGGTAAGGGAGGTGAAAAGGAGAACTATGGGAAGAGGATTGGGTTTAGTAGGAAAGAATGGTAGAGATTGGGAGTTGAATCAGTTGCTGTTCGCTGATGACACAGCATTGGTGGCGGATTCTGATGAGAAACTGCAGCGGGTAGTCAAAGAGTTTGGTGTGGTTTGTGGAAGGAGGAAACTGAAGGTGAACGTCAATAAAAGTAAAGTAATGGTGTGTAATAGGGGAGAGCATAGGGTGAATCTAGATGTGAGGCTAAATGGGGAACTATTGGAACAAGTAGAGTGTTTTAAATATCTAGGAGGAACGATAAGCAGGAGTGGAGGTATGGAAATGGAGGTAAAACAGAGTGTGTGAAGGAAGGAAAGTTTTCGGAGCAATGGGAAGTATGTGGAAGACGAGAAATCTCGGAGTGAAAGTAAAAAGTGCACTGTATCAAGGAATTGTTCTGCCAACAGTGATGTATGGGGCTGAGACATGGGCTCTGAAGAAAAAGGAGAAAAGAGGGCTGGATGTGATGGAGATGAGCTGCTTGAGGAGTATGTGTGGAGTTACTCGTAGAGACAGATTGAGGAATGAAGAGATACGTAGGAGAGTGGGGCAGCAGGAACATTTGTCAGCCAGAGTGGACAGAAGGGTGCTGAGCTGGTATGGTCATGTTGAACGAATGGGAGATGAAAGGCTTACAAAGAGAATATGTGAGTCAGGTACAAGGGGAGATAAAAGGGCAGGAAGACCCCCATTTAGATGGAGAGACTGTGTAAGAAAAGCTTTGGATGATAGAGGAATGACTATAGATCAGGCAGGGAAAGTGGTGGTGGACAGGAGTGAATGGAGAATGCTTGTGAATAGTTGAGTGAACACGTGGTCATTTGGAGTAAGGGGTCGGGCGCAAGTTGGACTAGATAATAGTCCATCAGGCGCCTGGCCCGGGGAGACGATTAATATGAAGGGTGCGCCTGGAAGTGTGGTGGGAGGGCTTGTGGCTTTGGCTCCGCTGCATGTCTGCCTGCCGAGATCGGAACCTCTCCGGGTGGTCGGGGGCCGGGGGACTACTGGAGCGACCTTGGTGACCCTGGTCTCTGGGTCTTCTCCTGGGTGACCTGGATGTGTGTGAGTTTGTGCTTTTTATCTGTGTTTATTCGTTGTTTTATGTTGTTTTTGTGTTTTCCCTGTTCTTGCTTTGTCTTGAGTCGGCTACCCCCAAAATGGGGATTGGGCCTGAGCATATAGATAGATAAAGTTGGGACGGTTGGATTAACCTCTGAAGTGCTCATGGGGTTTATGAGACACCACACTCCTGTGCTGACGTATTTGAGCTGTTCCCATCACTAAAATATTTATTTTACCATAAATAGCATTAATACTTATCCATATGCGCCTATTATAGGTTGAATATAAAGGTATTAACCTGTTACAACAATAAAACAAGTGGACACAGCATTTGGATGGTCAAAATCGGCGATACAGGCCGGGAGTTACACAATGTATGGCTGAGGCAACCTCCCAGCCCACCACTTTCCTCCACCTCTGGAGAGAGACTGTCGATCGATACTCTCTCTCTCTCTCTTGCACTCGCTTGCTAACAGTGATGACAACGCCCTGCTACCAACTCGCTAATGTTAGCACGAAAATAGACCACAGGAAAAGGGAATAACAGGGAAAATAGGTGATAACTGAAGGAGGGGAGGAAACTGGGGAAGGAGGGGAGGTGGAGGAGTGATATTTGGCATGGCCCAGGGGCAAATACAATTTTTTTTTTTTTTTTTTTTTTTTTTTTTTTCGGTTTTAAATTGATTTTTTTTTCCCTGACTCTTAAGTCTTCCCGCAGTCCGCCGGGGGAACTCTTAAGAGTCTTCCCGCAGTTCCCGGGTTAAAGAGAGATTTTCACTGGAGGGTTTCTTTCTGGATCCCCTCTTCTCCCTCACGTTTAGCCCCAATACTTTTGAGATTTTAAGACGTTCGTCCCATTATATAAAAATGGCCACCCACACCCACTTCAAGCTAAATGTGTACATTTTTCTATCGAAAAATGTCCCGGCCGAAGGCCGTTTTTTCTAATTTACAGGCTCGCTAAATCTCGCACAGAAAAAAATCGTTACCTGAATAGAGTGAAACATTTTATTATTGCCAAATTAATGGGGAAAAGCGACTTAAAATGTCCAAACTAAAGGAGCTAAACAAAGGAGGACTAAGGGAATGTCCATCCAGTGATATCATCGGCTTGTTGTTGATGTCCTTGCAGACTAATACATCCTGGTCCTGTGCTGAATCCCAATAGCCTATGTTACCCTCCTATACATAGCTGGGTGCAGGTTCATGTACAGTCGCGCTAATAAGTGATGTCTTGGCACCAAGTATAGTTTGATCGATAATTGGTATCCGCAATATCTAAGCTTCATTTCTTCATATCGAGTGAATTATATAAATATGTTCATACACTGACCCAACCTATTCAACATCTGACAGACATTAATGCAGCACAGAGCGAGCCAAACGTAATGCCAGCCGGGACATGACTTATTAGCACCACCGTACAGCTTCTCATAAATGTTCATGTGCCCTTGCGATTTTCTTTATGCAAATATATCCATTTAGGTTTTTGTTCAGTTAGAATCAGCTTATATCAATTAATATATATGTATTTAGCCCTTAACTAGCGGGGGGGGGGGGGGGGTTTGGGCTTATTTGGGCATATTCAGGCCCTCCTGAATGATAAATCAAGTATCTGCATGAAAAGAAATCTATTCAGCAAAAAACTAGGCACTAAAAGCTTCAAAATGAGACCAGAACGAGCTACGTAGCACTCGTGGTTCTCATACAGTGGTACCAGTAACATGGGAGTTTAGCGTATAGCGGTATATTTTTCCCAGCTATGCTCACTACTGGCTACACTGCCGGCCTCTCGAGAACACAGGGAGGGTGAGTTAGTGGGCGGCGGTAGGCCCTGGGAGTCGGACGTGTGGCCTGCTGCGCTCCCGGCCATTTGCACTCGATTTTAACCCTTTAAAAGCCATAATAATGCTCCTAACTTGCTGCAAATTGGCGCCCAGCTATAGCCGGGCGCCGCTCTTTAAGGGTTAATAGTATATATATATCTTATTTGATGTATGTATGTATGTATGTATGTATGTATGTACTCAGGCACATACCACATACCCCATACCTGGGGGTATCCGACTCGAGACAAAACCCGAACAGAAACAACATTTAAAGTTACAATTCTTAGGGTCCGGGAACACTTTCGCGTTCCCTCGCCCCTTTATCTGTCTCATCTAGTAGGAGAATTTTACAAGGGGAGGAGGTTTCCTAGCCTCTAAATGGTGACTTTTGCATTAAGAAAACTGCAATAGCTCACGAAAATAAATGTTGTTAGTAGCTGTACAGTTGACCCAATAAATCATGTCACGGCACCAAGTATATTTTGGTCAATAATTGGTATCAGCAATATCTGAACATAATGTGTTCATTTTGAGTGAGATATAAAAACATGTTCCTACACTTACCCACCCTACTAACTTTCCCTACTAACTTCCTAGTCCTGCCACGGACATTAGTTTAAGGCAGTGGTTTCCTTTCCAATTTTCCCTTACCCACTCTAAACCACTGTTTGGACACTTGATCCGCAGTGCTTTGGAGGACAAGCAGCCTAGAGGGGTCACTAGTCCTGTTGTTGATTGATTTCCTTTGTACTCCTTTGTACTCCTATTCAACATCTGGCAGACATTACTACAGCACAGAGCGAGCCAAACGTAATGATAACTAAGATATGACTTATTAGCGCTACTGACAAATTTTCATGTGCTCTTGCGATTTCCTTTTTGTACACATATCCATTTAGAGCCATGTTCAGATCAAATAAGCTATATATTAATTAGTATACATATTATTATTATTATTTTTTTTTCCTTATTCCAACTACTCCCTCTCGGGCATAGGCTGATAGCCTTTACACTCTACCGCTGAACACGGTGAGGCCTGTGAGGTCTTGCTCAAGTCTAGGGAGTGAGACATGCGAAGCTTCACGGCTCGAAGCAACTCCATCTCTTAAGCCGCCTCGCCTCTGCGCTTCACAGTCTCATCCCCCACGCTCGGACCCTCACTCTCAGAACGCCACCTATTGAGCAATTAACTCACTAGGCATTGCCCCTGTGTAGCATATTTTTGAATATGGGAATATTTATACAATGCTATTTAATCAGGGAAGAATGAGGGTATTTTGAAATATAGCTGAAATATAGCTGACTTGATCTGCTCATCAATATAAATGGATATAATTGCATCAATACAATAGAAAGTTCACGAATATCTGTCAGTAGCTGTACAATGACGCTACTAAACCATTCGCTTTGGGGGTAAAACATAACTTTGACCACACACAAAACCAACGATATTTATAATATAATCATCTAATAACATAATTATATTAATAAGATATAATATATGAAAATAAAATTATTCTATAATGAAATCATATATCATATGAATGCCAGACAGAGGGCTTCTACAGAAAATGTACAAGTTTATCTCGAAGAGAGGTCTTGGGCGTGTTCTTTAAAGGGGAGCTTTTTTCTGGTCCCCCTTCTCCCTCATGTCTAGCCCCATGAGTTTGGCGATTTTAAGACCGTTTTTGACATTTAGGTGTCGAGTTTTTCCTGGCAAGCGATAACGAGCCTGTTATCTAGTTCCCTACAATATCTTTCTACACGCTGCAATGTTGCATCTATTTCACTCTTCTATCGCTATTACAACAATCAGTGTCCTTCAGGCAACCTGCAACCTGCTGTATGTGTACGAAACACATAGACAAAATATCAAGGAGTAACCGGGCTTCGGCCGGGACATTAATCTACCAAAATAGATACAAATTTATCTCGAAGGGGGGTCTTGGGTGTAATATTTAAATCTTGATAGAGGTCTTGCGAGGAAACTAAACAATATCATATAAATAAATATATGAACAAATAAATACAAATAAATTCAAATCTCCCCTTAAGCTTGATGGAGGTCTAGGGAACAAATGATACACATTGATGCCCAATGGTGCCATTCTGAACTAGCTCATCTCCACAGCTCTCAGTAAGGAGAGGTCCAATGTCTCACTTCTATACAAGAGTGTTGGGTACAACACACGGTTCCTTAGTGACTAGATGACTGGGATCTCTAATTTAGTAATTTTGTCTGCGACTGGTTATCGTCTTTTGTCTGCGACTGGAACATCTAGTGAATCAACTTTGTTTTCTCCCAATAGTTGTGCAGTGCACGAGCACTGCAAGTCACCACAGAGAAAAAGCCAACGGCAATAGATCTACCGTTCCATTTGGAAACACCATCTCCACAGATCCCTAGCCACGAAGAGGAGCTTTGACTGGACCATCTTTGCTAAAGGGTACTTCACGCATTCAGGATTTTGATCCCGACACTCCACGACTGGTCACACATGGCGCAATCTTGGGCATGGTCGTGAACAGGTGGGCAGCCTTGTGGAATGGTCTAACGGCATCCTCACATGTCGACGTGGCGCAGAAATATTTTGGGTCTGCACAAAACTGAGCACGGTTGCTGTGGACCATTAACTATCATTGTGCTGTCGTTGCACCGTCCTCGGAAATCGTTTCACTATCGGCTGTATGACGTTACTGTTGACACACACCGATGGTGCCACATCGACACACGACCATACAACGATGGTCCTGTATTGTCAAGACAGAGAAACGTGTAATCCTTCCATAGTCTGACGACAACCTAAGACAGTGTAATGATAGAGTAACATGACCTGACCTGACCTTTTGTTTCTCACATCTTCAGCTTTCAGAGGTATACTTGCATGATAGAAACTAGTTGAGGGCCACAAATATTTATTAGTGGTTATACAGGCAGAATGAATGTTTCCGCAAAACCCTGGATGATAGTTTGTGTGAAATTTAGAGAGGCGTTTTAGTTTAGTCTAGGTGGCAAACTAATATTAATCTGCTTGAAAAACAAACAAACAAGCAAACACTTCCACTATCCCCAAAATATCTGCTAGGCTAGTATTCAACAGCCAGCTCACGTTCTGGTTACCAAGGAAATGTTTGGCACAGTGTATTTATGCTTCTCGAGAGGTGTTTGTTGGTTTGTTCAATATTTAATTTTATCTGTACTGATATTTGCGCATCATGCATGCTTATATTTTGTTTATGTATAAATATTTTCCTTCGTAGATCAAACTAACCTTCAACAAAGACTAACACATTACACACGACGAGGGGAGCCGTTGTAAAAGTCTTATAATACCCGATATTATTCACTTACTCTTAAATATGAACTTCAAATTGATTTGTGAATAAAAAAATGCATTCTTTTATAATTGTATAATGATTTGCTAGTTAATGCACGTATGATGTTATTAATTAAGTTACACCCCGTTCTTAACATTAATCCTCTATTACAAACCCCAATGCACTAGAATAAACTAATGAAAGCATATAGTCCTCCCGGGATTCGAACTCGGGACACCACACCCAGAACATAAGCATCTAAACCATTACACCACCAAAACAGTTAAAGGTTAAGTATATTGAAATATGATATGGCTCTAATAGTCTACCCCTCAAGATTAAGAAAAAAACTGAGGAGTAATAGGAAAAAACAGAATGAAATAAAGAAAGAGAAACAGGTGAGGCTCATGATATAATTACACATACACTTCGGTATACATCTTGGGTGAGGAGGTGTCATTTTAAGCTTGATGGAGGGCTAGGAAACAAACTAAAAACCTCCCCTTAAGGGAGCCCACCTCGCTTTTTTTCTCTTTCTCTCACTCTCTCTTTGGCTTGTATCCATTCGGCCTCATTTAGCCTACTGTTTTAAGACTTTTACCCCCATCCAGGTGTCAATATTTTCTTGGCGAGCGGTTGCAAGCCAGCATATATGTATTTTTGTTTTGACAGCAAGCTAAAGTTGTACATTTTTCGATAGAAAAATGTCTCCGGCGAAGCCGGATTTCTCCATACAATGCTGGCTCGCTATCGCTCGCCAGGAAGTAATCGACACCTGGATGGGGATAAACGTCTTAAAATAGTTGGCTGAATGGGGCTGAATGGATACAAGCCAGAGAAAGAGAGAAAAGAAGATAAAGATAAAAAAGCAGGTGATAAAGCGTCCTTGAAGACTGGAAGGGTTAATATGCATATGAAGTACTGTTCGTGCTTGTATATTGTGTGTGTCTGTGTGTTCGGCCTACTTGTATTGTTGGTATAGGGTCAGATGTGTTGATAGGGACGAGTGTGTGTGTTAGTGGTGGTGGTGGCATACTTTAGATTCTATCCCCTCAGTATACCAGCCCGTTGTTAGTCCAGTGCCTGTGTTACATTACCAGTGTTCTGTACCTCAATAGTAAACAAAAGATATTTCAAGTATTATTTCAGCAAAGCGCCAACATAAATTCAATTGCCGTAACACAGGAAAACAAATATTCACCCAAATTGTGAACTTTAAGTAAGCTCTCTATGAATACGTCTTATCCTGAAACTTGAACATTCTGATACGAACAATACATAAATGGCACAAGAAAAGGATGCAGAGTTCCCATCACATTGAACTATGAAAGTCCATCCTAAGAAAAGTGTTGGTAATGGCAGTAGAAAAGTAAAGTGCGGTGGTGAACTTGGTGATCATAGTAGTAGTAGTAGTAGTAGTAGTAGTAGTAGAAATAGTGGATGCGTGAAGAGTGACAGGGATAGCGAAGAAGGTGATCGAAGTCGATGTAGGAGGCGGAAAAGTAGCCACATTAGAGGAGATATTGAAGTTTGTGGAAGTGGTAACAGTGGTAGAAGTGGTCGTAGTGGTGGAAGTATTGTAGGAAGCGGTGGTAGTAGTGGAAGCAGTGGTAGTGATGACATTGGTAGAAGTTGTCGTAGTGGTGGAAGTGGTGATAGTAGTGGTAATGTAGGAAACGGTGGTAGTAGTGGAAGCGGTGTTAGTGGTGACATTGGTAGAAGTTGTGGTAGTGGTCATAGTGATGGAAGTGGTGATTGTAGTGGTAATGTAGGACACAGTGGTAGTAGTGGAAGCGGTGTTAGTGGTGACATTGGTAGAAGTTGTGGTAGTGGTCGAAATGGTGGAAATGGTTATTGTAGTGGTAATGTAGGACACAGTGGTAGTAGTGGTGACATTAGTAGAAGTGGTGGAGACAATGGGAGTGGTAGTAGCAGTGGGGGTAGTGGCAGTGGTAGTCAGAACAATATCAACAACAACCACAGTGACGTCGATGCAACTTACGAATCCCTTAGCAGTGATGTTTGTGAAGGTGCTGCCAGTACCCCGGTAGTGCTAATAGAAGGAGGCCCCGGAGGTCGAAGGAGCAGCACCTCTATCATCTCCAGTTACACCAGCATTGGTAGCAACATCGAGGTAGAACTCAAGGTTAATGTCAAATCAAGCGAAGATCAGGCTAGCAGCACGTTCGGTAAAGGCAGCACTACACCAAACAAAGATAACACTACAACAAGCAAATGGTATATCCCTCCAAGCAAAGGTAACACTACATCAAGTAAAGCTAACACACCAAGTACAGCTAACACCAAATCAGGTAAAGCTAAACTTACATCAAGTAGAGCTAACACCACATCAAGTAAAGTTGACAGCATATCAAGCAAACATATCAATGTGCTAAGGAAAGATACATCAAACAAAACTAAAACATCAAACAATGAAAATGCCAATGACACCACACCAGGCAAAGATAGCACCACAAATGAATCTAATTACCTATCGAATAAAACTAGTCCTACACCAAGCAGAGTTAACATCAAATCAAGTAGGGATAGCACCTCAAGCCATCATAGCAGCTCCAGCAGGGACACCAATACAATTAACACCACTACTAAGAGAATAGAAAAAAAATTGACGCATAATACCAGCGAAGATGAGGGCACTATAAGAAACCAAACCACAGAGCGCTACGCCAAAGACGCCACTGATAACAACGCTAGTGATGCCAGCCACCAAACCAAGGCCAATACATGCACATCCTGCAACAGAAACAATTCATACAATAAGAATAGTACCAATGTAAACGACTCCAAGAACACAGAATGCTACAACAAAAACATCAACAACAACAACAATTCAATCACCTTTAGAAACATAAATATAACCAGCTGTGTGAACAAAATGAAAAATACCAGAGGAAGCAACTCTAGCTACACAAACAAGACCAAGAATTCCAACACCTCAAACACCATCAGCACCACAGCCAACCATCCTTTCAACACTGATATTGCCAAGAACATAAACAACCTCAACGGCACGAAGAATCCCTGCGCCACGATCAACATCAACTCAAACAACTCTAGGAAAACCAAAAGCTTGAAGAAATCCAACATAACAAGGTGCTTCTGTAAAATAAGCAAACCCAGCAGAACAAACGTCCCTAGAAGTCCTAACATTTCAAAGAACTTCAGCACTACAAACAATTCCAGCAGCACAAGTAACTCCAATAGCCTAAATAACTCCAAGAACTTCAATACCACAGTCAATACCAAACACACGAACATCGCCTGTAGTCCAATGAACTCCAACACCACAAGCAACACGCTTTACAACAGCAGCCCCTCGACCTCAGACCCCTCAGCAAACAACAACCCAAACACCAATCCCAGTAACTCGAAAATATCCAACACCATCAACTGCACCTACAACACACAAACTCCCAGCAACACAAGGAACTCTAGTGAACCCCGAAACCACAGCAGCACAAGCAACTCTAGGAACCCCGATGACACCAGCTCAACAAACAATATCCCCTACAAAGATTCCAATAACTCCAAGATATCCAACACTGCAAACTGCTCCCAAAACACAAGCATCACCAACAACACAAGGAACTCCAGTAAACCCCAAAACCAAAGCAGCGCAGTAAACTCTAAGAACTCCAACGACTCCAGCGCCTCGACACCCTCTCCAGCGACCCCAACCACAGACCCCAAGAGGCACAACAAAGTCGTCCTTAAGCGGCATCTTGGTCTCCTGGACAGTATTCTCCTGATCATCGGCATCGTCTCTGGCTCCGGCATCTTCATCAGCACCCGGGGCATCCTTGAGTACAGCGGCAGCGTTGGTTTGGCCCTTCTGGTGTGGGCTCTTTCTGGGGTCATTTCGCTCATCGGCGCTTTCACCATTTCAGAGCTCGGTAAGGTTTGCGGATAAATGTCCGTCGTCTTATTTTTTAAAGTACGATGATGCCTCATTGCAATATAGGACAATGGTTTTCAATATTTTTTATTAAATCATGGCCCACTATCAGCGTGTAAATAATCTTATGGCCAACATTTTATACCGTATTTATACAGGGTAACCTGTTGAGGGCTAGCAACATATGTCATACAGGAGAGGGTGCCCTACCCTCCATAGCCCACCCTATATAAGGGGAAGGGTGCAAAGAGTGTCAGAGAGGAATCTTCATGCACTCAGTTGATGATACATGTGTCACCACTGCTGTAGGAGCTACAGTCTATTCGCTGTAAGTAGGGGAGAAATCAGAAAACTCTATCCTTTGTAACTCAAAAAGGGTTAGAGAAAATTGGCTGTAAATTTCCACATCTATTCTTTGACTGACTCTTCCCAAATGGTAGACATATTAGCTCGATTACTCTAGTCGTTTTTTAGTTACAGAGGTTAGAGGTCATGATTTCTCGCCTACATACAGCGAATAGACTATAAACACTTTCTTCCGTGGGATTTTTGTTTTGTTCTGTTGGCAGAATTACATATCTCTGCTATCTATCCTGTCTATAAAATAAATGTTGCATTAATTTGTTTTGGCACTAATTTGTCAACGTGTGCCTTATGTTGTGTATATCTTATTTGTTTTCGGGAGGGGGGGGGGGGCAAAACTATATAACATTGATTTCAACCTCGATAGTTAAACAATAATAGACCTGTAGGTGAAATTGGAGTTAATGTCTGACTGTCAAACTCGGTAACAAATTATTTGCGAGCCAAACTTCAGTGCCAATTTCACTTAGATGTATTTGTAGCATAGCATTCTCAGGCTAACACAAATATATATATGGCTTTATTTTTCCTGAAAATCACAACTTACCAATTATGAGGCACAGTTTAAAGAATTGACATGCAAGAAATAATACGTGTACACAAAGACAATAGAAAAATAGGGTGTTAAAAGGTTCGCTTGGCACTACCATAAGAGAGAGAGAGAGAGAGAGATTTGAGAGGGGCGATGAGCAAAAAAAAAAAAAAAAAAAAAAAAAAAAAAAAAAGCAAGCAAGCAAGCAATGTAAGAGAGAGAGAGTGTGAGTGAGAGTGAGAGATATGGGGGGGGGGGGAGGGGAGATACTGATAATGATAGTGATGATGGTTATGAACGTATAGAAGCATAAATCACATAGATAAATGTAGTATTTAAATAGCAACATTATTTAAGAATTTGTCTATGTGTAGGAAGGAAACAAAAGGCAAAGCTCCCTGTAACGAATGACCCCCCACAGTTGAGAGAGTGATAGAGAGCCAAATGCCAGGTACGTTTGAGTCGAAATGTCTTGACACACGAACCTTAAAACAGTTTAAGTCATAGGATGAGGGAGAGAGTTACAGACTTTACTTGTTGAATAGAAGAAAAAAAAATCCATGTTCAGTGAGATAAAACACTGCAAAATAAGAAAAGTTGCAAAGTTTAAGAGACAAAAACCAGTGCCATTAAATAAAGTAATGGAACACCCATCAGATACGATCCAGCCTGGTTGAGATAAATATTTGTGGGTGTGTGTGTATATGTAGCAGCATTATGTGGGAAAGGTCATGATTGTGTACACTCTGAGACCAACGTGAGGGCTTAAGAAGGGGGGGGGGGGGGGGAATTATTTGCCTCTAAATATACAGGGTGTCCCAGGAGGATACGGCATAACTTTGGGAAATGATGGAACAAAATATTCTAAGCCTAAAATGTTCTATAAGAAATATTCCAAATCTCGACCGGTATAGAGATATTGCATGTTGAAAATGGTATTTTCTTCAGTAATTCCCCATAAGGCTGTCCTAGTGCCTACCACACCTCCATCTTTCTGCAATTATTTTCCCATGTTATTATAAAGATACTATAATTCTGTAAGTTGCAAAATGATTATTGACATATTAGCTCACTTTGGACCAGTTGGGAATTATTTGACAAGGAAGAGTCCATTACAGTGATGCGGGGGAGGACACTACATTAAACCTTTAATATCTTTTTAATGGTTAAGATTTGGAACTTTTAGTATAGAACATTTTATGCTTAGAATACCTTGTTTTATCATTTCCCGAAGTTATGCCCTTTCCTCCTGGGACACCCTGTATATATATACATATACAGTATATATATATATTTGTTTTTACTTTTCTTAGTTTCCTCTCTAGACATCCATCAAGCTTTAAAAAACACCCCGAGGAGATAAATTTGTACATTTTTCGGTAGAAAAATGTCCCGGCCGACGACCGGTTCCTTCTAAAATTACCGGCTCACTATCGTTCGCCAGGAAAATAATTGACACCTCAATAGCACGTAAGGTCTTAATATTGAAAAACAAGTGGGGCGAAAGGTCTGAAAATCGACAAACTAATGGGGAAAACATCATGAAATCTGAAAACTAGTTGGGCTAAACATAAGGGAGAAAAGGGACAAGAAAAATTATCCATCTCCCCTTAATTAGGTTCTAGTCTCTAACCCATTACCCCATTTCTAGATTGTGCAAACTGTAGACTTAGGTTGGTATCACACGAGCACTTTTTCCCTCAACATTTATCCTCAACACTGGTCTGGCAGCTTATGAGTCAACATTTAAAATATTTCGGTGACCTAAATTCATCTATCATCAGTCTAGTTTCCGATACCAGTGCAAAATATTCCAGATGTTGTTGAAGATCGAATGTTGACTATATAAGCTCTCGTGTGATACCGGCTTTACTCCTGTTCTCCCCATACTTTCTGCAGCGACGATGATACCACAAGGAGGAGGAGCCTACATGTACATCCAAGCAGCCTTTGGTGAAGTTCCAGCCTTCGTGTACCTGTGGACGGTCGTCTTTATCGAGGACCCCGCCGCGCGAACAATCGACGCCCTTACGTTTGGCACCTATGTTCTGCGACCCTCCTTCCCCGACGACCCGACCCCACCCGACACCCCCATCAGACTACTGGCCGTTCTTATGATAGGTCAGTATATGTCTTGGGTGTTATTGTGGCGTTATTTGTGGTGTCTTGTTTGGTGTTCTGCGACATTTCTTTCCTGACGTCCCCACCCTACCTGAGACGCCCATCAGACTACTGGTCGTCGTCATCATAGGTCAGTAGAGGTCTTTGGGTTTTACTGTGATGTCATTGTGGTGTCATGTATTGTCTTGTTTGGTGTTCTACGACCTTTCTTTCCTGACGTTCACATCCGAGACCCCTATCAAACTACTGGCTGTCGTTATCATAGGTCAGTAGAGGTCTTGGCTTGTTATTGTGATATTATTGTGGCGTTATTTGTGGTGTCATGTGTGGTGTTCTGCGGCCCTTCTTCCCCGATGATCTGATCCCACCCGACACCCCCATTGGACTACCGGCCCTTGTCATCATAGGTCAGTAGGAGTCTTGGGTTGTATTGTGATGTTATTGTGGCGTCATGTGTTGTGTCATGTGTGGTGTTCTGCGACCTTTCTTTCCTGACCTTCACATCAGAGACCCCAATCAGACTCCTGGCTGTCGTCATCATAGGTCAGCAGAGGTCTTGGGTTTTACTGTGTGATGTTATTGTACTGTTATTTGTAGTGTCATGTGTGGTGTTCTGCGACCATTCTTTCCTGACAGCCCCACCCTGCCTAAGACCCCCATCAGACTCTTGACTGTCATCATCATATGTGAGTATAAGTGCCATATTTGAAAACCTTACCATTTATATTTAATATGTCATTATATTATATTATATTTTATTTTATTTTATTTTATTGTATTATCATTATGTTTTTTAATATCTTAACCTCGGAACTGTAGACTTTTCAGTAGCCTGTAACTCATCCAAGGCCCTAGATCATTGAGTGAAGTTTTGAGATGTTGGGTGCTTCATATGTGTCGCGCTAGATGGTCACAGTAGAGCTTCAAGGTATTGGTTACTTCTTTATAGCCTGAAACTCGCAAGTGGTCAATTGGTCCCATCACAGAGGGCTTCTAACCAAATTATAGTCCACAACAAGTGTTTATTCTTATTGTTATGATGTTATTTCGATATGATAACCTTGGTCAACGAGTTTCCATATATGTTTTGTTTGGTCTATGTGAATAAAGGAGACAAAATTCAAAGTTGCCTGCAACAAGTGTCCCACCCAAGGTTGACAAGAGTGGTAGAGAGTCAAAATCAAGGTACATTAGAAGTACCGGCAATTCAGGTGTGTGGGATAGAAGCATGGTGTGCTTGTGAAGTGTAGTGAAACTAATAGGAGGAGGAGGTGTTTGTGAGAGTTAGCTGGATTACTCTCTGTGCAGGTGAGGCACAACAGAAACAGTGAGGGAAGCCAGGCAAATGAAACAGGAGTTCCAGCAACTCCTTATCATATGGCTATGGTAACTCTTAGACGATACGATTATGCATTTCTTTTCATTCATAATAGATAGGATATATGAAAGCCAGAGGGTTAAGGGAAGGCAGATCGTTTGTTTGGTCTATTAATTAATGTATTCATATATTTGTTTAGTTTCCTCCCTAGACCTCCATCAATCTTAGAAAAACACCACCTAGACCCCCCTTCAAGATAAATTTGTACATTTTTCGGTAGAAAAATTTCCTGGCCGAAGGCCGGTTCCTCTTAAAATTACAGGCTCGCTATCGCTCACCAGGAAGTAATCGACACCTAAATGGCACGAAAGGTCTTAAAATTGACAACGAAATGGAGCGAAAGGTGTTAAAATCGCCAAACTAATGGGCCGAACGTCTTATAATCTCAAAACTAGTGGGGCTAAACATGAGGGAAAAGGGGGTTCAGAAAAACGGTCTGCCTCCCCTTAATTGAGATAGTCTTTACCCATCTAATTCTCAAAGATCCTTCCTAAATTGTATAAAATCATCTAATGATAACCAGAATGGACTGTCAAAATGCGTCATAATCTTCAGAGGGTATTAACCATTTTTAAGATTTTGACGCTAATTTACTTATCTATCACATACATATACTCTGATCTATCCTCTAGGGGTCTAGGCCGTAACTGGGCCCTTTTATTTAATGTTGTCCTGAACGCCGCGCCACGCGCCTTGGAGTTAACACGGCCTGTTATGCCATTTAGGCGTCGGTTTTTGCCTGACGAGCGAAAGCAGGCCTGTAATTTAGGAGGAACCGGCCTTTGGCCGGAAATTTTTTCTATCGAAAAATGTACAACGTTATCTTTAAGGGGGTTCTTGTTTTTGTTTTCAAATGTATTTGTAAAGCTTGATGGAGTCTAGGGAGGAAACTTAACAAAAATAATGAATAAATTAATAAATCTATCAATGAATACCCCCCCCCCCCCGCTTAAGATATCCGAGCTTGCACCACACGGGATGGAACCACTATCTCTATCACAAATATTGACGTCAACTTTCCCAGTATCTTGATATCTCCCCACCATTGCTTTATATCCTGTGGTGAGGGACGTGTAGAGAGCTATTTAAGAGGGGAGAGAGGGTTGCTTGGTTTTCTAGGCCACTTTCTCCCTCGTGTTTAGCCCCATTGGTTTTTGAGGTTTTAAGACATTCGGCCCATTAGTTTGGCGATCTTAAGACCTTCCGCCCCATTTCTTTGTCAATATTAAGACCTTACGTTGCTCGATAAAGTAAAAGGCTCAAAGGTAAAAAGGCATCATGGTGCTGAAGGGGTTAAGGTAGTTTGAGGTCAAGGTTATTTTGGTGTTAATTATAATAAATGGGTTATAATACAGTATATTCCCAGTGGTCATCTCTGGTCTTGTTTGTATTTCCCACGACTCACTCGCGTATCGCAGCCAGGGCCGGTCGCTTGCTTATATAACAGATCTGGGAAAGTTGCATCAGTCTCCTTCAGTAATACTCAGTTAAGGGGAGGTATTCAGTTTGTTCCCTAGACCTCCAGCAAGCTTAAAATTACACCCCCTTGACCCCTTTCAAGATAAATTTTGTACATTTTTCGGTAGAAAAATTTCCAGGCCGAAGGCCGGTTCCTCTTAAATTACAGGCTCGCTATCGCTCGCCAGGAAAAGATTGACACCTATATGGCACGAAAAGTCTTAAAATTGACAGAAATGGGGCGAAAGTTCTTAAAATCGCCAAAGTAATGGGGCGAACGTCTTATAATATCAAAAGCAATGGGGCTAACCATGAGGGAGAAAGGGGTCAAGAAAAAAATCCCTCAAGTGGAGATCTCCCCTTAAGGGGAGATTGGATTTACTTATATTTATTTGTTATTTTATTATTTATTCATATATTATGTTTGAGTATCTTCCCGAAACCCCCCGGATCAAGCTAAAAAAATAAATAAATAAAAAATAAAAAATACGACTAAAAAAAAAAACTTCGAGATAAATGTGTACATTTTTCGGTAGAAAAATGGCCTGGCCAAAGGCCGGTTCCTCCTAAATTACAGGTTCACTATCCTTCGCCAGAAAAAAATACAAATAAATAGATAAAAGGTCTTAAAATCAACAAACTAATGGAGCTAAACATGAGGGAGATGGGGGGTCTAGAAAAACCAAGGCCCGCCTTAACCCTTAGAATATTATGATGACGCATTTCTTTTATGTTTTCTGCCTATTATTAGACGATTTTATTCATATTAGGAAGGGTATATGGAAGTCAGAGGGTTAATTGAAAAAGTCTTTACCCATATAATTCTCCCAGAGACGCCGTAAATTGCATAACATCGTCTAATGATAGCCAGATTACATTGTCAAAAGGCGTCATAATCTTCAAAGGGTTAAGCAATTCGAGAAAAAAGCGAAAGCCAGAATTTGTCTCTTAGATCGTAGAAGTCATGATGCAAAACGACCATCATCCCCCTAACGTTTGCGGCCCCCCCCCCCCCCCCTATCAGCATAATATATCACGTGTTTGTGCCTCCATTACCAACGTTTGGGACCCCTTCTTTCAAACGTTCTGTCGCCCACTCAAAGCTTATAGATATGTTGCGACACCTGGGCACAAATTATCTCCCTTTCTGCATCTTCCAAGTGCTTGAGTATACCCTCGAAATGCATGTACCGAGTAAAGAGTTTATAAAAAGATTCCATACAGATAGCTTCGAAAATGTATGGCATGTAATATCTATGGGTTTAATCATTATTATAGAAGGTAAGCATAGCGTACTTGAAATACCTATAATAATCTACTCTTTAAAGGTATATTACTGGTGATAAATCCATATACTAGAAGGATAGAAAGGTATACACAATAAATGTGTAAATTATCATTGCATATAAGTCATGTCGCAGTTGTCATTACGTTTGGCTCGCTCTGTACTGTAGTAATGTCTGTCAGATGTTGAATAGGGTGGGTAAGTGTAGGAACATGCTTGTATATCTGACTCGAAACAAATCAATCAAGTTTTAGACACTGCTGATACCAATTATTGATCAAAACATACTTGGTGCCGAAACATCACTTATTATCGCGACTGTACGGGATTCAGTAAATAAAATGGTTTAGTTTATCTATGTATTGGACTTAAACCATTATGTACCGGCGACGTCTTTTTTATATTATTCTAGCTATATTTAGACGATAGACGTTCCACCAGATAGTGTTAAGACATTGCACTTTGAAGTTATAACCCGTCCTGTGGTCGCTGACAGGTGTTATTTCATATATTATAGGCATCATTAGACAATTATATTCAGCTTAGGACGGATCTATACACATGAAAAGGGTAGGGAATATCTATACCAACCCTCTGACCCATACAATTCTTTCCTAAACTAAATCAAATCGTCTAATAATAGCCAAAAAAACTGGGGAAATGCTATCTCAATTAACATCTTTTACCCATGGCAGGCATAAAAACAACGCAATCTTTAATGGAACGTTACTTTATTCAAACATTTATTTTGTATGATTACTGGTATATACTGTATATATATACTGTATATATATACTGTATATAGTTGATTGAGTTTGTTCACTAGACCTTTATTAAGCTTTAAAAACAAAATCCCAAAGGTCCCCTTCGAAATAAATGTGTAAATTTTTCGGTAAAAAATTCTCCTAAATTACAGGCTCGCTATCGCATGCCAGGAAAACATCGACACATGAATGGCACCAAGAAATGGGCGAAAGTCATAAAGTTTGAAAATTAATGAGGCTAACCATGAAGAAGAAGGGGGTTGAGAAAAACACAAATTCTTCCCCTTAAAACGGCGCCATCACCCTAACATGACTGACATTAAACAAATAATTCACACTCATTTGAGGCAATTTAGTAAATTAACTCAATTATAACTCAGGCTGCGCAGTTCTGAAGGGGAGGTTATTAATTTGCTTATATGATTATTATTTATTGTTAAGGTTTCCTCCCTAGACCCCCATTAAACTTACGAAAATACCCCCAAGGGGCGGCCCCTTTCGAGATCAATTTGTTCATTTTTCGGTAGAAATCTGCCCCGGTTAAAAGTTGATTCATCCTAAATTGCAGGCTAACACTCGGCAGCTTCTTATTGTCCAATACAACGAAGTAGTATTATAGTATTATAATTTATTCTGATAGGTGAATGACGTGATAATTATTGAGTATTAGTAGAAATAGGACTTCAGAGGCCATCAACCCTTCAGGATTATTAAGCCAGCACACTGTAAGCCAAGACTATCGTCAGGACTGGAGCCTCTCTGCGAAAACTCCAGTCCCTTGATATTGAGGATATCACGTATTATCAGGATAAGCTATATTACTGGTTCGATAGATTTGTAATTATTTATTTTTTATTTATTTATTTATTTATTTTGTGTGCGTGTTCTGCTCAGTGGTTCTGATATACAGCTCTGAAGGCATTTACCTCTCTAATGGATTATAAGCCATTTTTTTTTTACATACTGAATAAAATCATTATAATGTCATTCTTGAGATTTTAGGCATGTCCCAGATCATTTCTCGAGGTGTTTTATTATCAGCAATACTCTGATTTCTCGAGGTGTTTTATTATCAGCAATACTCTGATTTCTCGAGGTGTTTTATTATCAGCAATACTCTGATTTCTCGAGGTGTTTTATTATCAGCAATACTCTGATTTCTCGAGGTGTTTTATTATCAGCAATACTCTGATTTCTCGAGGTGTTTTATTATCAGCAATACTCTGATTTCTCGAGGTGTTTTATTATCAGCAATACTCTGATTTCTCGAGGTGTTTTATTATCAGCAATACTCTGATTTCTCGAGGTGTTTTATTATCAGCAATACTCTGATTTCTCGAGGTGTTTTATTATCAGCAATACTCTGATTTCTCGAGGTGTTTTATTATCAGCAATACTCTGATTTCTCGAGGTGTTTTATTATCAGCAATACTCTGATTTCTCGAGGTGTTTTATTATCAGCAATACTCTGATTGTATACGGTATTTAGAGATAGTCTAGCATGTTCTGATAACTAATTTAGCGGGATATTTGAGCTAGATAGGGTTGAGCTGCACAGGAAGAATTTGATTTAGAAAACTGGCTCGATATATCAAAAAATATTAAACTTACAGCACATTTGAGCACACCATCTTCTTCTGGACAAATATATCTACGTCATGCAAGTATTTTCAACTGTAAACAATTTCGGAAAATATTCGAAAAAACCGCATAAAATACAAAGTCAATAAACTATGACTGCGTAATTGGTCTTATATTTATAATTTAAAAACTAATGGGGCTACACATGAGGGAGAAGGGAGTCCATAAACAAAAAACACAAGTTAAATTCTCCCCTTTAAAAATGGCTCTGACATCATCTCTTCCATTCAAGGGACTGGAGTTCTCGAAAAGAGGCTCCAGTCCTGACGCTATTTTTGACTTACAGTGTGCTGTCTTAATAATTCAGAAGGGTTGATAGCCTCTGAAGTACTATTTTAACTATACTCTGTTTGTTTTCAGCTGACGATTAATTGAATCCCTTAGCAGCTAATAGTTCGATACTTAATGGAAAATATGAAACTAATATGTCTCTGACACATGTGGAGGAGTGATAGAAGGTATGGAGGGGAATTATCTCACTTTATCACATATTCCTTTGTTTTGAGATATTTTGGGGTCTTTCAAAAGGCTTTTTCTTAGGCCTTGGATCTTAAGAGCCCCGTCGCCTTCGCCCAGTAAAACCTCTTAAGAGTCTCCTCGCCGTTCTCAGGTTAACTAACGAACTAATCTCTCCCCCTCTCCTTCAGTATTCCTGGCGTGGCTGAACACTTGGTCGGTGCGGGCGTCTGTGGTGCTGCAGGACGCCCTTATTCTGCCGAAGGTGGTGATCCTGGGGGCTATCGTGGGCGTAGGCCTCTATCGTCTGGCCCTCGACCCCCTGGCCTCATCCTCCTACGTCGACCCCTTCAAGGACTCCAAGCTCACCGCGCCCCTGCTAGCCACAGCCTTCTACCAGGGCCTCTACACGTACGATGGATGGTAGGTCAAGGGTAGTAAGGATAAGGATTTGCTGTGGGGTTTTTTCTGGACCCCTTCTATTTCATGTTTAGCCCAATTAGTTATGAGATTTTAAGACGTTTGCCCCATTAGTTTGGCGATTTTAAGACCTTTTGTCTTATCTAGGTGTCGATTTTTTCCTGGCGAGCGATAGCGAGCCTGTAATTTAGGAGGAATTTCGGCCTCCTGCCGGGACAATTTTCTACCGAAAAATAAACACATTTATCTCGAAGGGGGGTCTTGGGGGTATTATTATTTAAGCTTGATAAATATGTAGGGAGCAAACGAAAACAAATATCCAGGAAGGATCACATGCTTTCATTAATTTCATTGGGAGGTGTTTGGTGTTGGGAGTGAAAGTATTAAAATTAGATGATATTTACTGGTAATAATAATAATAATAAAACAAAACAAAAATAATAATAATAATATAACGTCCCCTTAAAGCTAACCTGGCAGAAATTGGTAATCTAACTTAATATAATTAATCTAATCTAACCTACTCTGACCTAATATAAATAATATAACTTAATTTAAACTAACCTAACTAACCTAATATAATATAATTTAATCTGACTAACCTCACAAAACAAATCTAATCTGATCTAACCTAACTTTACCTGGCCTAATCTAATTGAGCCTAAGCTAACTTGACCTAATCAAACCTAACCCTATCTAATCCAACCTAACCTAACCTGACCTTATTAAATTATTCTAACCTAACCTAATCTAACCTAATGTAACCTAATCTAATCTGACATGACTTAATCTAATCTAACTTAATCTAATCAAACCTGACCTGATCTAGTTTGACCTTAACTAATTAATCTAATCTAACCTAACATATTCTTATCCAACCTAATATAACTTGACCTAATATAATCTAACCAAACCTGACCTAATCAAATTAATCTAATTAAACCTAACCTAATTTGATCTAGTCTAATCTAACCTCCCTTAATCTAACTTAACCTTACCTGACCTAATCTAACCTAACCTAATCTAATAAATATAATCAAACCTAACCTAACTTGACCTAATCTAATCTAACCTCACCTAATCTAACCTAACAATACCTGACCTAATCTAAGCTAACCTCACCTAGCCTGACCTAATCTAATTTAACCTAACCTAAACCGACTTGACCTTATCTAACGATCACTGACCATCCAATCAAACTACCCACACGCACTCTCTAGACATACCCGCATCACTATCCACTCTCTAGACATACCCGCATCACTGACTATCCACCAACGATCAATCTCTATCCACCACCAGTGCTCACCACCACTCTATCCACTCACACTATCCTACAGTAGATCTCTCTCTCTCTCTCTCTCTCTTTGCTATCCTTTCCTTCCACTGTCCCTTATTCTCGGGTTAGTTATCTCTACTAGAATTAAGTCCTGACCACCTCGCTGGGATCGCAAGGTCTGTGTGGTCAGTGTATCTATGTAAATATATGTAAAATCTCTATCTCTCTCTCTCAGGAAATATATAGAGCGACTAGAAAATGTACAAGCTAGGGCTACAAAGCTAATTTCATCGATTAGAAGACTGAGCTATGAGGACCAGTTGACAGCTCTTGTTTTCTTTCCATTGGAAACATGCAGGCTACGAGGTCAGCTTATTGAAGCTTTTAAAATAATTGATGGGTTAGACAATGTGGATTAAAGCAAAATGTTTAGTCTCCATATGAATACAACACGCAACCATGGCTGACAATTAAATTTGAACAGTTTCAACACTAGTAAGTGTGGTAACTTTTTCACATATAAGATCTGTTCTACCTGGAACAAACTTCCCTCAGAAGTTGTAAACAGGTCATCAGTAGAGCAGTTCAGGGAGAGAGTAGATACTATTTTGCACACTCTGTAAGGAGTGTAGTGCACTAAACAATCTCTCTCGTTCCACTTCGAGTACTTCCCCAGAATGGACTGTAAGGTCTATGGGACACTATCTATTCCTTGTAAATCCTTGTAACTCTCCGCGGACAAGGCATGGATTTCGCGCTATTCGCAGGTCACGGAATTAGCGCGACACCAACCAACAATCGCTATATTTGGGTCCTGAGTAGCCATAACTATTTTGGTAGTTAAATGGGGTCACCTGCTTTTTTTCTCTCTCTGGGCTGTATCTATTCGGCCCCATTCAGCCTACTGTTTTAGGACGTTTATCTCCATCCAGATGTCGATTTATACCTGGCGAGCGATAGCGAACCTTCATATTTTGGATAATGAGTTTGACAACTGGCTAAATTTGTACAGTTTTCGATAGAAAAATGTCTACGGCGAAGCCGGATTTCTCCATAAAATGCTGGTTTGCTATCGGTCACCAGGATGGGGATAAATGTCATACAACAGTAGGCTGAATGGGGTTGAACGGATAGAACCAAGAAAGTGAAGAAAGCAGGTCACCCTTCTTAAGTAGAAATTACATAAAGCCATACGTTTGTGTGAATACCAACGTGTGTACAGGGATATTTGATCTGCATTCCTATATATTTGATCTGCATCTGTGTGTGGTAACCCAGGTTCGAATCCCGGTGGATCACATGCTTGCTTTCATTCATTTCTTCGGGAGGTGTTTATAGAGGTGTAAATAGATTCTTCGGCTCTCTCTTGCAAATACAAAGGAATTCCCTATTGGGAAATGTTTCGCGACCGCTCTGTATATATACTGCATAATATATATATATATATATATATATATATATATATATATATATATATATATACTGTATATATATATATATATGTTTCTAGTCTCTCAGTGGGGATCGAGCCATCGACCATCAGAACGATAGCCGACGCTTAATCAATTACACCACGGCAGACTGCCGTGGTGTAATTGATTAAGCGTCGGCTATCGTTCTGATGGTCGATGGTTCGATCCCCACTGAGAGACTAGAAACATTTAGTGGCTCACGTGTATTTGTGATATATTCTCAATATATATATATATATATATATATATATATATATACCGGTATGATTCGAATTAGAATTAATTTGGACTCTTAGTTTGGGCTACAAAATTTAAAGTTGAAAAAGTGCTAATTTCGGGTGTTTCTGGAGGTCAAATCAAAACGAAATCGTAAAGTACTGGGCCGATTTGAATTATGTTGTGCCATTGGATTCAGTGGGTGAAAGTGTACTTGTGGTAGAAATTTAAGCAAAATCCATACATACATAAAAACCCGTCTATGGGTGATTTAGAAGTTTTCAAAATCAAAATCAAAATTAGGCCTATTGGGACTACACAATGGTCTAAATCCAAAGATTTATAGACCGGTGGAATCGCAACGACGAGACGAATCCATATATAGCCTTGAAAACACAACATTTGAACATGACCTGCCAAGGTACTCGCCTCTGCCTGGACTAAATAAAACCCAAGTATTTTCAAAACATATTGTTTGATTCTGGGCGAATGGCAGGTCAAAAATGGAATCTACGACCATGTATAGAAGCTGTTGGGCGAGAGAAATCGAATGGCACCAAGTAGAATGTATTTGACCTCTTAGTTTGGGCTACAGAAGACTTTTAAAGTTGAAAAAGTGCTAATTTCGGGTGTTTCTGGAGATCAAATCAAAACGAAATCCTAAAGTACTGGTCTGATTTGAATTATGTTTGTGCCATTGGATTCAGCGGGTGAAAGTGTACTTGTGGTAGAAATTTAAGCAAAATCCATACATAAATAACCCGTCTATGGGTGATTAGGAATATATATATACAGTATATATATATATATATATATATATATATATATATATATATATATATATATATATATACAGTATAATTATATATTCAAAATAAAAAAATAGGTCCTTTGGGCCTAAACATGGTCTAAATAAATAAATAAATAAACCGTTGGAATCGCAACGACGAGAGGATTCCATATAAACCCATGAAAACGCAAAATTCGAACATGACTTGCCATTTATATAGGCAGATATAGTTAGATAGTTAGATAGATAGATAGACAGATAGGCATAGATAGATGGATATATATATATATATATATATAGTGCATAGTGCATAGGCATAGGCATAGGCATAGTGCATAGGCATAGTGCGCCCTTGTATTGAGTATTGTTCACATGTGTGGGGAGGTTCCTCTCACACTGCTCTCCTAGACAAAGTTGAAAGGAAGGCTTTTCGTATCATTAACTCCCGTCCACTCACCAACTCTCTGCAATCTCTCTCTCTCCGCCGCAATGTTGCATTTCTCTCGCTATTCTATCGCTACTATAATAATCAGTGTTCCTCAGAGCTATCCCAGTGCATACCACCTCCTTTACGTAGGGCACGTGGTACCCGTCTTGCAACTCAATCCCACCCCTACTCTGTGCAACTCTCCAACCCAAGAGTGAAACGTTACTCTCAAACTTTCTTCTACTCAACAGCTGAGCTCTGGAACTCTCTCCCAGAATCAGTCTTTCCCTCTTCCTATGACTTAAATTGCTTCAAACTCCGTGTGTCCAGGCATTTTGGCTCGAACGTCCCTTGATTTTGGCCCTGTCACTCTTTCAACTATGGGGGAGGCACTCGCTATAGGCAGTTATGCCTTTTGCCTCCCTCAATCACATAGAAAAAAAAAAAAAAAAAAAAAAAAAAATATATATATATATATATATATATATATATATATATATATATATATATATATATATATATATATAGATAAATAGATAAGAGTGAAACGATACTCCCAATCTTTCTTCTATTCAACATTATGAGCTCTGGAACTCCCTCCCTGAATCTATCTTTCCCTCATCCTATGACCTAAATTGCTTCAAACTCCGTGTGTCCAGGCATTTTGGCTCGACTGTTCATTGATTTGGGCCCTGTCATTCTTTCAACTCTGGTGGTGGCACTAATCACAGGCAGTTTTGCCTTTTGTCTCCCTCCTCCACATAGAAAAAAAGAAGAAAAAAAGATGGATAGTTAGATAGATATATGGATAGATAGATAGCTAGATTGATAGATAGATAGATAGATAAATAGATAGATAGATAGACAAGCATAGATAAATAGATAGATAGGCAGGAATAGATAGATAGCTAGATAGATAGATAGGCAAATATAGACAGCTAGTTAGGTAGATATACAGACAGATACTATGTTTCCTATGTGCATGAAGGAAATAAAAGGCAAAGCTGCCTGTAACAAGTGTCCCCTCAAGGTTGAAGCAGTGACGGAGAGCCAATACCCAAAGAACGTTAGAGTTAATTTAAGTGTGTTAGAAGTGTGGTGCGAATGCTAAGTGTAGTGAAATGAAGAGGAGGAGGTGTTTGTGAGAGTTATCTGGATTACTCACTGTGTAGGTAAGGCACAAATAGAAACAGTGGGGGAAGCCAGGCACATGAAACAGGAGTTCCAGCAAATCCTTATTATGCGCGCCTACATGTGGCCTCCCAAATATCCCCAATGCATAGATAGAGATATAGATGGATAGACATTAAGGAAAAATATCATCTCCAGCTTAGATAGGTTTAGCGTGAATAAAATGTATTGTCCACGGCTCCTCATTACACTCAAGGGGTTAATTAACACGAGATAATTATTATCGTGTACCATCAAACTCCATTTTCCTTTATTCCCGTACGTGTCATAGAAAACAATATTGGGGGCGTAACTATGGCATTTAACGGTCGTATCTTAAACATTATCTGATCCGACGTTTGGAGGGGGTTATTAGACTTATTATATGATACATTGCTTAATTATTATTAACAATTCGACTTGCTTTTGATATTTTCGAGCATGGCATTTCTCTATCTCTATGTTCAGGCTCTGTCTCGAGTCGGCCACCCCCAGCTATGGGATATATATGTATACAATATATATATATATATATATATATATATATATATATATATATATATATATATATATATATATATATATATATATATATATATACTGTATAATTATATATTGTAGGCTATAATTTATATGCATTATTATAATTATTATTATTGTTATCTGTCTCTACTCCTCAGGGACAACATCAACATGGTGGTGGAGGAGATCCAGAACCCAGCCAGGTAAGAAAGACACACATTATACTGTTTAACCCTAGTCGGTCCAGGGGAAATAACCTTAAAACACCGACCCTCTTTCGCTACAATAGTTTGAAGATTTTAAGACGTTTCGCCCCATTAGTTTGGCGATAATTAGACGTTACACCTCATTAGCTTGGCAATAGTATGACATTTCACCCAATTAGTTTGGTGATAGTAAGACGCTTCATCCCATTCAGGTGTTATTTATATTTGGGCGAGCGATAGCGAGCCTGTAACTTGCAAGAAATCGGCCTTCGGCCGGGACATTCTTCTATGGAAAATTGTACAAATTTTGCTTGAAGGGGGTCTTTTGTGTATACAAGCTAAGTATTTCTTCTTTATACTGTTCACAAGATTAGTTTTCCTGTAGTAAATAGTCATCAATTCTTGGAGTGAAGATAATATTAACATCTCTGCTTCTTGTTAATATATCTTGATCATACCAGTCAAATATTTCCTCTTCTTAGTAGTGACTGGTTCTGTTTTCCTGCATCGGCACATATTCCTAGATTGAAGCTATATAATATACGTCTTTGCTAGTCTTTCCTATAAGTTTTTTTTTGTCCGAGGCAACTACTTCCTATTCGTAATATTCCTACATGTTCTTTTCCTATTTGTAATATTCCTACATGTTCTTTTCCTACATCCGTATCTGTGTCTAGACTGAAGAGAGGAATATAGTTTAACCCCTTCTGTGCCGGCGGCGTATCATTAATTTTAGTCTAGCTACATAATTATAAACAATTTTTTATGAAGCTTGGAAAGGATATAAATGGTAACTAAAAGAAGTAATTGAGGTAAACTGTGGCCTTTTAATTGGTGGACATCCTTCCTAAGCTGAAGAAAACTGTCTAATAGGTGCAAAATTATATAACAAAACAAAATTGTCGCCATAATTTTGACACAGTAACAGTAAATCACCCATGGACTAGGAATGAATGTATGGAATACGCCCAAATTTATATCCCAAGTACATTTGATATGTAATACAAGTTTAGATAAGCTATATTTCAATGTTGTTAGGACAAATATGATGAAAGTTCTTCAGTATCACATCCCTAAAACCAAGCAGATCCCAATGGACATTGTAGTTTGAATAGGTTTTGTCCCTGGAATTGACCTTTAACAATAGGACTCTTGACCACTGCTTGTCTCTCTCTCTCTCCCCCCTTCAGGAACATCCCGTTGGCATGCACTGTGTCCCTGGTCCTCATTACAATGGTGTACATCCTTACCAACGTGGCCTACTTTGCTGTCCTCTCCCCCGCGCAGGTCCTCCTCTCCCCGGCCATCGCTGTGGTGGGTTCTTCTGCTTGTAGGCACATGTTGAATTTAGGTGACAGAAATATATTTATGTTGACCTCATAAGCTGCCAGACCAGTGTTGAGGATAAATGTTGAGGGAAAAAGTGCTCGTGTGATACCGGTTTTAATGTCATGTGCACTTCAGTAGTATACTCTGGCTTTCATTAGGCATTTCTATTTAGCTTAGGAAGTAGGGACTAGGGAGTATATTAAATAACCAAAACCAATCTTCCGCTGCACACTGTTTACGTCCACCAATCACAGAACAGCTATACTAGGGTTCTGTTGTCCTCTAGCTTCACGCCTTACCACCACCAGCCTAGTGACGACAAGTACTGCAACAGCTGTAGTGTTGCTAAATTATCTATGTACTCCTTTGCATGCTGGTGTTAACCTCTTCTGTACCGGCGACATCATATTAATTTTCTTCTAGACATATTTAGACGATTTTGTGCAGTTTACGAAGGATCTGTGGTAGTTAAAAGAGTTAAGTGAGATAGTTCGAAGCCTGTTAATTGCTGGAAACCCTTATTCAACTGAATAAAATCGTCTAAGAATAGCTAGAAAAAAATAAAAAGACGTCGCCGGTAAAGAAGGGGTTAATGGTAACAGGTGAGACAGGGAGTGTATGTGCATTTGAATTAAGTATAATAGCATTGAAAGGTAAAAATTCCCACAAATTATTATATATTTCCCTAGCTAAGGGTGGAAGGGTACAGCCAATGGCTTTTCCACACTTCCAATCTGCTCTTTTAGAGTATTCAAACAGGAAACATTTTCGATATTTTCCAACAGGCGATAAATGATCTAGACCAAGTTCTGTTCCAAAGACAATTAGTGAAGGAGCTTTCTGCATTCCCACAGGCTTTAACACCTTACGAGCGGCCTATGCGGTTTATTTATGTGTACCGCCCAGCGGGGTGTTTTTAGCCAAAATAGGGCTGTTTACGTGATCATTTTCATGCCTAAATAAGACCCAGAACGTAAAACAAGTATCTATCCCTGAAAGGGCATAAACAGAGCTTTCGAATGACACCATAACGATCCTTGTATGATGGATAGTTTTCTTGCAATAACCGTGCAACGCGAGTGCAAAAAGCAGGTAATTCGGTACTTTCGGTACATAATTGAGTATGTAGCGAGTGAGAGAGGGAGGAGGGAGCTGAGATTTGTGTCAGTAGGTTCGCCGCGGTGGTCTGGAGCAGTCATACGCTCGCTAGTCTCCTGCCACCACTTGTCTCTCTCTCTCAGCCACATTACGTGCTGAAATTGCCACTCGAGTTATGTCGAGCGCCGCCACATAGTCCAGCTTTATTTAACTCGACTTAAGTGGTGGGCCGCTTTTTAAGGGTTAAGAGCCTGGACATTGCTTTAAATTGCTATAGTGTTCCAGAACATCCCCCGCAGCCAATGGGTTAAATTCTCCCAGGGAACAGGTCTACTTGGGGGGCGTTTTGTGTATGACCATTCTTATAAAGGGGAGTAAGACGTCCGGCAATATATAGATAGATAGATTCGGTGAGTTAGTGCGCCTTCATTCATGGGATTCATGTTTTATTATCTATATTGATCTGCTAACTCCTCTCCAGAGCTTCGGAGAGAGGGCCTTCGGAGTGCTGTCGTTCACAGTGCCTGTGTTCGTGGCTGTCTCTACCGTAGGGTCCCTCAACGGCCAGACCTTCACCCAAAGCCGAGCTGTGTTCTGCGGGGCACGTCAGGGGCTCCTATCACCCTGCCTGGCTCTCATCAGTCTTAGATATCACACTCCGGTACCAGCCATTATCTTTATGGTGGGTACTATTTTGTGTATTCTCTCTCTCACACTCTCTCTCTTCAAGATAAATGTGTAAATTTTTCGATAGAAAAATTTCCCGGCCGAAGGCTGGTTTCTCTTAAATTGCAGGCTCGCTATCGCTCGCCAGGAAAACATCGACACAAAAGTTGCATGAAAGTTCATATTATTGGCAGAACAATGGAGTGAAAGATCGTAAAATCGCCAAACTAATGGGGCAAACGTCTTCAAATCTCAGAACTAATGTGGCTAAACATGAGGAAGAAGAGGGACCAGACATACGACCCATCTCCCCTTAAAAACTACAGTACACCATATTCTATTGTTATTAGATTCAGTGCCTCCCATTAACCCCTTCAGGATTTTGACGATTTTTGACACTTTCTTCTGGCTATCATTAGACGATTTTAGGAATGAAAAGGGTCAAAAGTATTTCAATTATCCCTCTGACTTCCATATACCCTTCCTAATCTGAATATAGTCGTCTAGTAATAGCCAGGAAACATCAAAGAAATGCGCATCGGATCTTGAAAGGATTAGTTTAAGGGGAGGTTTTTAGTTTGTTCCCTAGACCTCCATCAAGCTTAAAATTATACCCCCTTTCAAGATAAAGTTGTAAATTTTTTGGTAGAAAAATTTCCCGGCCGAAGGCTGGTTCCTCTTAAATTACAGGCTCACTGTCGTTCGCCAGGAAAAAATTGACACCTAAATGGCACGAAAGGTCATAAAATTGACAGAAATGGGGCGAAGGTTCTTAAAATCGCCAAACTAATGGGGCGAACGTCATAAAATCTCAAAAGCAATGGGGCTAAACATGAGGGAGAAAGGTGTCCAGAAAAATATCCCTCCAGTGGAAATCTCCCCTTAAGTGCGACATTGACCTCCGCTGACCTCTCCTCCCCCCACCACCAGACGCTGCTCTCACTGATCCTGCTGGTGACCTCAGACGTGTACACCTTGATCAACTACATCGGCTTCGCTCACAGCCTGTCCCGCCTCCTGGTCACTGGGGCACTCTTCTGGCTGCGATACAAGAGGCCGCAGTGGAAGAGGCCGTTTAAGGTGAGATACAGAGAGAATGAGAAGAGAATACAGAGAGAAACATGGAAGAATAGGCTGTTCAAGGTCAGATACGGAGAGAAACGTGGAAGAATAGGCCATTCAAGGTGAGATGCGGAGAGAAACATGGCCGTTCAAGGTGAGGTACAGAGAGAAACATGGAAGAATAGGACATTCAAGGTGAGATATGGAGAGAAACATGGCCGTTCAAGGTGAGGTACGGAGAGAAACATGGAAGAATAGGACATTCAAGGTGAGATACGGAGAGAAACATGGCCGTTCAAGGTGAGGTACGGAGAGAAACATGGAAGAATAGGTTGTTCAAGGTGAGATGCGCAGAGAAACATGGCCGTTCAAGGTGAGGTACGGAGAGAAACATGGAAGAATAGGACATTCAAGGTGAGATACGGAGAGAAACATGGAATATTAATGGATACTATACTCTGTTCATCATAAGTAGGCCAGATATCTCGACCCCAACCTTACCGAACTCAATGATGACTAGAGTAATCAAGCTAGTATGCCTACCGTTTGAGAAAAGTCGGCCAGGGAATAGGTGTGGAAATTTACAGCCCATTTCCTCTAGCCCTTTTCGAGTTACAGAGGATAGAGGTCACGATTACTGGCCTACCTATAATTAGTTAGTTAGTTAAAATAGGACTTCAGAGGCTATCAACCCTACTGGATTATTAAGCCCGCACACTGTAAGTCAAGAATACCGTCAGGACTGGAGCCTCTTTTCGAGAACTCCAGTCCCTTGTACCTATAATGAAGGGACTATAGTCAATATACAGTATCCATAAATAGACTGAGAGAGAGGACTTCATCTTGGGTCAGAATACGCTTGCCTATATATAAGATTGATTGGGTAGGGTATCACCAGGGCTGTAACCTTGTCACCTTGACCTCATCTGAATAATTTATGAAACAGTGTCAGGTATTTTTGTCACATTACGACACCACCTTACAAATTCACAAAAAATCATAGCTCGAACTATCTAAAATTGTCTTGGAATATATCATTCGTATCAGACATACCAAAACACCTAATGTGAAGTGATTTCAACTTACGCCACCCACAATAGAAACTCAGGCTTTGGCTTCATCATTCCAGATGAAATAATACTGCCAAGAATAACAAATTCTGCTAAAATTTCATTCAAGTTGAAATAAATCCATCTTGTGTATATCTCAGGTGTGGTTGTTGATCCCGGTGGTGTACCTGGTGGTGATGTTGTTGTTGGTGGTACTACCGGTGTTGGAGGAACCCATAACAGTGGGAGTATCTCTGGGGGTGGTGTTGCTGGGCCTCATAGTCTACTACCTCGCCATCAAGACCACCAAGCCAGCACCCATCAGGAGGATCTCCAGTAAGGCTGCCGGGTTTATGTACTATAGTCGGTTTTATTCCAGTTGATGATAAGTTGAATTCCTAAACAACTGATTTTTTGTTATACTAAACAGAAAAATATGAAAATGATATGTCTCTGCATCATATAGATACCAAGTTTATATTATTAACATGACATTTGGCTACATTGCCAAGTTAAATAAGTGGACCAATTAACCAGTATATCTTAATAAGAGCTAAATCAACCAGTGCTAACCCTAAAGGTAGGCTACTGGTGAACATTTGAGTTACCCAGTCGATTTTTGCCTCTGAGTAACCAAATTCAGCACCACTCTGTATGACAAGACAATTATGCATTACTATTATATCCAGGTTTTAGCTCATTAATCATAGAATTGGAATGAGTTAGTGAGATCTGTTCTCACATAATACATATAAAAACTTGTATGAATATTAGTTTCCTTTTCTTGTATTTTCAGATCGAATCTACCGCTTCATTCAGATCCTTTTTCAAGCGTTGCCTGAGAGGAGATGATGGGAACTATATGATAGTGTTTCTCAGCCGGAAAAAAAGACACAATGAGTGTCTTTACCTCCTAATTATAAATGATCAGTATTGATGCTGCTCACATAATTACCAACAAAATGTATACCTCTAGTATTATGAGGAAGGTTTAAGGGGAGGGTTTTAATTTAATCTTTTTACTTCATCTAATATTTTGATAATTTAATTTGACTTTATATTGTCCTTGTCCCAATTTTGGTTTGTTTAGTTTGCAAGTTTTACATTTTAATAGGTAATATAAGTTTTTTGGTTGACCTGACCTGGCCTGTGCTGTCTGTCTCTCTGTTTTCCTCTCCCTCTCTCCGCTCCTTTCATGCCCCGCAGTCACGCCAGCTCGCGTGCTGATTGGCTGAGTCGCCCAGCCCGGGTGATACGTGCCCTTTTCGGCTTTCCTTTCATCATAATAATATCCTGGCAACAGTTTCTTCTATTATTGAGTGGCTTATGGGAGTATGGGGCTTGCACTGTGGGGGAAAGAATGTCTTTGCCGGAATAAACAAAGCGAGAAGACGATGAAAGTGATTGATGTGCCGCCGATCGATCAACGCGCGGGAAATTTGTTTGATCGGACCGCTGCAGCACCTGTTCCTTGTCCCAAAACACTGGCTGCTGATTGGTGTTTTTTTTGTCACCACATCTCCATTCACTTAAGTCATGAATCTGATGAACTTCTGATGCTGTGTTTACACAAAAATTGTTGGTTCGCTACCGGCTCTAATACCACAATTTAGATAAAATATATTTGTTTAGTCTACTTATTATGTTTAAATAGTTATTTGTTCAATATAATATACAGTATATTAACAATTATAAGCACACACACACAAATGTATATACAGTACAGTATATATATATACATAGATAGATAGATAGATATACGGTATATATAAGAACTAATTTATTAAAATCTTATATGCATTTATAAGTGTGACTTATATTCATAACTACTGTCTAATTATATGTTGTGTGGGTATCTACCATGTGTCACTATTATTGTCATATATTGTATTGTTTTATTAGAGGGAATATGTTCTTATATGTTAAGGAATTGTGAACAGTATGGCACCACTATTAAAAAACTATTATACTAGTTGTTAACTCTGAACGGATGAGATGGGTATTTAATGCTCACTCGCACCCCGTTTTCTTGCATTACACCGATATAGTCATGAGAGAATAAACGAAAGCTTAGCAATCCATTTGTTTAACTTTTCCTAGCGAGTTATACCACAGAACTTCATCACCCCTATGTTGTTTCTATATAATCCCAGCATATATATATATATATACAGTATATATATACAATTGTATTCGTATTATGTTTGTCCAAAGGGTTGGTATGATCTCAACAAGGTTTCTCCTGTATCGTTTTTTTTTTTTTTATATATTCCAACTACTCCCTCTCGGGCAAAGGCTGAGAGCCTGCACATTCAACCGTTATGAACGGTGAAGCCCGTGAGGTCTCGTTTCAGTCTAGGGGGTGAGACATGTAAAGCACTTTTAGCTGCAACCAGCCCGTCATCTTGCTTCGCAGGATGCATGGGGCTTAGTTGCTCACTCACTGCTCGAAGCAGCCCCATCTCTGAAGCTGCCTCGGTCCAATGCTTCGCTGTCTCATCCCCTAGACTCGGACCCTCACTCTAAGAACGCCACCTATTGAACAATGAAATCACTACCTACCTATAGTAATAATTCGTTGTGCAGGGCAGACTTTTCATCCATTCATTTGTATAATTGTCCAAGGATTGTCATGTTCAAGTATATCTGGGTAAGTGCTTGAATCAGATTAAATCCCAAACATGCAAAGGGGATTTATTAATAGATTTTTTTTTATCACACAAATACACATGCTGTATATTTAATGAAACCGGTAAAAAAAACAAAAACAAAACAACATTAACAATAGAAAGAACATAATGAAAAAATACGAACCATAAGAATTGTAGTTGAAATCCACGAATAATAAAATAGAGTGACAACCCTCCCTCTCGAGTCTGACTCAACACATAGTCAAACAAATGCCATCCCTGTTACCAGAGTCCACTAACTTGCAGGAAAGATAATATATAGTCCCGGCCATTATTGTTATTATACAAATATATTAATAAGTTGTCTCGTTTTGAATTAGATTATTATTTATTTGTTTATTATGTTTTTCTATGTGAGTGAGGGAGACAAAAAGCAGAACTGCCTGCATCGAGTGCCTCCTCCAGAGTTGAAAGAGTGACAGGGCCAAAATCAAGGGACGTTCGAGCCAAAATGCTTGGACGCACGGAGTTTGAAGCAATTTAAGTCATAGGAAGAGGGAAAGACTGATTCTGGGAGAGAGTTCCAGAGCTCAGCAGTTGAATGGAAGAAAGACTGAGAATAACGTTACCCCTGATATTTGTATTTCGGAGGTTCCTATATAGTTTTCGAGGCAGCAAAATGTACGAGAACTAATAACCGCGACTGTACATCCAAATTCAACATCAGACACAGCATCCTGGGTAACTCTACAATAACTAACTGAAGACAGTGGCTTAGTTAGTTAGTTAATATAGGACTTCAGAGGCTATCAACCCTATTGGACTATTAAGCCAGCACACTGTAAGTCAAGAATAACGTCAGGACTACAGCCCCTTTTCGAGAACTCCAGTCCCTTGATAGTGGCATTATAAAGGAAAGTGCTGCCATCTGATTGCAAGTGAAGCTAATACTTAGCTTCTGGAAGTTTCATACCAACAATATCGAAGCAAACGATAACAAAAATATGTAGAAAGAGAAGAACTAGCTCTAGTCTCCACACAGTAACTACTGTATAACAAGCAATTTACAAGCTGCCCAATAATTCGCTAAAGTTGTTAAAAAAACAAATAAAATTATTGGCTTCATTGGGAGATCTTTTGAATATACATCCAAAAGATGTTACAATCGCCAAACTAATGGGCCGAACGTCATCAAATCTCAAAACAAATATGCTAAACATGAGGGAGAAGGGGGTCCAGAATAAGCGATTACCTCCCCCTAAATGTCCTCTCTTGCATTCAACTTGTTTAATCCTACTTCGTCTTCTTGTTGATTATTGATTCTTCCATCTGAATATCACGTTGCTAGTTCTTCTTCTTCCAGCTGTTCAACTCTATATTTTGTTTTCTTTTTGTTCAGCTGAGGACTAAACTCGCACTTGTTTATTTTCTTTTTGTTCAGCTGAGGACTAAACTCACATTTGTTGTTTATATTCTTTTGTTCATCTGGGGACTAAACTCACACTTGTTTATCTTCTTTTGTTCAGCTGGGGACGAAACTTACACTTGTTTATCTTTTGTTCAGTTGGGACGAAACTCACACTTGTTTAGCTTTTGTTCAGCTGGGGACTAAACTCACACTTGTTTATCTTCTTTTGTTAAGCTGGGGACTAAACTCACACTTGTTTATCTTATTTTGTTCATCTGGGGACGAAACTCACACTTGTTTAGCTTTTGTTCAGCTGGGGACTAAACTCACACTTGTTTATCTTCTTTTGTTAAGCTGGGGACTAAACTCACACTTGTTTATCTTATTTTGTTCAGCTGGGGACGAAACTCACACTTTTATTTCTTCTTTTGTTCATCATATCCTTCTATTCGACTCTATATTACTATCTCTTCTTTTCTTCTTCAGCTGAGGAATAAACTCACTCGTTCATCTTCTTTTGTTCATCATACTCTTCTATTCACTTCTATTTCTTTTCTTCTTCAGCTGAGGAATAAACTCACACACATATATCTTCTTTGTTCCAATCCTTATTATCTTCTATTTCTATTCTGCTCCGGCTACACTTGTATATCTTCTTTTGTTCATCATATCCTTCTATTCTCCTCTATTTGCTTCGTCCTTATCGTCTTCAAATTCCTTCTTCCGGCCGTGTTAACCCGCTTTAGCCGACCTCTCCGTCAGCCACAGCTCGAACTCGGTGGGGTTGAGGGTGACGCCGCAGTGGAAGGTGGTGGAGGGGCGGGGCTGACCAGGGGGCACGGACAACTTGTACTTCTGCAGGGACGCCGTCAGGAATTGGAAGGTCTCGATACGCGCCAGGGACTCACCGAGGCAGTTGCGGCGCCCTGGAGTATGAATAGAGAGGCATTATAATCTATTTTTGTCCAGTTGATGGTAAATTGAACCCCTTAGCAACTGATATCTCAAGACTTAACCCCTTCTGTACCGGCGGCGTCTTTTTAATTTTCGTATAGCTATATTTAGACCATTTTGTGCAGTTTATGAAGGATATGTGGTAGTAAAAAGGGTTAAGTGAGATAGTCCGAAGCCTGTTAATTGTTTGAGGTCTTTTTTAAACTGAATTAAATCGTCTCATGGTAACAAGAAAATAGTTAAAAGGACTGCATCGGTACTGAAAGGGTTAATGGAAATATAGGAAACTATAGGTAGTGCCAACGAACTTGACAATTTTCTTGACCCCCTTAACTTATCATAACTAAAAAGGGACTAGAGCAAACTGGCTGTAAATATCCACACCTATTTCCTGGAGGGCTCTTCCCTATTGATAGCAATGGCAGCTCGATTGCTTTTGATCATTTTGAGTTATGAGAAGTTAAGGGGTCAAGAAAATTGTCAAGTTCGTTGGCGCTACCTATAGTATCATATAAATTTCCAATTTGTATTAATAACAGCATAATTCGGTATAAAATCCCCATAATAGCCTAGTAATCATTTTGAGGATATGTCAATATACCCTCAGCTGAAAATATACAGACAATAGTATCATTAACCCCTTGGGGATAGGACACGTTATAGCAATCCATTTTGGCTATCATTGGACGATTTTATACAGCTTAGGAAGGATCTGTGGGAATTAAAAGGGTACAGACTATCTCAATCAACCCTCTGACTTCCATATACCCTTCCTACACTGAATACAAATGTCTAATAATAGCCAGAAAACAGAAAAAGAAGTGCGTCATCGGTCCTGAGAGGGTCAATGTCTACAACATAAAATCGCCACTGCACCAACCCTATGACTATGTAAGGCTTAATAAAATCGTCCAGTGTTACCCAGAATACAAAGTAACAAGGTATCATTGTAGTTAAGCACATATTCGTAGTATTTTTTTAACCCAGTGCCAACGAGGCCAAATTTTAAGGTGCAAGAATATCGTTCTATTGCTACTTCTGCCGAGGTGCCATTAGAAACAAAAAGGTCTTAATGTTGGCTAAGAACTGACCCTGACAGTTTTGCCAGCCTACTCTAGAAGGAGGTAAACATCATTTGTATTAACATCAACAGCCTCATCACCCTCCATAGTTACTATGCTCATGGATTGGGGAAGAACACTCTAGTCATATCCCTACACCTAAATTCAACAACACTAACTACCCACAGCTTTAATGTCGCTACTTGTTTCTTTATTTTGTTTGATCAAACTACCTATGAACCATCAATACAGCTCTTGCTGCATCCTGTACCTCAATATATGGGCTATATAATGCAATGTGTCACAAAAAAATACTTATTCGCCCTTAACCCCCTGCGGCGCGAAACGTGATTTGCGTGGTTAGTAGCATTTTTAAAGCTGGAAATACCCCAGATGCACATGGAAAAATTTAATTTAGTTACCGCTAAACTCTCGCGCTTTCTTCAATGGTGGCTTGAAAGAAAACAATTTGCAGAGGGCTAACTTGATTAAATGTTCCTAACTGCACATAATATATATACAAATAAATAAAAACTGGCATCTACACACCTCAGAGGGAGAGAAAAATTCTGCATGTGACACAATTTGTAAATTATGGCATGGAGGTAATTTCAGAGCTAGTCAAACGGTCCTCTCTCCCTCTTTCTTGAAGGGATTAATCTCTCTCTCTCACACACACCCACTCACTCTCTCTCTCTCTCTTTCTCACACACACACACACACACACACTTTCTCTCTCTCAAGTAGGTATTATTATGTTTTTTCCACCAACCAACTTCACCTCTAAACTCAATTGATGAAATCAACAAATACATGTGGCACTCCAAGGACTCGAACCTAGGATACTCACATCGAGATTCCGCGCACTTATGCATTACGCTATCAAGACAGTTCATCACTCACCGACAGAGAAGGGCACTACATGTTCAGAACGCACCAAGCGGCCCTCGTCATCCAGGAATCTCTCGGGTCTGAAGTTCTCCGGGTCGCGCCACACCTGCCGAAACAAAGTTGCCCTCGTAAGTTCGGTTCCTCGTCGTAATCTTAAGGTGGGTCACCGGATTTTTTTTTCTCTTTCTCTCCCTCTCTCTTTGGCTTGTATTCATTCGGCCCCATTCAGCCAAGTGTTTTAAGACATTTATCCCCATCCAGGTGTCGATTTATTCCTGGCGAGGGATAGCGAGCCAGAATTGTATGGAGAAATCCGGCTTCGCCGGAGATTTTTTTTTTATCGAAAAATGTACAAATTTAGCTTGCTGTCACAACAAAAATATATATATGCTTGCTCGCTACCGCTCGCCAGGAAAATATTGACACCTGGATGGGGGTAAACGTCTTAAAACAGTAGGCTGAATGGGGCCGAATGGATACAAGCCAAAGAGAGAGGGAGAGAAAGAAAAAAAAAAGCGAGGTGGGCTCCCTTGAGAAACTACACTCGTAATTCAACCATGCATAATATACCTCTAGAATATGTATAAGATCACGGAGGGGAGCAGAACTTATATAGGCAACTGTACATTAGACGCTCTCTTATAGTCGGTTTCTTTTCAGCTGGCGGTAAATTCAATCCATTAGCTGCAGATATTAGATAGGCTACTTACTGATAAAATATGAAACTAATTTATCTCTTGCGTCATATTATTGCGATGTTTTCATAAATAGCGACAGGTTACGCAACAAATTCATCGAACTACAGTCCGTTTATTCTAGGTGGGGCAGAAATCGTAACCTCTAACCTCTGTAACTCAAAAAGGGCTAGAGCAAATGAGCTGTCAATGTCCACACCCATTCCCTAGCCAAGTCTTCCTATGTGGTAGAAATATTAGCTCGATTACTCTAGTCCTTTTTGAGTTATGAGAGGTTATAGGTTACGATTTTTGCCCAACCTAGAATGAACGGACTATAGTTGTATAATCAAGATGGGGATATGGCAATTTACCGTCAGCTGGATAATATAGACTTGCATATTGACAAAGAAATGGGTCGAAAAGTCTTAAAATCACGAAACTAGTGGGCCGAACGGCTTATAATTATAAAACTAATGTGGCTTAACATGAGGGAGAAGGAAGGTCAGAAAAACTAATCGTCCCCCCTTAAGGGGGTCAGACAAGGGACTGGGGTTCTCGAAAAGGGGCTACAGTCCTGATGCTCTTCTTGAATTACAGTGTGCTGGCTTAGTAATCCTATTGCGTTAATAGCCTTTGAAATCCTATTCTAATTAAAATATATAATAATAAGGGAGTTTCTGGACCCCTTCTCCCTCATGTTCGGCCCCATTAGTTTTGAGATGTTATGACTTTCGCCTCATTAGATTATCAATTTTAAGACCTTTCGTGCCATTTAGGTGTCGATTTTTACCTGGCGAGCGATAGCCAGTCTGTAATTTATGAGGAACTGGTAAGGGGTGAATGAACTACAGACTCCCTCATCACCACCACCACCACTCTCACCTTCCTTCACTAGAGCCTAAAGGGTTGACCTCCATACACCATCACATTCCACATGCCTAGGCCATATACATATTACTGCCCACTTGCGAGTTTCAGGCTATAAGGAAGTTGGAGCTGTAGATATCATTACTTAACAGAATTGCCAACTAAAATGCGATTGTGGTGCATTAATAGCTGTATATTACATTATATTTAAAAGAATTGCCAGCTAAAATGCGGTTGTAGTGCATAAGCTAATACAATACATTCAAACAGTTTCTATCCATCAGAAACCTACATTATTATTGCATTTCAGTTAAATATTAATGTCTACAGCTCCAACTTCCTTATAGCCTGAAACTCGCAACTGGTCATTTGGGAGATTTGGGATCTGGTCGGTTCGGGGAACAATTATATATATATATATATATATATATATATATATATATATATATATATATATATATATATATATATATATATATATTGAGAATATATCACAAATACACGTGAGCCACTAAATGTTTCTAGTCTCTCAGTGGGGATCGAACCATCGACCATCAGAACGATAGCCGACGCTTAATCAATTACACCACGGCAGTCTAATGCAGTCTAATGTAGACTGCCGTGGTGTAATTGATTAAGCGTCGGCTATCGTTCTGATGGTCGATGGTTCGATCCCCACTGAGAGACTAGAAACATATATATATATATATATATATATATATATATATATATATATATATATATATATATATATATAGCTGACAGGGCTAGGATTCGAACCATACAGGCAGGAGGTCCAGTCACCTACACCACCACGAGAGTTAAAAGAAGGAATTTGATACTTCTACCAGTATTCCTTCCCAACTTGACTCTGATGGGGGGACAGACAGTTATTTAATCGAAATCCGGCTGCCCTAAGCATGACAAGTTGTTTATTGGATGACATATATAAATATATATATATACAGTATATATACTCTGTATATACTCTGTGCAACTCTCCAACCCAAGAGTGAAACGTTACTCTCAAACTTTCTTCTACTCAACAGCTGAGCTCTGGAACTCTCTTCCAGAATCAGTCTTTCCCTCTTCCTATGACTTAAATTGCTTCAAACTCCGTGTGTCCAGGCATTTTGGCTCGAACGTCCCTTGATTTTGGCCCTGTCACTCTTTCAACTATGGGGGAGGCACTCGCTATAGGCAGTTATGCCTTTTGCCTCCCTCAATCACATAGAAAAAAAAAATACAGTATATACAGGTATATATATACTGTATACCTGAAATACCTGTATATATACTGTATAAATTATACTATATGTATATATATATATATATATATATATATACATACTGTATATACTGTATATATATTTTTTTTATTTAATTTTAGTGTTTATTTAGTTTTTTTTTACAAATGCCATATCTGGCAGAGAGGTCTTGCTTTGCTATAATTATCCTGTCAAATTGATAAGGTAGATTACCAACAGGTAGCCTTAGAAAGATCAGTAGTTCTATTATAGCTTACCTTCCTTTGTATGTATGTATGTATGTACTCAGGCACATACCCCATAACTGGGGGTGGCCGACTCCAGACATAGCCCGTACAGGGACAACACAACACAACATAAAAAAAATAAAAAATAAAACGCGTTCCTTTGTACTTTGTCTTTATCTGACCTTAGCGTCCCAGTGGATGCCCCAGATATTGCCGACGATCCAGGACCTCTTGGGGATGCGGTACCCCCCCAGGGTGGTCTCCTCCGGGTTACCATGCAGGGCCAGGGGAGTGATGGACCCGAACCGGAACACCTCCTGGATGAAGGCCTCGGTGTAGGGCATCCTCAGGCGGTCCTCGTATCTGGTAGAAGGCGGGTAGGCTTTATGTAGTGGTCGATTTATATATATATATATTATTATTGAAGTTGTATAAAAAGACTTATCAACAACAGCACAATGGTACAATGGTAGAGATATAGAATTAAACTTGATATAGACGTGAAACAGATTCTTGGCACATTCCAGTCTATTGAATTTTCCAGATCATCAGGTGACGGAGTACAGGACTTTTAACCCTTCACCACCATGCCGTAATTTTCATCATATTCGGGTTACCATTACACAATTTGTTTAGTTTATAGTCTAGCTCTATGACTCAAATGGGGAAATACGACGTCAATAAACCCTTTTAATAACACAGGTCCTTCTTAAACTGCATAAACGAGTCAAAATTTAGTCAGAATCGAAAGTAAAAAGGCGTCATGGCTCTGAAGGGGTTAATTAATATATACAGTACAGTACATATAATTATATACATGTACCGGCGACGTCCTTTTCATTTTATTCTAGCTATATTTATACGATTTTGTGCAGTATTAGAAGGATCTGCGGTAGTATAAAGGGTTAAGTGTAAATTGCTGGAGGCCCTATTATAAATTTTGTGCAGTATTAGAAGGATCTACGGTAGTATAAAGGGTTAAGTGTAAATTGCTGGAGGCCCTATTATAAACTGAATTCTAGTCATCTAATAGTAGCCAGAATATAGCTAAAAAGACGTCGCTTGTACAGAAGAGGTTAATATATACACATAATATAATATAATATAATGTGTTGGTGCTGTAATGGTTTAGATGCTTATGTTCTGGGTGTGGTGTCCCGAGTTCGAATCCCGGGAGGACCATGTACTTTCATTCGTTTATTAAGTGCATTGGGGTTTGTAGTTGACGATTAATGTTAAGAACGGGGTGTTACTTAATAATTATACATAAATATATATACTGACGTGGGAAAGCGCTCCAATCCAATTTCCGTCTCCAGTTCTTGATAGAGTTTCTCCTGAATGTCCGGATGTCTCACCAGGAGGAGGAAGCACCAACGCAGAGTGGTCACCGTGGTATCCAAACCGACGATGAACAAGTCGCTCACCAGCCACTTCAACTGGTTATCTGAGGCATAGAGGGAATATTGGAAAAGCATTGTAGTAATAGCTCATAAATATAATAGATCTTTGAGTCAGGCATAGATGGAATATTGGAAAAGCATTGTAGTAATAGCTCATAAATATAATAGATCTTTGAGTCAGGCATAGATGGAATATTGGAAAAGCATTGTAGTAATAGCTCATAAATATAATAAAAAGCTCCATGTCATCCTCGGTGTTGTGGACAAATTGATAACAAAAAAAAAATATATATATAATACCTAAATATAATACATATATATAATAGCTCTGCCCACATTTAAGAGTTAGTATTCAAAGGTTGCAGCTAATATGTTAAGGGGAGTGTGTGTGTGTATGTGTGAGCGTATTTTTTTTTTATTATTATTATTTTTTTTTTTTACCGTCACCAACGACTCACCAGTAAAAACAGTATCGGTCTTGCCCTGCTGTAGTTGTTCGCGTTGGTGGAGGAGATACTGATACATAAAGTCGAACTCGCGATCGGGGTTGTCCAGATTCTCCTTATGCTTGTCGATCAGCTTTTGGAAGTAGTTGAGGCGGTGCATCACGTTCTGGCCCACCTTAAACGCCTTGGGTTTCAAGAACGTCCCGATGAATCTGTTGGCAGTAGTCAGTTCAATATAGAAGTTGAGACTGATGTTGATGAAGTAATTATATATAAGTTTCATTTGAGGGTGTTTGGTGTTGAGAGTGAAATTAATTAATTAGGATTTAATCAAATAATAAGGCCTACATAGGATCAAAACTTACTGTATTTTGCTCTTTACACCTAGTTTCTAGTTACTCAATGTTCACATGTTCCTTATACAAGTAAAATATACACATATGGAGCAGTAATATTACTTTATATGGTAAATATACCAAATTTTGTCCGAATTGACCTTTAAAGGTAACTTACTGGTGGACCTTTCAAAAACATGATTGACGCATTCCTCGGGTTAAGGGTGTAGGCTAGACTATGGTACGGTCGCGCTAATAAGTCATGTCCCAGCTGTCATTACGTTTGACTTTCTCTGTGCTGTATTTATGTCTGTCAGATGTTGAATAGGGTGGGTAAGTGTAGGAACATGTCTGTATAATTTACTCGATATGAAGAAATGAAGCTTAGATATTGCCGATACCAATTATTGATCAAAACATACTTGGTGCCGAGACATCACTTATTAGCGCGACTGTACATACTGGAGGAATGGCGTGTAGTTCAAGAAGCCGCCCTGCTCGACTATCGTGAGGGACATTTCCAGGGAGTCCACGATCCACTTGAGGTTCTTGTCGCCGTACTCGAAGCGCTCCCCGACGAACATGTGCCACACTATGTTGAGGACGGAGGTGGCCAGGTCGTAGTGCACGTTGTACGGCTGACCAACCTTACTCTGGTGGAGGTTCATACCAAGAGATTTGTTACATTCTTTGGTTAACATACGATAACTTATAAATATTGTTGTATATAATAATAGTAATAATAATAATAATCATTTTGCGTTTTTGTTTTTCTCAGTTTTCTTTAATAAACAGTGTTGTTTTATACTAAGGACTGGCGGAAATGAGTATCTACCCATTATCCAACAATCTAAAAACACGGCCCCCACTAGTGGGGAGGGCTATGAAGATCAGGGAAATTGCAGGGTAAAAGACGAAAATAAGGGGTAATATTAGCCTAACCAAATAACCTTACGTAACCTAACCTAGTATATTAGGTGGGGGCTGCCGCCCCAACACCCCCGCTGGTTTGGTATTAAAATAATAAAAGATTGAAGGTCGCCCAAAAAAAAATGATGAAGTCTACGGTATTTACTCCGCAATCTTCAGCTTTGGCTGTGGATAACAGGAGGTAAATATTAACTTTTTCACAGTAATTATAATTCCATTTGCGCCGCTACTGACCGATATAGGAATGAAGTATGGCATATGACAAATGTATAGAAGCCATATAAATTGAAGAGTGTGCTGTGAAACCGGATCTAGAATTAAACCAATAATAATAGTAGTAATTATTATGTTCTCTCCACCAACCAACTCTACTCCTAAAATCGATTAATGAAATTAACAACCACATGAGGCAGTCCGGGGATTATTAGTATAATTATTATTATGGTAAACGGTTTATCTAAAAATATGGTAACCCGATGAGCTGCAAATACACCTCTAACCTAACCTGACCGAACCTAACCTAATAAAACCTAACCTAACCTAACCTGACACATAAAAGGTTAAACAAAAATGAGTTCGAATCTTGGTAGCCTCGAGAAAGTCCATCAGTTCCCGATTGACGTAGGTTTCAACGGAGCTCTAACCTAACTTAACCTTACCTAACTTAACCTCAAACCTAACCTTACTAACTTACCTCTAACTTAACTCAAACTTAACCTAGCCTAATATAAAACCTAACCTAACCTAAATACTGAACTGACATAACCTAACCAAACTTGACCTAACCTAATCTAAAACCTAACCTAACCTAATAAATCGTAACCTAACCTGACCTAAAACCCAACCTGACCTAACCTAATATAAAACCTAACCTAACCTAATAAATCGTAACCTAACCTGACCTAACCTCAAACCTAAGCTAACCTAAAACCTAAACTAACCTAATAAATCGTAACCTATCTATCTATCTATCTATTGCCTGACGCCGCAATCCCCGAAGGGGTGGCCACGAACGAACCCATGCACCTCTGTCCCCAGTCAGTCGACGCCCCTCCTCCCAACTAACACCGCCTTCATTCATATACTTCCTCACTCCATCCTTCCACCTCTCTTTCGGTGCACCTCTCCCTCTCTGTCCTTCCACCTCGCTCTCGTACACCCTCTTAGTCAATCTCTCGCTTTCCATACGTTCCATATGGCCGAACCATCTCAAGTTGTTCCTTTTCACACTTTCCAGCAAATCTACCTCCACACCACACCTCCTTCTTACTTCCTTATTCGTCTGTCTATCCCTCCATGTAACTCCGCATGCACTTCTCAAGTAACACATTTCCACTGCTCTCACTCTTGGTCTAAGTCTCTTCCCGAACGTCCATGCTTTGTTTCCGTAAGTTAGTGTCGGGATTACCACACTGTCATGCAAGGACTTCTTCACTTCCATACTGACCACCCTATTTCTTGTTACTGGTTTCAACGTTCCTACAACCCTCTTCCCCTGTTGCACCCTCTCCCGCACCTCCTCATTCACAGTCCTATCTTTACTCAACACACTGCCCAGATACTTAAAAGAGCTGACGATCTCGATAGCCTGACCGTTCAACTTCACCTCACACTCTGTGACTTCACCCCTTTCGAATACCATAACCCTGCTCTTACCCGCATTTACCTTCAAATTCCGTTTTTCGCACACTGTTCCAAACTCATTTACCAAACCCTGCAGCTCCCATTCATTATCACTCATCAGAACTGTATCATCCGCAAACAGCAGTATAGGCAGCTTCCACTCATTTGCCTCCCTTTTCAGCGATACACCAACATCCACTGCTCTTGATAGTATTTCTTTCATGACTCCATCCATATATACAGTAAACAACCACGGGGACATCACACACCCCTGTTTCAAACCAACCTTCAGGTCAAAGAACTCGCTCTGCTCACTCTCCACACATACTGCCGCCTTTGCACCCTCATACATACTCTTCGCTGCTTTCAGCAACTTGCCATCTACTCCGTATATTCTAAGTACTTTCCACATACCTTCTCTATCCACTCTGTCATAGGCCTTCTCCAAGTCCATAAAGGCAGCATACACCTTGTGTTTCTTCTCCAGATATTTCTCCACAACACAATTCAGGGTAAAAATCTGTTCTACACATCCTCTTCCCTTCCTAAAACCTCCCTGCTCGTCGCCTATCCATTTCTCCGTTCTCACTCTCACTCTCTCAATCACTACCCTACTGTATACCTTCCCTACTACATTTAGAAGACATATTCCTCGGTGGTTACCACACACTCCTCTTTCCCCTTTGCCCTTATATAGGGGGACTATTATGCCAGCCTTCCAGTCATCAGGTGCACTCCCCTTCTCCCCTGCTAGTTTGCACATTTTCCATACCCATTCGATCACTATCTCACCACCATACCTCAACATTTCCCCACACACTCCATCGGTTCCTGGTGCTTTCCCCAACTTCACTCTTTTCATGGCTTCCCACACTTCTGACCTCCTGATCCCCACCTCCTCCTCCACTACTTCTCTTCTTCTCCCTCCCATACCATATCCAACTATGTTTGCTGGCTCTTCATTCCTTACATTTAGCAACTCATTGAAGTATTCCCTCCATCTTTCGACTCTCTCTTGCTTCTCGGCTAGCATTCTCCCATTCTTACCTTTCACACCCTTACTGTTTCCCTTGCTACCTTCCCTAACTTTCTGGACTTCTTTCCAGAACAGTTTCTTACTCTCCCTCCATTTTACACTCAGATTCCTTCCAAATTCCTCATCTACTCTTCTCTTACTTTCCTTCACTACTCTCTTCACCACCCTCTTTCTCTCCACGTACCTCGCTCGTTTCTGTCTCTCGGAATCTTCATTCCCTCTACTACCCAACCACTCTCTATATGCTTTCTTCTTTTCTTCCACAGCTATTTTCACCTCTTCTGTCCACCATGCTGTACCTTTCACTCCCCTCCCTCTTCTCCTCACTCCACACACCTCCTCACATGCTGCACAGATATCTTCCTTAAACACCTTGCTCATCTCCTCCACTTCCTCCATAACTTCCAGGTCGAACCCACCTAGTCGTCTTTCTACTGCTCTCCTGTACTCTTCCCTGATTTCCTCCTCCTGTAACCTCTCCACCCTCCTCACCATTCCACCTTCCTCTCGCCTCCCTCCAGCTCTCCTCACCCACTTATTTTGTATCCTAACCTTAGCTACTACTACATAATGATCAGACAGACCCCCTCCAATACCCCTATACACCCTAGCATCCATCACAGATTTCTTCATTCGTTCATCCACACATACATAATCAATCAATGACTTTCGTTCCACCACTGTCTTATCCTTCATCGTCAATATCCGTTTCCACGTGTACCTGTGGATCATTCGGTGTCGGAAGAAGGTGTTGGCTATCCACAGCCTCCTCCCCACACACACGTTCACAAACGCACTACCATTCCCATTTACCTCTGATGGTACCCCCCACCCTCCCACCACTCCCTCAACTTTCCTATCACCCACCTTACCATTCATATCCCCAATCAGAAATATTCTTTCATTCTTGTCAAACTTCTCCAGGCACGCCTCCACATTCATCCAGAACTCCTCTTTCTTTCTTTCAAGTATATCCTCTGTCGGGGCATACACACACACAATCACCCACGTTTGTATTCCTACTTTCATTCTCACCCACACAATCCTTGAACCCCCAGACCCATACTCTCTTACTCATTCCTTCCATTTGTTACTTACAAACAAACATGCACCTTCTCTCGTTGTTCCTTCACTCACTCCAGCACACACACCCATTCCACCCTCTCACATCTGAACCTTTCCATTTGGTCTCTGTCATTTCACATACATCCAGTCTGGCATTCACTAGCACTTCCAGAACCTCTCACTCTTTTGTGCCATCATTCATGCCACTAACATTCCATGTAGCAATTCTCAGAATGTCCTAAGGAATGTCCTTAGTCGGTCGTAGTTCGTCAACATAGGGTCCATCCGCATTCGAGGCTGTTCGCTTGTTTTTCCTTGCTTAGGTATTTTTCCCGGGTGGGGGTCGCAAGCCCACCGACCCAACCTCTTTAGTCGCCTCTTACGACACGCAGAAGGCACGTGGGGCATATTCTATTCCCTTACCCCCAGGGGTAACCTAACCTGACCTAAATCCTGATCTGATCTGACCTAACCTAACCTGACCTAACCTAATCTAAAACCTAACTTAACCTAATAAATTCTAACCTAACCTGACCTAACACATAACAGGTAAAAAAACAAAAATATGTTCGAACCTTGGTAGCCTCGAGAAAGTCCTGCAGTTCCCGATTGACGTAGTTTTCCACAGAGCTCTTGCCCATACCGAAGTCTCTGAGGACATGTAGGGTGAATCGCCGCGACTCCCTCCACACCTGGTCTTCTGCATCTGCGATACCTGTCCACAATTAAGAGTTAGTATTCAAAGTTTGTTTTCTTAAATTGCAGTCTCGCTACCTCTCGCCAGGAAAAAAATCGTCACCTAAATGGCACGAAAGGTCTTAATATTGACAAAGAAATGGGGCGAAGGTCTCAAAATCGCCAAACTAATGGAAAGAACGTCTTAAGATCTGAAAACTAATGGGGCTAAACATGAGAGAGAAGGGGGTCCAGAAATAGCGACTACCTCCCCCCTTAATCTCCATATACCCTCACCCCTAGGCCTATCACACCAAGGCCTATACTTAGTAACACTGCTTGCGAGGGGCCTATATAACTTATGGACTTCCGAGTGTCTTAGGTTCGAGTCCTTGGAGTGCCACATGTATTTGATGATTTCATTAATTGAGTTTAGAAGTAAAGTTGGTTGGTGAAAAAATATGAATTATTAAGCCAGCACACTGTGAATTATTAAGCCAGCACACTGTGAATTATTAAGCCAGCACACTGTGAATTATTAAGCCAGCACACTGTGAATTATTAAGCCAGCACACTGTGAATTATTAAGCCAGCACACTGTGAATTATTAAGCCAGCACACTGTGAATTATTAAGCCAGCACACTGTGAATTATTAAGCCAGCACACTGTCGCCGTAAGTCCGGTTAAGGGGAGGTTTTTAGTGTGTTTCCTAGACTTCCATCAAGCTTGAAATTACACCCCCTTGACCCCCTTTCAAGATAAATTTGTACATTTTTCGGTAGAAAAATGTCCCGGCCGAAGGCCGATTTCTCTTAAATTGCAGGCTCGCTATCGCTCGCCAGGAAAAAATTGACACCTAAATGGGACGAAAGGTCTTAAAAGTGACATATATTGGGTGAAAGGTCTTAAACTTGCCAAACTAATGGGGCGAACGTCTTAAAATCTCAAAAGCAATGGGGTTAAGCATGAGGGAGAAGGGGGTAAAGAAAAAAGTCCCTAAAGTGGATATCTCCCCTTAACCACTAACCTCTGTATTCTGTAACTCAAAAATGGCTATAGTAATCGAGCTAATATGTCTATCATTTAGGAAGGGTCAGCCAGGGAATAGGTGTGGAAATTTACAACCCATTCACTCTAGCCCTTTTTTAGTTACAGAGGTTAGAGGTTACGAAAATAAATTCCTTACCGAATCTTCCTTAATTCCCAATGTTCTCGTTAAATCACGGTTGCCAGCTTTCATGCCTATTAAATAATCCACCAAATTAGAAATATATATGCTTTGGTTAAGGGGAGGTATTTAGTTTGTTCCCTAGACCTCCATCAAGCTTAAAATTGCATCCCCTCGAGTCCCTTTTGAAGATAAATTTGTACATTTTTCGGTAGAAAAATTTCCCGGCCGAAGGCCGGTTCTTCTTAAATTACAGGCTCGCTATCGCTCGCCAGGATAAAATCGACACCTGAATTGCACGAAAGGCCTTAATATGGGGTGAAAGTTCTTAAAATCGCTAAACTAATGGGGCAAACGTTGTATAATATCAAAAGCAATGGGGCTAAACATGAGGGAGAAAGGGGTCAAGGAAAAAAATCCCTCAAGTGGAGATCTCCCTTTAATTATATAGTAATGGGCTTAGTGGCAGCGTCTGCGTCAATACCGTGGCTTATGATGATGCAGGCTTACGGGAAGATAAATACACAAATACATGCACACACACACATATTCAAGGGAGCCCACCTCGCTTTTTTCTCTTTCTCTCCCTCTCTCTCTTTGGCTTGTATCCATTCGGCCCCATTCAGCCTACTGTTTTAAGACGTTTACCCCCATGCAGGTGTCAATATTTTCCTGGCGAGCGGTAGCGAGCCAGCATATATATATTTTTTTTTTGACAGCAAGCTAAATGTGTACATTTTTCGATAGAAAAATTTCTCCAGCGAAGCCGGATTTCTCTATGCAATGCTGGCTCGCTTTCGCTCGCCAGGAAGGAATCAACACCTGGATGGGGATAAACGTATAAAAACAGTTGGCTGAATGGGGCCGTATGAATACAAGCCAGGGAAAGAGAGAAAAGGAGAGAAAGAAAAAAAGAAAACAAAAAAACGGTGACCAAGGGGAGTCACCGTTTTTTTTTCTTTCTTCTCCACCCGTTCAGTACCAGTTCCATCCTTTTCATTTGATACTGGCTACTAATAGACGATTCAATTCAGTTTAAGTAGAGCCTCCAACAATTAACAGGCTTTGAACTCTCTTATTTAACCCTTTATACTACCACAGATCCTTCTTAAGCTGCACAAAATCGTCTAAGTATAGCTTAAATACGATGAAAAAGACGTCGCCGGTACAGAAGGGGTTAAATACATAGGAAGATACATACATACATACATACATACATACATACATATATTAACAGGTAGATACATTAACTCCTTCAGCACGATGACGTAATTGGCATCATATTCTTGGTACGATTACACGATTTGCATTAGCTAATCATCAACCTCTAAGACTCAAAGGGTAAATGCGATCTCAAGAAACTCTCTGAATAATACAGGTCCTTCTTAAACTGAATAAAATCGCATAATCTTAGCCAGCATCAGAGGTAAAAAGACGTCATGGTGCTGAAGGGGTTAATGTGAGGTAGAAACAGATAGATTCTATAAGTAAATTGAAATATCGGTAGGATAATTGTGTATATCGGATTCTATCAAATTAACAAGCTATTCCCACAGGCAGATGTATAGAAATCATAAACATTGATTGATATATATATATATGGTTCCATGTCACTTCAACCAGTAGACCATTTCAACCAGTAGCTCTCAACCAGTGCCAAATTAACCCAGACCAACCAAACCAGTGCCAAGATATAGTACTAACCTAACCTAACCTAACCGTATTGGTTGATTTGGTACTGGTTGAGAGCTACTGGTTGAAATGGTCTACTGGTTGAAGTGACCGGTCACCATATATATATATATATATATATATATATATATATATATATATATATATATATATATATATATATATATAGTATATATATATATACCGTATATATATATATATATATATATATATATAACTGAAACAACTACACTCTAAATCTACTACAAACCAAAAACGGGACGAATATGAACATCCATAAAACATAACACTTAAAACAATTACAACAACATCAATTACAAGAACAACACCAACAATAACAAGAACCCTGTACCTCCCAAAGTATATACACTCTCTATATAATTATATACTTTGGCACCACGTACCTTTACCGCCCATGATGAAGCTGAGAACGGTACCGCGGGGTCTGTGGTTGAACATATCCCCCTGTCTGACGAAGGCCTGTGTGAGCCAGTGGGAGGAGTTGAGGACCACCACCCGCCTCAACCCCAGCTGGACGCTACACAGGGGGCCGTACTCCTTGGATATCCTGTGAGGGAGGGTAGAGAGACTAATAACACACATAATATAGCCACTCCAACAGCTTAAACACACATAATTAAGCCACTCCAACACCGTCCTCAACCCCAGCTGGACGCTACACAGGGGCCCGTACTCCGATATCCTGTGAGGGGGGTAGACAGACTAATAACATTCATAATAAAGCTACTCCAGCAGCTTTTTTGTTTTCTATGTGCGTGAGGGAGACAAAAGGCAGAGCTGCCTGTATCGAGTGCTTCCCCCAGAGTTGCAAGAGTGACAGGGCCAAAATCAAGGGACGTTCGAGCCAAAATGCCTGGACACACAGAGTTTGAAGCAATTTAAGTCATAGGAAGAGGGAAAGACTGATTCTGGGAGAGAGTTCCAGAGCTCAGCAGTTGAATAGAAGAAAGGCTGAGAAAAACGTTTAAACACACATAATAAAGCCACTCCAACAGCTTCCTCTCTCTCCACCATCCCCCTCTCAACCCCAGCTGCACGCTACACAGGGGGACGTTAGTGTTTAAGAGTATCCGAACCCCTGACATATATTGTACAGTACTCAACCGCAAAATAGTAGAAATAATTATGCTAACCCTTAGAACATTATGACGCATTTGGGCAGGTTATTCTGGGTAGCATTAGACGATTTAATTTATTTTAGGAAGGATCTGTGTGAATTATAAGGCTATCATTAGAGGATTTTATATAATTTAGTAAGGATCTGTGTGAATTATCTATCTATCTATCTATCTATCTATTGCCTGACGCCGCAATCCCCGAAGGGGTGGCCACGAACGAACCGCCCCCATGCACCTCTGTCCCCAGTCAGTCGACGCCCCTCCTCCCAACCAGCACCACCTTCATTCATATACTTCTTCACTCCATCCTTCCACCTCTCCTTCGGTGCACCTCTTCCTCTCTGTCCTTCCACCTCGCTCTCGTACACCCTCTTAGTCAATCTCTCGCTTTCCATACGTTCCATATGGCAGAACCATCTCAAGTTGTTCCTTTTCACACTTTCCAGCACATCTACCTCCACACCACACCTCCTTCTTACTTCCTTATTCGTCTGTCTATCCCTCCATGTAACTCCGCACGCACTTCTCCAGTAACTCATTTCCACTGCTCTCACTCTTGGTCTAAGTCTCTTCCCGAACGTCCATGCTTCGTTTCCGTAAGTTAGTGTCGGGATTACCACACTGTCATGCAAGGACTTCTTCACTTCCATACTGACCACCCTATTTCTTGTTACTGGTTTCAACGTTCCTAGAACCCTCTTCCCCTGTAGCACCCTCTCCCGCACCTCCTCATTCACAGTCCCATCTTTACTCAACACACTGCCCAGATACTTAAAAGAGCTGACGATCTCCATAGCCTGACCGTTCAACTTCACCTCACACTCTGTGACTTCACCCCTTTCGAATACCATAACCTTGCTCTTCCCCGCATTTACCTTCAAATAACGTTTTTTGCACACTGTTTCAAACTCATTTACCAAACCCTGCAGCTCCCATTCATTATCACTCATCAGAACTGTATCATCCGCAAACAGCAGTATAGGCAGCTTCCACTCATTTCCCTCCCTTTTCAGCGATACACCAACATCCACTGCTCTTGATAGTATTTCTTTCATGACTCCATCCATATATACAGTAAACAACCACGGGGACATCACACACCCCTGTTTCAAACCAACCTTCAGGTCAAAGAACTCGCTCTGCTCACTCTCCACACGTACTGCCGCCTTTGCACCCTCATACATACTCTTCACTGCATTCAGCAACTTGCCATCTACTCCGTATATTCTAAGTACTTTCCACAAACCTTCTCTATCCACTCTGTCATAGGCATTCTCCAAGTCCATAAAGGCAACATACACCTTTTGTTTCTTCTCCAGATATTTCTCCACAAGACAATTCAGGGTAAAAATCTGATCTACACATCCTCTTCCCTTCCTAAAACCTCTCTGCTCGTCGCCTATCCATTTCTCCGTTCTCACTCTCACTCTCTCAATCACTCCCTACTATATACCTTCCCTACTACACTTAGAAGACATATTCCTCGGTGGTTACCACACACTGAATTATATGGGTATCTATATCTCAATTAACCCTCGGACTCCCACATACCCTTCGTAATCTGAATAAGCTCGTCTAGTTATAGCCCGATAACAAAAGAGAAATGCGGCATCGTATCTCTTAATTAAGTGATAAAGTACTGGAGGGCTGTTTGAGAATGTCTGAGCTCTTGAAAATGATATGTAACCTCTCTCTCTCTCTCTCTCTCTCTCTCTCTCTCTCTCTCTCTCTCTCTCTCTCTCTCTCTCTCTCTCTCTCTCTCTCTCTCTCTCTCTCTCTCTCTCTCTCTCTCTCTCTCTCTCTCTCTCTCTCTCTCTCTCTCTCTGTGTGTGATTGTGTGTTTTGCAGTCACCTAAAAATCTCAATTGTGCGCGGATCATAAGGGCATGCTATCGTAAACCTATAAAACATAACCTCACACACACACACACACACTGAAACCACCCTTAATCATGCAAGATAATAAACAATTGAAGTTACACACACACACACACACACATACTCACACTTACACATATACATATTCACACTCAATCTCTTCCTCCACCACCCCCCTCTCTCACACACACACACATACACAAACACACACACACACACACACACAAACAGTACTATCATCAGCTTATAGTTCAAAATGACTATCTAATCAAGACCCTTATAGAAGTCCTTAATGACTTATCGTATTATCGTATATCTCAAGTGGTGCCAAGAACACGGATAACAATACCAAACTAATTATTGCTGTGCAAGGCATTTGCAAGAAGTGGGACATATTTGGCGTTATAAATGGTCGGAGATTGTGTGATGGAATTATATGTTTATTATATATTTAAAGGCTCTGTCTTGAGTCGGCCACCCCCAGAACAAAAAAGTGGGGAATGGGCGAGAGTAAATACATACATACATAAATACATAAATTTTAAAGATCTGGTGAAAAGACTAGTAAAGGAGTGTGTGTGTGTGTTTATGTTTGTGTGTGTGCATCTCTCTCTCTCGCTCTGTTTGTGTGTGTGTGTGTGTGTTTGTTTGTGTGTTGCAGTCACTCAACACTATAGTCCATTCATTATGGGTAGGCCAGAAATCGTGACCTCTGTCCTCTGTAACTAGAAAAAGAGCTAGAGCAAAGGGGCTGTAAATTTCCACACCTATTCTCTAGCTGACCCTTCCCAAATGATAGACATGTTAGCTCGATTACTCTAGTCGTTTATGAGGTATAGAGTTTAGTGGTCGAGGTTTTTGGCCAAATTGTAATGGATGCACTATAGCAACACTCCCCTTCACCACCAGCAGGCGGTAAAGATCTCTGTGGTGATAGCAAGCCGAGATAAAGGCATGGTGGATACAAGGTCCATAGATATTCCTCCTAAATTAAAGGCTTGATATCGCTCGCCAGGAAATAATCGACACCTAAATGGCACGAACGGTCTTAATAGTGACAAAGAAATGGGTCGTAAAGTCTTAAAATCGTTAAACTAATGGGCCGAATGTCTTAAAATCTGAAAACTAACAGGGACCTTGGGTGGATAGAGGAGCCACGTTCTGCAGTCGTGATAGCAAGCCGATATAAAGGCATGTTGGGTAAAGGAGTTACGTTCTGCAGCCGTGATAGCAAGCCGATATAAAGGCATGTTGGGTAAAGGAGTTACGTTCTGCAGCCGTGATAGCAAGCCGAGATAAAGGCATGGTGGATAAAGGAGTCATGTTCTGCAGCTGTGATAGCAAGCCGAGATAAAGGCATGGTGGATAAAGGAGTCACGTTCTGCAGTCGTGATAGCAAGCCGAGATAAAGGCATGGTGGATAAAGGAGTTACGTTCTGCAGTCGTGATAGCAAGCCGAGATAAAGGCATGGTGGATAAAGGAGTTACGTTCTGCAGTCGTGATAGCAAGCCGAGATAAAGGCATGGTGGATAAATGAGTTACGTTCTGCAGCTGTGATAGCAAGCCGAGATAAAGGCATGGTGGATAAAGGAGTCACGTTCTCCAGTCGTGCCACACAGACACATTTCCATCAGGCTAGTTATCCACTTCATATTTTCTTCTCGTAAAACAGATAAGATACAAGTGATTGGAGTTCTAGAAAAAGGGCTCCAGTCTTGACGTTATTCTTGACTTGCAGTGTGCTGGCTTAATAATCCGGAAGGGTTGATAGCCTCTGAAGTCCTATTTTAACTAAGATAGGATAGATGTGTTAAACAGAAGCCAATAGACAACTTGCGCATCTCGGGATATAAGGAAGTTGGAGCTGTAAGTATTGATATTTAGCCAAATTACTCGCTACAATATAAGCTTTTAATACAAGATGAAGGAGAGAGAAATGACTGCTCTGGTTGGTATGGACGTGAGGATAATACGTTTACTAGAAGCCAAAGGGTGACATGACACTACAGGTGGTGATGACTAGCTTGGGGGTATTATTTAAGCTTGATGGAAATCTTGGGAGGAAAGTAAAAATAAAAAAAAAAAAAAAAATTATAATAAATAAAGGAACCAATAAATACAACTCTCCCTTTAAACGACTAGCCTTGATTCTGGTCTACTTATTCATATATTTATTTAATGTTGAGTTTCCTCAATAGACATACATCAAGCTTACAAAACCATCCCCAATACCCCCTTTCAAGATATATTTGTACATTTCCTTCAAAAACTACTGGCTTGCTTTCGCTCGCCAGGAAAAAATAGACACCTAATTGGCACGAAAGGTCTTAATATTGACAAAATGATGGGGCGAAAGGTCTCAAAATCGCCAAACAAGTGAACGAACGTCACAAAATCGCAAAACTAATGGGTCTAAACATGAGGGAGAAGGTGGTCCAGAAAAAGCGAGTATAAACGACTACTGGGTAGTCTTGATTCTGGTCTACGTGACGACCAACCCAAATGGAACCCCCTCAGTCATCCAATAATTACGATAAACCCTTTCAGATGCCTCGGGTCGAGCGAACTTTGATGGTGGTTTGGAGATTACTAGGTTGATGACGATGAGCTGGGTGACCGGCAGTATTCTATAAAGTCATGCTCTCAGTCATCGAGTCCTCATTTTATATCTTGTTGAGGTTAATCACAGAGAGAGAGAGAGAGAGAGAGAGAGAGAGAGAGAGAGAGAGAGAGAGAGAGAGAGGTGCGAGCTATAGCTCGCCAGGAAAAAATCGACACCTAAATGGCACGAAAGGTTTTAAAATGGACAGAAATGGGGGGACAGATCTTCTAATCGCCAAACTAATGGGGCTAACGTCGTAAAATCTCCTAACAAATGGGGTTAAACATGAAGGAGAAAGGGGTCCAGAAAAAAAACTCTCTTGTGAAAATCTACCCTTAACCCTAGTTCTCGAAAAGGGGCTCCAGTCCTGACGCTATTCTTTACTTACAGTGTGCTGGCTTAATAATCCAGGAGGGTTGAAAGCCTCTGAAGTCCTAATTTAACTAACTATGAGTAGATAAATCCATCTGTAATAAATAACAGATACAGGACGTAACTAATGCACTGACCAATAAATAAGAAAGTTAATTCATGAATAAGTAAGTAAATAAATCTATAATAAACAACAGAGAATGTAGGCACCAATCGAGCAGGGCAGTACCCAGGGGAGGCCACATGATATAATAAGGAGTTGCTGGAACTCCTATTTCATTTGTCTGGCTTCCCCTACTGTTTCTATTTGTGCCTCACCTACACAGCAAGTAATCGAGCTAACTCTCACACATAACTCCTCCTTCTATTCATTTCACTACATTTAACAAGCACACCAGACATATTTCCAAAACATCTAAATTACCTATAATGTACCTTAATTTTCGCTCTCTATCACTCTTTCAACCTTTTTGTGGAGACACTTGTTACAGGCAGCTTTGCCTTTTGTCTCCTTCATACACATAGAAAAAAATACCTTAACCCATTCAGTATCGGTGACATCCTTATATTCTGACAACTATTAGACTATTTTATTAAAGTTAGAAAGGACATCTCAATTAATCCTTTTAGCTACAATATAATATGTTCCTAAGCTTTATAGAATCATCTAAATGTAGCAGAAATCCTATTTAAAAAAATGTCACCGGTACTGAAAGGGTTAATGCATCGAACACTGACCTGGCAAAGAAAGAGATGGAGTCCTCCCACAGCAGATCAAAGAGGTTTCCCACCAGCGGTAGGCCCTTGGGTCCCGGCGGCATCCCTCGGGCGTCCGGCTGGTTGAATATCATGTACAGCAGGAACACCACCACCCCCAGCAGTACCAGGGTTAACCACGACATTATTGCTGAACGGAATAAACGCCAATGAACACCATTAATTCAGTTTGCTTATATTAAATTTTCATTAGTTTGCCACATTCTAGCAAAAACATTACCCTCAGACATTGCACAATTTTCGGTAGAACATTTTCCAAGCCAAAGGCGTGTTTTTCCCTATATCGATTGCTCGCTATCGCTCGAACACCTAATGGTCTGAAATGAAGGGACCCAAAAAGACCACCCCTGCATTAGATAAAGTTAAAGCCTTTCATTATGGGTCCGGGTGGCATTCCTCGGGGCGTTCGGCTGGTTGACCACCTCCTCCCCCAACACCAGGGTTACCCACAAGATTGCGCTGTCAAGGAGGATACAAGACACTTTACTAACTACATCATTCTGGCAGGATACACTTCTTCATGGTATTTTGTTCACCATGATATTCTAATGATAGGGAGCTGGAGTAAGAGGATTATGGAGTTCTGTTAACCCTAAATTATGTTGATTGGGAGCTAGAGCATTATGATATTATGTTAACCCTAAGTTGAGTTGATTGGGAGCAAGAGCATTATGGTATTCTGTTAACCCTAAGTTGAGTTGATTGGGAGCAAGAGCAATATGGTATTCTGTTAACCCTAAATTGTGTTGATTGGGAACAAGAGCATTATGGTATTCTGTTAACCCTAAGTTGAGTTGATTGGGAGCAAGAGCATTATGGTATTCTGTTAACCCTAAATTGTGTTGATTGGGAACAAGAGCATTATGGTATTCTGTTAACCCTAAGTTGTGTTGATTGGGAACAAGAGCAGTATGGTATTCTGTTAACCCTAAATTTTAGTGTTGATATGGTACAAGAGGATTATGATTTTCTGTTAACACCAAAATTGTGTTCTTAGAGTACAAGAGGCTTATGTTATTCTGTTAACCATAACATTTTTGTGTTAGGGTGCTAAAAGCTTATGGTATTCTGTTAACAACAAAACTGTGTTAGCAGGACACAGGAAGTTTATGTTATTCTGTTAATAACAACAATGTGATGATATAGCATAAAATGTTTATGATATTCTGTTAAACACGACATTGTGCTAGCAGGACACAAGACACTTATGATATTCTGTTAACAACGACATTCTGAAGATAAGGCATCACACATCATTGTCACAGACAAACCGAATTAATGTAATCTAAATCCTGTATCCTGCAGCCAATTCTGTACCTGTGACAATAAAGAATATTAATTAAATCGAAATGGATAGTAAAGGAATATTGTGGTATTCTGTAAAGGGAGTCCACCTCCCTTTTTTATCTTTCTCTCCCTCTTTCTTTGGTTTGTATCCATTCGGCCCCATTCAGCCTACTGTTTTAAGACATTTACCCCCATCCAGGTGTCAATATTTTCCTGGCGAGCGGTAGCGAGCCAGCATATATATATTTTTGTTTTGACAGCAAGCTAAATTTGTACATTTTTCGATAGAAAAATGTCTCAAGCAACGTTCGAGCCAAAATGTCTGGACACACGGAGTTTGAAGAAATTTAAGTCATAGGATGAGGGAAAGATGGATTCGGGGAGAGAGTTCCAGCACTCAGCTGTTGAATAGAAGAAAGATTGGGAGTATCGTTTCACTCTTGAGTTGGAGAGTTGCACAGAGTAGGGGTGGGATTGTGTTGCAAGACAGGTACCATATACCCTACGCAGAGGAGGTGGAATACACTGGGAGAGCTCTGAGGAGCACTGATTATTGTAGTAGCGATAGAATAGCAAGAGAGATGCAACATTGCGACGAAGAGAGAGAGTTTGCAGAGAGTTATTGAGTGGGCGGGAATTAATGATACGAAAGGCCTTCGTTTCTACTTTGTCTAGGAGTGCGGTGTGAGATGATCCTCCCCACACATACAGTATGAACAATACTCAATACAAGGAGGGACTGTGCCCCTGTACAGAGCAAGAAGCTGTGCAGAGGTAAAGAACCCCTTGAGGCGGTTGAGCACACCCAGCTTCTGGGAGGCTGCTTTAGCAAGACTGGTAATATGGTCCTTCCAAGTGAGAACAGAAGAAAAAGAGACACCAAGAATATTGAGAGAAGATGAAGGATTGATTTTTGTATTGTTGAAGAATAAAGGATAGTCCGCTGGGAGTTCCGGACGGGTAGATAGATGGAGAAATCGGGTTTTGGAAGCATTAAAGGCAACAAGGTTTTCTCTGCCCCATTTATATATATACAGTATATATATACAGTATATATATACTGTGTATATATATATATATATATATATATATTTATATATATATATATATATATATATATATATATATATATATATATATATATATATATATATATATATATATATATATATATATATATATACTTTATATGTGTGTGTGTGTGTGTGTGTAGCCTGTCCTCTCCCTATCTCCTCTTATGATTAAAAAGTGTGATATCATGACGCCTAACCCAAGATGGTCATGATTCACTCCAAACACTCATTGAATCCGTGATGATACGTGTGCAGCAGTGAGAGAGAGAGAGAGAGAGAGAGAGAGAAGACTTACTGATATATTGGAGAGAGAGAGAGAGAGAGAGTAAGTGTGTGTGTGTGTATGTTAGAGAGAAAGGGTGAAGGGTTTGTATATGAGATTAAAATACAATATGTGTATAGTATATATGTACTCTATTAACCCATTCACTACCGGCGACGTCCTTTTTATTATATTCTGGCAACTATTAGACGATTGTATTCATCTTGGGAAGGACGTCTACCCATTAAAAGGCTACAGACTATCTCAAATCATCCTTTTAGCTACCACATATCCTTCCCAAGCTTCATAAAATCGTCTAAATGTAGCTGAAATCAAGTCAAAACATCGTCATCGGTACATTAACTCATTCAATACCACTCACGTCCTTTGCATTATATTCTGGCAGCTGTTAGACGATTGTATTCAGTTTAAGAAGGACCTCCAGCAATTAACAGGCTTCGAACTATCTCAATTAACCCGTTTTACTTCCACATATCCTTCTGAAGCGGCGCAAAATCGCCTTTATATAGCCAGCATAAATTAAAAAAACGTCGCTGGTACAGTAGGGGTTAACCCCTTCAGTACCGGTGACGAGATTTCCATTATATTCTGGTAACTATTTGACGATTTTATTCAGTTTAGGAATGACGTCTATCCATTAAAAGTTGACAGACAAGCTCGATTAAGGGGAGGTATTTAGTTTGTTCCCTAGACCTCCATCAAGCTTAAAATTACACCCCCTTGAGTCCTTTTCAAGATAAATTTGTACATTTTTCGGTAGAAAAATTTCCCGGCCAAAGGCCGGTTTCTCTTAAATTACAGGCTCGCTATCGCTCGCCAGGATAAAATCGACACCTGAATTGCACTAAAGGTCTTAATATGGGGTGAAAGTTCTTAAAATCGTTAAACTAATGGGGCAAACGTTTTATAATATCAAAAGCAATGGGGCTAAACATGAGGGAGAAAGGGGTCAAGAAAAAAATCCCTCAAGTGGAGATCTCCCCTTAACCCTCTTAGTCACAATATATCTTTCGTAAGCTTCCTAAACTCGTCTAAATGTAACTGACATCCAATTAAAGGAGACGTCACTATAGGTAGCGCCAACCACCTTGACAATTATCTCGATCTCTGACCTCTTCGTAACTCAAAAGGGCCTTGAGCAAACTGGCTGTGAATTTCCACACCTATTTCCTGGTGGACTCTACCCAAATGATAGAAATGTCAGCCCGATTGCTTTCATTCATCTTGAGTTATAAGAAGTTTAGAGGTCCAGATTATTGTCAAGTTCGGTGGCGTCACCTATAGTACTGTACGGGTTAAGGGGGCCGACTTGCCTTTTGTTTTTCTTTCTAGGTAGTATCCATTCGACCCCATTCAGCCTACTGTTTTAACCCCTTCATTACCGGTGACATCTTTTCATTATATTCTAGCAACTATTACACGATTGTATGCAGTTTAGAGAGAGCCTCCAGCACTTAACAGGCTTCGAACTATCTCACTTAACCCCTTTTACTACCACAGATCCTTCTTAAGGGAGCCCACCTCACTTTTATTATCTTTCTCTCCCTCTCTCTTTGGCTTGTATCCATTAGGCCCCATTCAGCCTACTGTTTTAATACGTTTACCCCATCCAGGTGTCATTATTTTCCTGGCGAGCGGTAGCGTGCCAGCATATATATATATTTTTGTTTTGACAGTAAGCTAAATTTGTACATTTTTCGATAGAAAAATGTCCCCGGCGAAGCCGGATTTCTCCATAAAATGCTGGATCACTATCGCTCGCCAGGAAGAAATCGACATCTGGATGGGAATAAACATCTTAAAACAGTTGGCTGAATGGGGCCGAATGGATGCAAGCCAGGGAAAGAGAAAAGGAGAGAAAGATAAAAAAAAAGCCGGTGACCCCCCTTAAGGGTTATACAGACAAGCCCCATTTCGGTCACATGATTTGCAGGAGACGGTGACTAATCCTAATGACGCCTCGTTGGTTGGAATTCACTCTTTACACGCATCGATCCCGTGACACCGTGACTTGCAATATCTTAGGATTATGAAGGAATTTTTTGTAAAAGTTAGCGAGCGATTTTTAATTAAATTGTGACCTAATAATTAAAATCCTTTGCCTGTGATTTAAAATTGTATTGCAGAGTAATTGAAACCGCAAAGCCAAGGACGTGACACATGAATATTAATGCAACATTAATATTCTTTATAAATATATATGTTTTTTGTTTGTTTTTTTTAGTCCAACTGCTCTTTCTCGGGCATAGGCTGAGAGCCTGTACGTACATTCAACCGTACATTTAACGGCGAAGCCCGTGAGGTCTCGTTCCAGTCTAGGGAGTGAGACATGTGAAGTACTTTGGGATACAACCAGCCCCCGATATCTTGCCTTCGCAAGATGACGGTTGCCCACCCACGGCACGAAGTAGCCACATCTCTGAAGGTGCTTCGCTCCAGTGCTTCACTGTCTCATCACCTAGACTCGGACGCTCACTCTCAGAACGCCACCTATTGAGCAATGACTCACTAGGCATTGCCCCCTGTAGCATATTTCGAATATGGGAATATTCATACAATGCTATTTAATCAGGGAACAATGGGGGTATTTTTTTTTGGCGTTTCGGTGGGCTTTGTGGTAATGCACTGATACTAGGTACAGCACAAATTCCACCCCAATAATATCTTCCCATTGATACATCGGGATTCGAACCCGGGAGCAGTGGATTACCAGTCCAGTGGCATGACCACTCAACCACACCTCCCCTAAATGCATGCGATATATATATATATATATATATAGTGCATAAACGCTATGGAAGCTGCAATGTGCAATCATGCTGTATGATCCGAACTGAAAAAAAAAAAAAAAAAAAAAGTGCCACCAATAGGACAAGCGACAAACCGCAATATATGTTGACCACTTGTCCTTGACATTATTATGTATGTATGTATTTTTACCTCTCCATAAAATCGTCTCATGTTACCCAGAAACCGAGCCGAACTACAAATCATCACTCAGCTACCGTGACCAGTTAAGGGGGGTCACCGTTTTTTGTTTTGTTTTTATCTTTCTCTCCTTTTCTCTTTTCTCTGACTTGTATCCATTTGGCCCCATTCAGCCAACTGTTTTAAGACGTTTATTCCCATCCAGGTGTCGATTTTTTCCTGGCGAACGATAGCGAGCCAGCATTGTATGGAGAAATCCGGCTTCGCCGGAGACATTTTTCTATCGAAAAACGTACACATTTAGCTTGCTGTAAAACAAAAATATATATATGCTGGTTCGCTACCGCTCGCCAGGAAATATTGACGCCTGGATGGGGGTAAACGTCTTAAAACAGTAGGCTGAATGGGGCCGAATGGATACAAGCCAAAGAGAGAGTGAGAGAAAGAGAAAACAAGCGAGGTGGGCTCCCTTACGGAATGAGGGGCTTAGCATAAATTCATATCACTGTAATGTATTGAATGGGTATTAATGCAGTGGATACCCAATACCAGAGATGCTGTCACGCTCGGCCCTTGCGGTTCGTGTCCAAAATGCCAGGAAGGAGAATGAGAGAAAATGCCAGGAAGGAGAATGAGAGAAAATGCCAGGAAGGAGAAGGAGAGAAAATATAATAATAATAATAATAAAAAGGTCAGGTTAAAAGCCATGACACACACTCACACGTTCTCTTTCTCACCCACTCACTCACTCTCACATACACACACTCATACGTTCTCTCACATACACACACACTTTTTCTCTCTCTCACTCTCTCTCTCTCTCTCTTAATTAACCCTTTATACTACCACATATATTTCTTAAACCGCACATAATCGTCTAAATATAGCTAGCATAGAATTAAAAAGACGTCGTCGGTACAGAAGGGGTTAATACTGTCGATTCATATGCAGTATTTAATTCATACGGGAAAAATAATGATTGTATAGCTGTATTATTATTATTAACCTAACCACACTAATAATGATTGTATAGCTATGTATTATTATTATTAACCTAACACACTAATAATGATTGTATAGCTATGTATTATTATTATTAACCTAACCACACTAATAATGATTGTATAGCTATGTATTATTATTATTAACCTAACCACACTAATAATGATTGTATAGCTATGTATTATTATTATTAACCTAACCACACTAATAATGATTGTATAGCTATGTATTATTATTATTAACCTAACCACACTAATAATGATTGTATAGCTATGTATTATTATTATTAACCTAACCACACTAATAATGATTGTATAGCTATGTATTATTATTATTAACCTAACCACACTAATAATGATTGTATAGCTATGTATTATTATTATTAACCTAACCACACTAATAATGATTGTATAGCTATGTATTATTATTATTAACCTAACCACACTAATAATGATTGTATAGCTATGTATTATTATTATTAACCTAACCACACTAATAATGATTGTATAGCTATGTATTATTATTATTAACCTAACCACACAAATAATGATTGTATAGCTATGTATTATTATTAACCTAACACACTAATAATGATTGTATAGCTATGTATTATTATTATTAACCTAACCACACTAATAATGATTGTATAGCTATGTATTATTATTATTAACCTAACCACACTAATAATGATTGTATAGCTATGTATTATTATTATTAACCTAACCACACTAATAATGATTGTATAGCTATGTATTATTATTATTAACCTAACCACACTAATTATTCTACATCGGCACATCAATTCATATCACCAACTTATCCATTAACTTACACTCAAGGGACTGGGGTTCTCGTACAGAGGCTCCAGTCCTGGTCGCGATTAAGGGGAGATCTCCACTTGAGGGATTTTTTTCTTGACCCCTTTCTCCCTCATGTTTAGCCCCATTGCTTTTGATATTATAAAACGTTTGCCCCATTAGTTTAGCGATTTTAAGAACTTTCACCCCATATTGAGACCTTTCGTGCCATTCAGGTGTCAATTGTATCCTGGCGAGCGATAGCAAGCCTGTAATTTAAGAGGAACCGGCCTTTGGCCGGGAAATTTTTCTACCGAAAAATGTACAAATATATCTTGAAAGGGACTCAAGGGGGTGTAAACTGCACAAAATCGTCTAAATACAGCTAGAATAAAATTAAAAAGATGTCGCGGTACAGAAGGGGTTAAGGAAGACGTCTGGGGGTCTCGAGCAGGACAACCTCCGGGTTTATATTCCCGGTATACCTGGGGGTATAAACTTGGGGGTCTCGAGCAGGACAACCTCCGGGTTTATATTCCCGGTATACCTGGGGGTATAAACTTGGGGGTCTCGAGCAGGACAACCTCCGGGTTTATATTCCCGGTATACCTGGGGGTATAAACTTGGAGGGTCTCGGGGACTCCGGTCTTACGTTCTTCCTGACTTTAAGGTGGGTCATCGGCGTTTTTTTTTTATCTATTTCTCCTTTTCTCTCTGTCCCTGGTTTGTATCCATTCGGCCCCATTCAGCCACCTGTTTTAAGACGTTTATCCCCATCCAGGTGTTGATTTCTTCCTGGCGAGCGATAGCGAGCCAGCATTGTATGGAAAAATCCGGCTTCGCCGGAGACATTTTTCTATCGAAACATTTACAAATTTAGCTTGCTGTCAAAACAAAAATATATATATGCTGGCTCGCTACCGCTCGCCAGAAGAATATTAACACCTGGATGGGGGTAAACGTCTTAAAACAGTAGGCTGAATGGGGTCGAATGGATACAAGCCAAAGAGAGAGAGAGAGAGAACGAGAACAAAAGCGAGGTAGGCTCCCTTAAGGTTGGCTTCATGATCCTCACGGGTCGATAGCCTCTAAAGTCCTATTATAATTAACTATCCATTAACTTACAAATATACCAAATTACTATAATCGACGAAAGTAACGAGTACATCAAGGATTCGAACCTAGGATACTCACACCGATATCCATATGTGGTACTTCAAGGATCCGAACCTAGGATACTCACACCGATATCCCGCTCACTAACCATTACGCTACCAATACAGCACATAAAACCATATATGTGGTACTCCAAGGATTCGAACCTAGGATACTCACACCGATATCCCGCTCACTAACCATTACGCTACCAATACAGCACATAAAACCCACAGTGGGTGATAGTTTCTGGCCGTGACTGTGCATGTGATAAAGAACCCAAGGTAACCACCAGGTTATGACCGATTACAAGAGACCAAAGTACTTAAGAGGGAAGAGTTTTTTTTTATCAGTCCATTAATCTATTTTTTATATACGGTATATACTGTATATTTGTTTGTATTATTATTATTATTATTATTATTTATTTTTTAGTTTCCTCCCTAGACCTCCATCCATCAAGCTTAAAAAAACATCCCCAAGATCCCCCGTCTAGATAAATTTGTTGTTGTTGTTCCCCGGGCTGTCTGGCTGAGCAGCCCCAAGGTCCCGAGCAAGGCCAAGGCCATAACGGAGCGCCCCCAAAAAATCCTCCCTGCTTACCACTAATAAAGCCCAGGTGACCGAAGCCACTCCAAGGAGGGGAGCTGAAGAGGGTGCTGAAACGCCCGGGAAACCAAAGAACCACCCAAGGCCCTGTGCCCCTCAGCAATTATGAAGGGAAAGTTGAGGGGGAAAGGAAAAAATTGTAAATGTTTTCGGTAGAAGAATGTCCTGGCCGAAAGCCAATTCCTCCTAAATTACATGCTCACTATCGCTCGCCAGGGAAAATCGACACCTAAATGGCACAAAAGGAATTAATATTCACAAAGAAGTGGGTCGAAAAGTCTTACAATCGTCAAACTAATGGGTCGAACGTCTTAAAATCAGAAAGCTAACGGGGCTACACATGAGGGAGAAAGGGTGGCCAGAGAAACTAACCCACCCTTGTCAGGCAGGCAGGTAGCCTATCACACGCCCACCTTTATCCACCCTTACAGTACCGACGACGTGTTTTGGTTTCTAGTTCAGCTGCATTTAGACGATTTTATGAAGCTTGGGAAGGATCTATGGGAGCTAAAACGATACATTGAGATAGTCTTTTATCTTTTTTAACGGGTAGACAGCCTCCCTAAGCATAATTGAAAATGTCACAAAGTTAGGATCCGTTAGGCCTTCAGCAACGGATAGTAAGAACTGTCAACAGAGACATAAGAGCCTTGCAGTATATCTTGTTCATGTTAGCCTTACACGTTCAGTCATGTTAAGGCTCAATTATGTTATGTTCTTATGTAATTAACCCTTTCATGTTTCAACAACAACAACAACAACAACCCTTTCATGTTCCGGGGTTTGCTGTTTAGTATTCATAAATATAATTATCTTAATCTCATAATTAGCTTACCCCTCCAAAATTAGTTTTCTGCCCACAAATCGCTCAAAGACATCTGCAGAGGTTGAAGTAACTAAACTAAAGATTTCTAAACCGTGATGGTCACAAAGGTTTTTAATTAAAGTATCCCTGAAACGCCGCAATCACGTTCTGGTGCGCGACAGGGTTAAGGGGACAGTGGTTATTTTTTTGGGTCTATTTATTTACATATTCATTTATTGTTTAGTTTCCTCACTAGACCTCCATCAAACTTTAAAGTAACATCCATTAGATCCCCCTTCGAGATTAATTTGTACATTTTTCCGTAGAAAAATGTCACGGCCGAAAACCGGTTCTTCCACAATTACATCGCTCATCAGGAAAGAAAAGCACCACCTAAAGTGCACGAAAGGTCTTAATATTGACAAAGAAATGGGGCGAAAGGTCTTAAAATCGACAAACAAATGGGACAAACGTCTTAAAATCTCAAAACTAATGGGGATAAGCATGAGGGAGACAGGGGGCCAGAAAAATTTCCCATCTCCCCTTAAGAGGATTACACAGCGGAACACACCATACACAACTTTTATCGTTTTATAATTTTTGACATCGTTCTTAACCCCTTTAGCCAATGCAAGATTTCCAAACAACAATTTTAATAAGATAATTGTACACCCAGTCAGGGAACATCCTGACGACGTATACAGAAGATAATTGTACACCCAGTCAGGGAACATCCTGACGACGTATACAGACTAAACATACATAACAAAGCCACTCCAACAGCTTCCTCTCTCTCCAACACCCCTTCTCCCCTCTCTACACGCTTCAGAAAAATAGGAAAAGTAGTATGTAAATATGAGGTGCCGTTGTAAAGGCTTATCCCTCAATACTTCATCTGATCTGATAACTTATTCAGTTCGATGGAATATATTCCTTTATGTTCAGGTTAACGATCTTAGCTGTTAGACGTTTTCAATTTATACTAATGACTTCAAATATATGAATATTTCATTTACTAACAGCAAATGTCTATTCGAAATGGCAGATTCAAATGAGAAACATGTATCAACTCTTTGCATAGTTGAAACTGGTTGCAAAGCCCTAATTACGGAGCGACAAAAGAAAATATAGTCAAGGATACTGTCACTTTCAATCATATGTAAGCTAATCTACGTTCCTAAGATTGTATTCAGCTTAGGTACAACATGCCACAGATGAAGATTAATTGGATGACCAAAGATCCCTTCCTAATCCGAAAAAGTTGTCTGCAAATAGCTATAGCTATAGGCTACTAAAACAAAATTGGCGTCATCAGCTGATTGAGAGGGCTAGAACTGCAACTCGTGGACCACCAGCCCGTGAGTGTCCTCGACTCACTCATTATGGTAGTAACTTGCACGTGATACTGTGGCAGGTAAAACAAAATGTGTTGGTATTTCGTTTGTAGGCTACACGTATGTTTTACACTTTCGTCCTCGTCTGTAGCTCTTTATAGCCTACAAGGTTACTAACCGGTTATTTCTGTATACAAGGACGCTTTTTTACTTCATTTTGGCTAACTTTAGACGATTTACTTGTTTTGGACGACTCTCGGTGAATCTGAGGGCTATTAACGCTATTTATGGACTGACTAAATCGTCTTCTGATTGCAAAATAGGAATAATATCGTCCTAGAAGCGGTTAAGCATTGTGCTAATAAAATTATAAGCATGCAAACACGTTTTTGCATTTACTGTATTTATTGTATACAGGGTATACAGTCAAGATTGTGCTGTAAATTTAAAAGCTAGTGTTATACAATATTATTTTTCCATTATAATAAGCATATTCTTCATAATTTACACTCAATGACGGTAATCTTAAATCCTGTTACTATAGAATTCGTTGCACTTCCACAGTCCATCATAGAAATACATATACTCACTTAAGTAAATACAATAACTCAAGTAAAGGTAAACAAAATATGTTAAACAAAGCCGAAAGATAATTTACTGCACACTTACAAGTTTACACGAGCACCCTATCCCGCGAGTATTACCTGATCACTGCACGGCGTTACTCCCGGCAAGTGAGCAGTATTGTGGTGGTGGGTGGGCGGCAACACGCTCCGATATTGTCTGGTGGTTTTCTCACATCCCCATCCCTCTCACCCTTCCTCTTTCTGGAGTCGTGTGGCAACTGTTCTACGCTCATATATGCCATCTGTGACCCATGGAACGTTTGGTCGTATTTTTAAATCTTGTTATTGTGAATCACTTCGTCTTGCAGAATTAAAATAGCAGAAATAGAATAGGCTACATTGCTGGGGGGTTAAGGATATGGAAGATAAATGTTATCTTATACTGTAGGCTATAAGTTTAACAGTCGGTTTTTCTAAACTCCATAGGCCTATAGCTTGGAATGTAGGGCCTATAGGCTAACGCCCTTACATTTACATAATAAAATGGCTAGTAAAAACACCCAACTAAAGATGGTGTAGCTGTAAGCTATAAGTAATTATTATTAGCTAGTTTTGTTTTTGGTTAATTAATAGGCTCCTTTTTTCGGTGGAAGAATTGGTGGAATATTGCACGATAAGCAGTCAGATAAAGTTCATACATGAATGAGGTGAAATGTAGTCTATTATAATCGCCAACATCATGGGGCGAAACGCCTTGAGATCGCGCAACTAATAGGGAAAAACGTCCTAAAATCGCCAAGCAAATATGGCGAACAATAGGAATCCAAAAATGCACCCTCGAATTAGATATAGTTATATATATAACTGTAAACGAAAACTCAGATAGAGTTGTGTGGCCTTGAGGGCTACCTCTTCCAGGAAAAGAAACCCGGTTTTTGCTATAATAGCGAAGCGGTGTGTCTCTTCCAGGAACACCGATATTCGCTGTCTTGATGGTGTAATGGTTAGAGCGTTTAAATTCTCTATATGATAGCCTAGGTTCGAATCCTGGGAGAATCACATTATTTAATTTGGGGTTTTATTGGTGTTAAAAATTATGTTAAAATTAATATGCCGTTTTTTTTTTCTTCAAAGGGGGGTTTCAGGATCATTTTTACAGTTAACTTCGCACTGGTGTTATTTGTTAAGTCAATTTTTTTCGAATTAAGTGCTTAGTTTTCAACACTTTCGCTGTAGACTAATAGGCTACCATCAAAGGCATAATCTGTAACCTATACCTAGGCTACATTTTCTGGAGTAGCTTTCTGTTGTTTTCACATTTTGCAGTTTCTGTAGGCTAGTACATAATCTACCACTAATGCAATACGCAAAATACACCGCTAAATTGATTGAGAATGATTGAGAACATTGAAAGCAGCTACGCATCAGTTCCATAAAATACGCAACTTCCACATTCTTAACTTCCTACGTATGATAGTCTACGGAGTTTAGACTGATTGTTACACTTTCACAAGCCAATTGCCCAGGCGAGAGTAGGCCCTATTAATTACTTTGACTTGTTACTTTTTCATATACTTAATCCCTTGACTGCAAGAAAAATATCCCAGTCAAATTAAAATTGCCCGGAGATAGAACATTTAAGTAAAAGTAGTCGCCATGGGATTGAGAGATATAGGCTACTGTAAGTTGAGTGAACTTGAGTTGGTAGATCAATTAATAGTCTATTTATGTCAATCTCACTTGCAAAATTTCTAAACATGCTGATGAATCGAAAGAAAAGTAAACATATGCGCAACATCAGAGAGGCAAGTTAGGCTATAGCCTACTCCAATGAGACCTAAATAAATTAGCATCATTGGTCTTCAAAATTAAAATTACTATACGAGTTGGAAATTAAAATATACCAATTACCAGACGCCTCAATCCCCGAGGGGGTGGACACGAATGAATCGCCTCCATGCTCCTCTGTCATACTTTGGCTGGTGCCTCTCCACCCACCCCTCACACCATGTTTACTCATCGCTCATACTGTATAGGCTACCTCTATCTCATTCTCGGTCTACTTCTCCCTCTCTGGCCTTCCACCTCATCCTCATACTGTCACACTATTTTGGCAATTCTCACTCTTCAAATGACAGAACCATAACAAGGTTACGTTCCTCTCCACTCTCCAGTAGCCTATATCTATTCCTGCACCACATAGCTCTCGTACTTACTCAATTATCTCCCGGTCTCTTCATGTGACCCCACACGCACTTCTCAAAGTGCTAATTTTGACCTCTCTCATTCTATTTGTTTCTCCAGCATGTCCATGCTTCACTCATATATCAGTGTCGAAATCACCTTCTTCTTTTGAGCTCGCCCGTAGACCGTGTAAATCCACAGGGCTGACCTATGTACCGGCACTGGCTCAGAAACGTTAGTAAGAGGGAAAGTTTAGAGTAGAAGGATAGTACTAGGGACAGTTTTTTTGGACCTACCTACCACGTCCCCCCCCCCCCCCCCCATACTGTCATGCAATGACTTCACTTCCTTCTTCACCTCCCTATTCCTACTCAATGCTTTCAGCATTCCTATACATCCCTCATCCCTGTTGTCTTACACTTCATCCCCCAGACTCTCCTCTTTACTCATCACACTGCAAGTTATATGAGCTGACATTTTCCATTGTAGGATTTAGGTTTTTACACCATGCCCGAAAGAGGGGTAATGGAGCTCCAATCTTACTTTCAACCATCTTGACAATTTTACCAACACGTACACCTAAACTTTGTTTGATGCGAAAATAGCCTCCCGAAAATCTACCCAGGACGGGAATCGATCCCGGGACCCTTGGATTACGAGCCAGACACCTTACCAGTTAGACCAATAGATATCTCTCTTGGCCTGGTCGGCTCAAGTATATTTCCGCATCTTGTTCAGTTTATGCTAACTTACTGTATTTTTACCGACTTTGCAAGGTTCCCGAGTTTGATTCCCGCCTTGGGTAGATTTTCGGGAGGCTATTTTCGCATCAAACGAAGTTTAGGTGTTGGTAAAATTGGCAAGATGGTTGAAAGTAAGATCGGAGCTCCATTACCCCTCTTTCGGGTATGGTGTAAAAACCTAAATACAACAACCGAACCTCCAGGAGCTATCTGCACCACAAAAGTGACGGGCAATGGGGTAGCCACATCCCTACGCCGACTGTTACACACGCTTAATCAACTAGAGATCGAGGCCTAGTTGCAAGCCTGGCTCGAGGCAGATTTGGGAGATCTGTAGGCCATGGTTTCCATTTAACAGGGCAAAAGACCGATGTTTGGCCTGGGAAAACTGGACTTGTTGGAGATAGTTCATCCCAGACATACTGTTCATCTCGAAGCCATCGTACAGACGGACAGCTGAGCAGGTCATCTCAAAGCCATCGTACAGACGGACAGCTGAGAAGGATCACTGCCAGCCAACACAAAGTTGTGGGACAGAAGTTCCACTATCAAGCGGCTCGCTTGGTGTAGTGACTAGCGTCTCGGACTTCCACCCAGAAGGCCCGGGTTCGCGCCCACGCTCGGCGCATTAAAGATTTTTCACAAGCACTGAGTCGTTACCATCCCTCATGAGCAAAGGGATTGGGTAGTAGTACAGGACCCCAATGGAAATACGCCTAATCGGCCTTATTGAGCTATCCTTAGCTAGCTTAGCATGCGCTAGCTTTAAGAACTATTATTATTATTATCACCCTAGCCCTCAAACTACCACAAGAACGAGAGAAACCTATAGCGAGAATGCGGGATAGTTCACTTCTACCCTCTAAGAGCTTTGATATCATGTCATACATGTCAAATATAGTTCCTTTCACCCCCGGCCGGAGTCTAAGCTTAATAGCTTATAAATATTTGTCTTGAGGCTCCTTAATTAAGACCCTATTTGTATTAAAAACTAAGTCCACTTGGGAACTCACTACACAACCACTCCCATAGCAAGTCATACTCGAACACGCTCTGACACTCTATGCCAGTGGCAACTGCATTATAATTATATAGCGTCGCTAAATAAACATTCCTCACACTGTGTCACACACTACCATCACATAATATCGAGCTTGCTGGAATTTATGTTAGTTTACCCCATTTATAGAAGCATTTTCTGTGGAGACGGAGGGAAGCCCCATTTTCTATTAGTTCAGATCCGTGCTATAACTACCCTAGTGATTTCCATTAAAACATAATATTTGTGTAAGACTTCTTATTGTTTAAATGTATATATCTTGCTATTACACTGCCGGCGATCAACGGACACCAACGCTACTCTGGCTAATGATTGAGGCTTAGCCATAAGTCCGGCTAGAGGCAAATTTGGAGAACACAGTTCTTGGGTAGCAAATTAGTAGCCTACACAGCAACTCATATAATATGAATTTTATTGATACAGAATGTCAGAGAATATGAAATATAAATAAAAAAATGTAATAGCTATTCTATTCTATATACAGTACATGTACTCAGAATAGCTATTACATTCGTAGATTTATATTTCATATTCTCTGACATTCTGTATCAATAAAATTCATATTATATGAGTCGCTGTGTACTAATTTGCTACCCAAGAATGTGTTCTCCAAGTTTGCCTCTAGCTGGACTTGTGGCTAAGCCTCGATCATTAGCCAGAGTAGCGTTGGTGTCCGTTGATCGCCGACAGTGGTCTCTCCACCACCCTTCATTACAAGATTACAAACACAGAACAGATCCAACTCAAGACCCTTCTTGTCCCCGCTGACAACACAGAACAATTAAATCTCCACTACCCAAAACTTGCCCCGCACAGACACAGCTTCAACACCTCACTCAAGAGATCTCTGCACCCACCTGATAGAGAAGGCGGATTACGTGGACGCCGCAGATTCCCATAGAGGGCATCTTGGGGTTATAACAACAACAATCCCCCCCACATACCCAAACCAACCAAGCATGCTCATGTACTGTCAACATTGATAGTTTGACGAAAACTTTGATAGTAATTCATAAAAATCTAGAGAGGAAGACATTAACTGCACACTTCCACAGCTGAAACATTAAGAACAAAAGAACATAAGAAAATGGGAGTCTGCAGAAAGCTGATTGGCCCACACAAGGCAGATCCCTCTCACATTTAGCTAGAATAAAATGTATAAGACGTCGCTGGTAGGCTACAGAAGGGGTTAAACATAAAATAGTCGGCAGAACAATGAAGAAAAACATCAACTAGACCAAAAGAGTTAAAAAAACAAATACAACCTTATAAATACATAATACATTACATGGCTACCAAGATTGGAAGCCAAAGTGTCGCATTTTTCCCTTGCCCCTCAACTTTCTCTTCATAATTGCTGAGGGGCACAGGGCCCTGGGTGGGGCTTTGGTTTCCCGGGCGTTTCCGCACCCTCCTCAGCCCCCCGCCATGGAGTGGCTTCGGTCACCCAGGCTTTATTGTGGTCGTTGGGGAGGGTTCTGTGGGGGCACTCGGTTATGGCCTTGGAATTGTTCGGGGCCTTGGAGCTGTTCGGCCAGGCAGCTTGGGGAACAAGAACAAGAACAAGAACAACAACAACAACAACAACAACAACAACCACCTTTTAAAAAGCTGTAGACTATCTCAATTAATCCCTTTAGCTACCATATATCCTTCCCAAGCTACATATAATCGTCTAAATCTAGCCGAAATCAAATACAATAGACGTCACCGGTACAGAAGGGGTTAATAAGAAAATAATTATAATACACACGATACATTATACATATATTATAAATAAAATACGAACTATAACATTCAAACACACAGATAATACAAATACATTCAAAACTTAGTCCACTGGTCAACCATCATGAACGTGAGGTCAACCATAGTTATGTAGAGCAGATTAACCAGACCACTGAGCTCCATACGGAACTCTCATAGGTCTGGCCCGAAGGATTAGATCAGATTACTGAAAGGAGCTTAAGGAGACGCAAAAAACAGACGATAGGGGGGAAGGAAAATGACGGAGAATCGGATAAAAGGTCAGTGAATTATTTAGTACCAAAACAAACCGTACCAACCATAGGTCAACCATCATTACCGTAGAGGTCAACCATAATTGGTCAACCGTCATGGTTCAGAGGTCAACTATCACACACTTTTTTTAGTTTTTTTTATTAAAGTGACAATTACAAAGTGGTGTACAATCTATCACACACACACACACACACACTGGTTGATATTGTAATCAGCGGGGTTGCCTTTCGTACGCTTGGACTTTCTGGGCGGAAGTGAAATTTGGTTCGTAACAATCATCACCCAACATGCTTAGTCCATTAGTTTTGAGATTTTAAGAAGTTTGCCAAATTTTAAGACCTTTCGCCGCATTTCTGTCAATTTAAAGACCTTTCGTTCCATGTAGGTGTCGATTTTTTCCTGGCGAGCGATAGCGAGCCTGCAATTGAGGAGGAATCGGCCTTCGGCCGGGACATTTTTCTACCGAAAAATTTACAAAATTATCTCGAAGGTAATTATTTAAAGCTTGATGGAGGTCTAGGGAGAAAACTAAAAACCTTCCCTTAACCATAATGAACCACTACCAATATATTGCATAAATTATTATTATTATTTTTTTTTTTTTTTTTTTTTTTTTAATATTAGTTTTAACCAGAGCACTGAGCTCTACAAAAGAACTCTCATAGGGCTGGCCCGAAGGATTCGATCAAGATATATCACTAAACGAGTCAAGATAGATCGGGAAGGGCAGTAGGGGAACAAATCGAGGAAGGTGAAGACACGCAGACATTTCTCGCCATTTCACCAGTTCAGCCGGACCACATGAGCTCTTATAGGGCAGGGCCGAAGGATGAGGCAAGAACGGCTACACCGCAACACCAACCAAGAAGTGATCAGGGCGAAGAATGAAAGATCAGGTCGAAGGTAGAAAAAATCACATCGAGAAGCAAAATATGCATTACCGAAGGGAATCAAGTCAGTCCGGCCACATCAGCAACCGAAGAGACAAATCAGGTCAGGAGTCTGCTACCTATCCAGGCCAGGGAGACATGAGATATAGGCTGCCTGAGGACAGCCAAATGGGACAGAAAAAGAATAGAAGGGGAAAAACATAGAATGAGGAATGAAAAACTACTCAAAATTAGTCAAGCTGAGGACGAAAGCTCGAGGGGAGATAGGAAGGGTAAGTACCAAAACCATCCCCCATCAAGCTCCAGTCGCCGGCCCCGAAGCCCCCCAACCGCGTCAAGGAGAGTAGTACCAGGGGGGAATTAGCTTATTACGAAGAGCACATGAATTAAATAAAAACCCTTTTAAACTGTGCCTGTGGTGTTTTAATAAAAATTTGGAAAGTTAGAGGACAAACCTTTCTTCTTAGTTCAGTATAATTCTCTGATATATTGTAAAATGGATAGACGCTGCTACTACCAATTCTTAAACATATACCCTATTGGTAACTGTTAACATTTTAATAGTTATATTTGTCTTGTTTTTTTAACCTATCTACCAAAAAATATTAATGTCTTTTATATTCTGTAAGTAAAAGTTACAAACTTTGTCTCGGTGTATTATATTAGATTTCTTAAAGTTAAAACATTGTACAACATTAACCGAGAAGTTTATGATAATAATAATTATGAATCTACCAAATTATATTAATGTCTTTTAAATTAATGAGTACAAATTTTAGATTTTCTCAAATCATTAGACTAATTTTTTAAAACACAAACATTAACTAATAAAAACTTAAAATAATTAAGTTGAATGCCTTTTCATATGCACCTTAACAAATAATATTCCAGTCTTTAACCCTTATAGTACCGGTGACATCCTTAGGTCTTCAGTACAGGTATCCCTCACTATCCGATGCCCCGATTTACGTTATTAGTATTTAAAGGTTTTAAGGTGTTTGTGTTTTGGCTGGTCCGAGAACGCATCCCCATTTACCCTATTAATTTTATGGTTCGCTATGTTCTGGGTGTGGTGTCCCGAGTTCGAATCCCGGGAGGACCATATGCTTTCATTAGTTTATTCAAGTGCATTGGGGGTTTGTAATTGATGATTAATGTTAAGAACAGGGTGTTACTTAATACAGTACAATTTTTCAATTTAAGATCGGGTTTTCAGGAACGTAACCCAATCGTAAATCGAGGGAGACCTGTAACTCGGAGTATTGCACATCCTGAAAGCACACGAGCATAAACATATGAGCTTTATAATATCTGGCTGTATATATTACGTGGAATAGATGTCAAAAGATACACTATACTGTATTTATAAGGTGGGAGTGAGGGAAACATAAAGCAGCTTCAGTTCTATATTTCCTGAATGTTTTGAGCAACTTAGAACTAATAATGGGTTCTGTGTCCCCCCCCCAAAAAAAAACTACAGAGAAATATAGAATTCAAGGTAGCCATGGGACAGTTAATTACTATTACTGGTTATTTTATAGGGAGTAGCTCAAGACCCTTATCTTCCGGAAAAGCTACATTATTGCAAACTGAACAGAGGCGATGTATTAGCTTAGTTGATACAACTTTTGTGTATTTGTAGTTTGTGTCGAGCGTTCTGGGTTCGAATCCCCGGACTGCCACATGTGTTTGTTAATTTCATTAATCGAGTTTAGGAGTAAAGTTGGTTAGTGAAGAGAACATAATAATTTAAATACATGTTGTTCTTGTCACTGCAGTATCAGAACGTCATTCGAGTACAGTACTGTACTAGTGAATTATTCTGAGAGAACCGGTGCTTTTTTTTTTGGAGAAATTAAAGACTACTGTATATTATTATTATTATTATTATTATTATTATTATTATTATTTCCTTTGTTTCCCTCACACCCAATTTATCCATTTTTACATAAATCAGTCACAGAAATATATCTTAAGATTGTAACTTTATAGAGACTATCAGTAACTTACAAACATTATTACATTTGAACATCAATAAAATGATTATATATATGTCATGATTGTAATTCTCAGAAACATCTGAATCAACTATTGGTAACTTAACATTTGAACATCAATAGATCTTATCCACAATATGTAATACATCAAACTACAGTAATTCATTCTTGCATATTATGGACTGCACAATTCCGTAAAAAGGAATTCAACAATACATTATATTCAAACGTAAATATTTTTACATTGTTCCAAGATATACTACAGTAGTATTTTTATTTATTTTTATTTTGTGAGAAGTTTAACCTAGTCATTTTATATTATGATATGATACTTATTTTTATTCTGTGAGAAGTTTAACCTAGTCTTTTTATAATATGATATGATACCGATACAAAATTTTGTAAACCGTAGACTCCACATGGAATCTGCTTCAAATAATTGAACATGCATTAATAATTCAGAATAGCATGCAACTTTGGTAAATAAAGTAATGTACTGACTATAAAACTTACAAAATGAGTCTAAAAAAGGTTACTAAATGCACTCAGTTATGGTCTAAAGTCCAACAACTGCAACTGAAATGATTCCATTTAGATTGAACAAGAACTACGTTGAACCATGTTAGTTTCTTTAAAAAAAAAAAAAAAAAAAAAAAAAAATGCTCTTTGAAATTCCATTTCAAAGTTTAATGTATAAAAGTTATAAACGGTTTTGTATGTGGATGATACTAGCAGATCCACAGAAACAAAATCCTACCTTCTTTCATTATTCTTAAAAGGCTGTTAAACCAGAGTATAGTAGGCCCACAAATTGACTCAAAATGCCTGAAGGAAACTTTTGTTTTCTCCCATCTAGAAAGGTGCAAAGAAATATTCAAGTTGTAGTCGAGAATGCGCATCAGACTCTTCAACGCGACTCTTAATTAAGTTCACCATTAAAAGATTCTGTTACAGATTTTAGAATGAGCCGCAATTCTACGAACTCTACAGAGTAAAACTCTGATTGACTCCTAGAAAAAAGTATTTATCTTACTACATTTGTTAACATGTAAGCCAATGCAGCAAGAGAAAGCATTTTCTTCTAGAAGCAAATAAGTGCTTGACAGTTTTCATTGCAGATTTGTTCCACAGGCCAATATTAAGAACACAATTTTTAAAGGCTATTGATTACGAAGAATGAACTACAACCCAAGAAACATAAAGTAGTGGCTCCAAACCCGATGCATAAACACCATTAGAGATGAAACCAATAACACAAATCTGTCTTTTATATTACAAAACATAGCGTATATGCTGGCGTACAAGACTACCGGACGTATAAGTCCAACCCTCATTGTCAGCAGAGGCTTCAGAACCACTGCCTAAATATAATCAGCGACGAAACCAACAACACAAATCTGTCTTTTGTATTAGAAACATAATTATTTTTGACCCACACAGGCTTGTCTTTTAAATATCTCTCTATATATATACACGATATGCCCATGTATACTTGCAGGCTCAACCCTTTCACAACAAGACATCTTTCCTGAACCGAGAAGTTATCTAGGATTCAACTGCCTTGAAAATTATTATCTGAAAGAGCAACTCAAGATAATTTTTAGCCCTTAGTTATATAATTATTTTCTCCATGCATCGATTAATATTTTTTTCACCAACTAACTTTACTTCTAAACTCATTTAATGAAATCAACAAATACATGTGGCACTCCAAGGACTCAAACCTAGGATACTCACACCAAAATTCCGCGCATTTATGCATTACGCTATCAAGACAGTTACCAGATCCCCGAGTGGCCATGAAAGCCCCTCCTCCCACCCAACACCAGTTTTATTCATGTTTATTAATAGTCTTAAAAACAACAGGAAAGGCGTCAGATTTTGCTAAAAGGGTTGATAACTATGCACCATCTTAAATAATAAAGAATCAAGAACTATGCACCTTAAAATACAAAGGGTCAATAAACCTTCACAAATAAAAGGGTCGTTAATTACGCACCACCTTAACGAATAAAAGAATCAAGATCACCTTAATAAATACGAGTCGCAAGGTCCACATTGTACTAGTGTATTACAAGGTACGCTACAAACACAAACACAGCAGGCCAGAGAGAAGCTTTGCAGTGTCGACAGCGGAAACTTTGGTATGGGGGAAAACAAGAGAGTAGGAAAGTAACTATAAACTAGTCTGTTGAAGTAATTTTAGTCGTATTTTGGCTACCATCTAAAATCTACCTCCAAGACTCAAAGGGGCAAATACAATCTAAATAAACCCTCTAGATAACATTGGTCCTTCTTAAACTGCATAAAATCGTCCAATTTTAGCCAGAATAAACGATATAAAGGTGCCATCGCGCTGGAGTTCCGAGTTGGCAATTGACTAAAACTATAGTCCATTTTAAGAATAGGAAAGTAACTAAGTAACTAAAACTAGAGTGCCTTTTTCTGAGCTGGCGGGAAATTTCCGTTCCCATCCTAGTTATTCAGCTTACGATTATTTGGAAGCGAATTATCCTGTTAATCATAGAAACTTGACATTAATATATTGCAGAACCATAGTACAGTAGTTTCCTATTGTCCCAATGAGTATCAAGAAATCAGCTGCTAAGGGACTATGCTTACAGTGCCAAGTGGAAAACAAAAATAGAGAATAGTTGTTGGTTTGTCATTTGTGGAGAGAGAGAGAGAGAGAGAGAGAGAGAGAGAGAGAGAGAGAGAGAGAGAGAGAACAGAAGGAAAATAGAACAGTAGGGAATAGAAAAGATAAAACAAATGACTTGTCAGGAAATACTTACTGTACACTATTCTATTCACGAAACACAAGTTAATGAGAGTAAGCTTGCCAGTACACACCTACATAATTATATCACTTACACAAATAAACATATATTTATGAATTAAGTCCCTGTTCCAAATAAGTAGGCCACTACCTATTTGGAACAGAGTATGGTGACCGTGACAGGCTACTTCTATTGCAATATCCAGTCTATACCCTGTTCATTATAGGTATAGGCCAGAAATCCTGAATTTAACCACTCATAACTCAATAAGGACTACAGTAATCAAGCTAATGTGCTTATCATTTGGGAAGAGTCAGCCAGGGAGTCTATCTATCTATTTGCTTAGGCCCATTCCCCTTTCTTTTTTTTTTTTACTGGGAATAGGCGTAGAAATTCCCAACCCATTTGCTCTAGCCCTTCTTTGAGTCGCAGAAGATAGAGGTCACAATTTTTGGCCTACCTATACTGAATGGACTATATGTTTCTAATCTATAACATTATTAGAAGGTTCCTGGACAACTCAACCACCTAGACCATTTCAACCAGTGTCGCGAGCCGTGGCATAGTCAGTAGAGCGTCGGCTGCTGATCAAAGGGTCGGCGGATCGAACCTGCACTGTCAAAATGTTATTGGTAGATGTCAAACCCGGGTAACTTGACTTAGCGATTCGTGACAACGCCTAATATTCATGGCCACTCCTCGGGAATTGCGGCGTCTGGCAATAAAACAAAATGAGAATAAGAAGAGAATGGCGAGATGGATGTGTCGGGTTAATCTCAGGGACGGGGTATCGAGCGAGGAATTAAGAAGGCGTCTGGGTATTAGGAGTGTCAGTGAAGTGATGCGCACGAGCCGACTTGGTTGGTTTGGGCACGTGGAGAGAATGGATGATCAGAGCTGGGTGAAGAAATGCCGGACTGAGAACGTGGGGGGAGCTGCGCGTAGGGGTGGACCTAGAATGACGTGGGCTCGGGTACTTCGGTCCGATCTCAAAATAAAGAACTTGACAACAGAGGCAGCCCTTGACAGGGCCGCCTGGAAAGCCACCATTTAGGACGTGAGACTGTAACCACATTCTCTGTGGATGGACAAGACGGTCTTTAAACTTGTATGTATGTATCAAGGAAGAAAAATAGTACTGTACTGTAGTAACCTTTCAAGAGTTGGAGTGGAGTGTAGTGCAGTAAAGTTCTGCCATAAAAATGTTATTGTATTTTATGTATGTCCAGTATGTATGTATGTTACTGTAAGATTTATATGGACCCCAGTATGGGCCCCTCTGTACTGTGTGAGTCTGGAATAAAGTATTATTATTATCATTATTATGTCATCACTGTGGCTGATGTTGACAATAGTGCTAACCATACCTCAGCATGATTGAACAAAGTGCCTCTGAAGTATCCGCAATCTGAAGTACTATTATGTCCTAACCTAACAGTATTGATAGAGCTGTCACTGGTTGAGAGTTACTGGTTGAAATGGTCAACTGGTCAAGCAATCCGGTCACCATAATAGAGTAGTGGTCCCAAGGATATACAGTAAAGTTCTCAATATGTAAAATGTTGAATGCTTTCCTAATAATTTACCTACATACACAAACTAGCCCTAGAGTAAGTATTAGTGAGAATCATCATACAACTGTAAGTATCGATTAGAATATTATTATGCAACAAATCACTCTTCTGCATGTGCAACGATTAGAAATAATTTTCAAATTGGTAAGTTTAGTAACGGGTAACTATAGTATGAGGACTGTTATATTAAAGTGGAGCACCAAGTGTGTTTACTTTTCAGAAATGTTTCATCACAATTTAAACTAATGATTAAAACCCATATATAAAAAAAAAAAAAAAAAAATCATAATTTTATGTACTGTAATTCAAATAACCTTAACCCGTTCATTACCGGTGACGTCCTCTTCATTATATTCAGACAACTTTTAGACGATTTTATTCAGCTTAGGACGGACTGTAGTCTTTAAGAGGCTACAGAAGATCTCACTTAACCCTTTTAACTACCACAGATCCTTCCTAAGCAGCATATAATTGTCTGAATATAGATGAAATAAAGTAACATTCATTCCCGGTAGTGAGAGGGTTAACTCTCCTGGCCCGGGCAGGTCCTCCAAAGGACAGTGTTGGCTACCCGGGCGATCTGGCCGAAAAACGTCTAGGCCTAGGCTACCGTATTTTTGTTAATTTAACTACTAGAAATTTCCCACGCATCTATAAACAGTGCGGTTTCCAATCTGTAGACTGGCGTTGAGTAGAGCTCTCTAAGTCAACTGGTTCAGTTGTGATGACGATTTCAGTGGAGCTAATTTTTCCGCGATGTTGACAATATGGGAGCTTTTCACAAACTAATTTCGTCTGACGTCACAACAATAACATTGATCCGACCTCTCCTTATTGTTTTCAGAGGTGCGGTGACGCAACGATCGGCTTTGTTTACATGCGTCGGATGCACGGCGTTCAGACCAAGCTGAATAGGCTTTCAAGCTTACTATCTCCTGAAAGGACACCCGGGCACCTGCCCTTATTTCGTGGTGTCCTTTGGAGTGCCTGCCCGGGCCAGGAGGGTTAAAGATACTATATACAGTTACCTATATAAGTTCTTTCCCTCTCTATGATTATTTTTATGAAAGTAAACACAGAATGATCGACTAGAGCGCAATGTGTTTTGAAACGGTTTTGTAGTCAGATAAATTAATGGGGTAAACCGTCGCTGATGCCCAACCACGAAAGTTTCTAGCTTGTGCTGGGTAATTACAGGTCTCTCTCACTATCCGATGCTCCGATTTACGATATTATTATAGGTTTTTAGGCGATTCTGTTTGGGTTTTGGCTGGTTCGAGAACACTTCCCCATTTACCCCATTAATTTTAGGGTCTGCTAAACGATTTTTCTATTTATGATCGGGTTTTCAGGAACGTAACCCAATCTTATATCGAGGGAGACTTGTAATAGTCCAAGCGGCAACGAAGTGAGTGTGTGAGCAAAAGAGAGTAAAGTGAGTGAACGTCCTTTTTGTTTTGCTTTCCCATTTCTATTCTGTTTATTCTTTTCTTTTCTTGGTGATTTGTTCTACTGTTGCCCACCTCGGCCATACAGTAAGCAGGTTTTAAAGTAAACAAAAACTACACTTGAATTTCAATCTTGCATACAGTATTTCCTCCCACACATATAATCAGAAAGAGGGAAAGAGCTTGCATGGATAGCTGTACAATCTTGATACTGTATTATATAATTGCAGTCTGATGTCGGCACTCCAGGTATTCTGATCACAGCCAGCCTTCTCTGTACATCCTATATTACCTCCGGGAATTGTTAAGTCAGGGGGTCACTATTTGGCTATTTATGGATGGGTCTGAGTCTGAATTGCACTATCAACGACAAAAGTTTGTTCCTCCAACCAGCCACTGAGTGAATCCAAAACACCTGGGGGTCGACAAATGAAGCATCTGAAAGAAGTGCTATTTACACTCAATAAATGCAGTTTTTCAACCCCCAGGTGATTCGGATTCACACAGTGGCAGGTTGGGGGAACGAACTTTTGGCGTTGATAGTACTTGTATAATTTCTGGAGTGGAGCTGGAAGTTTCTTTCACTGTCTCCACAACTTATCAACTCCATAAGGCTTTTAATCGCATTGGTTTTTACTTTACTAAGAGCAAATTGGGATGAAACTTCAGCTCTTGACTGTACGGTTGGCCAAATAAGTCAGGTCTCCGCTGTCACTACGTTTTCCTCAATGTGTTGTATTAAAGTCTGTCAGATGTTGAATAGGGTGTGTAAAGATAGGAACATGTTTGTATATCTCACTCGAAACGATGAATTAAAGCTTAGATAGTGCCGATACCAATTATTGATTGAAATATACTTGGTGCCGCGACATCACATATTTGGGTAACTGTACATGAAGCCACTTACACGGTTATAATTAGTTATGTGAATGCATTCTTATAAAAAAAATACAGTACTTTCACAACACATTTCACATCTTGATTAGTTGAACATTTTAAACACGTACATAACACCGCTAACTATTAAAACCAACACGTGAATCATATTATGCAATTATGTGCACCATTCACAACACATTCCACATTTCACTTTGTCGCTATCCAGGAAAATATGCACGATACGTAATAAAACCTATATTTAATACCAAATTAATGCACAAATGACATTAACAATCAGTATTCAAAAGAGTATATATAATGAACTAGAGACTGTAACCACATTCTCTGTAGACGAAACGGTCTTTAAACTTGTATGTATGTATGTAATCATACGAGTCATTAGTATTCTAGTTAATTATTATGGATGTACAAATTTTAATGCTGAAACAATGCACAAATTACATTATAATTTTATTTATTTAATTAAGCGTTATTTCCACCTGGCGAATTTGATTAGTTCTTTTGCATTTTGTTTGTTTATTTTGCAAGTTTTACAATTTAATTGTCAATCAATATTTAAAGTGTATCCGCAAAATTAAATAACGTAATTATAGAAGACACCATTGTGTGCCTGAGTATATACCATTATTACTGTTAAATTACGATTGTACAAGCAGGCAGTAAAATAAAGACGAATGGTAGGAAAACGATAACGTGAGTAAAATATATCTGGGAAAACAAATTGAAGGGAAAGAAATAATCAAGAAGAGAACAGTGGAAGGATAAAATGAAGAGATGGAAAGGGTAATGCAACGGAAAATAAATATAAATACGATATAAAGTAGATAGAGTAAAAGGGAGATGGATAGATAAATAAGGGAAAGAAGGAGAGAAATACTAAAAAATAAAAAAAGACAAACGAATCCTCAAAAATATCTAAATATAAATAAATGCAAAAATATATAACTAATACTCCTATTGTCAGCTCGATATGGTTTGTCAATACCATTGGAAACGTTTATAGGTCTTGCAATGATACTGATCAGGTAATTATAGCATAGTAGCCAAATCCTAAATTGCAATCCAATTAGTATGCAATTTCGTCGAGAATAATTTTTTTTTTTTAGCAAAATTGGATAGTATAAATACAGGGTAATTTTGATACTAAATTGATTTAACTAGTTGTATGTATGTACAGTATGTATACACTCTGGCACTTACCCCAGTTTTCCATTTTTTTATGGGGGTGGCCGACTCGAGACAAGAGCCCAAACAGTGACATTACAACATATCATAAAAACAAAACAAAACACAAAATCACACACATCTAGGTCGTCCAGGAGACATACCCAGAGACTCAGGCCCATTTGGGGTCACTAGCAAAAGATTCCAAGGTCCCAGATCTCCCGGAGAGGCTCCGATTTCCGCAGGCAGACCCACAGCGAAGCTTTACCACCACAAGCCCGTCCACCATGCTTCCAGGCGCACCCTTCATTACCACTGACTCCCCGGGCCAGGCGCCTGACTGACTATTATCTAGTCCAACTGGCGCATGAACCTCTCTCCCAAACGACCGCGTTTACACTCATCTATTCACTAGCTTTCTCCATTCATTCCTTGTGTGAATTTATATTTTGTTATTTAATGTTGTGTTGTGTTGTCCCTGTTCAGGCTCTGTCTCGAGTCGGCCACCCCCAGCTATGGGGTATGTGCCTATGTATACATACATACAATAATATGAATAATAATGATATTCAGGTTACTCATTAAGCACTATTTCTCTCTAGCCCTTGCTCCGAGATTCAATAGCGCTTGATTACCAGACACAATTACCTTTTTCCTTGCTCAAAGGAAATGGTACCGGTTACCAGTGTAAATTATGCGAAAAACCTTTATGCCTGAACTTGTTATTGAACTCGGGTCTTCCCAGGTAGGAGACCGAGACGTTCTCCACTACACTACCGAGCCGGTATCTTTTCCTTATCGATATCGCATACAGTACTACAGTAATTGGAACACTGTGTAAGAATTGGCTAGTCCACCCTACTACTATCTTTCAACAAAACATGTTTTTAAAGTAATGTGCCAAGTTTTAGAGACCAAGTTTGTGATCATTAAATACAAATAAATATGAATGCCGTTTTATAAATAAAAAAGTTACTTGATTACTAAGTATTTCTTGATATTACACAAGCTTGCTTAAAAATAGCGAAATTGCTTAAGTGCAATCAATGAAATATTATACTATACTGTATATGGTTTTGAACATAATTTACTTTTGTTTCATTTTGTCTTTGTCTTTTAGATGTTATATCCACTTATCATTGATTATGTAAGTGAAAGGAAGGTACGTACAGTATGGTAACAGAAGACAAATGGATTTAACCCTTTCTGTACTGGTGACGTCTTTTATATTTGATTTCAGCTATATTTAGACGATTCTAGGAAGCTTAGGAAGGCTATACGGTAGCTAAAAGGAATAATTGAATTAGTTTGTAGCCTTTTAACGGGTAGACATCCTTCCTAAGCTGAATAAAATTGTCTAATACATGTAATTGCAAGAATATAAAGAAAAAGATATCACCGGTACTGATTCGTTTAACTATTTGTCCTTTTAAGATTGTTAGTGACCGCTGTGTACAGATTATCTAGCCTATCCTACCTTAAAAAATGTTGTGCAAAGGTCAGCCTAGGTCACCATACAACCGAGCTACGCTGCGTGATCAACGATTGAACACATAGGAAGTAATAAGGTGAGTATATTATCTAAACAGGAACATCTTGTACTAAATGTTGCAAAATTATAAAGGGGAAAAGTAATGCAGAACTTAATGACTTATCTTTCAAGCAAATTAACTCCCTACACCATTCATAACAAACTAGATAACGGAGGCCAACATTCAAGAGTAAAAGTAGTAGCTAGGTGGTGGCCTAGTCGTATTAGAATTAAGAATGCCGGAAAAAGTTATAGTAGGCCTATCACTACCATGGCCATCTAAAATGTATTTTTCTCTCCATTGCCGTTGCTAGTTTAATTTTCTGACCGTGTGCAAAAAGAACCAAAGTCAAGAAAAGCCAATCAAATTTTTGACTGATTAATCCATGTAAAAAAACATCAGCCTAATTTTTCAGGGAAAAGGCGACAATCTCCTTCTTTAGTACCGTACCGGTATCATGAATGCTACGAATGGAAGAGAATATTGCCTTATTACCAAATCAAAAGAAGGTATACAGTATTTAGACATGGTTTCATAGGCCAAAGTATTTATTGGCATAGCAACATAGCGATTTTGATTAGTTCTTTTGCGTTTATCTTGTGTCGTCCCAGTTTTGGTTTGTTTATTTTGCAAATTTTACATTATAACTTCTTAACATTGGCCCGTTTTACACCCAGCCCGAGAATTATCATTATATTTTGATTCATACATACACACAAATATTCACACATATGGTTTGTTTAGCCACTCGCCCACATTAATCCACAAGTTGAAGAATACTAAATAATGCCCTTATACATTCTTCTGTCAGAGATACAGCTAAAGAAATCAAGTAAATCTACATCTAACATAATAAATACAAAAAAATACATTGCACATAATTATAAGTAACTTATCTCACAGCATCCGATTACATAATTCTCTAAGGTTTGGTTGCCAAGTGCTTAAATAAATCTAGAGTAAAAATCCGGGAAAAAATTGAAATATTGCTTGGGCGAATCATATTGCAACGGAGGTTATCCCACTCTTATTATCATACATACATACATACGTAAATACGATATTGTATACATACAGTATATACATGCACATAGTGTACAGTATATGCAAACATGTAATATACATACAGTATACTGTATATTGTATGTATGCATGTACACTCGACCAAAAAACAATCTTTACACTGGTGAGCTGTAAATAATCTAGTGTGAACGTAATGAATCAGGTGAAACATACGTCTGTGAGTTATTATCATAAGATTTCGACCCACTACCAGAATGTTTAGAGCGTTAGTGTAAAGAATGTTTTTAGATCGAGTGTACTATTACTATCCGGAAATAAAAAACTTGAACCACTAATCCTTTGGAGGCATTAAAACATGTTCATCCTTTTCGCCTTCAGAGAAATAAAAACAAAAATAGTACATACTAGTTGATCCTCTGGAGGGAGGTAAAATATGTTCATTCTATGCTCCTATCTAAGAGAAAAATAGTGGGAATAATAATGATAAACCTGGAGAGAGTTGAATAAAGCTTAACCTAATCTGCTATGGGAAAAAAAAAACACTGAAGGGAACAAGAAACGCATCACACATCGTCTGAAGATCCCAAAGAGTAGGCCTACCACATTTTAGGCCACATAAGCTGCATAGTGACCCGATTATAATAAAAATAATCCCGAATCTGCCACATCGACGATAACCAATATTTTGTCAGGTTACTTTTCCCTACTATCGGGGGTGCGTGTATGTGATGGGGAAACATGGTATATGTAATCTTTATATTCTACAAAAAATAAACTACATGAGATCCATTGTCAATAATACACTTAGGGGAGTATATATATAACACAGCCGAGTAAGCTTTATATGTGGAGAAGGGTGCGAGGGATGGGTCAATCAGGTTAGGGGTGACTTGGGAAAAGGAAGAATTGGGAAGAGAGTGAATGAAGGGACGGGTGAATGGGGAGTTTGGTGGTACAAAGGTGAGGAGTTGGGAGGGAGTTAATCAGGGCAGGGGTGAATTGGGAGCTGTGAATGAGGAGTAAGGTGCAAGGGAAAAGAGTTGGGAGGGATAAATCAGGAGAGAATAGAGGAGCACTAAACATTAAGGCAAGGACGTTTATAGATAGGAGCACACCAACTTCATAGTAGTCACCATGCTGCATGCCTCAAGTAAAAAAACAATTGTGCATTTCCGGTTGTGAATATCTGCTAATCCTATCTTATCCATGTGGTGTGGTGTATCTATGTCATGAGTTCTATTGTAGCATACATAATTATATGAATGGAAGGTAGAAAGAGTATTATCCATAAGAAATCATGAGGTGGCCAGTTTTGCGCAGTGTTTGGAGAAGGGTGCGAGGTGAATTGGGAGAGTAAGGTGCAAGGGAAAAGAGTTGGGAGGGATAAATCAGGAGAGAATAGAGGAGCACTAAACATTAAGGCAAGGACGTTTATAGATAGGAGCACACCAACTTCATAGTAGTCACCATGCTGCATGCCTCAAGTAAAAAAACAATTGTGCATTTCCGGTTGTGAATATCTGCTAATCCTATCTTATCCATGTGGTGTGGTGTATCTATGTCATGAGTTCTATTGTAGCATACATAATTATATGAATGGAAGGTAGAAAGAGTATTATCCATAAGAAATCATGAGGTGGCCAGTTTTGCGCAGTGTTTCGAGAATTCTGCCACAGGAAATCAAAACGTAAGACGCGAACGACAGATGCATAACATTTACAGGCCAAAGTACACCAAAAAACATTAATGTAAATCTGAAAGGAAGACAAAACCAAAACTAACCATATATAAAAATTTAAAATACCCATGATAAGTCATACCGTAAATTTGAAAAAAAAAAAATAAGGATAGAACATAATGGAAAATAAGCAAAACACACCAACTATAAAAGTTTTGTGGTTTGTCAAGAGAAAAAAAAATTTAAGCATAAGAAAGGAAAACATACAAAATAAAATACCTACATATAAATCTAAGAAACCTGTGACATGTTCTGCTTTGTAATATAGTCACCAGAGGAAATGTAAATATAATTGGAAACACAGAAAATATAGCACCTAGATAAACTGAAGACGCCCATGATGTGTCACGCTAACAAACAGGAATTTACACCACAGGAAGCGCAAGTAAAAATCTGGAATAAAGACTACACAGTGCGAGGCATACATCATGACGCCCACAAAAACAAGGATGCTGGAAGTCTCCCTACAGAAATGTCAGGGTATTAAAGTGATATAGAAGAAAAATATTGCAAATAAAGACGAATACAGAGGCAATTATGATATAGGGGGATACAAAATGAGAGGAGAATGTGAAGGAAGATGGAATGTGAGATGACAGGAGGGTGGGGAGATACGAAGGGAGAGGAGAGGCATGGGTAGAAAGGAGGGAAGAGAAATGATGGGAGAAAGTAAGTGACGGACGATGGAAAGCAAGAGAACTGGAGGGAACGCGCGGGGAGATTTGAGGTGAGGAGGGTGGGGAGGGGGTCGAGATGGGAGGTGAGGAGAGTAGGGGAGAGGGTCGAGATGGGAGGTGAGGGAAGCCGGGAAAGGGTCGAATGATGGGAGGTGAGGAGAGTGGGGGAGGGGGTTGAGATGGGAGGTGAGGAGAGTGGGGAGAGGGTCGAAATGGGAGGTGAGTGAAGCCGGGAAAGGGTCGAGTGATGGGAGGTGAGGAGGGTGGGGGAGAGGGTCGAGATTGGAGGTAAGGAGAGTGGGGAAAGGGTCGAGTGATGGGAGGCGATGGGAGCGGGAAGAGGGTCACAGCATCTCCCCATCAATAAAATCATCTTGGTTCGGACTATATTTGCGGAGATGAGCCTGGAGCTTCTGCAAAATGGTCTTCACGTTGCGTTTGCAGTACGCCTCGGCATCTGAAACAAACATACTCCTCCATATACGATCACATTTGAATAAGTATGATCTAAATAATATGAGAAACCTATGAAGTTTAAATATTATTAACCCTTTCACGCATTTATGACGCAGAGGTTGCCAGATTAGCAATAAGAAATAGAGTTCTCTCACTCTTATAATTACCTCTCCAAAATTAGTTTTCTGCCCACAGCTAACTCAAAGACAACTGCAGAGGTTGAAGTAACTAAACTAAAGGTTTCTAAATACCCCTGATGGTAACAAAGGCTTTAAAGTATCCCCAATAGGCTCAAAATCGCGTCATGTGTCGGAGAGGGTTAATAAATATATAAGAAAATATATGTCACAAAATACATAGGGTACACAATAAGTACATTTATCTAACTGAATAAAACTGACTGTGGATTATCTAGAGCACAATATAATTTTTATTTATAGAAATTATAATTTACATAGCTTACCCCTGATACTGAAGCCAGAAACATGTGTTTACATAGCTTTAACCCCTTCAGTATTGGTGATAAATTTTTCATCATATTCTGGTAACTATTATACGGTCAGCTTAGGAAGGATCTGTAATAGATAAGAGGATTAAATGAGATAGTCTGTAGCCTCTTAATTGCTAGAGGTCCTTCCCAAGCTGAATAAAATCATCTAACAGTCGCCAGAATATAACTAAAAGGACGTCACCGGTACTGAAAGGGTAGAGGATTATCTTCTATCTATCTATCTATTTACTCAGGCCCAATCCCCACTTTTCCTATTTTTATTTTATTTTATTTTATTTTATTTTATTTTATTTTATTTTATTTTATTTTATTATTATTATTTTTTAGGGGGTGGCTTATCTTACCCTTGATAATGAAGCTGGTTTTATTTTATTATTATTTTTTTTAAGGGGGTGGCTTATCTTACCCTTGATAATGAAGCCGGTTTTATTTTATTATTTTTTTTTTTTTAGGGGGTGGCTTATCTTACCCTTAATAATGAAGCCTATTTTATTTTATTATTATTTTATTTTTTTAAGGGGGTGGCCTATCTTACCCTTAATAATGAAGCCTGTTTTATTTTATTTTATTATTTTATTTTTTTAAGGGGGTGGCCTATCTTACCCTTAATAATGAAGCCTGTTTTATTTTATTTTATTTGTTTAAGGGGGTGGCCTATCTTACCCTTAATAATGAAGCCTGTTTTATTTTATTTTATTATTATTTTATTTTTTGAAGGGGGTGGCCTATCTTACCCTTAACCTGACAAGCGCGAAATAGACCTAGGGGCTAGGGTAGTTATTTGTGTATTTCTAGCCTTGGATTCTGACAGAATTAGTTATATTTACAATATAGAGCATTATTTGTTTTCGGTATGCTTTTATTTTACATATATGATGTATATATGAACCTTCAAGAGTGCTAAAATAAGTGGGAAAAACATTTGGGTGGTGAAAAACGAAGATATTGGCCACCCGGTCATAATCTCAGGCGAGAGAGAGCCACAGGCAACCCTCCTCTCTCGCTGTCTGTGAGGTAACTGAGACGAGCGGGGCGGTGTGGGCCGGTGTCTGGGTGTTACATAACGATCTTTTCTGCAACCCACTTCTGCTACATTATCGCGGGAGAGAAAAATAACCGATAAATGATGATAATAAGAGGAAAAATAGGTGATAATTGAGGAGGGGAGGGAGGGGGGAATAAGGTGGGGAAGGAGGGGAGGGGTGTGGGTGAGATTTACATGGATGAGTACTGGAGGGGAATTATCTCACCTAGAGACAAATTCCTTTGTTTTGATAGGCCCTTTTTTTTTTTGGAAGGCTTTTTTTATGGTCTTGCTTCCGTGAGGCCTATCGCGTTCCCTATAGGAAGCCTTCCGTGAGGCCTATCGCGCTTGCCGGGTTAATAATAAAGCCTGTTTTATTTTATTTTATTATTATTTTATTTTGTTAAGGGGGTGGCCTATCTTACCCTTAATAATGAAGCCTGTTTTATTTTATTATTATTTTATTTTTTTAAGGGGGTGGCCTATCTTACCCTTAATAATGAAGCCTGTTTTGTTTTATTTTATTTTATTTTATTTTATTTTATTTTTATTATTATTATTATTATTATTTTATTTTTATTTTAGGGGGTGGCCTATCTTACCCTTGATAATGAAGCCTGAGTCTTTGATGGTCTTGCACTCGGTCTTCCAGATCCAAAAGATGTGGAAGAGTGTGGCGGTGAAGAACTGGTTCAGGACGTGACGAACGTTGCCACGACTATTGCACTCCCTCAGAACAACCAAGAAAAAAAAAAAAATAGGTAAGTGAACAATGATATATAAAGAAATAAGAAGGCACATAAAACAATGCCCTATATCATAACAAACAACATTATATAAAGAATTATGTTATATTAGTTATGTGTATTTTGCAAGTTTTCCATTATTATAAGTAAGCAGGTACTTAAAACAAGACCCTACAAATTATAATGCAAAACTTGCAAATTAACAAACCAAAACTTGTCTATAACCACATCACATAACAATAATATACAAATAAATAGGCACAATAAATGGCAATGAGGGACTGGAGATGGTGGACAAGTTTTGCTACTTGGTTGATACCATCTCTGCCGGTGGTGGGGTTGAGGCCGCCACTATCGCCAGGGGAAAGTTTAGAGAACTTTTGCCACTACTCACCACGAGAAGACTCCCTATCCCCTTGAAGGGAAAGGTTTATGCTTCATGTGTTAGAAGCGCAATGACATATGCTTCAGAAACGTGGCCTGTCAAAGCGGATGATATCAACAGAATGGAACGCAATGAAATGAGAATGGTGAGATGGATGTGTGGTGCCAAACTGCAAGATAGGATATATAGTGAAGAGCTGAGGAGGTAAGGTACCGTATCAAGAGTATCAGTGATGAGATGCGTACGGTACTAGTAGGCTTGGATGGTTTGGACATGTGGAGAGGATGGATGAACTAAGTTGAGTGAAAAGATGCAAGTCCATGAATGCTGAGGGAGCTGCACCAAGGGGAACACCAAGAAATCAAAGAACCTGACAAGTGAGCCAGCTCTGAATAGGGCTGCCTGGAACGCAGCCATTAAGCATGAGACCAGAGCTGCACTCCGTGTGGAGTACTCGGTCTTTAAATTTGTGTGTATGTTCATTAAGTTATCAATAATCAAATTATTTTTAATTTCATAAACAGAATTACGAACAGAAGCAACTTTATACAAGAAGATTATAAGGGATGTTGTAATATGACCACAGTAGAATATCTTACTTATTGAGATGTCCCTCCCGCAGCGCCTGAAGGGAGATGCGAGTTACGTTGAGAGAGAGGACCATGAGGGGGAACTGGCATGTGGGATGATGGCTGAGCTGGTAAACCTCACGAGCCAGAGGCAGCAGGGGGTCGTGGGTTATCAGATGTAGGGCTTGTACCAGGCCCAACAAACCCGCACCGCGCAGGTCCGTTGCTGGATCTGTACCCTGGGGTGATGTACACAAATATGAGTTTTAACCCTTTCAATCAGATGATACCAATTTATACTGTAATCTATCTACCACCAGACAATAATTATTCAATCTGAAAGGGATTTCTTGGAATTAGAGGGATAGTCGTGATAGTACAGTACAGGTCACCCTACAGATTTACGATTGGATTACGCTCCTGAAAACCTGATCTTAAATAGAAAAAGCGTATAGCTAACCCTAAAATAAATGGAGTAAATGGGGATGTGTTCTTGGACCAGCCAAAACACAAACACAAACCCCTAGAAACCTATAATAACAACGTAAATCGGGGCATCGGATAGTGAGGGAGACCTGTATACAGTACCCTTTTGGTTCCTGAAAGTCCTGCCTGAGCGGAGTAAAATTGTCTGGTGTTAGCAGGAATAAACTTAGAACGGTATCATCTGATCAAAGGGGTTAATAAAAGGCTACAGTATGTGCAGAACCATCAAGATGACAGCGATATTACTTTTATACAGAAGTACTTCACATTACCAACACATATAATAATGTAATAAATAATACAATATAATAAACTCGATAACTTAACTGAAATGCATGCTGAACACACCAAACAAAACAATAACTAAAAGCAAAAAAAATAGAAAAACAGAATCGCAATACATGAAAAATTACAATTTGTTGCGCACAAAAATCAGGTCGCCATCTGGCTCCATGGAGAGCACCTCCACTGCCCCTGTCATAGAAATGGTTGGGAGAGAGGTATCCTGACCAGGATTTGAACCCACTCACTCCAAGTATATTTGGGGGAGTCGGGCACCGTAACCACTCGGCCATAAGCAGATATATCCGCTCATGGCCGAGTAGTTACGGTGCCCGACTCTCCCAAATATATCTGTAGTGAGTGACTGAGTGGGTTCGAATCCTGGTCAGGATACCTCTCTCCCAACCTGTTGTACATTATCATTAGACATAGAAATGGTCTCCACTGACCTAATCACTCTCGTCAAAATCAAAGGAGAAATTCAAGACATGTGGATCATATAGGGCAGTTTGCACTAAAGAGCAATGATTTATTGAAAAAAACATGTAACTATTATGTTAATAGTAAAGAAAATACAAAAATACACAAGTAGGCAAATGATTAAATCAATACAAGAAAAATACAAAATACAGGTATGTTCTAACAAATACATAAAATACCGTAAAGTAACACCTCTGTAACACCTGGCTATTTCTTAGTAATAGGTTCCTCTCAATAAAAAAACAATGTTCATAAACAATCTATTCTGAAAAAAAAAATATATACAGTATATACACAGTTAGTTAAGTAGAGCAGATTAACCAGACCACTGAGCTCCATACGGAACTCTCATAGGTCTGGCCTGTATATACACAAAATGACACTCTTTTACCCCTATTATTTTGAAAAATGGAGTACCGTATATACAATAGACAGCCAGGTGAAAGGCAACACACAATTGTCTTGAAGGACTGACCTGGAAACCGATGAGATCCCAATGCGAACCATAGCGCGGACAGTCGATGGCGGTGGTGGTAAAGACCTTGTACACGGTCTGCAGCATCTGTGAGTGGAGGGGCTCATTGTTGTCGAACTGACCTGTAGGGGCGGAAGGATGTGGAATTAAGAGTGTGTTCATTAGTAGCTAAGAGATATCAAGTGTGAAAATGATCTTGAGATGTGTGGGTGTAATGTGTGTAGGCTATATATGTAAATGTGTGTGAGAAGAGAGGGCTAGAGAAAAAGACTGTAAAACAAATGAGATAAGCATAATCTATGTATGTATATACTCAGGCACATATCCCATATCTGGGGGTGGCCGACTCGAGACAGAGCCCGAACAGGGAGAACACAACACAACAAAACAAAACATAATATATATATATATATATATATATATATATATATATATATATATATATATATATATATATGAAGCCCTCCGAATCATAAGGGGACCAACCACCATTTTCTTACTTCTGAGAAAATCAAGGTCAAAGTTTGGCAGTTCTAAATATGTGTAACTCTTTAACCCGGTAAGGTGCGCTCTTCATATTTTTACTGAAGGTAGCTGAAACACTACTCTTTCATCCCAGCATGTAAAAATAGGGGGTTCCACGTCTATATTTTTAGTAAAAACACCCAAACCAAAATTATCCCCTTTTTTGAATGGCCAAAATGGCCAAAATCTAACATTTCCAGCACTTTGACCACAAGTTTTTTCTTTTAAAGATAATAATGCACTGATATTGGGTAGTGTACGTAATTGTCCATCATTCCCACCCACAAGCCTCCAATTTCCATACTCCAGGTAAGGCAGGTAAGTAGTTAATAATTAACAGGTAAGTACAAGGGTATGGGTAAGTGAACGTACTTTTACGTACGGGAGAGTGAGAGTATGGAGGGATTAACTGAGTGTCGTTTGGACCCCTTGTGTCATGTTATATTTTTCCCAGGATATTGGTGAGTGTTCCCGAAAGGCGAAAAAGTTACCTTAACGTCCAGGACTCTCACTCATACAGTTTTCGTCTTAAGGGTACCAAACGACTACCAGTGTGTAGGGGAGAAGTTGGGCTATGGCACCACGTGCTTGGCTTGGAAATTCAAAAAATGTCGGTTGGTCCCCTTATGATTCGGAGGGCTTCATATATACAGTATATATATATATATATATATATTATGTTTTGTTGTGTTCTCCCTGTTCGGGCTCTGAAATTCTCTGAAAAAAAAAAAAAAAAAAAAAAAAAATATATATATATATATATATATATATATATATATATATATATATATATATATATATATATATTTCAGAGAATATATATATATATATATATATATATATATATATATATATATATATATATATATATATATATATATATATATATATATATATATATATATATATATATATATATATTTCAGAGAATTTCAGAGCCCGAACAGGGAGAACACAACAAAACATAATATATATATATATATATATATTTCAGAGAATTGATGCCAATCCTGACCATGAAAAGAATGCCTCTCCCCCTGAAGGGAAAGGTGTATGCCTCATGTGTTAGAAGTGCAATGACGTATGCCTCAGAAACATGGGCCGTTAAAGTAGAGGATGTCAACAGAATGGAGCGTAATGAGATGAGAATGGTGAGATGGATGTGTGGGGCCAGGCTACAGGATAGAATAACAAATGTTGAGCTGAGGAGACGTTTAGGTATAAAGAGTATTAGCGAGGTGATGCGTACAAGTAGACTGGGATGGTATGGACATGTGGAGAGAATGGATGAACAAAATTGGGTGAAAAAATGCAGGTCTGTGATTGTGGAGGGAGCTGCACCAAGGGGTGGACCGAGGAAGACCTGGGATCGGACTATACGCGCCGATCTCAAATCCAAGAACTTGACAAGTGAAGCAGCCCTTAACAGGGTTGCCTGGAACGCCGCCATTAGGACAAGAGACTGAAACTGCACTTATGTGTGGAACACTCAGTCTTAAAATGTTATATATATATATATATATATATATATATATATACCGGTATATATATATACTGTATATATATATATATATATATATATATATATATATATATATATATATATATATACAGATATATATATATATATATACACATCTAGGTTGCCCGGGAGAAGACCCAGAGACCTAGGCCCATTTGGGGTCTCCAGCAAAAGACTCCCAGGTCCAAGCATAATGCAGTATAAAATAAATTAGACTGTTTAACCTCAGAAAATTACGAAATGCAACAAGACCTCAGTCTCACTAACAATAGTATAAAGTTCTGTTGATGAAAACATTAGAAAATTATAACAGAAAAACAAAAAACACTATAAATTAAAAACCAATATCCTTCCTATGGGTTATAAGAGACCTCAAACAGTAAACGTACACTGAGCAATGGCGAAGAGCAGGTTCCTCTCATCCACCAGCTCAGCTTTCAGCTTCTTGGGACCAAAGATAGAACGCAGGAGACCGTTGATTCCACGAGGCTCCAATGTTGGTTTGATCAGGTTCTAAGGTGGGGAGAAGGCAACACCAGTTATAGTTTACATTCACAATATGTTCAGTACTACCGGATGTTCCTTTGTAGGTGTATATATGGAAACTGTGTTTTATTAAATTATCTAACCGACAGACTGAAGATAAAAAGGAAGGACAACCAATATTATACTTATAGATCAAATAAATACATTAGAAATAGTAAAACAATAGGTAAAATGTAGCTAGGATGAACAAACTAAAACCAAGACTAACCATGACATGACTCATATCCTGACGTGTGAAGAAATCATACACCTCGTCAAAGTCTGTGTGCGGTGTGATGCGTACACCCGGAGGAGGGTGTAGAGGCGGGAGGTGCGCCTTAGGGTGCGGTGGGTGGTAAGGTTGCTTGCATGGAGGGGACTTGGCCGGAGAGGAGTTGGAGGAGCTGTTGATGAGGTGCTTCTTAGGGCTAAGGCAGGGGTCATCGTTGAGGGGCGAGCGGCAGATGTCATTCTTGAGGGGAGAGTGCAAAATGGGCTCAACACATTGCACCGAGTCCCAGGCATCACGGGCCGCTGCTAACTCCTCCTCGTGGCTGGGGGTGGATAAAGGAAATAAGAAATTAAGAATTACTATATGGCCCATCCGGTACTGACCTATATTGGATACAGTACATACTGTACATACATTAATACATGTTTAAAGAACGCTTCTTCGTTCACAAAGAGTGTGGTTACAGTCTCACATCATAAATGTTATCATTCCAGGCGACCCTATCGTCAAGTTCTTAATTTTGAGATCGGACATGAGTACTGTACTTGATCCAACGTCTTTCTAGGTATCTTAGTCATAATTACCAGTACTGTAGTACCTAAGGTACGACACAGTACCATACTGTATAATATATATTTTATTAATGATTAGCTAGGTTCTGGGTAATGGATAGCTCTAAAATTAGGTTCCAGACCAATGAGGTAAAATGGCTCTGAATCAACATAGGCTTCTCTAAGACCTAGGTCTATGCTTGCTGTGAAATTAGGTGAGAATATTAGAAGACTTTGATTGACCCTGGGCTTCATATTTTTCTGTAGCCTATACAGTACTGTAATTGAGAAAATTTAAGTTAGAATTAACTGGTGTGATTATATACAGCCAAAAGTAAGTCTACAGTATTATGTTTTCTCACCTAAGGCGCCGCAGGCCATGAATCTGGTTCTTACGGTTCCTTTCGGCCACGTCCACAAAGTCGGAGGGCGGCTCCTTCTGCTGCACACTCTCCAGCATCTAAGGACAGAAGATAATAGGCCTAGGGTAAAACACCGATATAAGTACTGTCGGTCAATTAAAGTACCGGTACCGATTTTCATTTGCACATTACGTATATACAGTACTGTAAAAACTTTCAGTATGGTACTGTATACAACTTTCATTGGTATATACGTAAAGAGCACAATCTAGACTATTCATAAGTCACTTAAAACACTAAAATCGGCTTACGGCAGCCATGTAATAACATGGTGAACCTTCGTGAAGTTGGCGCGAAACGGCAAATTTATCGGTAGACACAAATGAGGTTTTTTTCTCCGCAATTTGGTACCACCCTTATAACGTTGGTAATCTAACTCATATCATTCCTTAGCCCCTCTTTAGCGGGGCCAGACTTAAGTCGTTCTAGAGAACTAAGGACTATGTGGCGGGGACCGACTTAAGGCGGTGTGCAATTTTGGGCAATAATTGGCTCTGAGAGAGAGAGACGAGCGGTGGGAGGAGCGTAGGTCGGCTCTGACCGTTCGGCATGGTTCCCGTGCGGCAACTGCTCTCCCCTCCACACACATCCACACTCACTACCTCGCTACACAGGGAATTATGTAAGGAAATTACCGTATTTTAGGGATTTTTCCTTCGTGTTGCACGATCGTTGCAAGAGAACGCGTGGTCGTAGAAGGATGGTTCTGGTGTCAATGGAAAGCTCAATTATCGCCCTTTCAGGGATACATAATTGTATTACGCTCTGGCTCTTGTTTATGCATGAAAAAGAGCACGGAAATAAGGTCGTTTAGGGTAAAACCACCCGCTGGGCGGGTAGTAAATGTTACTGACGGGCCCGCTCGTAGGGCGTTAAACACCTACATATGATTCAGAAAGCCTTCAGCTTTGCATACATAAGCATATTTTGTATAAATGCCACATAATAATACGTAATTCGAATACCGGTACTTACCAACAGGTTGTTGTAAAGCCATCTGAATCGTCTCGATATACGCTACAGTATTCCTATTTTCGCCATTTTAAGCAGCTTCTCGTAGTCATATCCGACTCAAATAAGACGTTCAGTTATTCACAATTGTAAATCATGTGTGGAAATGCTGATACTGAAGCTACATTCTCCATATTAGCCTGTAATATGACGAGACCGCCATTTCTTAACCAAGAGTGAGAGAGACTGGTGATCCTATAAACAGTTACTGAACACCCACTTACAGGCATCTATTCTTCGATTATATTAGAAAACTACTAGCTTAAATGGTCAATCTACATAAGAGCATGTCAATAAATAAATATAACACATATTTATTACACAATTAGTATACAATTAATAGAATTTGAGCGATTTATAGCCATTATTTACATACAAACAATGGTTTAACGTCATACATGCAATGTAACGGCTCAGACAGGGTTGCCTTTCAGTAGTTGGAGTGTACTGTAGTACAATTAAAGTCCCACCACAACACTGCCCCACCAAGTCATCACTGTGGCTGATGTTGGTAGGCTATAGTGCTAACCGTGCTTCAGCAAGACTCAACAGAGTCCCCCTACAGCACTTGCACCTGCAGTATCAGCAACCACACCAGCCTTAACAGTGTTACAAAAAGACAGCACCATAAAAAGACTCTAGCCTACTGTACTGTATATTAGGCAATTGGACTATAGAATAATAAAGTCCTGCCCCAACATGCAAACACTGTTGCCGACACAGGTGTGGTGCCAAACAGCGCCCAGGTAAGACTCAGTCCCCTGTGGCACCTATCCGCACCCCACCAGCCTCGGCAGTGCCATACCAAGTCAGTGCTAAGATAAAGTTTTTTTTTTTTTTTTTTTTTTTTTTCTATATTCCAACTACTCCCTCTCGGGCATAGGCTGATAGCCTTTACACTCTACCGCTGAACCCGGTGAGGCCTGTGAGGTCTTGTTCCAGTCTAGGGAGTGAGACATGCGAAGCACCTACTCCCGGCTCGAACCCAACTCCATCTCTGAAGCTGCTTCGCCTCTGCGCTTCACAGTCTCACTCCCCAGGCTCGGACCCTCACTCTCAGAACGCCACCTATTGAGCAATTAACTCACTAGGCATTGCCCCCCTGTAGCATATTTTGAATATGGGAATATTCATACAGTGCTATTTAATCAGGGAACAATGAGGGTATTTTGTTTTGGCATTTCGGTGTGCTGTGGTAATGCACTGAAACTAGGTACAGCACAAATTCCATCCCAATAATATCTTCCCATTGACATATTGGGATTCGAACCCGGGTCCATTGGATTACCAGTCCAGTGGCAAGACCACTCTGCCACACCTCCCCTAGTAATGGCTGTTGGTCCACAAGTCTATCGCCATCCCCCCTATTAGTCGCCTTGTACAACACACAGTAAGGTGCGTGAGGCATATTCCTTTTTTCCTCCACCATTAGATGAAGGCCCCCTTACCCCCTGGGGGGTAATTACAAAAAATCACCACTAGACATCATAGTTCGGAAAATAGCTTTGGCTTCAACTTGATACACTTATGGTGACCATATCTTACTTTGAAATATATAAAATATAACGAATGCTGGCTGATTCGGACCATGGCTGCTTCGAACCTTGGACGATTCGGCCCACAACGAGGCTGATTCGGACCATATCAGTGGCCGATTCGGACCATGCCATTGGCTGACTCGGACCATGATATTGGCTGACTTGGACCACTAATATTTTGTCTGATGGCGTAATGGTTTGAATCTGATAAAACATCATTAGCCTAAAGGTTTAGCGGGAAATATTAACGATTCATTTACGCAAATCAAGTGTTAATTTTGATAGTCTTTACACGTTTCATTTTGGCTGTTTAAAACGTCTAATGAGAGACATAAAATATAAAGTACCGGTAACTAAAAATGCTATCTATCTATCTATCTATTGCCTGATGCCGCGATCCCCGAAGGGGTGGCCACGAACGAACCGCCCCCATGCACCTCTGTCCCCAGTCAGTCGACGCCCCTCCCCCCAACCAGCACCGCCTTCGTTCATGTAGTTCCTCACTCCATCCTTCCACCTCATATTCGGTCTACCTCTCCCCCTCCACCTCGCTCTCAAATGGCTAATGGTTCAATTGACAAATGATTCTTTTTCCAATTCAGCCTAAGTGGTCTACATTTGAGATTTCTGGACAATGACGATCTTAAACACTGACGATTGTAGACATGATTACAAAATATTTGGTTAACTCTTTTGTTATACCGTCATCCGGGGCGAATTCGGACGATTTTTGCATATTTCCGTAGCATGTAGTCTTGTTTTTATCTCAATGTAAGATCTTAAGCATTGTATGTGTAGCTGGTACATTGGGGCATACAATCATAGCATTAAAAAAAATAAAATGCATTGCATATATTTATTATCAATATAATAAAGGTCACGATTTCGGGCGATTTCGGACACCTGGCCTGAATTCGGACATGGATTTAAAATAGCCTACATTCAAAGGATTAACCAGTGATCCCAGTATAGATTCGGACCTTTCAGGGGTCGATTCGGACATCATTGAACATCTTAAAAGGGTCTTATCACACTCCCTGAAAACGTAAAGACCATAAATACCATATCGTAGGATACGACACTTTTGGGGCAATTTCGGACAAATCTTTATTTATTTACCATACTCTGCGTAGCAGTATGACCTTAATAATGTAAAAATAAGGATTACTGTGACATACTGTAACTAAAAAATACCACGTGTAATGACAACTATAAACCCAATTACACTCAATATCCAGATCTGACAGGTTATAGTTTAAGTTAGACTAAATAATATTATAGGCAAGAATGTAGTTACCGGGTGTACCGCCCGTCTTCTTTACACTACGCGGACGCTCACCATCATGTTCCCATCTATTTTGACTGCCTTTGGATACAAAAATACATTACCCTAACCAAACAACCTAACCTAACCTATAGTAACTATAGTATTATAGATTTATACCGTAAGTATTTATAGATGATTTATGTTGTATGTCGGTAGTGGTACACCCGGTAACTACATCCATCCCATATTATTTATCTAATTAATTTTCATCCTGTCCGAATTCGCCCTATTTTCACAGAAATTTAAAACATAATAATTTAATACCCAATTACGGGAATAATATAGCCTACAAGATAATGGCAATCAATTAATTTGTACTTTCACACTAATTACGAAAGTTCATCTTGGCACCGTAGACTTTCCTGCATCTACTCATCAACAAGTTTCCCCAAGGAAGTTTGCCGATGTTACGATTTTTTATTCATTGTTATTTTCGGGTTTTAATTTGTAATCGGTACATATCGTATTATACATTAAAACTATTTAAGCAATTAAGTTAGATAAAAGGATTTTGAACAATCGAGTGAAAACAGATTTCTATTATGTTTATTCGTTACCTATTTATCAATTTAATTAACTTTTAAATGACGTAAGGTCCGAATTTGCCCCACGTCCGAATTCGCCTCAGTTGACGGTAGATTACGAAAAGGGGCTATGGAAAACTCTAAGGTCAGTTGGGCGAGCCTCGTATTCTTGGCTGATTTATGTTGAAAACAATTAGATAAATAACTCTATTAAGAGGTCTGTTGAAAATATCAGTGTATTCGGTAGAAGCGTAAGGACAAATAATGATGTAGAGGGGTGGCACTGTTGGCACAACCTCCTAAATAGGAGGGCATGGAAAGGGAATCTTCCGTTTTACTTACTAGTAAAATTGTTGTATGAGGCAAAAAGTATTCCCAATCAAGTACAGCAAATAAGGGAAGGAAAATTAACCAGGTGTCTTAGAAAGCCTATCAGTTTAACTAAAAAAATAATAGATAATCTATGGGACAAACATACTGTAAACACAAAATTTCTACCAACCATCTACTCAAATCATGTGCTAACATCTATGCACCGAAATAATTGTAGTTAGGTTTTACTGAAATGTAGCATTATGCTGTATTTATATAGGCTATACAGTATTTACAATAACTATTATTTTTTTCTATTTTTTTTATTTTTTTCCTCTTAGAATTAGTTAAAATTATATTCGGTGGTTATCACTTACAAATCAAAACCGTATGGCCCGAATTAGCCAGGTTCGACAATTATTGTGGTCTGAATGAGCCTGGGCCGACTTTAATATGGTTGGTCCGAATGAGCCAGCTACCAAATATAACATATAGGCTAAGAGCTAGATTTATGCGATAAAAGTAGCGTCAGGCCACCCAAAACATTGGTAGGCCTACTTTCATTGACCGGCCGCAAAAATCGCATAGGCTACGTTTTTATAAAAATCCATCGTTTGCCACAGGATGCATTTCATAACTCTGGAATCGAACACCAAGTCAGCTGTTCATCCCCAGTTCTGTTTGGGCAGCCATCTTGAGTGGAGGTACCGTGGTTTTATCAATAGGCCTATTTAGAAAGTTTCAGACCTTGTCCACATCGACAAATCGGCGAATCTTGTCTGTCGCACACACATATTCACTTAATTAAAATTAAAATGTAAAACTTGCAAACTAAACAAACCAAAATTGGGACAAGGACAATATAAAGTCAAATTAAATTATCAAAATCGCTATGTGGAAACAACGCTTACTAAAATGAAAATTATTAAATAAAAGAACACAATCCACCACATAGGGTGTACATCACTACATGAGCAAGTTAATCTGTTTCCCAAGCAAACCAATCGCACATATAACAACGCACTATCGTCACGTTAAAGGAAGTAGTCAAGTTTGGGAAGTCCGGGACGTTCTGGCAAATTTTACTAAACTCTGCATGAATAAAGAAAACTACATGTTAAATGTCAAAATATTATTTAAATCAAATTTGCAACATGACAAGACATTAACAATAGTAAAAAATACAAATATTGATACGATATCTATACTATTACAAAATAATATATAAAATACAGTACAGCACTCACTAACGATAGTGCTATCGGGTAGGTACCTGTAAGCATAGCATGCCTCAAGTGACCCCTATCAATAACTACCCTACAAATAACCTACATTTATAGCACAAATAAACTAAGGAAATCGCAAAAGTAAGCAATTGATACTATCGACAATGAATACATATAATATAAAGAGAAATAATTGCAAAATATGAAGTAACAACAGATTTAAACAAAGAGTACTCTTTTAACAAGAACAATAAATTTAAAAAATCATCAATATTAATAATAATAATAATAATAATAATAGAAAAAGAAAAAGATAAACAATAAATACAGACAAAAAGTAAGCAGAGGTTATACAAGAAAACAAGTTAAAAATGCTTGATTAAAATTATTGATGTCAAATTTTAGAATACAGTCACAATAATTGACCCTAAAAAGATTAAATTTATGGAACAATTTACTTGCCTCAAAACCTCTGTCCACTAAGAGTCTGTATAGTAACCTAGCTCTAGCCCAAAAGTCATCTACTTTAGTGCAGATTTTACAAAATCTTATTAATTGGGAATAAAAACAATTATAAGTGATTTTACTATCGATATTACTACTAGGGAAAGGAAAGTTTATTACGTTAAAATTAAAATCATCAACTTTGTGATATACTTTAAGTATGCACTGTTCATTAACAATCTCTATATTTATATCAAGAACATTTTCAACTTTATAATTTACGTTACATTGTGTGAGGGGAATAGAATTAGGGAAAATAAGTTTAGCAACTTGATTAAAATTTAACAAATTGCAAACAAGAATATCATCAATATATCTACTATTATTACTTAACAGTTTAGCAAGTGCTAATTTTTCTGGAATTTTATTTTTCTGCTACTGTCAAACTAAGTCTTTATATATTTAAATTCTAAAGCAAGCAAGAATAAGTCTGCAATTAAAGGGCTAGCATTTCCACCCATAGGAATTCCTAATATTTGTTTGAAAATGTACGGCCCGAATCTAACATAAGTATTGAAAAGGAGGAATTTAAGGGCATCTTTAAGTTTAGTTCTATCAAAATATACAGAACTAGTGGGAGTAGAGCTAAGTGATGCATTATTAAAATATGTATAAACATTTATGAAATAATTACCATTCCTAACGAACCTGTCAAAGTGCAAATCTATAATAAAGCAAAGCTCTGAATATACTAAATCTAAAGGCAAATTGGTATACAAAGTTGAAAAGTCGAAGCTATGTACCGAGGTAACTTTCGGCATGGGATTTATTTTATCAATAACTTCTAACGAATTGTCAACACTCCAATAATAGTTAATGCCAGTTCTTCTCATGATGGTATTACAATATCTTTTATGAGTACTTTTAATGTATTTTAAGCAATTTACTACTTGTTCTGATAGAGTTTTAGTGGTAGCAAATTTTGCTCCGGCAATAAAGCGATATTTATAAGGTCTTTTATGAAATTTAGGTAACATGTATAATTTTGCAATGCACTTGTTCTTATCAGAAAGTTTAATATCAAATATTATATTTTTCTTGGTATGTTCAATAACTGGTAAGACCTATGGAAATGCTTAAATATGATATATTTTACCTTTAAAGTGGAGAGTTAATAGGTTATAGGGGAACTGGCGGACATGTGTAAATACGCCGAAGAAGAAAGACAGAAAGAATACCACCCAGCTGAAGTTGGCGGTACTCAATTATGGAAGGAAAGACCAAAGTACCTAGGCCTAGGCTATTTCGGTGTTTTACATTAAGTGTGAAAGTGAAACAGAACTTTTGATTTACAGAATCATGTGTGAAGTGCCTTCAAAGTTAAAACAAAAGGAATTTATCCAGTTTTACACCGGGTCGAAACCATCGATATATTATTTAGACAAATAGGGCCTATGTTAGTTAGGTCATGTACTTCATTGCCATATACTGTATGTCCACCCCGTCGGAAATTCATTATAAAAAAATCCCTAGGCCTAAATCTTTAAAAAAAATATAAACAGGGAACGTGAGCTGGGTTTAGACCGTCGCGCACCCATAAACAGGGAACGTGAGCTGGGTTTAGACCGTCGGCGAGACAGGTTAGTTTTCGGTTAGGTTAGGTTAGGCTAATTTTTTTGCATTTTCCGATGGGGTTCATAAAAAAACACCCCTAAAAAAACCCAAAACAAGGAAAGAAAATTAAAAATACTTGTAAAAATCGTCCCCAGTGTAAAACGGGATATTTGGTAAATATCCTGTTTTACACCGGGGACGATTTTTACAAGTAGGCCTATGTTTTATTTGTTTTCCTTGTTTTGGGGGTTTTTAGGTTTTTTTTTATGAACCCCATCGGAAAATGCAAAAAAAATAGCTTAACCTAACCTGTCTAACCATTAGGTTAGGCTATTTTTTTTTGCATTTTCCAATGGGGTTTATAAAAAAACATTCCTAAAAACCCCAAAAACAAGGAAAACAAATAAAACATAGGCCTACTTGTAAAAATCGTCCCCGGTGTAAAACAGGATATTTACCAAATATCCTGTTTTACACTGGGGACGATTTTTACAAGTATTTTTAATTTTCTTTCCTTGTTTTGGGTTTTTTTAGTTTTTTTTTTTTTATGAACCCTATCGGAAAATGCAAAAAAATTAGCCTAACCTAACCTGTCTCTGCAACGGTCTAAACCCAGCTCACGTTCCCTGTCTAAACCTTTAACCCAGCTCACGTTCCCTGTTTATATTTTTTTTAGAGATTTAGGTACTTTTTTATAATGAATTTCCAACAAGGTGGACATATATGGCAATGAAGTACATGACCTAACTAACATATTTGTCTAAATAATATATCGATGGTTTCGACCCGGTGTAAAACTGGATAAATTCCGGATAGCCTATTGGTAAATTTCTATAGCCTAATTGCACCTATATGAGCTAAACAAATTACGGTAAGATTAGGAGTAGTGGGCGTACCACTACCGACATACAGCATAACTCATCTATAAAACATTAACCTAACCTAACCTAGTACTACATGAATACTAGGTTAGGTTAGGTTAATGTTTGATAATACAGTATTCAAGGACACTAGTGCGACGTTATGAGAAACAATTTATTAGGGAAAATAGGCACCAATAGATTCGCCATATTTTTCTCCATAGGCCTATAGGCCTATAGTCCATATACTGTATATATGGATGGAGTTATGAAAGAAATACTATCAAGAGCAGTGGATGTTGGTGTATCGCTGAAAAGGGAGGGAATTGAGTGGAAGCTACCTATACTGCTGTTTGCGGATGATACAGTTCTGATAAGTGATAATGAATGGGAGTTGCAGGGTCTGGTAAATGAGTTTGGAACAGTGTGCGAAAAACGGAATTTGAAGGTAAATACGGGGAAGAGCAAGGTTATGGTCTTCGAAAGGGGTGAAGTCACAGAGTGTGAGGTGAAGCTGAACGGTCAGGCTATGGAGATCGTCAACTCTTTTAAGTATCTGGGCAGTGTGTTGAGTAAAGATGGGACTATGGATGAAGAGGTGCGGGAGAGGGTACAACAGGGGAAGAGGGTTGTAGGAACGCTAAAAGCAGTAACAAGAAATAGGGTGGTCAGTATGGAAGTGAAGAAGTCCTTGCATGACAGTGTGATAATCCCGACACTGACTTACGGAAGCGAAGCATGGACGTTGGTTGAGAGACTCAGACCAAGAGTGAGAGCAGTGGAAATGAATTACTTAAGGAGTGCGTGCGGAGTTACATGGAGGGATAGACAGACTAATGAGGAAGTAAGAAGGAGGTGTGGTGTGGAGGTAGATGTGCTGGAAAGTGTGAAAAGGAACAACTTGAGATGGTTCGGCCATATGGAACGTATGGAAAGCGAGAGAATGACTAAGAGGGTGTACGAGAGCGAGGTGGAGGGACAGAGGGGGAGAGGTAGACCGAATATGAGGTGGAAGGATGGAGTGAGGAACTACATGAACGAAGACGGTGCTGGTTGGGGGGAGGGGCGTCGACTGACTGGGGACAGAGGTGCATGGGGGCGGTTCGTTCGTGGCCACCCCTTCGGGGATCGCGGCGTCAGGCAATAGATAGATAGATAGATAGATAGCCTATAGTCCGCATGGAGGATTTTCGTTATCAACAAATTGAAAAATACCCACTTCACAGACAAATACACCAAAAATCTAAGTCAAAGTGGGGGTGTGGGGGCAGCAGCCCCCACCTATAATACTAGGTTAGGTTAGGTAAGGTTGTTAGGTTAGGCTAATGTCCTTTCAAAGGGGTATAGGGTAGTAAACACTAGGATAGCCTATACCCGGTCAGAGGTGAGAAGAAGAAGAAAAGTCCTGCAATAGTCTCCTTGAATGCTACCTTGTATTTAACAGGAAGGTACGACAAGGTAAGTAATGTGGTATAGGTGACAATATGCGGAAATGGATGGAAAAATGTTATTGTAATACCACGAATTTTCCGAGTGATTTTTATAAACAAAATTGTTCATTTGCATCAATATATAGTGTTTGTAATTAATTAGAAATCTCGGGAAAACCTATTTTCCCCATAAGGCCTATCGATCGATGTTGTTCCCCAATAGTGATTTGAAGACATTAGCCTAACCTAACAACCTTACCTAACCTAACCTAGTATTATGGGTGGGGGCTGCCGCCCCCACCCCCCCGCTGAAACACAAGACATGGAGATGGTGAAGAGGATGTTGGAGAAAATGTGGAGGAAGAGAAATGGGTAAAGGGGGGGGGGGGAGGGAGCAGGGGGGAGGGGGGAGGAAGTGAGGGGGGGGGGGGTTTATAGCAAAAACAAACAAATGTCGGAAAAACTCCATTTATTGGTCACCAATTTTCCCATGGATTTTTTTATTTTTCCCTGTTAGTTTTCATCAATATATAGTGTTTAGAAATAATTAGAACCCTCGGCGAAACCGTTTTCCCCATTATACAACGATCTTAAGACACGCCGCCCGATAGTGGGGAGGGCTATGAAGTACAGGGAAAATGAGGGGTTAAATGCGTAAAACGGCGATACAAACGTATTCAAGCAAAACTTGGCTCGGGTTTGAAGGTATTTCAAAGGCCTAAAACCCAATTTTCCAAAAACCCGAGCCAAGTTTTGGCCAAAGCTGGCTCGGATTTTGCGAGTTTTTAGACAACAAAATGACAGTAACCTCATTTAGAAATTTGGCTCAGGTTTCCCGAAATTGCAAACCCATAAAACCCGAATTTTGGAAAACCCGAGCCAGCTTTTGGCCAAAGCTGGCTCGGATTTTGCGAGTTTGTAGACAAACAAATGACAGTAACCTCATTTAGAAATTTGGCTCAGGTTTCCCGAAATTGCAAAGCCATAAAACCCGAATTTTGGAAAACCCGAGCCAAGTTTTGGGAAAAGTTGGCTCTGATTTTGCGAGTTTTAAGAGTAAACAAATTACACTAACCTAATTTCGATTTTTGGCTCATGTTAAGCTATCAGTGTTTACAAGCCTATACCCCTTTGAAAGGACATTAGCCTAACCTAACAACCTTACCTAACCTATCCTAGTATTATGGGTGGGGGCTGCCGCCCCCACACCCCCGCTATTTGCATCTTTGACAGATTGTTTGTGTATTTGTCTGTGAAAAGGGGGTAATTGTTTAGTGTATGGCCTGCTAAAGAAAATGGATTTTTGAGCACAGACTAAACCAAATGTTCACTACTGTATTTACATAGCTGGTCATTAACCTAACCTAACCTAACCTAACCTAACCTAACCTAAGGTAACCTGGGCATCAAGGGGGCTGCTGCCCCCAGACCCCCGTTGGTCTTGGGATGAAAAGTGATAAAAAACACGTATCTCTTACCCCATTATTCAAAGATTTGTATTTGGTTTAATATACACTTCCCAGGTCATTTGAACAGTTCTATTGCTTCTATATATCATATAATACACCATAGAATACGTTTTTAATAACTAGAAAAAAAAGAGGACTACAATTACGGAAATACCTTAAAACACGAGCCAAGTTTTGCTTAAATAATTTTGTTTTCGCCGTTTTTAAACCCGCGAAAGTATGAAAGCCTAATTGCATACCTTATTGAGATGTGGAGGGAGTAGGTGGGGAAGAGATGCGTCCACGTTTTCGACGAGGAGTTACGACGAGTAGTGGTTTTATTTAAAAACCAATAATGACCGCATCGCCACTGGTCTGCCGGTTCATAATAGTAACATTCGTTTGAGCAAAGTTTGCAGGAAACAGAGGTAGGCAAACAACCATGGTCAGTAAAAACCTTAAGGGCTGCACTATTGTTCCTTGTAGTGTCAATAATCACTGAATGTGGGGGGGGGGTGAACAACCATTACAAGCGGCGTCCATGACTAAAGTGAGGAGAGACTTAAATGAAGGTGTGTATCTGTGATTGGTTCAGTGCAATGACGTAATCAAGGTCAATAAACTCACCTGATAGGTTGCTGGTTGTATGCGTGACGGAATCTATGAGTTTAATGACGTGGTCAGAAAAAAACCCCAATAAGAATCCAGAAGTGTTTCGTGACGTATTGCGCAGGAGTTAGGAAATGAAACTCAGTATTTCCAATGAGGATTGGCAGATGGCGTGATAGTATTACAAAAGTTGAAGGGTAGAGCTCTCCAGTTCACGAAAAAATGGCGTCGCTGAAAGCCGCGCCGTCTATAAGAGAGTATTGACAACCGTTTTACGGAAGGTAGACATGTTGTTACCGGTTTTTTTAATAGGTTTTGCCGAGGGTTGAAACTAATTTTAATATGATGCTTAGAGCATATAGATTCCATATCTGTCTTCAAATATGTCAAAATAATTGGTGACCAATAAATGGAGTTATACTCAAATGTCTCTTAAACTATCCTTCTACTCTAAACTTTCCCTCCTACTAACGTTTCTGAGCCAGTACCGATACAAAGGTCAGCCCTGTGGATCTGCACGGTCTGCGGGCGGGTTCTAAAGAAGAAGAAGAAGAAGAAGAAGGTTGAGTACTAATCCCTTAGTAAATAAAAAAAAAAAAAATTGGCTGCCGATTATACGAAGGTGAAAGAAAAGTCGATTAAGTCTACGGTGTTTACTCTGCAATGTTCATCTTTGATTGTACATTGATAACGGGAAAGTACCGTATTGACAACCTTGTTACGAAAATTAAATTTTAGTAGCATACTTTTATATTAGGTTTTTCCGAGGGTTTAACACATTTTCATATGATCTTTAGAGCTGTCGATAACTGGAAGTACCGTATTGACAACCTTGTTACGAAAAATATATGTTAGTACCATACTTTTTTATTAGGTTTTGCCGAGGGTTAAAACAAATTTTCTTATGATCTTTAGAGCATATAGATTCAATATTTATCTTCAAATATATCAATAAAATTAGTGGTATTAAAATAACATTGAACCAAATGGATTATAAGGGCATTCCGCTCCCTCTGACAATTTTGACAAAAGTCTATCAATCTAGGCTAGATGTGACATGGATTTTACAATGTTTCAGAGAGACATTAGCCTAACCTAACCTATCCTAGGCTAGTAGGATATTATGGGTGGGGGCTGCCGCCCCCACACCCCTGCTGGTTGTGTAAAATGGTAGAAATCCAGTATTCCAGTTGGGGTGGAGTGATTAGCGGTAGATTTTCGTAAGGACGTCAGAGGGGGCGGAATGCCTTTATAATCCATTTCTGCATATTGCCACCTAGGCTAGGCCTATACCACATCACTTACCTCGTCGTACCTTCCTGTTAAATACAATAATAATAATTTGTTTAGATCGTATAGGTGCAATTATAGAATAGCCTAATTCCAAATTGATTACTAGCCTATCCTAATTGGCAATCATGCAATGACAGGCATTTGACAGCTTAATTCCTCTCAAATTAAGGCCTCACCATAACTGTGATTTATATAAGCAAAGGCTCCATCTTGAATGTTAGGCCTCCTTGCTACTGACGGCGGTGTGGCGAGGCTGGAGGAGTCTAGGGAGGCTCAGGCAGGCAAATCATTGACAAACCCCCCAACCTTCAAACCACAGAAACGCTACTAGAGTTAACTGAACTCAATACGGTAATGGCCTGCAAATATTCGTTTCCAATTTAATCTCCCCTTGCTTAATTAATCCAGATAAACTAAAACGCATTCCTTGTATACATACAAATAAGGGTATATATGACGTTGAAAGGACAATTTAACATCGGCTGATGTTCGATCGGCTCGGAAATGCAATATAAGGGTGACTGATAAAAATGCAGATTATTGTGGAAGCAACTGAGCTTTGTTTTGGTAATAACAACTCGGTCAAATGACCTCTAATATTATGGAATATCATAATTGAAAACTTTAAATATGTATCTGGAATAAATTGCCTATTATTAACGGGAGCAGTCTTGTAAGACAAATTAATAACAACAATACGAATAGAAAAATAATTCCTCAGAAAATGTTCAATGGAAAACCGTAGCGCGTGTCGTAAATTATGTCCGATTTTGCCACCGTTATGTCCGAAATTTGTATTCGCTGTTTGATTGGGCATTCCATACAAAATCTAATGACCATCCAAAACTACTTGAGCAAATTTATGAGCTGGACAGAAGCATAATAAAGGTAATGGCAACAGAAAATCCACCTTGTTGTTATTTAATCCCTGTGACCCGGATATGTTTTGTCATGTTTAATGCATTTTATCTTTCCAATGGAAAGGGATATGGACAACTTTCGTAGCTTATGATGAAGCATAGTGTCATTTCTGTAAAACATATACCAAACACGATAGCTAAACCAGCATAATTAAGCTCTGTAAAAGCCGGACATCAAGGACACTCAACTATCGGAGACAAAACACCTATCAATATTGTCTTCAGCCGAGTTACGTTTTACCGAGATGAAGATACCCGCGTTAGATATAGATGAAGTGGGGGGAGGGAGTGCAATGCAAATTGATAAGAGGATAGAGAGGGAAATAAATAAGATAGCAGAGAGAGTGTTAGAGAAGGAGAAAATAGGGAGGAAAGGTAGAGGAATGAAAGGGTGGTGGAATACAGACATTAAGGAGGCGAGGAAGAAGAGGAAAGAGAGGAATAGGATTAGGAAAGAGTTGGAGAAGGGGAAAAAGAGAGGGGAAAATATAAGTGAGGAGGAAATTCGAATAGCAAGGGAAGAATACGAGAGGGAAAGGAAACACACAAAAAACTTAATAAGCATGAACAGAAAGAAATTGACAGGATAAAAGAGAAGGGGGACAAAGGAAAAGCTGAGTGGTATAGATGGCTAAAAAGAGAAAAAAAGGAGGGAAAAGGTAGTAGTGGAGCTGAATGTAGGTGGGGAAAAAGTTAGGGATGTAAATAAAATTGGAGAGGAAATAAAAATATACTGGGAGGAAGTGGGAGGGGTAAATGACCAGATAAGAGTAGGGCAATGGAATATTGAACTAAATGAGGAAGAAATAGATGAAAATATGAATGCGATGGTGAGTGAGGAGATTAGGAGGAGTGTGAAGAAGCTGAAGAGAAACAAAGCGGCAGGGCCGGATGGGATAACAGCAGAGATGTATATTGAAGGAGGGGAGATGATAGTTAGGATGTTGAAGAAGCTATTTGATAAAATATGGGAGGAGGAAGAAATACCAGCAAGATGGAAAGAAAGGGTCACATTGATTTACAAAGGAGGAGCAAAAAATGTGCACGAAATGGGGAGTTATAGACCAATAATGGTAATAAACATAATAAATAAGATATTTTATGGGATACTAAAGGAGAGGGTAGGAGAGTATGTAGAAGAAAGGATCCTACTTAGTGAAGAGCAAAATGGGTTTAGGAAGGGGAGAAGAGGAACAGACAATATATTTATATTAGATGAGATTATAGAGAAAAAGGCAAAGCAAGGGAAATGTGTGTTTATAGTGTGTTTGGATGTGGAGAAGGCATATGCTAAGATTAGTAGGGGAGTTGCAGAAGCAGTGATGGAGAAACCAGGAGTGAGTAGGAAGATAAGGAACATGATAATGAATATGTATGAAGGGGCGGAGACAGAGATTGTGTGGAAAAATATTGCAGTGAAAGGAATCAGAAGGAAAGGGTTAAGGCAGGGATGTAACCTGTCACCACTAATTTTTGCAATGTGCATGGAGGAGTTGGTGAGGAGAAGTAAGAGTAAGGGTCAAGGAGTGAAAATAGGGCAGTATAGGCTAGCAATTCTGACGTTTGCTGATGATGTGTTGATAGTGTAAAGTCAGTGAAAATAGGCTAGCCTAAAACAGACCTCGGATGCGGAAATACCCTGAGCCGAACAGGCCAAGTGGGATATCTCTATTGGTCTAACTGGTAAGGTGCCTGCCTCACACCCAAGGGTCGAGAGTTCGTGCCCCCACCAGGGCATGATATTTTCGTGAGGCTATTTCCGCATTTAACGAAGTTTAGGTGTGCTGGTTAAATTGTTCAGATGGTTGAGAGTAAGATCGGAGCTCCATAAATACTCTTTCGGGTATGGTGTAAAAACCGATCCCCACAGAGGAAGATATGGGGGAAATGTTACAGGAGGCGGAAAGTTTTGGCAGAGACCTAGAAATGAAGTTCAGTGTAGAGAAAAGCAGTATGATAGTAGTAAATGGACCAGAGGCAGTAGAAATGAGGATAGGAGGGGAAAGAATAGAAACAAGGGAGGAAGTGAAGTATTTAGGGGTATGGATAGGGAGGGAAGGGCGACAAAGGACAATGAATGAGAAAATCATGAAGGTGGAGCAGTGTAGTGGGAAACTGTGGAATGTGACAAAAACCAGAGTAAATAATATAAAATAGTAAGAGAGGTGTGGAAGGACTTTGAAGTGCCGAGAATAATGTACGGGATGGATGTGAGAGGGAGTACAGGGGGAGAAATAAATAGACTGGAGACGGGATAAAATAAAATAGGAAGAATGGGGTTAGGAGCAAGAAGGTGGACAGCAAATGAAGCAGTGAGAGGGGAGATGGGATGGAGTACGTTTGAGGAAAGAGTGGCGAAGGCAAAGTTGAGGTACAAGAGTAGGTTGGAGGAGATGGAGGATAATAGGTGGCCAAGGAGAGTGAATGAATGGGGGGGGGAGGGGAAGAGTAGATGGGCAAAAGAGTGTAAGAGAAAACTGAAAAAAAATAGGAGTGAAACAAAGAAGGGTGGGAGAGGAGTGGAGAGATGTAGGGAGTAATGCAGGACTAGGTCAGGGAAGGAGACTAGAGAAAGAGATAGGAACGAGAGTGAAGGAAGTAGGAAGACAGGAATGGAAGAGAAATATGGAGAAGAAAAGTACACTGATAAGATATAGAAGCAAGGGGAGACCGAGAAAAGAGGAGTTCTATGACGGAAGTTGGGAGCTGAACTACTGTTTAAGGCTAGGGCAGGAGCATTAGAGACAAATAGGAGAACATGGAGGTGGAATGGGAAGGGGGGGGGGGGGGGGGGGGGTGAAAGAGTGTCTACAGTGTGAGGTGGGAGGGAGGAGACAATAGAACATATAGTGACAGAGTGCCAGGGGTATGCAGAGGAGAGAGATGGGTTGGAAAATGAGTTGAAACGGGTGGTAGGGGAGAGGGAATGGGAAGAGCAGAAAGAGGAGGAGGATGAGGGTGTAAAATTTGTGTTAGGTCTCGGGACAGAAGAGGGGGTAGATGGGGAAATGGGGAAAATAATGAAGGTAGTGAAAAGATTCCTGGAGCAGGTGTGGCAGAAGAGAAAACGGAATAGAATAGAATAGGGTGAGGGGGGAGAAGGGGACCAGAGCGGGGGAGGAAGAAAAATGAGAATAAATAGTAGAGAGGGGAAAAGTTAAATTAAGGTAAGGAGAGAACAAGATATTGGGGGGTGGAGGAGGGGGTAAAATAAGGAGAGAGAGTTCTGCTTAAGCTATATACTTCAATTCTTTGTCTTTAACTATCCTTTCTACGACTACATAATTTCTAAACTAATTCTTAAATCTAGTTCTAGCTGTTTCTGGAGAAGTCACCGGTGCATAGGTGAGCTGGCTTTGAGAGGGGACAGCAACTCCACAAAAAGAAGAAGAAGAAGAAGAAGACGTTAGACTACTTTGAACAAACTCCAATGAATCCACTGAAATATACTCATGTTCAGTGAAAAAAACTCATGCCATTGGCGTTACGTATTACATTTAGAACAGACCCACGTTACGTTTTATAACCTCGAACCGATCCCATGATGGCAGTAGCGGCCAACAGCAGACGAATTATCCTGTCCTTGAGAAATCACCAAATACTTTCTTCAACTTGGACTGGCCCACGTAAGACTCTTCCTACGTGTATGTATGAAGTGAATGTGTTGTGTAATGGCGTACTTGTGGTGTGGAGCCGGTGATTTTGCATTTTGGTGGGTTCGCTTGGGATGAATGGGAGTTGCCAGATCACCAGATGGGCTAGGATATAGCCTAGGCCTATCGTTTAGAAGCCCTCGCAGATTGGCGCTGTTGGGAAGGCTTATGTCTCAATGGTAGGCTAATTATTTGGAAAAGGCTCGTAGGCCTAGGCCTAGCCTACCCTACCCTTATTTTTCATGTTTTTTTTCCTCCAGATTTTGAGAAATTAGTGTTTTCTTGGTTTTAGCCTAGCCTAGGCTAATTATAATAACAATGGGTTCAATGTTATTTTAATACCACAAATTTTGTTGATATATTTGAAGATAAATATTGAATCTATATGCTCTAAAGATCTTAAGAAAATTTGTTTTAACCTTCGGCAAAACCTAATAAAAAAGTATGGTACTAAAATGTCTTTTTCGTAACAAGGTTGTCAATACGGTACTTCCAGTTATCGATAGCTCTAAAGATCATATGAAAATGTGTTAAACCCTCGGAAAAACCTAATATAAAAGAATGGTATTAAAATTTAATTTTCGTATCAAGGTTGTCAATACGGTACTTTCCCGTTATCAATGTACAATCAAAGCTGAAGATTGCAGATTAAAAACCGTGGACTTCATCGACTTTCTTTCACCTTCGTATAATAGACACCCATTTTTTTTTTTTTTTTTTTTTACTAAGGGATTAGTGCTCAACCAGCGGGGGTGTGGGGGCAGCAGCCCCCACCCATAATACTAGGTTAGGTTAGGTAAGGTTGTTAGGTTAGGCTAATGTCTTTTCAAATCACTATCGGGGGCATGTCTCAACATCGATCGATAGGCCTAATGGGGAAAATAAGTTTTCCCGAGATTTCTAATTAATTACAAACACTATATATTGATGCAAATGAACAATTTCTTTTATAAAAACACTCGGAAAATTCGTGGTATTAAAATAACATTTTTCCTAACAATGTCTTACTTGTCGGAAGTTCTGGTAGAATCACCACCGCCTTCACACCTTTCTTCAATCTTTATGGGTAAATCTACAGTTATACTAGCCTACCCCTCCTTACCTTGTGATGAGTTCGCCACACTTCTATCGGCACCGAGGAGTGCACCGCCCCTCGTTCTGGGTGGTGATTTGGTGCAGCAGACTGTTCGAAGGGGCAGCACGCTCCCTTGCAAAAATGGGCTCGTCTGGCACTTTTTGCAGTTCGACATCGAGGGCTCTCTAGAAGTTGTTTAACGAGACACCCCTCATGTCTCTTACTCGCCGTAGGAGTTTGTTGAAGAGACGTGGGCCTCTGTGTGATAACCAGCCTTCTCGCAGAGAGCCCATAGCTGCAGCACCCCCGTTATTCATCCGGGGGTTATCGCATTCCCAGCCTCTCCTATCACTGCATTTCATGACTATCAGGGTATGTAGGGTTGTTGGAAGGAACATAATAATTGATATTGGTTCAGGGGTAATTTATCGAGAGGACTTCCCTAGTGGTTAAGGCCCCATTAATTGCTCTTTCCATTCACATATGCATAGCCTACGTGAGTTGCAGTTGGGATGTGTGTACATGCTTAGATTGATATGCAGGATTCGAAGTTGCATAATAAATCGTAGGCAGTGTCCACCATTCTTTAACTGTCTTCGTGGTGCAATGCATAAGGTGTTGATTTTCGGTGTGAGCATCCTGGATTCGAATCCACGGACTGCCACATGTGTTTGTAAATTTCATTAATCGATTTTAGGAGTATAGTTGGTTGTTGGAAGGAACATAATAATTGATATTGGTTCAGGGGTAATTTATCGAGAGGACTTCCCTAGTGGTTAAGGCCCCATTAATTGCGCTTTCCATTCACATATGCATAGCCTACGTGAGTTGCAGTTGGGATGTGTGTACATGCTTAGATTGATATGCAGGATTCGAAGTTGCATAATAAATCGTAGGCAGTGTCCACCATTCTTTAACTGTCTTCGTGGTGCGATGCATAAGGTGTTGATTTTCGGTGTGAGCATCCTGGATTCGAATCCACGGACTGCCACATGTGTTTGTAAATTTCATTAATCGATTTTAGGAGTATAGTTGGTTGTTGGAAGGAACATAATAATTTGGTACTAAAGTTCTAAACCCTCTGCTCATTCCACGTGTACAAATTATTAGGTAACGTTCTCTTCTTCGTTCCAGCGGGAACCGGAAGGTTCGCCCAGTCGGAAAGCTCGCCCCCTACATTTTCGGAAGATTCGCCCATCAGAAGGTTCGCCCACCCAACAGAACATTGACAAATGAGCGAATGGGATATTAATCAATTACCTGTACTTGTATTTCTAAAGTCTACACACTACTTATTAGTGTATAATATGTATGACATTGCTAAAATATAATGGCATGTGTGCTTGTTTTGTGCGTCTGTGTAGCCTATAGCCTAATTGTTAAATTTTTGGTTTGTTTGCCAGGTTTAAGTTATGAGTGAAGCTACATGTTCGTGGTTTGGGGTGTTCTAGTAATTGTATTTTAATTGAACTTCCCGTGTGTGTGCTTGTTTTTGTGCGTCTGTGTATTGTTCTATATCGGGGTTTTGAGGGTTCTAGTCAATTTCAATTGGACTCGAGACTTCCCATTCCACATAGGCTAGTTTTGTTTTATATAAGTTCGTTTGCCTTTGTATTGCTTAATTTCTGGTTTAGTGTGTCACATTGCCTAATAGTCCTGATGGGCTGATGGCCTTCCCAATCAAGCTAAAAAAAAAAAAAAAAATCACATCAGATTGTTCAACAACAGGGTCAAGTTTTCACACCTAGTATTAAGCCACACATATGCATCCCTAAAGAATCTGCCTTAACTGCAGTGAGAATCAAGGCCCAAGTCATCAAAGAAGTACTCGCCAACCCATTCAACTCTGCCCAAATAATTATAGATTCAGCCCTACAAACTCATCTTCCGTCATCAGCACCCATCACTGCTCTCCCCAAGTCCTCGTCAATAGCAAGAGCTGCTAATGATGATGGCTAATTATAGGGGCTATATTTTTCGGTTTTACCTAAAACAGAGCGAGGTGGAGGGACAGAGAGGGAGAGGTAGACCGAAAGAGAGGTGGAAGGATGGAGTGAGGAAGTATATGAACGAAGGCGGTGCTGGTTGGGGGGAGGGGCGTCGACTGACTGGGGACAGAGGTGCATGGGGGCGGTTTGTTCGTGGCCACCCCTTCGGGGATCACGGCGTCAGACAATAGATAGATAGATAGACCTAAAACAAATAGGAACTGTTATTGGGCAAAATTTCTGTGGGCGAACCTTCTGGCATCCGTTCCAGCGAGTACAATTTCAGTGCTCTTAAACGCTCCCAATAGTGTAGCTGTTTTACCGAACTTATTCCCCTACTACCCCCACCTCCCCCCTTCAAAACACACCTTTTAGCGTGTTTTTTGGATGGTTCAGCAGACGGCAAGATGCGGAAACCAGATTTTTTTTAGGTATAATCCTGTGTAGCGGGTAGACCTGTATTTATCTCAATAATTTGGTAGGCTAATGTTACAATATATTTTTACATTTTACATTCATAAATAGTCCACTAATATACTAGTTTAGGTTAGGCTTTGGTTAGGCTAGGCTAAATATATTGTTCAATACTTAGTAAATAGGCATCTGAAAAACAGTTCCTCCCGCTACACAGGATCTTACCCTTGTTACTTATTACCTATTAGGATAGCCTATGTAGCTCGGCGGTGGTGGCGATCGGACGTCCGTGTATTTCGCTCCGTATTATCCCTGCCTTTCTTGACTTATCTTGGTGTAATCGACGTATATTTTCTAGTGAAGTGTTAAATCAACACATCATTATATGACAGAGGTTCTAGAAACATTGGTATAGTTCAAGTAGCTTACCGGTAATATAGTCTGAAAGAGTATTGTATAGTATGAAAAAGAATGTTCTTGTTGCTGTTCCCCAGGCTGCCTGACCGAACAGCCCCAAGGCCCCGAGCAGGGCCAAAGCCATAACCGAACGCCCCCACAGATCCCTCCCTGCCTACCACAATAAAGCCTGGGTGACAGAAGCTACTCCATGGCGGGGAGCTGAGGAGGGTGCAGAAATGCCCGAGAAACCAAGCCCCACCCAGGGCCCTGTGCCCCTCAGCAATTATGAAGAGAAAGTTGAGGGGCAAAGGAAAAAATGTGACGCTTTGGCTTCCAATCTGCCAGCATCTAGGTTGGCAGATTGTGAGGTCAATCCACGGAAGATCCACTTGAGATCTAGAAAATATATAAGTAAAAGAAACAGTCAGAGTAAGCTATGGGTATGGCAGAGATCGCTCAGTTCTCACTCTGATAGACCAGCCCATCACCACATGACTAAAACCCAATCCTCTCAGCAACAGCTAGGAAAGGCCCTAGAAAGCCGCCTTTGGCGGGGGGATAGCTCCCCTATTTCAACCCCTTTCGAGGTTGGGCACCCGCCCTGAGAAAGAATGTACTGTAGGCTATGGTTGCGCTAATAAGTGATGTCTCGGCTGTCATTTGTAATTTTGCCATTTTGTAATTACTGTACTACAACATCAACAGACAATCATGTCCATTTAGAAATATACAGCAATACTGTATTAATGCAGTTTATTTACACACCAAAAACATTAAACAATCATAAGGGATACACTAAACCAGTCTCAATGCACACTGTACTAGTCTTATCCTATTGCCTGTCCATGTGACTGGACTCTGGAGCATCCCTTTGAGTCTTGGGCCATTTCTCCCCTCCTGGTGTGGTCATCCGACTGCCGGAGGGGTTTGTGGCCCTACCAGGTAAGTTAACCTGGTAAGTCATTAGGTTTGACTCACTCTGTGCTGTATTAATGTCTGTCAGATGTTAAATAGGGTGGGTAAGTGTAGGAACATGATTGTATATCTCCCTCAAAAAGAAGAAATCATGTGTAAATATTGCTGATACCAATTATTGATCAAAACATAATTGGGCCGAGACATAACTTATTAGGCCAACTGTAATAAAGGCATCAATATCAACAGGTATTGGAGCCGCTTGGTGTAGTTCAAGTAGCAGCAGCAGCAACAAACCAGGGATCCCAGAGAGCCAGCCAGTGAAGAACCTAGACATCACACAATCACAGGCAGCCAACGCCAACACTGCCGGCTGGGATCTGTCTGCCGTCGAACATTTGCTGCAGGATGTCGCCCAGAAGGATATGGTATGTACACTCGGTCAAAAAAGTATCTGCACCCCTACGCTGATCATGTTTTGTGTACAGCTCGGTAGGGTTGGCATCTCTACCTCCATCTATACTACCTAAGACCTACGACCTATACTACCATGCTGTACACACTAGATAATCAGCATAGGGGTACAGATACTGTTTTGACCGAGTGTACATGTGGGGTCAATCATGAAAAAAGGACCAAAACTGTTGTCTTTACCATCTAAATACTGTACTGTATAATGTGTATACAGTACAGTATACTGTGTTCCTCAACTGGATTTATAATAATAATAAGCATGTTACTTATTTCTCACAAGCGCCAATTTTTCCGCAGAATTCACTGGCACTCGAAAATAAAAAAACAAAAAAATAAACACTAATCGCTTAAATCAATGCAACACAAAACCAATACACATCACCCAGCCACCAGCAGTGGCAAATAGTTTACACCCTATAGCCCTTCATGATGACACCCCTATCGAGATCATAGCTTCTTTCAAAGAGAAAAGTCTTAAGTTGTCTCTTGAAGCACTACAGAACTTAGTTGTCTCATGGTCAGTGGCAGTCTGTTATATAACCTTGGAGCCATGTAAGAGAATGATCTCTCAAAGAAAGATGACTGCCGGAAAACAATTCAGTTTTGTATTCATGGCATTCGGAAATTTCCGCTGAGTTGCCAGTGTTTTGTGTACAATATATTGGGAAAGCATTCAATTTTTCATAAAGATGATTTTATTTGGTCGTTCTTACATCAGTCCCCCCCCCCCCATTCTCTTTCTAGCCGGTGCGCATGAGTAACCCCTACGAGAAGGAACTCCCCCGGTGCCTGTTGTGCCATTATAACATCACACTAGACTACAAGAACCCTCGCCTACTATCCCAGTTTGTGTCGCCCTACACAGGGAAGCTGTACGGACGCAACGTGACGCGACTTTGTGAAAAGCAGCATGAGCTACTGGACTGCACCATCACCAAGAGCAGACAGGCTGGTAGGTCACCTTGGGTGTTTCGCAGGGTGGCAAACAGGGCAATTTGGCTTTAAGACTGGAATGAACATGAGCAGGAATAAAAAGCAAATTTACATGAAATGCATTGGCTATTTTTCACTTCCAAAGCCATAATATTAACTATAAAGCATAACCTAACTTGTATAATTAATGTACTGTATATGTATATACTCAGACACATACCCCATAGCTGGGGGTGGCCGTATATACTCAGGCACATACCTCATAGCTGGGGGTGGCCGACTTGAGACAGAGCCCGAATAAGGACAGCACAACACAACATTAAAAACATAACAAATTCACACACATCTAGGTCACCCAGAGACCAGGGATCACTAAGGGCCTCCAGACCTCCCCGCCCGGAGAGGTTCCAGTTTCAGCAGGTAGACACGCAGCGGAACCATACCACAATGCCTCCCCATGTCACATCCAGACATGATCCTTCATATACACCGGCTCCCCAGGCCAGGCGCCTGACGGACCATTATCTAGTCCAACTGGCGCCCAACTCCCTCTCCCAACGACCGCGTTATCACTCGTCTATTCACAAGCATTCTCCCATTCATTACCACTTCTCTTGACTGTTCTACAGTCATCCCTCTATCTTCCAACGCTTATACTACACCGGTTTCTCCATCTCAACCGAGGTCTTCCTCTCCCTCTACCTCCCCTTGTATCTGACTCATTTACTCTTTGTAAATCTTTCATCTCCTATTCACTCATATCCATATCAGCACAGTTTCCTTCTGTCCATTCTGGCCGACAAGGGTTCCTGCTGTCCCACTCTCTTACGTACCTCTTCATTCCTCAATCTGTCCTTACGCGTCACTCTACACATACTCCTCAAGCAGTTCATCTCCATCTCGTACAACTTTCTTCTCTCTTGTGCCTTCAGAGCCCATGTCTCAGCCCCATACATCACTGTTGGTACAACTATCACTTCATACATTGCACTTTTAGCTACTTTCCTTCCTTCACATACTCTCTGTCTTATAATAATTGCTAACAAAAATGGTTTTGTTTTACAACTGGTTATGAATAGTCTTCTTTGTTAGGCAAGAGCTGGGTAGAGGTGTGTGCTGGTTGGGAGTGAGGCAGACTGATAATTTAAAGCAAAAGAAAATTTTGTAGGGGATTAAAGCAAGCTAAGTGTTCTTATCTGGTGGAGTCACAGTGTAACTCAAGATGTTTATCTGTCAATTTTAAGTCTACAGTTTTGTAACTTATTCTGATAACAATTTGGGGTTTTGTTTCAGCGGTATCAACAATAAGACTGAAATAGGTAAAAGTTTGGTTTGACTTCTCAATTGAATGTAGGCTACTGTAGTACTTTTATATATTATTAATTTTCTCCTTTGGAGATCTCTAATTACTGGGTATTTATTCTCTCCTTTACAGGTTATATGGCTGTGATGCTCAAGAGTTTGGAGTTCTTGAATGATCCCAAACTTGTAGACCCAAACAACCCAATCAAGCCCCACAACTACTAAGTCAACTGAGGACTGTGCTTTTATAAATTAGTGTCAGAAACACTTATAAATTAGTGTCAGAAACACAAACACAATCAGATCTCTCTACTACAAACTTTACTGAGATCTGTCCAATAACCAATAACTGTCGGAAGTAAAAACGTAGTCAAACCTCACAACTACTAAAATGTACTAAAGACTGTTTTTATAAAGAATAGTTTGAAACACGAACATATCAGATTGCGCTACTTCAAACTTATAGAGATCTGTCAAATAAGTGTCAGCATTACTAAACTCACTGTTGGAACTTGAGTGCATAGACATATCTTATAGGAAAAATTTCAATTGTAAACTCTCACAATGGAGGGTCAAGCCTGTGAAATCAATCCCGAAGTTGATATCAAAATGGAGATAATCGATACGCATGATGAAGGGATCCCAGTGGCACCAACGGAAAGGGCCCCTTTGCCTACCTTTGGAACCCTGCATCAAGTGGATACATCTCACTCGTCCACTAATGAAACCAATCGTCAAGATGATTTAACCCTTGATCAAACAGTAAGAACCCAATTTCAAGAGGAAAGGGCCCAGTTTCAAGCAGAACGATCCCAGTTTCAAACAGAGAGATCCCAGTTCCAAGCAGAAAGGACCCAGTTTCAAGCCGAGAGAAACAAGTTTCAAGCAGAGCGGTTCACTTTCCAAGGTGAGAGAAACCAGTTTCATGCAACGCGGGTCCAGTTTCACGCCAAGCGAGTCCAGTTTCATGCACAGAAGACCCGGTTCCAAGCTGAAACGGCCCAGTTTCAAGCCGAGAGAGCGCATTTTCAAGCCGAGAAAACCCAATATCAAGCTTACAAGGGAAAGTTTGAAGCTGAAAAAGCTATGTTCCAGGCCGAGAAATCAAAACTGAATAGCCGAAAATTGGAGTTTGACGCATGGAAAAGGGAGTTTCTAACCAAGAGGGCTCAGTTTCAAACCAAAAGAGCTAATTTTAAACTCCAGAGAGCCCAGTTCAAAGCGATGATTGCTTCCCGTCGGACCAATAATCAACGTTAATTTCCTAATAAGTGTTAGACAGTTTACAGTACTGTACAAATTTACTATACTTGTGAGCACTAGTGGAGTTAAATCCATTTAAATCTTTAAATTAACCCTCAAAGAACGGATGGCCTCCCAGGCTCCAAATCAAGTTTGCACCATTGACAATGGATGGCAGCCCTGGCTCCCTTGCTTTGAATTAGTGCTTTAAAAGTGTGCGTCCCAAATTTTTTGTTAACGTATGAATACACAGCGCCACTACGCATGAACTATGCCATACAGTCAGTCTGCACTTAGCCGTCACAAGGTAAGCACAAGCTTCTAGGGTTTACACTACATCTGAATCGGTGCACCCGCATACGCCGCACACATGAAAACAACAAAGGCGACGATGTGGAAGGGTTATTCTTAGTCCGGGATGCATTGTACGAACTCTAAGAGACCTAGAAATTGCTGGGGATGATGATAATGTGAGTGATATGAGAAGTGGCGCCAGCACCATTCAACACCCACTGAGAGGCACATAATTTCTCGCTGCAGCCTCCACAAACCAACACCACGCACTACACTACATGGCAGTACATCCACACACACAAGAAACCTCAAAACAACACCTAGCGCTCATTATCATACACTCCTTGAAAACTTTGTGAGAAAACACGGTCTCGGCCGTAGCCTTCCATAGGAGCTCGGGGCTGTTCGGCCAGGCAGCATAGGGAATGACTACTACTACTACTACAGTGTACTACACCCACTGGGTATAGAGATGACTAGTCAACGCCATTCTCCAGACAACGGCAAGCCGAACATTTTGCCGTTTAGTAGAACACTGTAGGTGGTCTATTTGTTTATATACTTGTGTGTCAATAACATGTTATTTTTTTTCCACAAAACACCCAGCTACTGGGAGGCCATCCGTCCTATGTGAATTAATCCTTTATATCTAAGTTCTGAAGCTTCTATGATATATATATTTTTTTCATTAATACTTCAATCATATTATTGACTACTGGATTACCTCTATCTTATGTTTTGTCTGTGAATTTATGATTTGACCCCTGACAGGCTTCTTTATTATTGTAATAAACTTTAAAAGGTTGCCTAATGACCCTGACTAGCTAATACGTACGCAGTAGTCAGACTAGTACAGGTACATAAAATTTATGTCTATTTACTCTTGAAAAGTGGTATGCACTGTATGTACAATTGTACATACCCTGTCTGAGCCGTTACAATGCATGTAATGGAAAATTACGCTAAACCATTGTATGTATGTACTCAGGCATATACCCCATTGCTGGGGGTGGCCGACACGAGACAGAGCCCGAAGAAGCAACATATCTATTGCCGGACGCCTTATTCCCCTTAATGAGAGTGGCCATACACAGAAGGCCCCCAAGTGGACCTATCCCCTGTAAGAGGGACAACCCATGCCAGTTTACTGAAGGACTTACAGGATTGACCACTCTATTTAGGAACCGTCCGACCCCGAGGCCCTCTATATATCTTTACTCTAACTCAACATAATATGCAGGAAACTGGACTTGAAGAAAAAGACAAATGTACAGAAGACCTTTATTACAGAATATCGGTAGCAACACAATGCTATTTACATTATTAATATTACTGTTCAGAGGCACATGTAATTTAAACATAAGGTGAATGTGAACTAATTTATTCTAACTAAGCGTGTCTACTTAATGGTCTATTACTGTACAGTACTGTATTCATAATGTAACATAAAAATTTGACCTTCATAATGGTGACGCCTTTTTACCATTTGTGCTGGCCAATATAATATTTTTGCCGTTTATGAAGGACCTATGTTCAGATTACTTATTGAGATAGTATTTACCCCTTTGAGTCCTAGAAATAGATTATAAGCTAAAGAAAATGTTTCAATTAGAACCAAAATAAGATGAAAATTATGTAATCGGGCTGAAGAGGTTATTATGGTGAAATTTGGGGTCCCCTAATTCTGGATACCGGGTATTTTGTTGTAGGATGAATATAATTGTGCAGCATTAGCCGAATGAATAAATAAATAAGGTGATGCTTATGTTATAAAGATAAATCCTTATAAATTTTACTTTTTAAATTTGTTTTATTTAAGCTATCGTCTGACACTTATATTAAAGTCAATATAGAACTTTGTTCCTGCTATATTGTAGAGTATAAAATTATAGTACCATATTAGTTTTTGAAAATAAATTTGTCACAAAAGATTTCATAGTTTTTTTAATAATCCCATATTATACCAGTAAAGTTAAGGAAAATAATGAGATCATGTACTAATAAGTAAAGTTAGGGGGCTTAATTATGCTAGGTTGTTTTATTGCGGCACTGATCTCTGTATATTTGCCCTTTGGAGCTTGTGCTGGTTAAGCTACCCAGCCTGTAACAGGGGCTACAGCATATTAACCAGGTTACCATAGTTTACCTCCTTAGAGGTAATCACAAATATTTGTTTACTCCAGGTTCCTATTTATTGTTATGTGAACATAGGCCATAGAGCCTAGCCCTCCCGTCTAATGGTGTCGGGGAATCAGACCAGAGTCCCGCCCAGTGCACTAACCAATGTACCATAGGACAAACAAAAATATCTCTCTCTCTCTCTCCATTGACTTCGTGGTATGGTTCAATCAAAATTAGTTGGCCAACAACCTTGATGAACATAACACCAGCCATTAAACAAATTGGTCGCTCTTTTATTGAAATGGTGAACCCTTTTGCTGTCAAGGTTAGAGACCCTGTAGAGTGATACTACACCTAGAAATAATAACGGTGAAATTAGGCGGCGTAACTACTCTTAACCCTATCTGGTAGGTCAGGAAATTTTTCTATTAAGACGTACAGTATTGAGATTGAAAGGGGTCTGGGTGGTGTTTTCTTTTAGTTTGAAGAGTATCTGGGGAGCAATATTTCTTAAGTCCATGGGGCACTTAAAACAACAATTTAGGAGGGGGGGGGGACACTTGTTACAGGCAATTTTGCCTTTTGTTCTTCATACACATAGGAAAAAAGATGGGAATATCAACCAAAGCCCTCAATATGTTAAAAAAAATAGCGTCGTCCCTCCACACCAGATAGTGTTAACTAGTAGGCTACCCTAGCTACTTTACCACCTTCACAGCAGCGGTCTGGGAGTAACAGCACTCAAATAGGAAGGTTAGTTTGGTTAGGAGTGATAGGAATAACATTAGTAGCCAGTGTTACTCTGTACTGTAATATAATTTGTCTTAGCTGTCAGTACTGCACATGGTTTAACTTTATTACTCATTTATTATGAACATGTAGTCAGATATTATGAATGCTTGGGTTCGTTGTACTTGAAGCTGTGACCCCGATTGATCCTTCTTACTTGAGTCTGCAATAGCCTTCTCTCATTTAAGAGCCGTGGTGGTCGAGTGGTGAGCACGCTCACATGTGAATCTGGAAGACCCGGGATCGAATCCCTGCCACGGCGGACATTTAGTGGGTGTGGTAGTACGTCCTAGCATGTTTCACATGCTCGCACCCAGTCGGGGGACATCCTGACGACGTATACAGACTAAAAACACAACAAAGCCACCCCAACAGCTTCCTCTCTCTCCAACACCCCTTCTCCCCTCTCTACACTCTTCAGAAAAATAGGAAAAGTAGAATGTAGATACGAGGTGCCGTTGTAAAGGCTTATCCCTCAATACTTCATCTGATCTGATTGATTTCACTGTACAGTATGCGTAAACAGTGGTATCGCCAGGCCCCCCCCTCCCCCATATACTGGTACAGTGCCGGCTGAAATGTCTGTCGTTGTCGTCCGTCTGTCTGGAAACTCCTAGACCGTTCGACGGATTTTCACCAAACTTCACACATACATTCGCTGGGTCAATGACTCAATATGACGGTCAGTCAAGATTTTTGTTTTAGTTCGCTCAACAGTCGTGGTTTTCGGACCAATGGGAAGTACTGTATGTGGAAGACGAGAAGTCTCTGAATGAAAGTAAAAAGTGCAATGTATCAAGGAATTTTTGTGCCAACAGTGATGTATGGGGCTGAAACATGGGCTCTGAAGGAAAAGGAGAGAAGAAAGCTGGATGTGATGGAGATGAGCTGCTTGAGAAGTATGTGTGGAGTTACTCGTAGAGACAGATTGAGGAATGAAGAGATACGTAGGAGAGTGGGGCAGCAGGAACATTTGACAGCCAGAATGAACAGAAGGGTGCTGAGCTGGTATGGTCATGTTGAACGAATGGAAGATGAAAGGCTTACAAAGAGAATATGTGAGTCGGATACAAAGGGAGATAGAAGGGCAGGAAGACCCCCACTGAGATGGAGAGACTTTGTAAGGCAAGCTTTGGATGATATAGGAATGACTATAGATCAGGCAAGAGAAGTGGTAATAAACAGGAATGCTTGTGAATAGATGAGTGAACACGTCATTTAGGGGAAGGGGTCGGGCGCAAGTTGGACTAGATAATAGTCCATCAGGCGCCTGGCCCGGGGAGACGATTAATATGAAGTATGCGCCTGGAAGTGTGGTGGGTGGGCTTCACTGCATGTCTGCCTGCCGAGATCGGAACCTCTCCGGGTGGTCGGGGGCCGGGGGAGTGCTGGAGGGACCTTGGTGACCCTGGTCTCTGGGTCTTCTCCTGAATGACCTAGATGTGTGTGAATTTGTTTTGTTTTTGTGTATTCATTGTTTTGTTTTGTTTTTGTGTATTCATTGTTTTGTGTTGTCCCTGTTCTTGCTCTGTCTTGAGTCGGCCACCCCAAAAAAGTAAAATAAAAACAAATAAAAAAAGGAAAAGTGGGGATTGGGCCCGAGTAAATAGATAGATAGAACAGTCGTGGTCCTAGGTAAAAATTATTGCAACTTAAGAACAAAAGAATAACAAATATTTTACCACAGTCTTTTAGGCCAAAGCCCTTATGAGGTTGGACATCAGATGGTTAAAAGTTTCAATGAATGATAATGAATGATAAAGAAAAGGAGGCTAAGAAAAAGGACGACTGTAATTAAGACGGGGCAACTAAAAATTACGATAAGGAATGGAATTAATGACAGTAGGTAAAATATTAGATGTAATAAAAGTGCTATGTGTCGATAAATACTATCATATTTCATAAAGGAGGTGAATCCCACTTAAAAAATGGCTAAAGTCGAAGTATCTTTTAAAATGCCTTATAAATGAACTCAATTTCGGTGTGAGCATCCTAGGTTCGAATCCCTGGACTGCCACATGTATTTGTTGATTTCATTAATTGAGTTTATGAGTAAAGTCGGTTGGTGGAGGTAACATAATAATTCATTCAGGTTCAGGGGTAGTTTATAGAGAGGCCTTCCTTAGGGTTAAGGCCCCATTAATTACTCACATCCATCTATCCATAGCCTATGATAGCACAGTTGGAAAGTGTGTACAGTACATGCTTAGATTGATATGCAGGATTTGAAACTGCATAATAAATCGTAGGCTTATCCACCATTATTAACGGTCTTCGTAGCGCAATGGATAAATGCACTGAATTTCGGTGTGAGCATCCTAGGTTCGAATCCCTGGACTGCCACATGTATTTGTTGATTTCATTAATTGAGTTTAGGAGTAAAGTCGGTTGGTGGAGGTAACATAATAAAACAAGGGCTACGAAAATCCTTATGAAATCAGTCTATCTATATAGCCTACAGTACTCAGAAACATACCCCATTTTTGTATTTTTATTATTTTTTTTAGCTGGGGGTGACCGACTCGAGACAGAGCCAAGTAGCAAAAGTGATATCAATTAATCCTCTGCCTTCCACATACTGTATATCTTTTTAACTGAATATACTGTACAGTACTGTACAGTATTTGTCTAAAGATACCTATTATAAAACAAAAGAATGCATCAATGTATAAAGAACGGGTTAAAACTATTCGATGCCCCTGACCCACTTTAACAGCGGCCTGAGACCCTTGGCGGCCATTGCGCTGACCTCGAAGGTAATGATGCGTGGCCGGGCATTCTTCTGGAGAGCCGACAGTCTCATCACACTCAGTAGCTCCCCGGCTCCTCGACTAAGCGGCAGCTCACTTTTGTTCAACACCACCGCCACCTGATGGATAGATAACCACACTTCTTATACAGTACATGCATATAGAGGCATAATATTAGTTTTACTGTATTATGCTTATCTACCGAAACTGATCATAGATTTAAATTATATTAGTCACTAAATCAAAAGGAGCAATTTGGTACAGATATCAGGTGCATGTCAAAGCAAAGCATAGTAGCCTGAAAACATTTCTGCCATTCACATTCTCCAGCACATCAACATCCCACACCCCATCGCTCTCGTACTTCCTCATTTGTCCGCCTGTTTCTTCATGTGACCACACACGCATTTCTGAAGTACAGTACTGTAATTTATTTTGACCTGTCTTACTTTGGATTTATGCCTCTTCAATGTCCATGCTTCACTCACGTACACTTGGTCAAAGAATTATCTGCACCCCTACGCTGATTATCTGGTGTGTACAGTTCGGTAGGGTTGGCACCTCTGCCTGCAACTATATCCATGTGAGAGACGATTCTCGTCTCGGAGGGATATACCTGCCGACAGAGGTGCCAACCCTACCGAGCTGTACACACCAGATGGTCAGCGTAAGAGGGGGCAGATAATGTTTTGACCAAGTGTACATCAAAGTTGGGATCATCACACTATCATGCAGCGACTTCTTTCCTTCCATGTTCACCTCCCTATTCCTAGTCACTGCTTTCAGGATGCTTACAATCCTCCTCCCCTGTATCATCAGAAAGCAGCAGCACAAGGCAATTTCCACTTACTCCCTTCCCTTACCAGGGGTATTCAAACATCCACTTCTTTCACGACTCCATTCATGTATATATTGAACAACCAGGGTGACATCACACAACCTTGCTTTAATCCAACATTCCCATCAAAGAACCCGCTCTGTTCATCCTGTAAAAAAGTTGGTGGTGTAATGGTTTAGATGCTTATGTTCTGGGTGTGGTGTCCTGAGTTCGAATCCCGGGAGGACCATATGCTTCCATTAGTTTATTCAAGTTCATTGGGGTTTGTAATTGATGATTAATGTTAAGAACGTGGTGTTATTTATAGCACTGCCGCCCTTGTACAAACCTTTCCTATCAAATCTGTTACAGGCTTTCTCCAAGTCCATGATGGCATCATATACTGTAAATTGCTTCCCTTCTCCAGATACTTTTCCACAATACAACTAAAGGAGATCTGATCTACACATCCTCCTCCTCCTCACCACTCACGCTAAGTTAATAAACCTTTCAAACAAACCCATTGTGGATTGACCTCCCAATCTACCAAGATTGGAAGCCAAAGCGTCACATTTTTCCTTTGCCCCTCAACTTTCTCTTCATAATTGCTGAGGGGCACAGGGCCCTGGGTTGGGCTTTGGTTTCCCGGGCGTTTCTGCACCCTCCTCAGCTCCCCGCCATGGAGTGGCTTCGGTCACCCAGGCTTTATTGTGGTCGGCAGGGAGGGTTTTGTGGAGGCGCTCGGTTATGGCCTTGGCCTTGCTCAGGGCCTTGGGGCTGTTCGGCCAGGCAGCTTGGGGAACAGCAACAACAACAACAAACCCATTGTTCTCTTATCTTCCCTACTATTATAATAACAATTAAAAGTAAGTAGGCTACTGTAAAAGTATCAATAAGGTTTAGTATGCTAGATTGAACTTAAGAACATGGAACACTTTATTTATGCAGAGAAAACATAAATCACTTCTAAGCAACAGCATTCGAAGTTAGTAACATACAGTACAGTACAATACCCATACCTCTTTAACTCTAGCATAAAACAAGATAATAACTTTGAGGAAACTACAAAACTGATGAATAATGTAATTATATAGTTGGCCAAATATACAAGGACCTTACCCTCTAAATTTTACATGGTATATCTTGAAGTAAGAATGTTTAGTCAATATAGTTTTGGTTGTATCAGTGACACCTATCACCTTCCCTGATGTATATATATATATACATACTATATAGTCGCTTCAAAGGCAATACTTAGCCATTCAACTTAACTGAAGTACAGTACAGTACAGTACAATAAAAGTTACAAGGATTTCTCCCACTGTTATGTAACCGTGATGCGTACTTTATTATATTTCTAGGATGTGTAATGTGTCAAAAAGGGAACTTTGAGATTATGGCTGGAACAAAATGGCCTATTTCCCATAGGTTGTTGTTGTTGTTGTTCCCTAAGCTGCCTGGCCGAACAGCCCCGAGTCCCATAGGTTCTATTATTTGGGTAACACTGTGTTATGAAAGGACGACATATCCGTGTTACCAAGAGCCTGACTGTATTGTATTACGCTCCTAAATTTACTTATTACCGTCTATCAATTATGAAAGAATTCCAAATCATAATTTGTCACCAAGATACTAAATTTCTCTGTATTAAATCAGTAGAAAAGTTATAAATTTTGTGAAAACAATAACACTAGTCTTAAGAAACATATTAAATGTATTACCAACACACTCAGTATCACAGATTAAGTCTCTTATTGTACATTATTGAAAAAGAGAAATACCCATAACTATTAAAATATCTCATAAACAGTGGAATGCACATAAAATCACATATCTATACATTCAGTATGCCTACAGTAGGTAGCTCCATTTAAAAATTGGAAAACAAAAATAATAAAATATATATACACTCAACCCTCAGCTATCACTCCTAATTGGTGCAGCTATAGCCGCGCGGTAGCCGTAACCGCGATAGCCATACTGATGAACTAATGGGAATAATTCTAATTGGTGCCTGGGTGCCGAATTTGACAACTATTTTTCTTATTTTGCGATTTTTACCTAATAATTTCCACTGAACACTAACATAACATAATAATAATTATAAGAAACATTATAAAAGTAAATATAAGAACATATTACACCATCACATTTACCTTTTTAGGTGTGTTCAGGGATTTAGGTGGGTTGGGTTCCGAGGCTAGGGGTGGCGAATTATTGGCCACTCCTACGTTGCTCTATCTCGTTCAGTATCCCTTCAACATCAAATCCTTCAAATTCTGAAGTGTCATCATCCACTGTATCCAATTCAAGTGCCGTAAGTAAAGGCTGTTCATCGATTTGTTGCCGTGGTCGAGGCTCACCGGAGGGGCCCGGTTGAGGGTGGTCGGAGGGGCCTGGTTGACCGTAATCTCACGTGTGTCCACGGGCAAGTTCCGCTTTGCCTGCTTATTCAAGTATCGCCCCAACACTTGTTCCGTCTTAAGTAGCACTTTATTAGAACTTCGAAAGGCATTCGATGCAGCAATTGATGGGACAAGTTTCATGTGACTCTTTATGTTGTCTCGCTTTTGATAAATCCCCCTCACTGTCGATTCATTCACTCCAAACTTCTTTGCCACACTCCTTTTTGTTTCACCCTTGCCTATTAAGTCCACAATTTCCTGTTTCTGAGCGTACGTAAGGTTCTTTCTCTTCTTAATGTCTCGATTTGGTGCGGTCACATTACGCTGAGCGAAGGTAGGGGGATTCGGTGGCCGTTGGGGTGGGTTAGTAGCCATTGTTCACAGGTATAAAAACACTTTTCACAGCTTTCACCAGACAACAATGGGGGTACAAGTAAGACTGAGAAATTGTAAGTATGGCGGGAGGGTAGGAGGATGGGTGGCGGCCAATCACAGCGCTTGCTTCCCATGAGTCATGCCCAATCAGGGAGCGAGTAGCATAAACGTATGCTTGCCGCCCGCCTGGGAATTCCCAAGCCCGGGAATTTCCAATTTTGTTGTATTTTTGGCCACATTTGGTGCGTGATAGCCAGCTCATAGGCGTGAAAGCCATGGTCTGACAGCTTTTGGGGAGCAGGCGATAGCTAAGTGCGTGAAAGCTGAGGGTTGAGTGTATATATATATATATATATATATATATATATATATACAGTGGAGCCCCCATCCTAGCTGCTAATCGGTTCCGCAAAAATAGAGCTAGGATTGAAACAGCCAAGATCGGGACACTGTTCTTATGGGGAAAATTCAATCGGTTCCGTGCTCATGCCAAAATTTGCATATTTTTCTATTTTTTGGCTATGAAAACATGTTTTATTGTACACAAATTAAATTTTATGCATTATACTGTATCATATAATACACCATAGAATACATTTTTAATAACTAGAAAAAAAAGGCCCAAAATCTAAACAATTACCGCACTTTTTCCCATTGTTAGGCTATGAAAACATATTTTTTGTCTAGGCTACATCAAGTAGCCTAGGCCTAAATCTTATGCATTGTAAATAATAATGTAGACATGGCTAAATGACAGTCCTAACCATAAATATGGCACATGGAATAGGAGGATCGTTGTTGGGATGGATTAGGTCATGGCTAATTGGTAGGAAACAGAGTCAGCATAAATGGTACCAAGTCAGAGTGGGGAGCAGTCAAAAGTGGTGTCCCCCAGGGATCGGTATTAGGTCCCCTGTTGTTTCTTATATACATAAATGGCCTAGATTTAGGTATAACTAGTAGGATAAGTAAATTCGCAGACGATACTAAAATGGGGAGATTAATTGATTCAGATAGCGATATAGAGTGCCTCCAAAGGGATCTAGATACCTTACATGAATGGTCAGTAAATTGGCAGATGAAGTTTAACATTGACAAATGCAAAGTATTAAAGATAGGGAAGATGCAAACAAATGTTAAATATAAACTAGCTAATTTAGAATTAGAAAATTCAGACTGCGAGAAAGATCTAGGTGTGTTTGTTAGCAATGATTTGAAGCCTAGAAAACAGTGTATAAGCGTTCGTAATAAGGCAAACAGGATTCTCGGGTTGATCTCTAGGAGTGTGAGTAACAGAACTGCTGATGTTATCTTAAAACTTTACTTGTCATTAGTGAGACCCCAAATGGATTATGCTGTCCAATTTTGGTGTCCTTATTACAGAATGGACATAGATTCATTGGAGAGAGTACAGCGTAGAATGACAAAAATGATCCATACATACATAAAATTTTAAGACAGTGTTCCACACATCAGTGCAGTTTCAGTCTCTTGTCCTAATGGCAATGTTCCAGGCAACCCTGTTAAGGGCTGCTTCACTTGTCAAGTTCTTGGATTTGAGATCGGCGCGTATAGTCCGATCCCAGGTCTTCCTCGGTCCACCCCTTGGTGCAGCTCCCTCCACAATCACAGACCTGCATTTTTTCACCCAATTTTGTTCATCCATTCTCTCCACATGTCCATACCATCCCAGTCTACTTGTACGCATCACCTCGCTAATACTCTTTATACCTAAACGTCTCCTCAGCTCAACATTTGTTATTCTATCCTGTAGCCTGGCCCCACACATCCATCTCACCATTCTCATCTCATTACGCTCCATTCTGTTGACATCCTGTACTTTAACGGCCCATGTTTCTGAGGCATACGTCATTGCACTTCTAACACATGAGGCATACACCTTTCCCTTCAGGGGGAGAGGCATTCTTTTCATGGTCAGGATTGGCATCAATTCTCTGAATTGATGCCAATTCAGCCACACCTAATTCTAGCAATAGTGGCAGCCTCGGCCCCACCACCGGCAGAGATGGTATATCCTAGGTAACAAAACTTGTTCACCAGCTCCAAAGACTCATTTCCATAATTCACAGCCACAGGATCATCACTTAACACAAGCTCGCCCCCCCCTTTTTTTTTTTTTATGTGATTGAGGGAGGCAAAAGGCATAACTGCCTATAGCGAGTGCCTCCCCCATAGTTGAAAGAGTGACAGGGCCAAAATCAAGGGACGTTCGAGCCAAAATGCCTGGACACACAGAGTTTGAAGCAATTTAAGTCATAGGCAGCAGGAAAGACTGATTCTGGGAGAGAGTTCCAGAGCTCAGCTGTTGAGTAGAAGAAAGTTTGAGAGTAACGTTTCACTCTTGGGTTGGAGAGTTGCACAGAGTAGGGGTGGGATTGAGTTGCAAGACGGGTACCACGTGCCCTACGTAAAGGAGGTGGAGGTGGGATAGCTCTGAGGAACACTGATTATTATAGTAGCGATAGAATAGCGAGAGAGATGCAACATTGCAGCGGAGAGAGAGAGATTGCAGAGAGTTGGTGAGTGGACGGGAGTTAATGATACGAAAGGCCTTCCTTTCAACCTTGTCTAGGAGAGTGGTGAAAGTGGTTGAACCTCCCCACACATGTGAACAATACTCAATACAAGGGCACACTATGCCCCTGTACAGAGCAAGAAGCTGTGCAGGGGAAAAGAACCCCCTAAGGCGGTTGAGCACACCCAGCTTCTGGGAGGCTGCCTTAGCAAGACTGGTAATATGGTCCTTCCAAATGAGAGCAGAAGAAAAAGAGACACCAAGAATCTTGAGAGAAGATGAAGGGTTGATTTTTGTATTGTTGAAGAACAAGGGATAGTCCGCTGGGAGATCCTGACGGGTAGATAGATGGAGAAATTGGATTTTGGAAGCATTAAAGTTAACAAGGTTTTCTCTGCCCCAATTGGAAATAGTACGCACACTACGCACTCAAATTTCTCGATTTCTGACTTATCCTTCGGCAGGGGCCCCTTTATTCTACTACAGCGCTTACTCCCATGGTGTACCCAACATCGACAGATGCTACATTGAATTGAGTTAACGCCCACTCCCTTTCCACACACTGCACATGGGTATGCACCGCTCTTTTCCACATTGCCTCGTCTCAATCTACAATGCATAACCTTGGTTTTGTTAATATTGACTCTTAAACCCTTGCTTGCCATGCCCTCTCTCCACTCTCTGAATTTGGCCTCAGCATCCTGCATACTGTCAGCTATTAGGACTAAATCGTCTGCATAAAACAGTTCCAACGGGAGTCCGCCTCTAAAAACTCTAGACAGCGCCTCCAAAACCATAATAAAGAGGAGGGGGCTTAACACTGAACCCTGATGGACTCCAACACGGACTGCGAACTCATCACTCAGTACACCCTTCACCCTCACCGAACTTCGCGAATCCTCATACATCTTCGCGAAGTTCGGTGAGAATAATATTAGAAATCTTCCGTATGAAGAAAGGTTGAAGAAATTAGGTTTACATTCGTTAGAGAGACGCAGAGTTAGAGGGGATATGATAGAGGTGTTCAAGTGGGTTAGTGGGATTAACAAAGGGGACATGACAAATGTACTAAAGCTCAGTGATAGCGAAAGAACTCGTACCAATGGTTTCAAATTAGATAAATTTTGTTTCAGAAAAGATATAGGCAAATATTGGTTTGGTAACAGAGTTGTAGATGGGTGGAATGGACTACCAAGTGCTATAGTGGGATCTAAAACGGTAGGGAGCTTTAAGATAAAATTGGATAAGCATATGGACGAGAAGGGTTGGGTGTGAAAGGGGATCAGCCAGGTTGGGCCAATCAGCGCTCTGAAATCCTGCGTTAATCTCAAACCGTTTTGGTAAGATGATCCTCGGGGTATTAGAGTGTTGAGCCTATAATTGAATTGGGGTTGTGTGGGACAGGGATCTGCCTTGCTTAGGCCAATCGGCTTTCTGCAGACTCCCATTTTCTTATGTTCTTAAATACTGTAGATTGGGGTATTGTTTCTATCATGCAATTTTTGTTTAGGCCTAGGTTCTAAATTTGTCCAGCCACCCAAGTACCCATTTCGCCCCAAATACATCCAATAAATACATATTATGAGGAAAAGACGTATAAATACTTATTATGAGAAGATTACTTACCACACAGATTTTATTATAAATCATAGTCATATTTAGCCTAGCCTAGGCTAACATCGTCTAGGCTAGGCATTTCAATCGCTTTCGTCCGACATGGACTGGTCTTTGCTCTTGTTTTGAGCATGAAATTCCTTCATTGCTACCACCAGGCCAACCATCCCTATCACTAGATGTACTAGAGGTTATAATAAACGCGAGAGAGAAGGGGTTCAGGCACAAAAAAGCTTGCAAATGGTTGTTTTGTCAACACAGATACTAGCTAAACTGCAAGCGTCTGCTTAGTGATGACGTCATACAAAGATGGCGACATCTTGTGCATTTGACGATCGGATCTCGGATTCACTCGGATGTCGTCTCTAAACGGCAAGCACCTGGCAGATTCTTTCGTTATGTTAAAACAAAATTATTGTTTTTGTTTGTTTTCTAGTTTTATGTTGAGTTTTTCCTTATTTTTGCTATTTTTTCGAGTTTCGGCTGGGATTTTGATGCGAGAATTGAGGCTTTTGGCGCGAGAATTGAAATTGGGAATATTATATATATCAAGCCCCCTCCTCTTTATTATGGTCCTGGAGTCACTGTCTAGAGTTTTTAGAGGCGGACTCCCGTGGGAACTGTTTTATGCAGACGATTTAGTCCTAATAGCTGACAATATGGAAGATGCTGAGGCCAAATTCAGAAGATGGAGAGAGGGCATGGCGAGCAAGGGTTTAAGAATCAATATTAACAAAACCAAGGTTATGCATTGTAGATTGAGACGAGGCAATGTGGAAAAGAGCGGTGAATACCCATGTGCAGTGTGTGGAAAGGGTGTGGGTGCTAACTCGATTCGATGTAGCATCTATCGATGTTGGGTACGTGCCGATCTCAAATCCAAGAACTTGACTAGTGAAGCAGCCCTTAACAGGGTTGCCTGGAACGCCGCCAATAGGACAAGAGACTGAAACTGCACGTAGTGTGGAACACTCAGTCTTAACATTTTATGTATGTATGTATGTACACCATGGGAGTAAGCGCTGTAGTAGAATAAAAGGACCCCTGCCGATGGATGTCAGAAATAGAGAAATTTAAGTGCATAGTGTGCAAAGGCGAGTTTGTGTTAAGTGATGATCCTGTGGCTGTGAACTTTGGAAATGAGTCATTAGAGCTGGTGGACAAGTTTTGTTACCTAGGAGATACCATCTCTGCCGGTGGTGGGGCCGAGGCTGCCACTGTCGCTAGAATTAGATGTGGCTGGGGGAAGTTCAGAGAACTGCTGCCAATTCTGACCATGAAAAGAATGCCTCTCCCCCTGAAGGGAAAGGTGTATGCCCCATGTGTTAGAAGTGCAATGATGTATGCCTCAGAAACATGGGCCGTTAAAGTAGAGGATGTCAACAGAATGGAACGTAATGAGATGAGAATGGTGAGATGGATGTGTGGGACCAGGCTGCAGGATAGAATAACAAATGATGAGTTGAGGAGACGTTTAGGTATAAAGAGTATTAGAGAGGTGATGCGTACAAGTAGACTGGGATGGTATGGACATGTGGAGAGAATGGATGAACATAATTGGGTGAAAAAATGCAGGTCTGTGATTGTGGAGGGAGCTGCACCAAGGGGTGGACCGAGAAAGACCTGGGATCGGACTATACGTGCCGATCTCACAAGTGAAGCAGCCCTTAACAGGGTTGCCTGGAACGCCGCCATTAGAACAAGAGACTGACTCGGTCTTAAAATGTTATGTATATATATATATACTGTATATATACAGTATATATACCGAGTATATATATATATATATATATATTATATATAAATATAAATATCTAGGAGGAACAATAGGCAGGAGTGGAGGTATGGTAATGGAGGTAAAAAAGAGAGTGTGAAGGAAGGAAGGTTTTCGGTGCAATGGGAAGTATGTGGAAGACAAGAAATCTCTGAATGAAATTAAAAAGTGCAATGTATCAAGGAATTGTTGTGCCAACAGTGATGTATGGGGCGGAGACATGGGCTCAGAAGGAAAAGGAGAGAAGAAAGCTGGATGTGATGGAGATCAGATGAGCTGCTTGAGAAGTATGTGTGGAGTTACTTGTAGAAACAGATTGAGTAATGAAGAGATACGTAGGAGAGTGGGGCAGCAGGAACATTTGTCCGCCAGAGTGGACAGAAGGGTGCTGAGCTGGTATGGTTATGTTGAACGAATGGGAGATGAAAGGCTTACAAAGAGAATATGTGAGTCAGATACAAGGGGAGATAGAAGGGCAGGAAGACCCCCCATTGAGATGGAGAGACTGTGTAAGACAAGCTTTGGATGATAGAGGAATGACTATAGATCAGGCAAAGGAAGTGATAATAAACAGGAATGAATGGAGAATGCTTGTGAATAGATGAGTGAACACGTGGTCATTTGGGGGAAGGGGTCGGGCACAAGTTGGACTAGTTAATAGTCCATCAGGCGCCTGGCCCGGGGAGACGATTAATATGAAGGGTGCGCCTGGAAGTGTGGTGGGCGGGCTTGTGGCTTCGGCTCCGCTGCATGTCTGCCTGCCGAGATCGGAGCCTCTCCGAGTGGTCGGGGGCCGGGGGAGTGCTGGAGGGACCTTGGCGACCCTGGTCTCTGGGTCTTCTTCTGGGTGACATAGATGTGTGTGAATTTGTGTTTTGTCTGTGTGTGTTCGTTGTTTTATGTTGTGTTTTGTGGTTTTCCTGTTCTTGCTCTGTCTTGAGTCCCCCCCCCCCAAAAAAAAAAACACACAAAAAAAAAAGGGAAAAAAGAAAAGAAAACAAAAATAGGAAAAGTGGGGATTGGGCCTGAGTAAATAAATATATATATATATATATATTATAATGTAAAACTTGCAAAATAAACAAACCAAAACTTATACGAACACAGTAAAACGACAAAACAACTAATCAAAATCGCTATGTGGAAACAACGCCTTAAGTAAAATAATAGCAGTAGATTATATTCTCTAATTGAAATACCAGTTAACCTCTTAACCCGGGAGCTGCTGGGAGACTCATAAGAGTTCCCCCGGCGCACTGCGGGGAGACTCTTATGAGTGAGTGAAAAAAAAAATCAACTTTTGACATCGATTTATTAATTTTTTTTTTTTGGCCCCTGGGCCATGCAAAATCTCAGTCCTCTACCTCCCCTCCTTCCCCACTTTCCTCCTCTCCTTCAGTTATCACCTATTTTCCCTGTTATTCCCTTATTCTGAGGTATATTTTCGTGCTAACATTAGCGAGTTACAAGCAGGGTGTTGTCATCAATGATGGCAAGCGAGTGCAAGAGAGAGAGAGAGAGTATCGATCGACTGTGTCTCAGTGGCCTTGGGGGAAATTGGCGGGAAAGCAGATTGCCTCACCCATACATTATACAACTCGCAGGCTATATCTCCGATTTTGACCATCCAAACGCTGTTTTCACTCGTTTTATTGTTGTTTCAGGTTAATACCTTTATAATCAACCCATAATAGGCGCATATGGATAAGTATTAATGCTATTAATGGCACAATGAATATTTTAGTGACGGAAACACCTCAAATACGTCAGCACAGGGGGACGTTTCCAATTACCCCCATGCGCACTTCAGAGGTTAAGTGCACATGGGGGGTATGAGACACCACACTCCTGTGCTGACGTATTTGAGCTGTTTCCATCACTAAAATATTTATTTTACCATAAATAGCATTAATACTTATCCATATGCGCCTATTATAGGTAGATTATAAAGGTATTAACCTGTTAAAACAATAAAACAAGTGGAAACAGCGTTTGGATAGTCAAAATCGGCGATACAGGCCGGGAGTTACACAATGTATGGCTGAGGCAACCTCCCAGCCCACCACTTTCCTCCACCTCTGGAGAGAGACTGTCGATCGATACTCTCTCTCTCTCTCTCTCTCTCTCTCTTGCACTCGCTTGCTAACAGTGATGACAACGCCCTGCTACCAACTCGCTAATGTTAGCACGAAAATAGACCACAGGAAAAGGGAATAACAGGGAAAATAGGTGATAACTGAAGGAGGGGAGGAAACTGGGGAAGGAGGGGAGGTGGAGGAGTGATATTTGGCATGGCCCAGGTGCAATTTTTTTTTTTTTTTTTTCAGTGTTTTAAATTGATTTTTTTCCCCCCCTGACTCTTAAGAGTCTTCCCGCAGTCCGCCGGGGGAACTCTTAAGAGTCTTCCCGCAGTTCCCGGGTTAACTGCATATTGGCCGAGTCATGTGAAATTTTGTCTACTTCATTATTGATACAATCAGGTTTTATTACATTTACGAAGGCTCTTTAGGATTCCAAGGATATTAATTCTTTAACTTTGGTCTTCCACTGGGAGAGGGAGCTTTTGCACTAGTTGTAGAGAAAAAAACAAAAGCAAAACAAGCTTCCCATGTAACTCCTACTTGCCATAAGAGGTGACAAATAGGAGGATTCCCTGCCTATTGTGGTGACGAGGAGTGATATCCTGTGGTACGGAAGACAAAACCATTGGATGAAAACTCCAGAAGAGGACCTGCTCCCGACAATCTCCCCATCATTCCCGAAGCTCCAGGTGCATAATGCAGTCTAAATGTGTTTGGTGGCCTAGTGGTTATAGTCCTCTGTACTGTACTTTTTCCTGTCGCAGGCTGGCCTAGTGTAGTCTGGTAGGGGTTCAAATCTGCTCTGGAGAAAGCTAAGTTTGTGAAGGTGGATGCATAAATGTTAATGCCTAGCCCGCAAATGTTCTTTTATTTCAAAGTTTCATCTGATTAATGCGTTATTTCCACATAGCGATTTTGATAAGTTCTTTTGCCTTTATATTGTGTCGTCCCTGTTTTGGTTTGTTTATTTTGCAAGTTTTACATTATAATACAAAATATATAGAACATAAACCATACCACTGTCACTGCTACTGTCTTCCATTTCACCTCTGCACCTTGTCTCTGTCCAAAACCCTAAGGCAGATCTCAGTAACCTTCATCACTTTCATATTTTTACCAGTCCCAGACAAGCTCTGGAGTTTTGGTTTTATCTTGCTTACAGGAAACTTGGCAACTAGATGCCTTAGTGTCCACCCGTTGGGGTTTTGGAATTTGCAGAGTTCTCATTAGAAGTTCCTTGGGACTACAGTATAAAGAAAGTCTGTGGATATCTTATCGAAGCTAAAATAAAGTAATACAGTAATAATGCTGTAATCTGACTGAAAAAATAAAAAAATAATTGCTGACGAGATAAAGTTCCATATTTCAACTACCACCCCAACTCAAGCCATGGTGGTTCTCCTGCCGGGCGTGGGCTGGGCGAAGCTGCCCTCTCGAGACTTGGTGAACGTAGCGTACAGCCTCTCATACTTCAGCCGGTCCTCTGCCGACACTGAGGGCCGCACTTCCCTTAAAGCTGCATCAATGTGACGTTGGTAGATCTTCAAGTCGGGTTCTTCTTGAGTCAAGGGAGGCTGGGGGATCTTTTCCATGGTTTGCTGCTCAGTTTTAAAGTCTGATTCAGGTGTTAAAGTATTCTGAGAGGGCTTTTCCATGCTTCGCTGATCAATCCTAAAGATTGATTTTAATGTGGAAATATTCTGAGGGCTTGGTTCTTTTTCCTTGTGTTGGATTACATCAGGTAGGAAGTCTAAAGTATTAGTGCACTTCTGTGAGTTCTCTTCTTCATATAACTGCTTGTCCGATAAACTAAGTGTTGCAGTTTCTTGAGGACTGGTATACTTAGGATCAAGTGCATAATTATCTCTTGTTTCATCAGAGATTATTGCTGGATGGATGTTGGCCTGCTGGTCATCAGAACTCTCCACAAACGGATCCGTTCTCTTGGAATTTTTGTAACGCACTATATCCCTCTCCTTCTCGATAACCACTTGTTCCACGGCCGTTCGGATGACTTTTGGCTTGGCTCCCGTTCTCGTAATATCTTCAAGGCTTTTCTTATTTTCAAAACTGTCACTAACAGGCAAAGTATTCTCATCCGTTCTATTTTCATTCTTAGTTTGGGTTTTTTCGGTTTCCCATGAATCTTTTAGGCTAGACAAATTGAGCAAAGTGTGAGACTCTTTACTTTCCTGTAATTCTGCCTCTCTCTTTCCGATATCCTCATGAGTATCATCACTGCTTAGTTGCTCTTCGTTTTGCCAGCCATGTTTTGTGGACTTGTGAGTATTTCTGTTTTCAGCATAAATATCTTTCTGAAGACGTTTGTTCTTGGCATTGGATTTCCTTTGATGGCCTTTACTCGGATTTATTGACTTTTGCTTCTTAGTATCACCACTTTTCCTAGTTTCATTTCCTTTGTCCTGAATTGTCTTAAGTTCCTGAGCTTGCTCTATATCTGGGTTTGATGGTGTGCTTTCCTGACTCTTATTTTTGTTGCCTTTATTTTGATCTGTCGTAAATTCTTGGTCCTGTACTTTCTTTATATCCGAGTCCAGTAGTATATCCGACCCTAGTGAAATTTTTGAGTACGGTGATATTTTCAATTCTGGTGATATATCTGAACCTGGTGATACTTCAAAATCTGGTTGGCTTTCTGAATCAGGTGCCAATTGCGAATCAGGTGGTAATTCCGAGTCAGGGAACATTTCCGAGTCTGGCATAATGACCCCTCGATATAGGTCTTCCCCTAGAGCCTCCTGGGCCACAATGACCTGAGCGGTGGCCAGGAGACTCTGTAGGTCCGCCCCGGAGAAGTGTTGAGTTCGACCGGCCACCACATCCCAGTCGATCTCCTCCCCCAGTGACACCCCACTGCTCAGCACGCGCAGGATCTCCGCCCGGTCACTCTCACTCGGCAGCGGGCACAACACGCATTTGTCCAGCCGCCCTGGAGAGAGAATGGAGGATGTACTGTAGTGTGAGAAAATTAATAAAAATACACTACTACAATACTCGGATTTAATACTACCGGTACTGTATTACTAACTGGCAATTCACAGCAAAATACAAATAATTTCTCTAGTCATAAACATATACCGGTAAAATAAACAAAATAACCAATGGAAAGTACAGGAATTACTGCACAAAATATTCTTGTAGAGTAAATATATAAAAGATCAAGTAAAACTCCAAACTGAATTCATGGTATTCAGTTTATGTACTCAATCCAGTTTGAACTATCTCCCCAGTCTTGAGGTCAAAGTCTGAAAATTTGGGTACTGTAATTCACACTTTGGAAATTTTAAACTATGAGAAAGTGAAAAAGGGTCTCCCCCAATTATTATTATTTTTTTTTTTACCAACTTGCCAATTAATTTTAACTAGTGAAATCAATGAAAGTAATGAATACATGTGGTACTCCAAGGACTCGAACCTAGGATACTCACACCAAAATTCCACAAACTAAGCACTAGGCTATCAAGACAGTTAGGTAAGAGCGGAGTATAATGTGTATTTCAGTTCTAAACAACCTGTCTCTCCTACTGACCTGGTCGCAGAAGAGCCGGGTCAATGAGGTCAGGTCGAGAGGTGGCAGCCAAGACAGAGACCCCAATCACTTCCTCGGCTCCGTCCAGTTGTGTGAGGAGCTGGTTGACCACTCTGTCCGTCACACCGGTACTGTCACGACCCCGCACACCACCCACGGACTCAAACTCATCGAAGAACAGCACACACGGACGGGCCTGGCTGGCTCTGAAATTACATGATGTTTTTTAATACTAAATGCTGCTTCATGCCTAGGCGAGGTGACACGCAGAAAATTTTGAAAAAAAAAATGGAAAAATTAAGAACAAAACAAAAAAGGACAACATAAATGCAAATGACAAAAAGTCAACTGGGTCTATCGAGGTTATTCAGAATTACATAACATTAGCAGAGAAAATTGCAGATGACATAGAGACAATAGGGTTTAGAGAAGTCATCCAATATAACACATCATAACAAAATACAAATGAAGAAAAGCCAATGGGAGGCATCAAGGTCACCTCAAATCCTTATAATATACTGCCACCAGTATATACTTACTTGATCTTATAACGTAAAACTTGCAATATAAACAAACCAAACCTTAGACGAACACAGTAAAAAGACAAAACAACTAATCAAAATCGCCATGTGGAAACAACGTTTAAGTAAAAACAATAATTTATAAATAAAAGAACACAATAATAGATAATCAGTCAAAGCTAGAATACCTTACCTGAATTTAGAGCTAACCCAGAGCCTTACCTATCATGAGCCACAGGTATTGTACCCTATCTGATTTCAAAACATGCAAGGTATGAAATAGAATGCACAGACAATTCTCCCTACCAATAAATGCCTACAGTGGCCGATAGAGGCACTGAACGCAAGGTTTACCGCGGTGCATTGTGGGAAATGGGCGACATCGCGGAGCTATCCACCCTCCCTCTACTTCAACAATTCTATAATATATCTGTTGTTACTTCATATTTTGCAATTATTTCTCTATATTATATGTATTCATTGTCGATAGTATCAATTGCTTACTTTTGCGATTTCCTTAGTTTATTTGTGCTATAAATGTAGGTTATTTGTAGGGTAGTTATTGATAGGGGTCACTTGAGGCATGCTATGCTTACAGGTACCTACCCGATAGCACTATCGTTAGTGAGTGCTGTACTGTATTTTATATATTATTTTGTAATAGTATAGATATCTTATCAATATTTGTATTTTTTACTATTGTTAATGTCTTGTCATGTTGCAAATTTGATTTTAAATAATATTTTGACATTTAACATGTAGTTTCTTTATTCATGCAGAGTTTAGTAAAATTTGCCAGAACGTCCCGGACTTCCCAAACTTGACTACTTCCTTTAACGTGACGATAGTGCGTTGTTATATGTGCGATTGATTTGCTTGGGAAACAGATTAACTTGCTCATGTAGTGATGTACACCCTATGTGGTGGATTGTGTTCTTTTATTTAATAATTTTCATTTTAGTAAGCGTTGTTTCCACATAGCGATTTTGATAATTTAATTTGACTTTATATTGTCCTTGTCCCAATTTTGGTTTGTTTAGTTTGCAAGTTTTACATTTTAATATGCAGTTAGTCGAAATTTCTGTAGCTGATACATACTTTTGATTTATATATTTTAAAATCACCCATATTCATAAATAACGTACAGTATATTTACAATAATAAGTCAGCAGGTATTTTCCCGCCAATTTTGTTACGATAATTAATCAGCGTATAATTATGTTTGTAGTCATTATCAGCTGCATAATGCATATGGACTTTCCCTTTATTACTATACTATACAGTATAAGCACTTAGTGTAGTCGTATACAGTACTGTATAATAAAAACGTGTAGAATCACACAAAAATTTAGATAAACTGTGCATATCCTAGGTGCTGAGTATAGTGATGTCTACGATCGTAGCTCTGGCGCTAGTTCAGAAGCGTCCACCAGAGGTCTCAAGGAATTGTTGGTAGGGAGAATTAATAACTCATTCAACATACACCTCAGACACCTGGGACCAAAAGGAATACAAGCACTCACTAACATATCAAACTACAGCTATTCACACAACACAATACCAGACATTTGGAAGCATGGTATCCTCATCACATTCCCCAAACCCAACAAAGACCCCACGCTACCCTCCTCGCACCGCCCCATCACACTCCTTTGCTCCCCCTCCAAAGTCATGGAATGCCTAGTATTACAACTAATTACACCTGACCTACCCCTAGCTCCAACACAACATGGCTTTAGGCCACTGCACTCCACAAACACTCTTCTCACAGACCTTACACAAAGAGCTTTCGACGGCATCAACTCGGCTAGATCACCACACAGATCACTATTAGCCACACTCGACATTAGTAAAGCCTTCGATGCCATCCCCCGCCACAACCTAACAAACAAAATCTACAACACAAACATGCACAACAACACAAAAAGGTGGCTGGCCAACTTCCTAGCAGGCAGATGTGCACACGTATCTTTTGCCGGTCAGTCATCTAAAATCAGAAACTTTCCAAACGGAGTCCCACAAGGATCCGTCCTATCGCCCGCACTCTTCAATCTGTACATGCACGATATAACTACACCCAATATGCCCCAAATAAACTTAGCCTCCTATGCAGATGACATAACACTCACATGCACACACCATGACCCAAAAAGAGCAACAGATCTCCTTCAACCGTATCTCAACACACTACATGGCTGGTGCACTACAAACAGACTTAATCTAGCCCCAGCCAAATCCACCGCAACCCTGCTCACAAGTTGGACAGGAGAACACGAATACATCCCTCAACTCACCATAAACAACACACCCCTAACACATACACACACACCCAAAATCCTAGGAGTAACATATGATACTCATATGACATTCAAACAGCACACCACAAACATTAAAAAGAAACTGACACCCAGACTTAACGCCCTCAGGTCACTTGCTCACACACAATTTGGACACAACAAAGAAACTACCACCACAGTATATAAACAATACATAAGATCAGTGATGGAATACGCAAGCCCAGCCTGGGCTTCTAACCTAGCTGAAACACATCATAAGACCTTACAGACTATTCAAAACAAAGCCCTGAAGATCATTACAGGCTGCACAGCTACTGCACCCACAGATCACCTACATCAAGAAACCAAAATCCTCAAAGTCAAAGACCATCTGGACATGAGAGGCACTCAATTCCTGGCAGCAGCCTCCACGAACCAAGACCACCCACTAAACTACATGGCAACACACCCACAGACACCAAGAAATATCAAAACAACACCCAGCACACGGTATCACACACAATTATTGTCCTCTCTCCCTCCCTGCCCACCCCGAACCAACTTCCAGAAGCACATCCATATTCATATCTCTCACCGATCCATCCACTCACTCACAGACAACACGCAGCTGCATGCACGACCTCCCGAAATCCATCCTTCCGAATCCTCCCTTCCTCGCGAGGACAGAGTCCACCTGGCCAGGCTGAGATGCGGACACCATCCAGCTCTCCTGAGCTATCAGAAGAGACTGGATGACTCTGTTGTCGACGCCTGCCCGGGATGTAACACAGCACCCCATACCATTAAACACATCATAGAAGACTGCATTTCACACAACCACTTACGCCAACAACACAATCTACACTCAATGAGAGCTCTGTGGGAAAGCCCGATCATGGCCATGGCCTTCCTCAGGGACTCGGGGCTGTTCGGCCAGGCAGCTTAGGGAACAACAACAACAACAACTCATTAAAGGAAAGAATAACAATTGGTTTACTATGATGAAAAAGGCACAAAATAGAATCCCCTAAGTGGTATAAAGGCCTATATTCCAGTAAACATGGCTCGGCCTTTATATCTATCATGGAAGGTCTTCATGTGGCAGAGTAGATGCTTTGAAGGACAGAGCCAGCACCAAGAACTTACAATAAGAAATACCAAGTAATATATACAGCTCATCAAAAACAAGAACAAAAACAATACAGTAGGTAAGGCCTGGCTTGCTCTGATAGTGGGGAGAATAGCCAAGAACATTTACACATTTGGTTTGTTTATTTTGCAAGTTTTACATTATAATTATATAGGTTTGCAAATGTAAAGGGAGATGCATGAAGGGGTAGACTTAGAAAGATGTAAGATGAGGTACTTCAATCTTCTCTAAAACTTAAAAAGTTGAAAAGTGAGGCAGCCCAAAACAGGGCTGCCTGGAATGAAGCCATTAGAATGTGAGAATGAAACCGCATTTCTTATAAATGGATTAGATACTCAGTCTTTAAAGTGTATGTATGAATAGTGAAAACAAACAAGTTATTCTGTGATAATGGTGATAAATCATATTCTTTACAATAAGTGTGCAACAACATAATACCAGGCTCGAGACATTTATAAGTAGGAAATAATTTGACGTTGAGTAGCAATCTAAAAAGTATACTGTAATGTAGAGGAGTAGCCTTACCTCTGAAAGGCATCCCTCACTGCTGCCTCACTGGCTCCTATATATTTAGACAGCAGCTCTGGGCCCTGAGGAATAACACAAACATTAACCAAGTACAAATATTCATATCATATCATCACTACCATCTCTTTAACATTTTGTTTGCCCTTGGGAAATATTCACTAAGAATGGCTATGGCAGAGTAACTTGTGTCTTGTTTTTATTCCACAATATCGGTATCGGTTGAAAGGCACTATATTCGGTATCATTACATCTGACGGTAAATTGAATCCTTTAACAACTGATTTCTCAATAACTAACGGAAAAATAAGAAATACATGTCTCTGCTTCATACTAGTGCCAAGTTTTCATAATTAACAACAGATTTTGCTACAAAACTGCATAATAGTAGAGTAATCAAGCTGAAGACAGAGCAATTTACCGTCAGCTGGAGAAAAAAAAAAATAGTATAGTGTGCCTTGATCATATGATGGTTTTTCTCCATGCCTCATAGTCCGTTGCAGTGTCTATCAAGTTACCTAATCCTGAAATCTTTGCTCAGGTTCCCGATCCAGGTCTCCCTTCGTTTAGCAACTCCTGTCCTTCCCTCCATTAACATACTTTTGTAAATGCTTAACCTAACTGTCTTTATCTATTTTCACATGACCAAACAACTGCAGTATGCCAAAAAGCTATGCATCACCTCACCGATACATTCTACACATATCATAAGACCTTACAGACTATTCAAAACAAAGCCCTGAAGATCATTACAGGCTGCACAGCTACTGCACCCACAGATCACCTACATCAAGAAACCAAAATCCTCAAAGTCAAAGACCATCTGGACATAGAGGCACTCAATTCCTAGCAGCCTCCACAAACCAAGACCACCCACTAAACTACATGGCAACACACCCACAGACACCAAGAAATATCAAAACAACACCCAGCACACGGTATCACACACAATTATTGTCCTCTCTCCCTCCCTGCTCACCCCGAACCAACTTCCAGAAGCACATCCATACTCATATCTCTCACCGATCCATCCACTCACTCACAGACAACACGCAGCTGCATGCACGACCGCCTGAAATCCATCCTTCCGAATCCTCCCTTCCTCGCGAGGACAGAGTCCACCTGGCCAGGCTGAGATGCGGACACCATCCAGCTCTCCTGAGCTATCAGAAGAGACTGGATGACTCCGTTGTCGACGCCTGCCCGGGATGTAACACAGCACCTCATACCATTAAACACATCATAGAAGACTGCATTTCACACAACCACTTACGCCAACGGGCGGGTGCCCGACCCCGAAAGGGGTTGAAATAGGGGAGCTAACCCCCCGCCAAAGGCGGCTTTCTAGGGCCTTTCCTAGCTGATGCTGAGAGGATTGGGTTCTAGTCATGTGGTGATGGGCTGGTCTATCAGAGTGAGAACTGAGCGATCTCTGCCATACCCATAGCTTACTCTGATTGTTCCTTTAACTTATATATTTTCTAGATCTCAAGTGGATTTCCGTGGATCTTTTCCGTGGATTGACCTCCCAATCTACCAAGATTGGAAGCCAAAGCGTCACATTTTTCCCTTGCCCCTCAACTTTCTCTTCATAATTGCTGAGGGGCACAGGGCCCTGGGTGGGGCTTTGGTTTCCCGGGCGTTTCCGCACCCTCCTCAGCTCCCCGCCATGGAGTGGCTTCGGTCACCCAGGCTTTATTGTGGTCGGCAGGAAGGGTTCTGTGGGGGCGCTCGGTTATGGCCTTGGAATTGCTCGGGGCCTTGGGGCTGTTCGGCCAGGCAGCTTGGGGAACAACAACAACACAATCTACACTCAATGAGAGCTCTGTGGGAAAGCCCGATCGTGGCCATGGCCTTCCTCAGGGACTCGGGGCTGTTCGGCCAGGCAGCTTAGGGAACAACAACACATATCCCTCACCTCACTTAACAAAATCCCCATAACACACACACACACAATCCTTGGTGCAACATACAATACATCAATGTCATTTAAACAACATATTACAAGCATCAAAATCAAATTGACACCAAGAATAAATGCCCTGAAGTCACTTGCCCATACAACATTTGGATATAACAAAGAAACTACCATCACAGTATGCAAATAATATACTGTATACGCTCAGTGATGGAATATGGTAGACCTGCTTTTTTTTTTTTTTTTTTTTTTAAGAGACAATGAACGGAGGAAGGAAAAACACAGATAAAACAAAAAGGTCCATGTGCCTAAAGGCATCCTCCATTCATAAAATGTTTGTAACAACTGGATTTAAACATTTGTAGATTGTAAGTTTGTGGAAAGCAATTCGAGGGAAGTGAATTCCAAAGAGTAGTAGCTCTGGGGATAAATAAATTCTGATAAGCAGAAGTTCTGCATTGTGGAGGAGAAAGTGTAAATTCATGGGCGCTCTCAGCTGCCCTAGTTCTACGGGGAAAGATGTGGAGAGGCGGCACAATTGAAGCAAGTTCCTCGGAACAATTGCTGTGAAAATATCTGTAGAATAATGCAAGGGATGCAACGTTTCTTCGTATGGATAATGTAGGAAGGTCCTGTGTGATTGCAGGGTTATTGATTAATCTAATAGCTTTATTTTGAATTTTGTCCAACTGCCTCAATGCAACCACTCCACTTCCACCCCACAGAGGTGAACAGTAATCCATCTGAGAACGCACATGACTTTTATATATCACGGCCAACTGCTCGTCAGTGAAGAATTCTCGAACTCTGTACAGGAGTCCCAGTTTTTTAGAGGCATTCTTAGCAATGCTTCTAACATAATGTGTCCAGCTCAAGTTAGTAGTTAATGTTACACCGAGAATGTCAATACTAGGGGAAGTGGGAATATTTACATCATTAACAAATATATGGGTTGCTAACCTCACTGAAACATATCATAACACCCTACAGACTATACAGAACAAAGCCCTCAAAATATTCACTGGCTGCATAAAGTCCACCTACACCAGGAAACCAGTTTTCAAAATCAAGGATCACCTTGATATGAGAGCCACACAAATTCTCGCCGCAGCCTCCACAAACCAACACCACCCACTACACTACATAGCAGAACACCCACACACACCAAGAAACATCAAAACAATGCCAAGCACTCGTTATCATACACAAATACTGTCATCACTTCCCCCTCGTCCACCCCAAACCAGCCTCCAGAAGCATATCCATACTCAAATCACCCACCAATCCACCCAGTCACTCAAAGACAACACTCCGCTACATGCACAACCCCCTGAAGTCCATTCCTCAGAACCTTTCTTTCCCGTGAGGACAGACTCCACCTGGCTAGGCTGCGATGTGGGCGCCATCCAGCCCTTCTGAGTTATCTGAAGAGGCTGGATGACTCCGTTCAGCCTCTTCCTGTCCAGGCTGTAACAAAACACTGCATACTATCAAACACATTATAGAAGACCGCATAGCATACAACCACTTACACGAACACAATATACATTCCTTGAAAGCTTTGTGGGAAAACCCAGTGTCGGCCATGACCTTTCTAAGGAGCTCGGGGCTATTCGGCCAGGCAGTCTAGGGAACGGGAGGAACTCTGTATCCGACAGGGGGAACTCGGTATCCGTCCGATGCACCATTCTAGTTGTTCTGGTGACCCATGTTGCTGCAGTGGGTGTCTATCTTTCTGTCTGCCTGAGGCTGTCTCTCTCACTCTCTATTCTTTTATTTCCTTACAAGTTCTTTCTATTTACAATCTTTTCTCTCTGTCATTCTTTCTACACTTCTTCCCTCTCCCCCCCCACCCCCTCCATCTATCTCTCATTAAATATCTTTCACTTCTCTACTTTTTACAACCAACCTTGACTGTAATAAAGTTGAGTTTACAAGAGGCGGTCACAGCATTTGCCAGAAGTGTTTTGCCGGAGCCAGGGGGACCATAGAGCAGCACACCAGCCCTCAATCTGGTCTTGACTCGCCCCAGTAACCCAGGATAGCGGACGGGCCATGCCAGGGTCTCCTCTAGGGTGCGTTGGGCCTCCTCCAATCCCCCCACCTCGAAGGTCGCCATCTGCGTCTTTTCCGATAGACTCACGCCTGAAACATGGATGGTAAGATACTATACAGTATTGTAACAAAATACAATATAATTTACTTGCTTTAGCTATCTTAAATTTTCATGAACGATAATACTGAAAATGCATAGGCCTAAGGGTACCTAAGACCACTGATATATAGTATAGGCTACATAATTTACACTGAACATTTAATCATAGCCTATATAGAACATTATGGCAAGTCATTTAATATATTCATGTGGCTAATTAAACTGCAGTACTGTATATACAGTATACTAAGGAAGATATACAAAATATATAAAAAACATAAACAGATTTACTGGTACTGTACCAACCTCTCAATGCCAGTGGAGTGTAGCCCTCCAGTGCTGCCTCTACATCCTGTGTCAGAATGCTCATATCGTCACTCTTGGAGCTTGACTCATGCTTCCCGTCATGCTCGCTTCCAGGCGACAGAATCGTAGACAGTATTCTTGAGGGTTTATCACCAATCTTTGTATCAGCTTGTTGCCATCGATGTCTGGCCTCGAGGAAAGTTCTGAGTGCCAGGTGACTCAAGTCAGGGAAGACGAAGTTCTCCATGCGTCGCGATACAGCCCTGCCATCAATTTGAATCTGCGGTGACAAAAGCTTATCCTTTTCCTCTTGTACGCAGGTGTTTGGCGACTGACAGTGAGTTAATGATTGTCGGTTACAATAGTCTTTCAAATGAGCCTTCAGTATGGTCTTCAGAGCAGTGAGCCGGCCTTCTGAATCTAGAGGAGGGATAGGAAAAGTGGTAGGGAAATAATGCCGCCCTTGTGGATTGACCAGGAGGGGATGGACACTGGTTCTGGCTAGGCACGTCCCAACCACTATGATAGGTTGACCATAATTCAAAACATTTGGGTGCAGAGGGGAGCTGTAGTCTTCCAAAACTTCCGATAGCTGATCAAGCAACCCTTGGAGGATGGTGACCAGCTGTAGTGTATGTTCGTGTGTAGGGCTGGATTCCTGCTCCTCGGCAGCCATCAAGAAGTCAAGATCTTCCAGCATTATCACTGACGGACGGCGGAAAATGGCTTCCCGGAACACCATCTGCAGCCGCTTCTCTACGAGCTCTGCCTTCTTGCCCTTCAGCTGCTTGAACGGAACAATCTCACAGTGGAAGTGGTGAGGCGAAGTGGAGAGGCATTCAACCAATGACTCTACCAAACTAGTCTTCCCTGAACCTCTGCTGCCGTGGACTATGGCATTGAAACCTCCGCTGAGGCTGCCTAGACTAAGCAGGATGTGATTTTTCAATTTTGTAAATACACTTTCATCCCCAAGGTAAGAACATTTTGGTTGGTATAATGAGTTGAGTTCATCGATTGTGCCCTGAATGTGAGGCAGATCAGATGGGCTACTCTTCAGCAATGTAACATCCAAGAGAACTACGGACGTGCTTGTTAGGAGCAGTGGAGTGTCACCTTCATACCTCAGGAGCACATCAAAACTGCCATCGCCTCTCCTCAGCTCCATTAATGTATTGGGATTCACTATCACTGTAAACTCATTGGCAAGCTTCTGCAGTCTCCCCTTCACCTCCTCACACAGAGTCTTGGCTTTACTCTCCTCAAGGGTTACTAAGGGTAAGGCCTCAATAATCACTGGCATGGACTTGGTGGTTATGTTACTCAGCTCTAACTCTATGACGGTAAATGTGTTCAGTTTCATTAGCCTTCGGAGGGAGTTTGGCACTAGGCAGTTGTTTCCTTGTAGGACACACTGCATTTTTCTAACTACACTTTCGCTTATACTCCACTTAGAGGCAAAGTTTTCCCATACTATAACTGTGCATGTTATACTAAGACTGGATTTACTACTGGTTACTGATTTGCTTTCTTCACTGGTTTTACTTTCCTCACTTGACTGATTTGAGGTCTCTGCATTTTCTCTCGGTGAATGAATTTTTTTCATACTAGCAAGAAACAGTGAGTCGTCTTTGTATGCTGTATGGACCACACTCCTCTGACTGACGATGACTAGAGTGGGATGACTGTACAACATATCAAAACCCGACCAACTGGACATCTCATTATCCAGAGAGGGCACTGGCACCACTCTCAAGCTCAACTGTACATCTTTTCTCCGAGGGAAATTACACTTGGTCTTATGTTCTCTATATCTGTTGAAAATGTAGCTAAAAACAGAAGTGTAAAATGAGTCCATATTCTTTTCCATATCAGTATCTTTAGCTGGTAAGGACTTTCCTACTAGACTACTGGGAGGACATGGCTGAGAGGAGTCAAGGGAGGTGTTATCCTGAGCATCTGGAGTGAAGGTGACACTGGCTGACGTGTGCCCCTCCTCACTATCAGCGGGTGGCAGGACTTCCACGCAGGTCATGGGCTGCAGAACACCATGGGGCAGGTTTGGGGTGAGAGACAGAACACTTAAATTGACACATGCTCCTCCGGCCAGCCACAGAGGGATGCCTTGACCTGGAGCAATGATTCTCACCTGCGATAGGAAGGCCGACTGCGCTGCCTCGGCATTCAGTGCCAAGTCCTGCCACCCAGACTCACCCTCTACCATCACAGTTAAATCAGTAACAGGTGGAGGGGTATGGATGTAAGTAAGAACTCCCGTCTCACCCTCAGCGACACCACACCCTGTCAGCATCACCCGACTTATATATACTTCATCTTCATCATCAGTATGAGTTTGGCCAGCCCAGGATAGAGCCAGGGGGGCATGTATTTCAGGCAACTCCAAGAGGAAGGTGGGTGTGTGGGCAGGGGGGACCAGAGCAGCCCAAGAGCGGGGGAGGGAGAGGAAGCAGTGGCGGGCGGGGCTCCCACGAACCACCACCGCTCGACTCAACCCACCCTCACGCATGGTTCCTTTGATCCTTTTGACCGTACCAAATATATCTATAAGTACAGTACGGTGGTTGGACAAAAGTATGCTACAATTTTCATATATGGTACAGAATTATAAATACTGTTGTTTTTGTTTTTTGTATCATAAAGATTTTCACCACACTTCATGCTATATAATTTGTTCACTGCTTTATCGCAATTAGCTTATTTCCAGATATTATCATTTACGGACACAATATCTGTATCTGTGCACCCACTCAATATTTCAACTTCATTTATGTCATTGGTTCATATTTCAGATACAGAACAAGTGCATATCAATACTGTTAACTGCTATACAGTATGATGTTTACTATGTTGATAACACTGAATTCTTTATACAATTAATATAGCTAGACTTGATTACATTTAGCAAAATTGATCAAACCCCGCCATATGTATTGTATTTTTTAAATAAGTTTCAATATTTACTTGTAAGTTCATATCAGGTCATATATTGAGGAGCCTGCTGATAGTTAAACAGTTGATACAAATCAATACAATACAGTACTCATTAACAAATCAAAAGTTCAACTAGATTCCACAGTAGATATAACTGTTTAACAAAACATACAGGCATTTCATTGAAGTTAAAATCTTACCTTACAGTACTCTACATACTGTACTTTTAAATCGTCAAATACCAAAGTACAGTATACTTTCACAATAAATATTATAGTTTACGTTCAAAACTTATAGTAAACATTTAGAAAATCAAAGCTCCAACTAGAACCAGTTCTCAGATGCAGTTTTTGACACCGTGCACTCCCTTGTTTGACAGGGCTAGGGGTTTGCAGTACACATTCTTTACATATCATCAAGTTCACAGTAACTATCCAGCATACTGAACACGTCTACAGATCATATTTTTATCTAGCTTCCACTCTAGCCACTACCGCATACCAGTCACTGGGTGCACTGAAAGGAGAGAGAGAGAAGGGTGCGTTAGAGGAGCAAAATAAAGTAACGGAAGCAAAACAATACATGGTGGTGATGAAATGCAAAATAAGAAAACAAGCTTGAAAGAGAAGGACAGTGTGAGAGACAGTGCATGAGTCCAGAATTAACTAACCATAAAAGACTTAAGAAATAAACTAAAAATAAAATATAAAAATGGAGGTAGATACATTACATTACATGGTTCAGGTAGATACATAGAGGTAAATACAGTATAAGAAAAATATCTAAAGAAGTTAAGATGAACTGTATACCTTTATCTTCTATTTTCATACTGGTTTGTGTGGCATCAAACATATTCACAAATAATATACGACACAGACACAATAAATATAACATAAAATATAACTGCCTAGGGAAGTGCCGATGGAAAGGCATTAATACTTCCCGACTTTCAACTGAACTGAACTACTGTATACGACATGTTGTTTTGCATTGTTTGATAGAAAAAGGAAGATTGTACTTCCAACATCCAGTTACCTTTATGCAGTATAGGTACTGCTCAGTGAATCAGTGCAACTCTCTATAAGTAAAAGCCACAAAGAGTTTGTATTATGGTAGGCCTACCGCTACCGTTCCCCTGGTAATTGGTTTGGCAATACTGGGGTGATAATCATAATCACCGGGCTGGTCAAGACTGCCAGCCTTATGGAGTCCAGTGTAAGTTGTTGTTCCCCAGGCTGTCTGACTGAACAGCCCCAAGGTCCCGAGCAAGGCCAAGACCATAACCGAGCGCCCCCACAGAACCCTCCCTGCTTTACGACTAAGAATGCCCAGGTGACCGAAGCCGCTCCCAGGCGAGGAGCTGAGGAGGGTGCAGAAACGCCAGGGACACCAAAAGCCCAGTTTAAATAATAGCATTCTACAGTGGTGCACCAACTTTCGCTACATCTCGATTCGCGGATCGCACTTTCGCGGCAGTGTCTAAATATCCCGCCGATTTGAGTTTGGCGGTAAAAACGCGCATTTTAGCGCCCGAGCTTCGAAATTGAAGGCCTATTCAGCCACAAGCAAGAGGATTCGGTAGAGGAAAAATAAATGTTTGTGTCGAAACATGACCCAATACCAGTATATAGTCACCCAATGACTATAACTAATCAATACACATACTTACAAATACTCAATAAAATTATTTGTACTTACAAATAGGCCTACTCATGTTGAACATACCTAGCCTAGATACCCAATGACCCAGAAATGCTAAACCAACTAAAACTGGAATTGGTACACTTACTTACAGATATTCAATACTTTAATGAGTCTATAATGCTGATTAGCAAAGCATTATAATAGGTTACAATGCTTAGACATAAGGTTATAAGGTTAACCTGTGCCATGGGCTGATGGGCTGGTCAATGAGAACTGAGCGATCTCTGCATACCCATAGCTTACTCTGACTGTTCCTTTTACTTATATATTTTCTAGATCTCAAGTGACGGCGTCTCTTGCGTGGATTGACCTCCTAATCTACCAAGATTGGAAGCCAAAGCGTCAAATCTTTCCTTTGCCCCTCAACTTTCTCTTCATAATTGCTGAGGGGCACAGGGCCCTGGGTGGGGCTTTGGTTTCCCGGGCGTTTCCGCACCCTCCTCAGCTCCCCGCCGTGGAGTGGCTTCGGTCACCCAGGCTTTATTGTGGTCGGCGGGGAGGGTTCTGTGGGGGCGCTCGGTTGTGGCCTTGGGGCTGTTCGGCCAGGCAGCTTGGGGAAAAACAACAACAACAACCTGTGCCACCACCATAGGCGCCATTTGCAAATGCACTGTTTTGGACTTTTGGGTTCAAGCGGCGCCATGATGCCATCTAGTGGCCTTAAGTGAAACTGATATCTTGGTCCAAATTGTAGGCGCATTTTTGCTCGAGTTTTTGCTCGAGCCAAAATGCGCCTCATAGTATCATATACGGTTGGAGCATCAGTATCGTACCGTAACGCTAAGTTCGCTAACTGAACTCTACCAAAACATTGCATAGGCCTATGGCAGTGGTTCAGAAGAAGTATAAGAACTGTAATTAATTATTATGCCTTGCTAATCAGCACTATAGACTCATTAAAATATTGAGTACCTGTAAGTAAGTGTACCAATTCCAGTTTTCATTGGTGTATAGCAATTCTTTGTCATTGGTTGCCTAGGTTTGTTCAACTTGGGAGTGAGTTTTCGTACATGCCCGGTCCCTATTAAATTAATTCCTATTACCTCAATGCCCCAACTTTCGCTAATCGCACTTTCGCGCCACTTTCGGCGGTCCCTATTGGCCGCGAAAGTTGGTGCACCACTGTACCATCAACCATACCAACTCCAGGCTTTTAGCATGCTGATGCTGTCCTTCAGGGTAGAACTCTATCTCCTGAACTGCCACTGGGTGAGCCATGTTATCATGGATGTGTAGTGATCCCTCGAGTAACACTAAATGTGGATCTTTGTAGTAGAGGCCTTTAAACCTAACGTAAGTGGCAACAGACCTGCTGGGCTCTCATGTTAGGGTGTGCCAGGAGGTCCAGGAAGAGCAGTGTAGCCTCGGCCAGCTGTGTCAAGTTGGCCACATCCATCACAAACATGATCCGGCGTGTTCCTCGGTAGTAGCTCGGCCAGATAGGTGCCATAGAGCCTCCTGAGGAGTATTTAAATGATCATTATCATATTTTTAATGGGCAAGGGAAATGCTTGCTTACGTTACTCTAGTTCATGTTTTGGTGGCATTCCAAGTGTCATGGTATAATACTGTGTCCATATTGATCCCACAGTATTTCCCTGAGGTCGTTGCACATACAGTACTGTAATCATATTCAGTGTCTTTTATCTAGCCCTACTTGCCACTCCCTAAAGTACCAAACACACAAGATCTTCTCACCCAGTTGTTGTCATTCATCTTAAGGGGCCCCACCTAATTTTTTTTTCTATCTCTCTCTCCCGTTCTCTCTGGGTTGTACCCATTCAGCCTACTGTTTTAGAGCGTTTATCCCCATCCATATGTCGATCTTTTCCTGGCGAGCGGTAGCGAGCCATGGCATATTCAAAGCACCTTCATCTTCTTCTCACGCATCTTGGCGCTGATACACTAAATGTCTTGGTCTGAACCCTGTGCTCATAAGTTTATCCCTTAAGGAAGTAATGCACAATCACCTCACCATCCACATGACAAATAAACACCAAAAATATAGATATACTGTACAGTAGATGGGTGGAAAGAAGGGACTGTATATGACAAGATTGACCAGAAGAGAAATAATGTAAACAAAATTTAATTGTAGGCCTATCTGTATTAAATGAGTGCAACATTTATTTATTTAAGAGAAATCCCTATCATAATTCAAAGCTACATCCAAATATCAGTCCTGTACAAATGTCAATGCACATACAGTACTTAAACATCAATTATTACCGTAGAAATTAATATTCTATCATCATAAAACAATTATAGTTATCAACAGTAACTTAATAATTACTGGATGACTTGTACGGTATGCCAAGTTGTTGTTGTTGTTGTTCCCCAGTCTGTCTGGCCGAACAGCCCCAAGGTCTCGAGCAAGGCCAAGGCCATAAACGAACGCCCCCACAAAACCCTCCCTGCTTACCACTAAAGCCCGGGTGACCGAAGCCACTCCAAGGCAGGGAGCTAAGGAGGGTGCGGAAACGCCCGGGAAACCAAAGCCCCACCCAAGGCCCTGTGCCCCTCAGCAATTATGAAGGGAAAGTTGAGGGGCAAGGGAAAAATGTGACGCTTTGGCTCCCAATCTGCCAACTTCTAGGTTGGCAGTAGGGAGGTCAATCCACGGAAAAGATGCCGTCACTTGAGATCTAGAAGATATATAAGTAAAAGGAACAGTCAGAGTAAGCTATGGGTATGGCAGAGATCACTCCGCTCTCACTCTGATAGACCAACCCATCACCACATAACTAGAACCCAATCCTCTCAGCAACAGCTAGGAAAGGCCCTAGAAAGCCGCCTTTGGCGGGGGGATAGCTCCCCTATTTCAACTCCTTTCGGGGTTGGGCACCCGCCCAAGTAATATAATAATAAGTGTAAGTGAATAATGCATTTATCTTTCCATAAACATTTACACTGCTGATCTGCACAAACTAAAAACATTCAGACATAAGTAACACAAGCAATATCCTGTCATGTTCCCACTAAAGAGATAACGAAACCCAGAGGCACAGTACCTATAATACAGTATAAATATCAAAATGAAGAAGCTAAACTGAAAACTACGCACATTGAAATTCACCCACATTCTCCCTTCAAATGACAGGCACTCAAGCTAAACCAAGTGTAGTGTGGAGTGCAGTCTATCTAATCTTCCTGTAAGATAAGACAAAAATACTTCTTTTAATAACTCAGTTTCTTACATAATTTATGCAAAGTTGAATATACAGTAGCCTACTGTATTGTTCTAAATTATATAAGAATCTATCTATCTATCTATTTACTCAGGCCCATTCTCCATTTTTTTTCTTCTGGGGGTGGCCGACTCGAGACATGAAAAAAATACTTTAAGAAGGCAATTCAATGTTGAGTAAAATTATATGTCATGTATCACTAAAACTTATGGCCAATTCCAATGTATAATTTAGCTACCTATCTTTTTCAATATGAAGAGACATTAGTTATAGGTAATTCTTCACCTAACACACCATCACCCTCTCTCAACATTCTCAAACTATTACAGTCTACCTCTGCACAACATTTCCTCTATAGGCCTACTGTATTATCTAAACCTAGCCTGCCTTTGAATTCTAAGCTGGACTCTCTCTCATTCAATGTCAAACCACAGAACAATCTCACATTCTATTTTCAGTGGGCATAGGACAGGTCATCTTTGTCTGGATGCCAACACTTCACTACCAAACAGCACAGCAATTCTCACAAAATTTCCCTTCAATATTATGAGATAGACCTCTGGAAATCCGTAGGAGCAGCAGTTCTTTAAATTTCTCCATCCAGTCCTAACTATAGCCAAAATAACTGTTTCTGGTCCTCCAGCTATGATTATCACATTAATTCATTCATCATGATGACATGCAGGGTATTTTAGTTTTATTTGGCTGTGAATTTTGGAAATGAGTCTTTGGAGCTGGTGAACAAGTTTTGTTACCTAGGAGATACCATCTCTGCCGGTGGTGGGGCCGAGGCTGCCACTGTTGCTAGAATTAGGTGTGGCTGGGGGAAGTTCAGAGAATTGATGCCAATCCTGACCATGAAAAGAATGCCTCTCCCCCTGAAGGGAAAGGTGTATGCCTCATGTGTTAGAAGTGCAATGACGTATGCCTCAGAAACATGGGCCGTTAAAGTAGAGGATGTCAACAGAATGGAGCGTAATGAGATGAGAATGGTGAGATGGATGTGTGGGGCCAGGCTACAGGATAGAATAACAAATGTTGAGCTGAGGAGACGTTTAGGTATAAAGAGTATTAGCGAGGTGATGCATACAAGTAGACTGGGATGGTATGGACATGTGGAGAGAATGGATGGACAAAATTGGGTGAAAAAATGCAGGTCTGTGATTGTGGAGGGAGCTGCACCAAGGGGTGGACCGAGGAAGACCTGGGATCGGACTATACGTGCCGATCTCAAATCCAAGAACTTGACAAGTGAAGCAGCCCTTAGGACAAGAGACTGAAACTGCACTGATGTGTAGAACACTCAGTCTTAAAATTTTATGTATGTATGTATGTATGTATGTATCACTAGACTATTTTCGTTAGTTTATAATCTACCTTTAGGACTCACAGATAACTACTATAACAATTAACCATATCAATATCATCGTTTATTATTCAGTGGCATAAAACTGTCTAATTTTAGTTAATTAAAAGGTAAAAAAGGTGTCATTGTAATGAAGGGAAAACTAGAGTAGCTATATCCCCAAGTTACAGGTAGCATAATTTATCCCCACAATCTAAGGCTAGTTGGCTACACTGTCCAGGTTTATCCAACCCAACCTGTCCGTTGGTACCTGGATGAGAGGTATACTGATCAAAGGAAGGCTCCTGTATTTTCCCATAGCCTACCTCTACTGATACTGCACCCCATATGCACACTACTTTACAGGGGGTATCTTACGGGAGCTTTTATCACCAATTTCCGATGGGCAAATTTTTGGGGATTAATTGTACAGTATTGGAAATTAGCCTGAAGATTGCTTAATTCAGGTGACAGAATTATTTTAAATGTTTACATCATAAGCTGCCAGACCAGTGTTGATAGTAAAAGTTAAGAGACAAAGTTCTTGTGTGATACCAGCTTGTTTACAGCAACCAAATGACCAAGGTCCCAGATGTGGAACGGCTAGACGGGGGGGATCATCTGGGGGCAATGTTGAGGCACAGATTCAGCTGCGTCAGATGGTAATATTGACGAACCCAGGCCCAGGTGGGGACAGATATGGGAAGGGGAATGATGGCAAAATTCCCATGCCAGTCAGAATTATAGTACAGTCCATCCTCCTACAACGCGATCCTCCTTCAACACGAGGGGGGCATCCCGAATTACCTAAACCTCTTATAACCCGAGACGAAAACATATAACGCGAAATGGCCTTGCCGAGTGCTTCAAATCCGGTGTCTCCTCTTACTGCGCGACCCCCCCCCCCACCTACAGCGCGACGGAAAGAGAGCTTCGGAGCTGGCCCAGCTGGGTTGATGGCAAGCTGAAACATCTCACTCAACTTACTGTTTCTTCATTCTAATTTAATTCGGTATATTTGTTTATCCAAACATGATCTTATAATTTACTTGCCTATTATTAGGAAGTAGAGTAATAAGAGCCCACAGTAACAAATATCCAATTGTTGATAATAAATTAATGTCGGACAGTACATTTGGTTAGATTTTGTCCACGAAACAACAACAAACCCCAGCTGTGACTATGCTTGGCGGTGAATGTTATTCCGATGAAATGGAAGTTGTATAGCCTAGCCTATATATTTATTAAGCTAAAAAAATACGGAAAAGTGGCAAAATTGGGGGGCCCAGTCCCATATAGAATTATCTCCATTTAAAGTATTATTCCTACAACGTGAAATACCTACAACACGAGGCCCAGTGCCGCCCCTAAACTTGCGTTATAGGAGGATGGACTGTACTCCACTCTGTGATCCCCTTTAACTAGTTAATTCATCAACCACAAACATTAACAGAACTACTAACTCGTCTGACCAAACTCCCAATCAATTTACATAACCAAGTACGCATCTCCCTGACTTGCACAGGTTGGATGGTGCAGTCATTTGGGGTTGGGGGTATGGTGGCAATGTTCCTTCGACAGCCAATAATATAAACACTTCTGAAAGTAACTCAAGCACCAATCAAAGCAATCAACAAAACAAATAACGCAAACATTAATCAAAGCAATCAACAGAATTGATATTTGAACTAACCGAGCTCCCTGACATGTACAGGCTGGATGGTGGGGTCATCTACGGGTGGGGGTATGGTGGTAATATTAAGGCCCACGGTGGGGACAGTAGTAAGGGACAGGTCAGGCTTGGTTAGGTTGGCCAGGCGACGCAGCAACAAGGTCTTACCGGAGCCCTCTGGTCCCACACACAACGTCATATCTTGGAATGCTGAGGAGAGATTTTTTTTGTTAGAGTAGGCCTACATGTGGTTTGGGATAGATGAGAGAGAAGCAAAGATATGAGAGATGAGAAGAAAGATAGATTAGATGCATGAGAGGAAATACAAGATGAGAGGGATGAGTGAGAAGAGAAATAAGAGAGATGGGTGGAAAGCAAAATGAAGGAAATACGAGAATCAAATTGAGTGTACAGTACATGGGAATCAAGATGACAAAGATGAGTAACAATAAAGCCCTCTAGTCCCACACACATTACATCTTAAAAGCGCTGGAGAGAGGAGTGATGTTGAGAGACGGTGTGGGTTTGATTAGATGCATAGGGAGAAGTAGAGAAGAGAGAGGGATGTATGGGAAGCAAGGTTTGAGGTACGAGTAGTGAAGGAGAGTTTAGAGGGATGAGTGGGAAGCAAAATAAGGAGGACGCAAGATGAAAGAGGAGCTGGATGAATACTAGACGGGCAGGGTAGGTGGACAACACGATAAAAAGGAAGTGAGGGAAGGATGTAGTTTCCGGGTGTACGGTTGTCATGTTGTGCGCTCGCAGTTACGTTCCCGTCTTTAGGTTAGGTTGTTTGGTTAGGATAATGTATTTTTGTATCCAAAGGCAGTCAAAATAGACAAGAACATGATGGCAAAGGTCCGACGCCACTATGCGTAGTGTAAACAAGGCTGGCAGTACGCCCGCACTTAACATTCTTGCCGGAAGTGATAAGGGAAATGTGAGGCTGGATGAGGGGGACTAAACATTACAACAACAAGATCTTACCAGAGCCATTCGGTCCCACACTCAACAAATATTGGAGAAAGGACATGGGCTAGATTAGATGAGTAGGGACAGGGATGAGTGGGAGACAATACATGAGTGATCAGTGATGAGTTGGCAGAAATATGAGAGTAATGAGGGTCAATATACAGGAGGCGCTACAATATAGGTAGCAAAATTATAATGGTAGTTTTGGGTTCCTATCATCATATGCTTCATTTCTATATACTTTTTATCCCCGGAAAAAAACAAAAAAAAATCTTGGGTTTTTTATTTTTATTTTTTTTATTAACCTAACCTAACCTAACCTAAATGTATTTGGGGGCTATTAGGTTAGGTTAGGCTTTTTGGTTAGGTTAATGACCAAAACAAAAAATCCCAAAATTTTTTTTTCTTCTCCCCGGGGATAAAAAGTATATAGAAATGAAGCATATGATGAAAGGAACCCAAAACTACCATTACAATTTTGCTACCTATATTGTAGCCGCCTCCTGTATATTGACCGTAATGAGAGAAAAGCCATTGAAGAGTTGGATTAGATGCATAGGGAAGGGGATAAATGGGAAGTAATACAAGTAGAAAGAGTTGGAAGCAAGATGAGTGGTGAGGGAAATAAAAGCTGGGTGAAACTGAGAGGGGGTTAGTGTGGATTAGATCAGACTGTGACGGGTTCCCAATAGTATCTATCTATCTATCTATCTATTGCCTGACGCCATGATCCCACGGACGAACCGCCCCCAAGCACCTCTGTCCCCAGTCAGTCGACGCCCCTCCTCCCAACCAGCACCGCCTTCATTCCTATACTTCCTCACTCCATCCTTCCACCTCGCTCTCGTACACCCTCTTAGTCATTCTCTCGCTTTCCATACATTCCATATGGCCGAACCATCTCAAGTTGTTCCTTTTCACACTTTCCAGCACATCTACCTCCACACCACCTCCGGTATGTATTGTAATGATCATGAGTCCATAAAAGAGTACAGATAACCCACAAAACAGTGGCAGAGTGCCACAAATAAAAGTAGTTGTGAGGAGCTGCAAGGGGATTTAGATAAAATATACGAATGGAGCACCAAGTGGAAAATGAAATTTAATATAAGTAAATGCCATGTGTTAAATATGGGAAGAAGTGTGAATAGACCAAATTGGGAGTACAGGATGGGAGATAATATAATTAGCAAGGCCGAAAAAGAAAAGGATTTAGGGTTGATTATACAAGATAACTTGTCGCCAGAGAAACATATTAATAAGCTCTTTAGCGGAATGTATGCAATGGCCGGGAATATGAAAGTTGCTCTGAACTACTTGGATGAGACCATGGTAGCGAAAATTATAAAAAGTATGATTAGACCAAGATTGGAGTATGCAGCAGTGGTGTGGTCCCCGCATCTAAAGAAGCATATTCACAAGTTAGAAAGAATCCAGAGGAGTTACTAGATTGGTTCCAAGTCTCAGAGAACTGCCATATGAAGGGAGGCTAGACAAATTAAATCTACCGAGTCTAAAAGAGAGGAGAGAGAGGGGAGACATGATAATGATGTACAAATGCACCCAAGGGCTGGAGAGGCTGGATAGGGAGGATATATTAATTATGGATACAGGAATAACTAGAGGCCACAGCTACAAAGTAAAAAGACCTACCTGCAAGAACGATATCAGGAAGTTTAGCTTCCCCTATAGATGTATTGACAAATGGAATAGGCTGGAGGAGGAGGTGGTAGGGGCAAGGAACATCCATATTTTCAAGAAAAAATTGGATGAAAGTAGACTGAGAGACGGGACAACACGAGCTTAGCTCAACTCCTGTAAACTACAATTAGGTAAATACAGTATTATTACCCGGGCAACGCCGGGTACCCCTGCTAGTGTATAGCCTATATATATATATATATATATACCGGTATATATATATATATATATATATATATATATATATATATATATAATATATATATATATATATATATATATATATATACAGGGTGATTCAGTAACCCTTTTCATAAATTTGATGGCAAATTCGGGAGACAAAAATAAGACTAATTTAGTTGGTTTCCTAATTTACAAAGGTACATTACTATTTGTACTATCATCATCATCATTATTATACGTACATTATTCATAGTAGTAGTAGCAGTAGCAGTAGCAATAGTAGTAGTTGTTGTTGTTGTTGTTGTAAGGGGAGAAGCCCCTTACAACAACAACAACTACTACGGCCCCCCCGATAGTGGGGAGGGCTATGAAGATCAGGGAAATTGCGGGGTAAAAGCCATAAATAAAGGGGTAATATTGGAAGAACTCTGAAAATACAATATTGAAAAGTAACAAAACCTGAAAATAGAAAAACCTGAGCCAAGTTTTGACCAAACTTGGCTCGGGTTTTTCAATTTTTCAGAGTCCGAAATAACAGTAGGCCTAACCTCATTTCGAAAGTTGGCTCGTTTTTCTTTGGCAAAAGTTGGCTCGGATTTAAGGGATTTAGCGGGTTAGGTTAGGTTAGGCTAGGCTAATGTTAACCCCATAATACTAGGTTAGGTTAATGACAAAACTTGGCTCGGATTTCATGGATTTAGCAGGGGTGTGGGGGCGGCATCCCCCACCCATTATACTAGGCTAGGTTAGGTTAGGCTAATGTTAACCACATTCTTACTGGCTTTACCCACGTTGAAAAACAAAAAAACCCGAGCCAACTTTCGAAACGAGGTTAGGCCTATTGTGATTTTGGACTCTGAAAAATTGAAAAACCCGAGCCAAGTTTGGTCAAAACTTGGCTCGGGTTTTTCCATTTTCAGGTTTTGTTACTTTTCAATATTGTATTTTCAGAGCTCTTCCAATGTTACCCCTTTATTTACGGCTTTTACCCCGCAATTTCCCTGATCTTCATAGCCCTCCCCACTATCGGGGGGCGTGTCTTTAGATTGATGGATAATGGGTAAATGCTTAATTCCCATTCAATTTCATCACTAGATTTCACTAAAACACCAAAAAGAAAATCAAAATAGGGGTCTAGGCCTACCAAAACAAATACCTGAAAAACACGTTGTTGCGTCTCCTGTATATTAACCTTAGTCTATGCAACTCTAGATATCACAGCATTGATAGTCCTTCAATTATAATATGATTTGTCCAATAATATTGATATAAACACGTACAATGACCCTACACTCTTCAGCAACGACCTTCACACAAGTAGTGTACTTCTCGTTCCCATGGCAACACAGCCTGAACACGGCTGAGAATCCGAGTAGCGTTCGCATAAACTTTTTAGAAGTCCGTCGACATTTGATTTTATTATATTTTGTTATTTAAATTGATTGGCTATTTGACCCTAAATATATTAGTATTGGATTATTGTATACTATCAGTGATACAAAGGTTTGTGGATAACATACCTAATTGTTGTTGAAGTAGCCTCAAGATGCCCTTTATGGGAATCCGGCAGCGTCCAACTCAGGTAGTCCCAGGAGCTGCACCTCCCCAGGGAGAGGTAGGGTATGGCGAGATTCGTTTGAGCGGGGCACCACCGTTGCAGGAGTAGGCCCTATCTCATTGGCGCACAAGTCCCCCATTAAGTCGCCTTGTACGACATGCAGCAGGATACATGAGCCATATAATTATTTTCTTCCACTAAAAATGGACCCCCTTACCCCCAGAGGAACAGTGGATAGGCCTACCTAAGCCACACATAAGCCGCATTTTCCTTTACCATCACTATCTCCGATAGACTGGAAATGGTGTCGTATTTCACACCCAAATGCCCAGCAGACTTTCGGAGCTTGATAACAGTTTTAAGACTTTGTGTATATATCCATATACAAATAATCGATTTGGATGTGATAATTATAAATGTACAAGGCTGCATTTTGTGTTACCACCACTGATAACCCATTGGGCTTTTGGCAGAAAATGCCAAAAATTGTCAGTGATATCCGAAACATATGTTTACATACAGGGTTCTCATCGTCCAGCATATTACTGCTTCATATTCATCAGCCAACTTAAAATAGCCCTATATAATATTTAATTATCACTAGAACAATATACACTATACCATGTAGGAAGTCTTCTGGAGAAATAGGGCAAATTTAGAAACAAAAATGCAAGATAAACTAAAGCACAAATGTATGCTAGAATAGCATTGACAAATCGCTAGATAGTCACCAGACACTAAACACTTGTATGTCACTAGAAAACATATGTTGAAGTATCTAGAATAATCTTTAACAATCGAAACATCTCTCCAATTCCTTAAAATAGGGAAACTAACTTGAATATCGCTAGAATTCATCACATCTTGATGTCGCTAGATGGAAGTGATTCGCTGGATTTAGCGTTAGCAGCTACATTGGCAACATCGTACCAAGAACCTTCATTCCGTTATAATGAACAAGGTCAGATTTCGAAACTAGTAAAATTATTTCAAAGTTCAGAGATCATCAGATTGGTTTGGAAGTCGAAGTACACAATTTCAGTTCCATTAGTTTAACAAACATTTACATAATAAATGATAATATGCTACTTAGAGGGTTTAACCCTCGAGCGGCGCTCGACTTAAGTCGTGCACCAATTTGCAGCAAGTTAGGAGCATTATTAACCTGACAAGCGCGATATAGACGTAGGTGCTAGGGTAGTTATTTGTGCATTTCTAGCCCTGGATTCTGACAGAATTTGTTATATTTACAATATAAACCATTATTTGTTTTCGGTATGCTTTTATTTTACATATATGATGTATATATGAACCTTCAAGAGTGCTAAAATAAGTGGGAAAAGCATTTGGGTGGTGAAAAACGAAGATATTGGCCACCCGGTCATAATCTCAGGCGAGAGAGAGAGACAGGCAGCCTTCCCCTCTCGCTGTCTGGGAGTCAACTGAGAAGAGCGGGGCGGTGTGTGCCGGTGTCTGGGTGTTGCATAACGATCTTTTATGCAACCCACTTGTGCTACATTATCGCGGGAGAGAAAAATAACCGATAAATGATGATAATAAGAGGAAAAATAGGTGATAATTGAGGAGGGGAGGGAGGGGGGAATAAGGTGGGGAAGGAGGGGAGGGGGGTGGGTGAGATTTACATGGATGAGTACTGGAGGGGAATTATCTCACCTAGAGACAAATTCCTTTGTTTTGATAGGCCCTTTTTTTTTATGGAAGGCTTTTTTTATGGTCCTGCTTCCGTGAGGCCTATCGCGTTCCCTATAGGAAGCCTTCCGTGAGGCCTATCGCGCTTGCCGGGTTAAGGCTTTTAACCCGTGGAGCCCCGGCTAGTTTTGTAATGTTTGCGCACCAGAACCCGGCCGGTTTTCAAAAAATGGTTTTATTCCAGAAACAATAGCGAATGGGTTAGGAATGAAGGAAAAACCACGAAAAACCGCTCAAAAAGCTTAAACAATGGTCCTACAAAGCCCCCGAAAACGGATTTTACAAGAGTAAAAAATTGAAGGCAATTATCCCCAAAAAACAGGTTATTGAGCGCTCGCACGTGGACTTTGAGAGTTTTCAATCATCGGCACGGTTGCGTGGGATACGTACACAGTTCCCATACAAATCTGAGCCCTCTTGAGTGGCTACACCTGAGGTTACGGTCGGCGCAATTAGGGTGACGCGCCAGGCGCGTCTCTGGGGCTGTGCGTTACATACATCGCCGACGCGTCAGGCGCGTCGCTGGGGCTGTACGGGTTAAGGGTTAAAATAGAGTGCAAATGGCCGGGAGCGCAGCGGGCCAGACAGCCGACTCCCAGGGCTTACCGCCGCCCATTAACTCATGTTCCCTGTATTCTCGAGCGGCCGGCAGTGTAGCCAGTAGTGAGCATAGCTGGGATAATATACCGATATATGCTAAACTTCCATGTTCGTGGCACCACTGCAAGAGAACCACAAGTGCTACATAGCTCGTTCTGGTCTCATTTTGAAGCTTTTAGTGCCTAGTATTTTGCTAAATAATGTTTGTTTCATGTAGATGCTTGATTTATCATGCAGGAGGGCCTGAATATGCCCAAATGAGCCCAAAACACCCCACTAGACAAGGGTTAATAAAGAAGCATTACTTTCCCGATATCGTATTAGCGTACGGAAGCTGTTGTTCTTTTTTCTTTTCTTTTAAGAACGTCAACAAACGCTTCGTATATTTGAGTAGTAGTATAATAGTATAGTAGGTCAGGGTCCACGGAAGCCACACACTGCTGATGCGCCAGCCCAAAGATAGTTTATAATTTGTGGTAAAAACAGGAAAGTATAGAGATCTATGGACTGGAAAGTGCATCATAAGCAGCTAAGTTAACAAACAAGGTACAAGTATAAGTGGTTGAGGAGGCCAGAAGGTGTGACATCGAGAACAAAATCATAAATATTCATATAAAACTCCTGCAAGATAGTCGGAAAGGGTAGCCTTGAAAGATAACAGGTTAGTCAGGGATACCAAATCTGTGGGCAAAGAGTTCCACAGAGACACATATCTAAGATTAAAAAAGCTTTTTCTTATTTCAAGCTGGCATCTCGAGTGAGCAATTTTATATGGGTGACCCCTGGTTGCAAAATATTGGGGACGATCAAAAACATCTTCAAGAGTAACTGAGCAGAGACCGTGAAATATTTGCCAGTACTTAATTATGTCATGCCTAAGAAGTCTACCCTTGATGGAAAATAGGTTTAATATCCTCAATCTTTCACCATAATCAAGATTCTCGAGACCCCCAATAGATTTAGTCCAGCGTCTCTGAACAGACTCCAGTAGTCTTAGGTCCCCCAAATACCCAAGGTTCCACAGAGAGGAAGAATATTCTAATATGGGAAATAAATAGTGGCATCATAAAGGAGGCATCCCGGTTGACAGTTGACCTTCGGATACTATGGGCGAGTCCTCCAGCCTTGTGGACAATATTAGAGATGTGTGTATGAAACTTGAGGGAGGAATCGATTAAAATTCCTAGATCGGATGCAGAGTCTCTAATAGGGATTAAGGAGTTGTCAAGATAGTATCTGCCAGAATGACCCAGGTAATCCCAATCAATTTCTTTCCTACAAAATCTTAGGTGGACACATTTATCTGGGTTCATCGTTAGGCCCCAGGAAGCACGTTTATATCAGACTGGCAAGCAAACATACAATTAAGAAAATTTAAGAGGTTATCATATTTGATTTTTACATACAGTTTCAGATCATCAGCATATATTTTGGTAGACGAGTTAATATTACGAGTAATATAATTGATAAATATGAGGAAAAGCAGGGGACCAAGGACAGAGCCTTGAGGGACTCCGCTAAGCACATCCCTGAAAGAACTAAAATTATTATTTACTTTGACATGCATAATACGGTTATGGAGAAAGTCCCTAATCCAGTCCAGTACCTTACCCCTAATTCCCAGGCTATAAAGTTTGGTGATCAGAATGTCATGAATAAACACGCCAAAGGCCTTGGAATAGTCAAACAGGATCAAGTCAACATTATAACCCTGGTCCATCCATTTGGTGATGTCCTTGTAAGTAAGAAGGAGTTGGTCCTCGGATGATCTGCCTGGTCTGAATCCAAATTGGTCCTTATAGAGAATATGGTTAGAGTCAAGATTTTCATAAATAAATTTAGTTATAATACGTTCCAAGGAATTTGAACAAATGGAAGTTAGAGAGATTGGTCTATATATTAGTGGATTGTAGCGAGAACCCTTTTTAAAAATGGGTATAACTGAGGAACTCTTCCAGGCAGAAGGGAGGTTTGGTGAACCTTTTGGGGTTCTTAGTTATACAGTATGTAGTCGATTTCAAATCAATAAGGGAGTTTGAAAGTAATCTTGATAAATCATGGGGAAGACAAGATTTGAAGTTTGATTATAAAACAAAAATACAGAATAGTAAAAATGTTGCGTCTGCTACCGCCGCCGCCAACACCGTGAACGACCGCAGCAGTGCAAGTACTGGTACTGAGCTGGATACACAGGCATAGTTTGCCTTTTTCCAGAGGATCTACTGTAAGAAACTGTAAGAATTAGAACATATTTATATTTTGCACACTCTTATAAGTATAAACACTTACTTGTTAAAGAGGAAATACACAAAAGCCCAATTTCGAATGATCGTGAATAACTTTACTTTGGCGTATGTTTGTGTTAATTTAAGACTACATTTAGATAGATATATTTTTTTAACACTCGCCAATGAAATATGATGACTTGCTTACAGATATATATATACGTAAAGCCCGAATCGGATTGACTTAAACCCAGTTGTTCACTTCCTCAAGCCTGTGGAGGAGCAGGGATGAGTTGGCTTGATATTGAGGCACATTTTCCTTTACCATCATTATCTCCGATAGACTGGAAATGGTGTCGTATTTCACACCCAAATGCCATAAAAGGGTGTCCAATATCAAGCCAACTCAACCCTGATCTTCCACAGGGTCGAAACTCAAGCCGATTCAGACTTTCGGAGCTTGATAACAGTTTTAAGACTTTTTGTATATATCCATATATAAATAATCAATTTGGATGTCATAATTATAAATGTACCTAGCTATAGCCTCAGAATGTCCAAAAGAAGCGTCATGATCCTATAGAAGGCCGATAACTTACCCGAGTTATTATATATAATACCCCACAGTAAGCGATTATATTATAGGAATAGTCATCACAATTTTTTACAAATTCAACTAGATCAAAATAATATCGAAATGATGGATCAAATATGAATGCTAGACTACTCGGCCCACGGCAAGACAGCTCGGCCCCGTGTTAATTACGAGAAAACTCTTAATTAACCTAACCTAACCTACACATTATGAATTGAGAGAACTAGCCTATGACATAATTATACAATAAACGAACATTTCGCCCACATTACACACACGCCATAAACGGGAGGCCATGTATGCAGCACCAAATCCTGCAAATCCTGTCCTCTGCGCATGCGTGAGAATCTAAGGCCCCTTGGCCCAATTTTTTTTCCCTTTATACTATATTATCTTAACCTAACCTAACCTAACAGTTGAGCCTAAATAACATAATAAAAATATTAGGGAAAAGGCCGCACATACGCAAAGCACCACGGCTGCGTGAGGGCCAGTAGGAACGTAGAGATATCGAGGGGGGGGGGGGGCATCTAGCCTTGTGACCTTGACCAAGAGTCAAGTTCAGAAAATCAGTGTTCGTCACGGTAATTAATCTGTCACTCCTCAGAATTATTGAAATGTCTATGTATGCGAATATTTCTTGCTCTACTATTAAACAAATAAATATATTTTATAATTTCACGTAATATGTAATGTCACAACACATCTTAAATTGTATATATTCAAATTTATTGCCGATATGTTCAGTTGTCGATTACTCCAGTCCCTGACATACCTCATGATATTTGGTATATTACGCTATTTCGCTTTTATTTTGTCTTTATTTGCTTTGTAGTAATCATTCTGCAATGCATATTTACTTTCATTCTTAAAAAATAGTCAGGAAAGGTTGTCCATATAATGTATATATTTAAAAGTCTGGATCGCCCCTTGTTCATTTTGTGCCACCCCACTATAATGAGAGTGGGTTATCAGACTTTGGGGTAACAGAAAATGCAGCATAGCTTTTAGTGTCCTTGGTGCATTGGCAAGAAGGTTAATCCAGTGGCGCAACGGCTTATCAAATTTATTCAAAGATTTGAAATATAGTTTCGGAGATGTGGAAGAGAATTGTTGCACAATACTTAATCGAGCGAAAGTAATTTGTCCAATAATGTCATATTGTGCAACTTTTGGATTCAAACTAACAAATATGTCTATGTAGTATTGTTGCCCATTTTTGAAAGAAACATTTACATTATGAAAATGTAATATTTTACAAGGTATAACTCCTTTCCAGCAAGAAATTGGAATTCCTGCTTTTTTGAAATCATATTTGTTTTTAACCTCTGAAGTGCGCATGGGGGGTATGAGACACCTTGTGCTGACGTATTTGAGCTGTTCCCATCACTAACATCATTATTTTACCATAAATAGCATTAATACTTATCCATATGCGCCTATTATAGGTTGATTATAAAGGTATTAACCTGTTACAACAATAAAACAAGTGGAAACACCGTTTGGATGGTCAAAATCGGTGATACAGGCCGGGAGTTACATAATGTATGGCTCAGGCAACCTCCCTTCCCACCACTTTTCTCCACGTCTGGAGAGAGACTGTCGATCGATACTCTCTCTCTCTCTCTCTCTTGCTAACAGTGATGACAATGCCCTGCTTGCAACTCGCTAATGTTAGCACGAAAATATACCACAGAATAAGGGAATAACAGGGAAAATAGGTGATAAATGAAGGAGGTGAGGAAAGTGGGGAAGGAGGGGAGGTGGAGGAGTGATATTTGGCATGGCCCAGGGACAAAAACAAATATTTTTTTTTTTATTTTTTTTCCCCCCCCCCCCCGACGCTTAAGAGTCTTCCCGCAGTCCGCCGGGGGAATTCTTAAGAGTCTTCCGGCAGTTCCCGGGTTAAGACCTATTTTCCGCACGGTTTTAAGTGAAAGACAATTATATGGGTAAAAAACTATCAATTATCCCTCTAACTTCCATATACTCTTCCTAATCTGAATAATATCGTCTAATAATAGCCAGAAGGCAAAAAAGAAATGCATAATCGTATCTTGAATGAGATAACTTGTCACCTAACTTCCTAAGTAAGATTATGAGGGAACATGGTGTGTGAGTGTGTGCAGTTACCTATTGAATCTGCATAATAAATAAATATGTTGGAAAAATAATAAAATCACTATCTGAAGCCAAGGGTGGGAGCAAGCTACCATATAAATTTGAACTGGGTCTAGGATAGAATTAAAACAAAATGTTTATAGAACGAATCAATAGCCTACAGTTTGCCTTAGTTGTTGTTGTTGTTTTTCTCCAAGCTGCCTGGCCGAACAGCCCCAAGGCCTGAGCAAGGCCAAGGCCACAACCGAGCGCCCCCACAGAACCCTCCCTGCCGACCACAATAAAGCCTGGGTGACCGAAGCCACTCCATGGCGGGGAGCTGAGGAGGGCGCGGAAACGCCCGGGAAACCAAAGCCCCACCCAGGGCCCTGTGCCCCTCAGCAATTATGAAGAGAAAGTTGAGGGGCAAAGGAAAGATGTGACGCTTTGGCTTCCAATCTTGGTAGATTAGGAGGTCAATCCACTTGAGATCTAGAAAATATATAAGTAAAAGGAACAGTCAGAGTAAGCTATGGGTATGGCAGAGATCGCTCAGTTCTCACTCTGATACACCAGCCCATCTCCACATGACTAGAACCCAATCCTCTCAGCATCAGCTAGGAAAGGCCCTAGAAAGCCGCCTTTGGCGGGGGGATAGCTCCCCTATTTCAGGGTTGGGCACCCGCCATAGTAGTTCTACAATACATCATCCCGGATATATGGTTGCAATTGAACTAAGTAAGTGTTGCTCGCAATATTGATAGCTAGAGTACCTTTTTTGTAATCAATAATGCAGTTATGTTTGCATAGGGTGTCGTTGCCTATTGCCATATCATACATGCCTGGACAACTTGGACCACCATTAAATTGGGTTACTTTACTTTTTATAGATTTTCCTTTTTCAAATTTGAAGCTGACTTCACTCGGGACCTTTATCTTAGCATCTGCTAATGTTTTACAACAAATAGGTAACATATAGTGTGCTGGACTCGCTCCCGAGTCGACAAGAACATTAAAGGACTGCTTTACTAAGCGGTGCTTCTCAGGTCCAATGAGTCTAGCTTTTAGTGTCATTGGAGTGTTGTAATGGTTACTCCAGTGGCGCAACGGCTTATCTAATTTCTTCAAAGATTGAAATATAGTTTCGGAGTAGTCGAAGAGAATTGTTGCACAATATTTAATCGAGCGAAAGTCCTTCATCCAATGATGTCGAGTTGTGAAACTTTTGTATTCAAAACAACAGATATGTCTATGTAGCATTTTTGTCCATTTTCGAAAGAAACATTTACATTATGAAAATGTAATATTTTACAGGGTATAACTCCTTTCCAGCAAGCAATTGTAGTTTCTGCTCTTTCGAAAGCATATTTGTTTTTAAGCCCTATTTTCCGTGCAGTTTTAAGTGAAAGAATATTCAGTGTCGTACCTGTCTTGGTGTAAAAATAAACGTAAACATTATTTATGATAACGGGCAATACATTAGTGGATAGGCCTCGATGATGTCGGGGGCAACACCCTTTACTTTTCAATATATTTAAAGTTGATAGTTTGGACAATTTCAGTAGTGGATCCTTTACTCTCTTAGGTTTTGGCTTAAGGCTGAAAAACATTGGTGTATTATGTTTTTCGCCCATAACACCAATATTCACACGACTGTTGTTGCCTCGCATTCTCTCCAATGCTGCAATTGCTCGTTTTTCTCCCTAATTATTATATTGTTTCCTTTCTAGTGTTTTCTATCATTTATTTTGGCTCTTTCTTCTGCCCGCTTTTTTGCCCTCGAATCCCGTCGTAGTATCTCTATTGTCCTATCCATTTCTTTAGTTATTTCGTTAAAATATCTTGCTTTACCAATATTCCCGATTACACTGTCAATAACTGAAAGTATTCTCATAATAAATATACTTAAAATGCAAACAAATTTATCGAGAAAACTTATTTTCTAAAGACGTAGCCTACTTCTCCTTTTATGCGTCCGCAAAGGATCAATGACAAAATCAGTTTGTTTGAGGATATGCCAAAATTTTATTTTTTTACTCACGCTGATATTAGTGGTGAGGGAAGAAATTGACTTTAAAAATAATATCAAGTTTACAATATCACTAAAATAGTAGTATGTGTGTGTTTGATAATTTGTAATGTCGATAAGATGGGGTTTGAACTTGCGCCCGAGTTATGTTAGTTAGTCCTATAAGACATACTTTTCTATGATACCCAACCATAGAGTACGATAAAGAATAATGGGCAAACTGTGATGATATTTTTGATAGTAAATTAAATAGGCCAAAGTATTTACTTAATCAGTAAATAACAAAAATGGTTTAAATAATTCATAAATAAATATAAGGCATTTCAGGACTTATGGGGCGTGGTGATTATTAAATTGCCGCCAGAAAACGAAATATTTGTTGTCCAGATTCGTGTGATTTACCAATTTGGCTGGTTTACCTTGAATTAACCTTGAAGCCATTCTGCTGAACAACAACACGACCAGTACAATATAAAACCAATTATATAAAGTCAGGTTGGTGTCCTTTCCACACTTCCACTCAGTCAACCATGTCAATATTGTGTAATGTACCGCGCAAACACACTATCAGGCAGGAGAGAGATGGCTTGAATCAGGTTGTTGTAAGTTAGTTTGTTCGTTCGTAACTGTTTTGAGAGTAATGGTGGCTGACATGACAAATTTAACCCATTAATTCCAGGTGACGTTATCGTTGGCTACTGTTAGACGATTTTTAGGAAGTAGAATGATAAGTTTGGCAAGGTATCCATTAACTACCACTACTTATTTTTAAGCTGCATAAAATAAGTATACAGTAGACCCCCGCCCTTTCGGACTAATCGGGGGAGACCCCTGTCCGAAAGTGTCAAAAGTCCGAAAGGGCCGAGTCCGAACTTCACACTTCAGCCATTCGGACTTGTCCGAATGGCTGAAATAATGTCCGAAGTTTATAAGTCCGAATACAGATTCACATAACCAGACAAGTCCGAAACTCGGCTCTTTGGTCCGAATGCGATTTAATTTTTCTCAGCCTTTCGGACAAATCTGAATGGCTGAACCATGAGTCCAAAGTTAAATGTAGTCCGAAACGGACAGAGGTATTTTCTCAGCCTTTCGGACAAACCCGAAAGGCTGAACCATGAGTCCGAATTGAAATGCTCGTCCGAAAGGTCGGGGGTTTACTGTATTCAAAATATAATGGCGTGCAGTGGGGGATTGAAAGAGAAGAAAAGCATTCCCAATTTTAATAAGTCAGTCTGTTTAGCCATTGGTGAAGTTATTAACATTTATTCACTTAACTCACATGTGATCGTGATATAAACAAAATTATGCAGTAATCCAAGCTAACATGGGAAAAAAATATATTCATTGAGACAAGTTTCGTGGAGTCAAGTTTAAGACCTGTATTAGTTACTATGTAAATGTAGGCCTTATGTGGTGGTATGTACTTTGTACTTAAATAAAGTTTGTTCTCTGCAATGGATGCCCTTTCTCCCTAAAAATTCATGATAAGGTTATTGCCTTATATTTACACGCCATTGCCTCATTTAGTAGTAGTCTTATTCTGATGAGCCATGAATCGAATCCCGGTTTATTATAGATAGATATTGTTACGACTGACAGTAGAGGCTTCTAGTCCTTTGACTAATACAGACAATTTAATACTCAGCACCTCCGTAGCCTTAACTCAGAACAGAGCTCATTCGCAACTTCCAGGCTCTCTGGGGACCAAAGGTGCAGACAATCCCCCAACTGGTTCCGTAATACAAACAATGCGAACAACTGAAACCCATACTTTGTGAAAAGACTCATCAAAACTCAGTAGTGAATGGAAATACTGAGGATCCTTTTTTAAGCTGTACAAGGAAGAGAAAGCTCAGATTTAATTTAAGTAAATACAACTAGGGTAAATACATGCCAACAACGAATGCCAAAATAATGAAGCAAGTATCAAGCATAAACAAATGAATCAAGGATCAAACAAACACCTATCAACCACCACCCACCTAACTATCCTAACAATCGTTGAGGCGTCCTAAGCCGACTTCAACTTAATTTTTTTTTTTTAGAATTGTGCTAGTGCTCGTGATAAGCGGAGAAATAATACCCAGGTAGGCTAACACACACAAATATAAAACGCCAAAGTCTATTTTGTCCAGACTACCAGTTTGCCTGAGCCGAAGTAATCCTCCCTGTAACTGAAGACTAATGAAGTCCTCCACCCTCTACTTCGAACCAGGCATTTCAATAGGCTGGACCCTTAACCAAAATAATGCACATAAAATATATAATGATCGGCTGGTAACAATAAAATATATTGTCAACCATGAACATGAAAAATAGGGTGGGATTTGCTAGCAAGTTATTTTGAAAGAAGCATATTATATTCCTACTTTCAATAAATATATTTTTATTACCAACATTAGAAGATTTAATAAAATTTAGTAAGTCTTGGCAATTTAATGGTAATAGATGCAGTAACTTAAAATTACTATTCTGCTAGGGTAGGAATAATCTGACAGTTGTTTTTTTTATTTTTATTTAACAATCTCCCAAGGAAATCATAATTCGCATAGCAACTGATTCTCTGTTCGGGTCAAAATGGGTTCAAACTGAAGGGTTGAATACCTACGACTATACAGCATAAATTGTACTTCGGAATTATTACATTCCCATTACTACCTATCTGTACAATCGCTATTCAGAGTGTTGACCTACTTCGACTCCGAGCCAAAGGCACATCACTATATTCAAATTGGTTGACAAATACTATAACTTATTTTTACCTCAATAAGTATGTCCTTGAATCACCTTAACAATATTAGGACCTATTATTCGATCGATATGTTCTCGAATCACCTTGACAATATCAGACACTATTATTTCATAATCATACCAGAAATTACTAAATCAAATATCCTCCTAAGTAATTTCAATAATCGTTACACGTTCTTATATCCTATCCTAGCTAGAGCTAGGTTACTATACAGAGGTTTTGAGGCAAGTAAATTGTTACATAAATTTAATCTTTTTAGGGTCAATTATTGTGACTGTATTCTAAAATTTGACATCAATAATTTTAATCAAGCATTTTTAACTTGAAGTTTCTTGTATAACCTCTGCTTACTTTTTGTCTGTATTTATTGTTTATCTTTTTCTTTTTCTATTATTAATATTAATATTGATGATTTTTTTTATAATTAATTGTTCTTGTTAAAAGAGTATTCTTTGTTTAAATCTGTTGTTACTTCTTCATATTTTGCAATTATGTCTTTATATTTTATGTATGCTTTGTCGATAGTATCAATTGCTTGCTTTTGCGATTTCCTTAGTTTATTTGTGCGATAAATGTAGGTTATGTGTAGGGTAGTTATTGATAGGGGTCACTTGAGGCATGCTATGCTCACAGGTACCTACCCGATAGCACTATCGTTAGTGAGTGCTATATACAGTATATATATATTTTTTTGTAATATTATATATCTTATCAATATTTTTATTTTGTACTATTGTTAATGTCTTGTCAGGTTGCAAATTTGATTTTAAATGAAAATTTTAACACTAATTGTAGTTTCTTTTATTCATGCAGTTTAGTAATATTTGCCAGAACGTCCCGTACTTCCCAAATTGACTAATTCCCTGAACGTGACGATAGTGCGTTGTTATGTGTGCAATTAGTTTGCTTGGGAACCAGATTAACTTGCTCATGTAGTAATGTTGTAATGATTGTGTTCTTTCATTTCATAAATTTTATTTTAGTAAGCGTTGTTTCCACATAGCGATTTTGATATTTTAGTTTTGACTTTATATTGTCTTTGTCCCAGTTTTGGTTTGACTTTGTTTGCAAGTTTTACATTTTAATCACCTTAACATTATCAGAAACTATTACCAAATCAAATATCTCCTTATATCCTCTTAACATCAGAAATCATTATTTAATTACACGTTCTTAAATCACCTTAACATTAGTAACGATTTTTTTAATCAATATGTACGGTACTTACATCACCTTGACAATATCAGAACTATTGCTCAATCAACGTGTCTTTAGATCACCTTAACAATTTTAAAAACTATTTCTAAATCAAACATCTCCTTCGATCTTAACAATATCACAAGTCATTATTCAAATACACGTTCTTAAAATCACCATAACAATATTAGTAACGATGACTAAATCAGTATGAACTTACACCTTGACAATATCAGAACTATTATTAAATCAAAGTGTCCTTAATCCCGCCTTCTGATTGGCTGACGGGATTACTCCAACAGAAAAACTAAATTAACTTTCTTTTACTTCCACAGGCTCTTCCCAAACTGACATCTAATGCTAGCAAGAATTAAATTAAGAATTGGGTCGTGCTGAAAGGTAACTGTTTGTACTGTATTCAGTTATCCTTTTATCTATATTGGTACCCTCCCTGCTCCCCCTCATGTACAGTCCTACATCTGATGCAGGGTGTCAAACGAGTGCTTTTAGTCTTTTATATGTCAAGATAGAATGAAGGTTTTTAAGTTTAAATGATGTCATTGGAAGTTTTAAGATAGTCAAAACAATGCTATTTTATGTTAATTTTCTTTTATTCCTTCTTATATTCATTCAGGTTTTCATACAAAATTACTCCGGTTTGACAGCCTGATCTGATGAGGACCAATGAGGTCTATCCTTACACTGACTGACCCCTTCTTGCTCATCTGCTCTTACTGCCCACTTTACAATCCAGAACCAAGTCGTGGCCACCAATATATAAACATTAATGCACCATCAAACATTTAGCCTTCCATTGTCCTATTCATTATCTCTAAATATCCACTATTCAAAAACAACCAATTGAGTACATAAATCAATTCTCACCAGCATTCTGCCATTTTGGGGGTTGGACTAAGATCTCCTGGATTTATCATTCGAGCTAAGAAAATATACAGTAATCTGCTCATGCCTGGTTAATACCTACAGATGATTTAAACCAGCGATTCCCAACCTTTTTTCTGTCATTTCCCCCTCCAACCAGTTCAACCATCCAGATTTCCCCCTTCATGTGGACGAGGGAAAGAGGAAACACTACACTCTCTCTCGGGCATGAGAAAATCCATCTCCGAGATTTTTTTTTTATTGCTAGTAGTAGTAGTAGTAGGCAGTGTAATCATGTAATTATTTCCCCCCTGGTAGCTTCAAATTTCCCCCAGGTTGGGAAATGCTGATTTAAACTATATACCGGTAACATTAAAATATTGCTCAAGCTGGAGAGAACGAACGTATTATGTTAAAAAACTTAGTTAACCTATTTGAGAATACTCCAAAAAATCATCCTACTTAGTATGCTTATCAAGTAGAAATTCACATAAGCATAAAACTACACACAGATTTAAAAAATAACAACGTATATTTATAGGTAGCATTAAAAATAATAAGGGCTTAACCTAAATATAGAGCTTTCTTGTCAAGACATTTTATCCACAATCATAAATGTAAAAAATACATAGCCCTTTAATTATGTACAGTAATAAATTTTAGGAACTAATTTTCCAAGACAAAGATGCTTAGCAGATAATCTTAAAAGCGATTTTATCATTTGGCATTATATTTTGTGTAGAATGTACACATGTGAGGTGAAGACAGTGATTTACTAACAAGGGTCAATTTAATAAAGTATTTCTGGATTATTTTTTTAAAGGTTGTCCTTCCGTACCCTGTTCACAGACTAGGGTACTGGCATATTTATGTAATTCACCAGATAGCCAAATTCAATAACCAAACTCTTAAAGGCTGGCCCCTATTATTTGGGATGAATTGCTATAAATCTTATTCAAACTGAGCAAGCTTTAGACAACTATTTTGAACACCTATTATACATAAAGAGCAAATAGCTTTAACTAAATTAGTATATTTAATTCAGCTATAATTTTAAACCATTATAAAGGAAAACAAGGTAACTAAGCCTATAGTAAGCATATGTTTACCTTGGATTATGCTTTGAAACTAAATGATAGTACAGCTTGGATTATTCCTTGAAACTAAATGATAAAACAGCTCGTGTAACACCGCAAAAAGGCAAAATATTCACATAAATTCTATAGAACAATTCAAATTTTAATCCTAGTATTTGAGCACTTCACAAAATTAATCAAATAATTACTCACAAGCCATAATTTAGATCCACCCTCTTAACTTGGCATAAATACCAAACAACTACAGTACTAAAGCATAGGCTAAATTGTTACTCCCAGTGATTTTGATAAGTTTTACATTATAACAATATAACCATACAATAATTGCTGAATGTGATCAATGAAATAGTATACTACAGGTCTCCCTCACTATCCGATGCCCCAATTTACAATATTATTATAGGTTTTTAAGTGTTTGGGTTGGTCTCAGAATGCATTCCCATTTTTCTCATTAATTTTAGGGTTTGCTATATGAGTTTTCTATTAAAGATCGGATTTTTAAGAACGTAACCCAATCGCAAATCGAGGGAGACCTGTATAGTACAGTCGGCCTAATAAGTTATGTCTCGGTATCAATTATGTTTTGATCCATAATTGGTATCAGCAATATTTACATGATTTCTTCTTTTTGAGTTAGATATACAAACATGTTCCACCACCCTATTCAACATTAGACAGACATTAATACAGCACAGATCGAGCCAAACTTAATGACAACTGAGATAACTTATTAGCCCCAACTGTACATAACAAACTTGCCAGAGTTATTTACAGGGTAAATCAAAATTATGGCTTCTAAGTGTACAAGAACATCACAAGTTCTGGACCAGGAAATGGACCAGTATTGCACAACCACTTTTCCACAACAGTAGTAATAAATACTCAACTTTTTACAATTTTAAGTTAAATATTGTAGGATGATTATACAGTACAGTATCTATATTATTAAATCAGTTTGTGTGTCTGTTTGTCTGCGTGTTCTTAATAGGCGGCCGCAGTTTTGGACCTGGGGAGCTGAAACTTTGCATGTGGGTGTCAATTGACCTGGGTCAAGGTCATAGAGGGGGCGAGGCCACGATCGGAGGTCGTTTCAAGGCCGAAATTGAAAAAAAATGGCCGCTTGGGGCAGGAAGCCTCCGATCGAAAAGGTGTATGGAACGTAAGTTGTTCGCAGCCCCCCAAAGTGGGGATACAGATGAGGTCAGATCCAAAATCGAGGTCATTTAGCGGCCGAAATCGAGGTCGCCTTTTAATGAGACACAGGGAGGTCGAGGCCGGTGATTATGGTAGTACCTGTAGTACCCGGTAGTATTGTGATGATTGTGGTAGTAGTGATTGATGATGGGGATTATGGTAGTAGTAGTGGTGGTAGTACCCGGGCACCCCTGCTAGTTACCATTAAAATCATATCCTTTGATCTCAATCCTAATAAAAATTAACTATAAAACACAACAACATACACTTTACTTGTTAATGTCTATCCCTAAACAATTCCATTCAGCTCACATATACTGAACATTTTCATAAACAAATTCAGTGTGGCAGTGCCACCAAAGAATAAACAATTTTGTCTGCTAATGTGGGTTCCTCTAGTGTGATAATTACACAAGTGCATATTAGCTGCCATTATAATATTACAGGCTACCTCAAAGGTCGGGTAGGCTGCTAAAATATCTGGATATCAGACACCAGTATAGCGTGACATTTAAACTTCCTCTTTTTCATCCATCACTGAAATTGCCTGTGGAACACCATATTCACCTCTCCTCTTCATTAACTTTGCATTAACAGAACTTTTTTCATAAATGTTAACTTGTGTTGCTCACATTCAACACACCATTATAGGTAGTGCCAACGAACTTAAAATAATTCATAAATGTTAACTTGTGTTGCTCACATTCAACGCACCATTATAGGTAGCGCCAACGAACTTGACAAAAATCTTGATCCCTGACCTCTTCGTAACTCAAAAGGGCCTAGAGCAAGCTGGCTGTAAATATCCAAACCTATTGCCTGGTGGGCTCTTCCCAAATTTTAAAAATTTCAGCCTGATTGCTTTCATTAATTTTGAGAAGTTAAGAGTAAAGATTGTAAAGTTTGTTGGCGCTACCTACTGTATACCACTCAATTTTTAACCTACCTTATAACCAACAAACAGGGGAGAATATCATGACAGTAAACACCCATTAGCCAGGCCAAATTTCCCAAAGACATAGGTTTCAATTTCACTATTTACTGTACTGGCACACACAAAACTTTGGTGTAGTTCCTAAAAGCTATAACGAGAAATTCATGGCACAAACTAAATCAACAACTCTATGAAAAGCATTGCATACACTTCACAATGAATGCCTGATATTACCATGGCCTGGTTAATAGACCACTGAAGTAATAAAATGTTAGCAAGATACAATTAACCACTTTCCAACAGTCGGCTATTAAGGTAAACTAGCCAATTTGTAGTGGTCTAATTAGTACGCAAAATCAATAAATAACCTTGGGGGGGAAAAAAAGAAATCAGTTAGATCAATCAAGCGGCAAATTATGAGTTACAGTACTTTGTGACTATTTGCTAATATATGCGAATAATTTAAACCAATTTAGTATATTTAACTCCTCCACAGTAGGCTATATTAAAAATCATCTGCCTCTGAAATTGCCCATGAAAAACCACTATATTTGATCCTCATAATTACCACTTATTTAACCACCTTTAAACACACAAAACAGAAGACACTAACTGCTCCAATATTACTATTAACTATCAAACATAGCAAACTCGGTTTTCAATATACTGTAAACAAGATCAACCTGCTGCTCGTTTCTGATTAACAAACCTTTCGCAAAACACCATAATCCATAATACAGTTGATAACTTATGAAAACTCGCCAAATACTCAATCTAAACATTCCACAAACCAAACCCGTTTTATCCAATATCAATCATCAAGTACAAGTACAAGTAGACTGGGATGGTATGGACATGTGGAGAGAATGGATGAACAAAATTGGGTGAAAAAATGCAGGTCTGTGATTGTGGAGGGAGCTGCACCAAGGGGTGGAATGAGGAAGACCTGGGATCGGACTATACGCGCCGATCTCAAATCCAAGAACTTGACAAGTGAAGCAGCCCTTAACAGGGTTGCCTGGAACGCTACCATTAGGACAAGAGACTGAAACTGCACTTATGTGTGGAACACTCGGTCTTAAAATTTTATGTATGTATGTATGTATGTAAATCTCGTTGTAAAAGCCACCAACCTAAGACAAACTTATGATCACGTTACCGGTACTACTTATTGCGTTTAACATAATTTTCAACAAGCACAATAAAGCACCTCTTCCCAAACACTCAATTAACAACCAACTTCCGAAAGAAACTAAGACAATATGACTCGCTTCACCAATATACCTTACAATATTATCTACACTCAATGAGAGCTCTGTGGGAAAGCCCGATCGTGGCCATGGCCTTTCTCAGGGACTCGGGGCTGTTCGGCCAGGCAGCTTAGGGAACAACAACAACAACAATATTATCTAGACACCTGTAGTTTCCTTTTCCACAAACACTAATGCCAACATACAGAAGTGTCCATAAAACTGATACTGTACCATTCCTTTACAAAACGATCTGCTACAAACTTTTCTTCAATACTTTACAAGCCACCATTAAACCTATGACAAATAAGTAGTTCCTGCAACATACGTTTCAAACACCAGAAATGCCTGATCAAACTAATCCATAAAGACTACCGTACCTCACACTCAAATCCTCTACAAGAATCGTGAAGGCTTGTTTCTTGCATCATAATAGGTACCGGTTCAATCAAAATTGAAGCTACAGTACGGTACTGCACAGAAATTAGGAATGGATAGGAATGGTATAATGCTAACCTATTACAAGATAAAGTTAAACCTATTCCAAAACAAAGTTAAACCTAATTACTAATGGAGTACAATACTTGTCAACAACTTTTAAATTAAAATGTTTGCAGTAAATTGCCAAGTGATTGTAAAACTTAGTAGAGTGAATATTCTGCTCCATGTGCATTTTTAAAGGAAAAAGGAATGTGGTGGCTTCAACTCAGGCAAGCGATCCGAGTAATCTTGGCCAGGTCATTCCTATTGCCATTGAATCACTTCATTAGCACAGAAAAAATGTAAACCATCAAATATTTCTATCTCCTAAAACACACATAAAAAATTAAAACCATCACAAACTATAATATTATCACTATCTCCTAGCGATTTGTGGCAAATGTCCAATTAAGTGCCCGTAACAAGGGCACGCCCTAACCCTTTCAATCAAAGTGCACAGCGTTAAAAACTGCATCATCTTCACAATTCTTCAAAGATTAGCCAAACTGATAAAGTGCTATGGTAATGTTTGAAATTTACCATGACAACAGCTGTTTTTGAAGCTAAATAATGGGGAACCATTTGCAAATAAAGTATAAACCAAAATATAATATACTGCAGTAAGGAAAGTGGGTTGGATTTACCAGAATGAGGGTTGAACATACCCTGCTTGATAGCTCATAGTTTCTTATCAATTAAGGTCTTCCCATTGACGGTTATTTGGTTAATCAAAGTAAAAAACAAATATGTGTAATTGAAGTCAGAAGAAAATATATACAAATAATTATACTAACAATAGAGTATGGGAAGTCTACCTCTAGTTAAATATAATCCCAAAACTTAAGGTACCCGGTAAACTAGAAAGTGAAAGATCATTCCTAAACTGAATAAATCATCCAAGTTTAGCCAGAATAAAAGAATATATTGAGAGTAAGTCCATGAAAGATATTGTACCCTTTAAACCTTTATGCATACTGTAATTATAATCAGTCAAAGTAAATGAAACAAGATATCCTGCCCTTCAACGCAACTAATGTACCGGTAACTGGGCCTTTACAAAAACATTAACCGCTTAAATTAAACTAAGGACGTTAAAATAATATCAACCGCTTCAACCCTCTTCAAATAGAATGTGAATCTTCCTTCCATAAGTTATATATTGATAAGGCTTTAAATTATGGCAGAGCATACAAATATAAATCGAAATCAACAAGAAATCCAGCCATCAAGTTCATAATCAATAAAAATTTTAGGTACCAAAAAACACAAAAAGACTTCTTAGTGCAATACAACCATCCCTTACTTCCCCCCGTATGGTGCCTATCAGTGCATCAGGGTGACAACATGCAGAAGTAAAAAGAACATGCAAAAATAATAACATGCAAAATAAAAACATGAAAATAATAAAAACGTGCAAAAATAAAAACATGAAAGTAATAAGAACATGCAATAATAAAAAAGAACATGCAGAAGTAGAGATAGTAAAGGTGGTGGAAGAAAAGGATAACTGTACTGCACAAGAAGTCAATTCACTAGTTCATAACATTTAAAAGCGAACTTGGATGGCTTGACCCTGTTTGTTTCAATTTATCAGTATTATATTACCTTGGTTATGGAAAATATTATAATCTGAATTTCTATTTGTATATCTATACTCTGGCACCCACCCCATTGTATTATATTTTATTATATATTATTATTATTATTCCACATAGCGATTTTGATAATTTAATTTGACTTTATATTGTCCTTGTCCCAATTTTGGTTTGTTTAGTTTGCAAGTTTTACATTTTAATTTTATTATTATTTTATTTTATTTATTTAGCTGGGGGTGGCTTAGTCGAGACAGCTGAATTTAGATTACTATTTTCGGAAGTGGGAAAATGTATCCAAGATTCAATTATAAAGCATCATATATATATACGGTTTACCTTTAACAGTCTTGGTAGCGAAATAGTTAGGGCACGGGATTTTGGTGTTTGGTGTTCGAATCATTAGAGTACCTTATATATTCTTTAGTTTTAATAATTTCATTAATTATGTTTATTTGCAATTTAATAGGTGGGCTTATGAGTACACTGTTGGATTATTTTGGCTAGATCTTGGCAATATAATCAGTCTAAGAAAATCAGCCTGGGTCTCTGGGTATTTCTCCTGGACGACTTATATATGTGTGATTCTGTGTTTTGTTTTGTTTTTCAGTTGTGTTGTCATGTCCCTGTTCTGGCTCCGTCTGACAATTTTACCAACACGCCTAAACTTCAGAAGATGCTTAAATAACCTCAACAAAATGTTTACCTATGGCGGGAATCGCACACAGGACCCTTGGGTTACGAGGCAGACGCATTACCACGAGACTAATAAAAGTACCTCAATTAGCCTGGTAGTCTACGTATTTCCACATATTGTTCAGTTTAAGCTAACCTATTTTCACTGACTTTACACCATGAACACCACTCCCACAATTAAGATAATCCTTAGATAACACCACTGATATAATAAAAAAAAACTTAGTTACTCCAATACTGCAACATTAAAACAAAGCTTAACGTTGTTCCAAAACTGCAACAATATAACAATAGCAAACATCAAACAGGACAGAACTTCCCACCAAATATTGCAGTTACCCTTCATACCCCAGACTAACGCTTACCATTCCCTCAAGGAACTCTTCATTTAAGGGGAGGCATCGTATTTTTTTTTACTTGCTCCCTAGATCGGCAGAAAAAGCCGGTTACTCCTAAATTGCAGGCTCGTGAAAAATCCACACGTAAATGATAAGTCTTGAAATTGACAATGAAGTGGGGGGAAAGGTCTTAAAATTGCCAAACTAATGGGGCTAAACATCAGAAGGGGGTCCAGAAACACCCCTTCCCCCGTAACTCATTCCACTATAAAAGCAACGCAATATTCCAGGCTTAACTCTACACTCATAAACTTTACAATATCAACTCTAACCCTTATAGCTCAAGTACCGGTAATAAAAGAACATTCACAAAATTATATCACAACAAAATACCAGCACGCGTCCCTTATCTACACAATCAATATAAGAACCATCAAACCTAAATCCTAGTTGGAGCCTTGCATATCAGGTGAAGATATTGTGGGCTAAGCCTTTGCAACAGCACCTCATTTCTACTTTAAAAAAAATCAACAGTAGATATAAAAACCCCAAGCTACAAGAAACTGATATTGATCTGCATAAAAAGATTAGAGCTAAATATATACCCACTTGACATAATCGGTATAAATAAGCCTGTGAAGCGGGGAGAATTGTACTTAGGCTATATCTCAATAATTTGGTAATGTTACAATATATTTTAAAATTTTACATTAATAAATAGTCCACTAATATACTAATTAGGTTAGGTTAGGTTTTGGTTAAGTTAGGTCAGAGATTGTTCAATGTTTCTTAGTTAATAGGCATCTGCAAAACAGTTCTCCCCGCTACACAGTATCTTACCTAAAAATCACCTAATTTCTTGCATCAATGTATCTTTTCTCAACTATTCAACTTCACGAACCACCCTCCAATAATACACACAAAGAGAACCACCACAATCATTATACAGAGCTACCTCAATTTACAATTGGGTTATGTTCCTGAAAACTATCTTAAAATATAAAAATCATATAGCAAGCCCTAAAATCCACTTTCATACCTATCTAATGAATGTTGCTCATGTGGGACACAAACATTAAAATAGGTCCTGGACATGATTAGAGTACTGTACTGTATATTCCTAATAATGCCAAACAGACATCCATAACTTTTCACAATACAGTATCACCAAATGGGTGGATGAAACTCGTTAGCCTTGGTCGGCAACTCATCTAGGGGAGACAACCTTAAACAAATCCAGGTGGATGGGACTCGTCAGCCTTGGTTGGCAACCTGAGTAAACCTGATGCAAATCCGTACTGCTTACCTAAGGGTAAGGCAGGTTAGTGGATGGATTAGCCGAACACCACTGTAGAAAAATAGTGCTGACAAGATGCACAGAAGGCCTCGGAGTCAGACGGATCCTAAATTGAGTGGTCAATCCTGTAAGTCCTTCACTAAACTGGCTCGGGTTGTCCCTCTCACAGGGAATAGGTCCGCTTGGGGGCATTCTGTGTATGGCCACCCTCATAAGGTGAGTAAGGCATCTGGCAATAGATAGATAGATAGACCAAATGAAATCAACTATGAAACAATCCCCCCCCCCCCCCCAAAAAAAAAAAAGTGCAGTTGTAGAACAGGGTGTCAAACTAAAGCAAGAGTCCATTTACTTTAGTCTTTATTATTGTCTATATTAAAAAAAAAAATGGTTTTAAGTTAAAATGATGTCTTCAGAAGTGATAACATGGCCAAAACAAGGTTATTTCATGTTAATTATCTTGTCTTCATTCTCATATTCATGAAAGTCTTCCAACTAAATTGCTCCGTTAGACACCCTGTTGTAGAAAGATTAAGCAGAGACAAGTGTTGGGGCAGCCTACCTTAACTTACCCACTTACGTGCAGTTGGATATATATATATGTACAAGCCAAGATGAATATGTCGAGAATGAATATGTCGTAGGCTTGTGCATAAACTTTTAGAAGCCTTGATAGCGTAATGCTTAGTGCGCCAAATTTCGGTGTATCCTAGGTTAAGAGTCCATGGAGTACCACATACTGTATATTCATTAGTTTCATTGATTTCATTAATTAGGTTTATTTGTAAGTTAATTGGTGGGTTGGTGAATAAACATGAATAGCTTTCTGGTAAATAATAACTTCTAACAACACTACTGCAAGTAATATGTAAATCCTTTCATTAACCCTAAAGTGATGAACTAATCTGTGGACATCCTATCCAGTCCCACTTTCACACGCCATGTCTCTACTTCATCTGACTACAACTTAACAGATTCAATAGTCTTGTTACAACTGTGTGTATAAGATACCATTGACAACCTAACGTTATATACGGTAATCCTTTTTTATTAATTTCACTCCAACACCAAACACCCCCGAATGAAATTAATGAAAGCATGTGATTCGGCGGGATTCAAACCTGGGTTACCATACACTGATTTTTAAACACTAACCATTACATCAAGAAATGGCTGCAAAATGTGTTGCACATTGCAAATTCACATATTGTGAAGCTAAGAAATCAATGGGAAAAAAGGTATAGGCTATGGTCAGACACCATTTCCAGGCTTCGTGCTCAGAGGCTGTCAAACGATAGCGGAAACCTTTCTTTTTAGTCTGTATTATTGTATAAACAAAGCTAAAATTGTTGGTTGTATTTCAAATGTTATCTTTAGAAGGGATAAAATGGCCAAAATGCTATTTTCTGTGAATTTTCTTGTATTCCTTCCCATATTCATTCCACTCTTTTCACAAAATTGCTCCGGTAACACCCTGCGTGCTCAGAACCCCATTACTGCCTACCGTACACACACCATTTTAAGAATAACCTTTACTGAAAGAAAGATATTAAATATAACAGAATGAAGAAGGCCATTTACCTTAGTTAAGAGGACTGCTAGATCGTCGTAGATTCGGGCGTATTAATAATATTCTACATTAAAAATCAGTTCTTGGTCAAGCGGATGCACCAAAAAATATTGTATTGGGAACCAAATATAGAACTTTAACATAAAAGCTGGACTTTGCATTGTAGCAGTTTTGCATATCTAAAGTTGCAAATTAGAGGGAAGCACAGTACTGTAGTGTATATACAATAGTTAAACCTTTAATCTGACAAATATGTAAAACCAAGAAACCTTCCTAGGGTGACTGGTAGCAACTGAACTACAAACATTAATTGCAATTTTTTAAATTTTCATCTAGATTGTGGAACTTTAATCTGGCTGTACCATAATTATTCCGTAAAAGTCCTATAATGTGGAAAGCAACACCCATTGGCCATGGCGAGTTATATAATGTGGCGGAATATTGGATGGCACAAAATAGCTCTCAATTATATAGGCCTACTCATGTGTATCCTCAGAACATATCAATTATATAGAAATTGTGAGAAGATAGTCTAGCAACAATTATATGTCTATACAGTATTTCAATGACACTAATAAAACAGGTCTATTTCAACAGACTACAAAATACAGGTCCTTTGATAAATTGCAGAAACTGGACCTTCCAGATTACAGGATTTTCACTGTACATTATTTTGTAAGTTTTACATTAAAAATTTGGGGAACTAATTTGCTTTATTATATAAATGCTTATAATTACTTTAGTTTACTCCATAGATATTCATCAAGTTTAAAAAAACACCCAAGACTCACCATCACATTACATTACATAATTCACTTCAGTGTCTTCTCAGTGATATTTGAAAAGCCATGTTGGTCACGTAATTTCTAGATTGATGTTGCCCTTTTCATATTTTATAATTTTTGCCAAAATTTCAAGAGGCTCCACTACTACAAGAGCACTTTGCTTAAACAAGATCACATCACACACAACCACATCACACACTGCAGCTAACCGGACAACTCGACCAGTACTGTTAGGTGAGGTAAGGTAGGACTAAAAGGGGCAAGTACCGGTATCACAATAACTTTATATCACTGTCACTTAAACTTCTGAGCCACACTTTCACTCTGGCAACATTTTGTGAATATTCTGAATTGGTATAATTTGCTTGGGAAACAGATTAACTTGTTAATGAAATGATGTACACCCTATGTGGTGGATTGTGTTCTTTTATTTTAAAATTTGATATTACGCTTTATTTCCGCAGCAATTTTGAGTTCTTTTGCTTTTATCTTGTGTCGTCCCCAGTTTTTGTTTATTTTGCAAGTTTTACATTATAATATTTACAACTAGATAGGAGGTACATTACTATAATGTAGGTTACAATTATTATATAGGTGTGCACACTGTACAGTCATTGTCTGGAATATCTGGACAATTTACGGAAGCACAAATATTACGATCGTGGCGAACAATATTGATAAACTGAGTCACAATAACCATATTACAAGCATTTACCACACAATGTACACTTTCTTCTTAACCTCTGAAGTGCGTATGGGGGGTATGAGACACCACACTCCTGTGCTGACGTATTTGAGCTGTTCCCATCACTAAAATATTTATTTTACCATAAATAGCATTAATACTTATCCATATGCGCCTATTATAGGTTGTTCTTGTTCCCTAAGCTGCCTGGCCGAACAGACCCGAGTCCCTGAGGAAGACCATGGCCACGATCGGGCTTATTATAGGTTGATTATAAAGGTATTAACCTGTTACAACAATAAAACAAGTGGAAACAGCGTTTGGATGGTCAAAATCGGCGATACAGGCCGGGAGGTACACAATGTATGGCTGAGGCAACCTCCCAGCCCACCACTTTCCTCCACCTCTGGAGAGAGACTGTCGATCGATACTCTCTCTCTCTCTCTTGCACTCGCTTGCTAACAGTGATGACAACGCCCTGCTACCAACTCGCTAATGTTAGCACGAAAATAGACCACAGGAAAAGGGAATAACAGGGAAAATAGGTGATAACTGAAGGAGGGGAGGAAACTGGGGAAGGAGGGGAGGTGGAGGAGTGATATTTGGCATGGCCCAGGGGCAAATTTATTTTATGTTTTTTTCGGTTTTAAATTGATATATTTTTTTCCCTGACTCTTAAGAGTCTTCCCGCAGTTCCCGGGTTAACCCTTCCTGCCCGGCCTGTCTTACCTAAGGACGGTCGCCCGTACCCGGGTGAAATGGCTGAAAAACGTCTAGGCCTAGGCTACCGTATTTATGTTTATTTTCACTGCTAGAACTTTCCCACTCATCTATAATCGTAGTGCGGTTTTCAATCTGTATTTTGGCGTTGAGTAGAGCTCTGTAAGTCAAATGGTTCAGTTGTGATGACGATTTCAGTGGAGCAAATATTGCAGAGATGTTGCCAATATGGGGGCTTTTCAGACACTAATTTCGTCTGACGTCAGAACAATAACATTGAAGTCTTCTCCTTCTTGTTTTCGGAGGTGCGGTGATGCACGCTTGGGTTTGTTGACATACGTCGTACGCACGGCGTTCAGACCAAGCTTAATTAGGCTATTAAGCTGCCTTCTTAGGTAAGGACGGCTGGGTAGCGGCCCTTCTGCAGAGCTGTCCTTACCTAAGGTAGCCCGGGTCGGAAGGGTTAAGGGGATAGTGCTTGTTTTGTTGTCTATAATTTTCTGATCAAACACCAATAGCAATGCCACTCATATTTTCAAAAATATTCTATTTAAATTTTCTTTCTCTAGCTTAGTTTTTCAATTGTGTCATTACTAAAATAAAAACTCTAAAATGTTATGCTCTAGGATAACAAAGTTTCCGAATGATTACGTTTTTATGAAAATTTGATTATGATAAAAACCCAACAAGGTTTAATGTCAGGTTTCTGCAGTGGAGCTATTGAATCATATACATCAGGGATGCTTGACTGCCACTTCGTTTTTCTTTGGTTCATTTATTTTAGTATTATACAGCAACACCAATATACTGTACTGTATATGTTGTCACAGGATCTGCGCTGGGACTGGAGATGTTATAGGGTATTTCCCATGGACAGTCAATCTTCTGATCTGTACAGTAGTACACAATGGCCTTCATTCAGCATGCCTGTCGTCTACGATGTCCACTGGAAGACGTGTAAGTTGTAGTGAAGATGAGGCCCGAGTTATACGCACCAACCTGGAAAGTAAATATTTTGTAAGTTGCCATTTTTATATGGGGGGAACAAAGATATCACTATTTTAATACACTGCAATACATAAAAATTAGACTTTATAAGAAAAAAAACAATCGAACGTACAGAATACTAATCTTTGTGCTTTTATTACACTCCTACCATTTTTTTTTATTTTTATTATCAAAGAGTAATTTATATTTAAGCCTCAACCACATTCATAGAGCTTCATTCATAATCATCTGCAATGAAATAGTACCACACTTCCAGCTATTCAAAGTACTGTACTGTACAAAGTTTCAGTTATTTCATTCTTGGGATAAATGGGAATCTTTAAAATGTCGGTGTGTGGTAACCACCGAGGAATATGTCTTCTAAGCGTAGTAGGGAAGGTATACAGTAGGGTAGTGATTGAGAGAGTGAGAGTGAGAACGGAGAAATGGATAGGCGACGAGCAGGGAGGTTTTAGGAAGGGAAGAGGATGTGTAGATCAGATTTTTACCCTGAATTGTGATGTGGAGAAATATCTGGAGAAGAAACAAAAGGTGTATGTTGCCTTTATGGACTTGGAGAAGGCCTATAACAGAGTGGATAGAGAAGGTTTGTGGAAAGTACTTAGAATATACGGAGTAGAGGGCAAGTTGCTGAAAGCAGTGAAGAGCATGTATGAGGGTGCAAAGGCGGCAGTACGTGTGGAGAGTGAGCAGAGCGAGTTCTTTGACCTGAATGTTGGTTTGAAACAGGGGTGTGTGATGTCCCCGTGGTTGTTTACTGTATATATGGATGGAGTCATGAAAGAAATACTATCAAGACCCAGTGGATGTTGGTGTATCGCTGAAAAGGGAGGGAATTGAGTGGAAGCTACCTATACTGCTGTTTGCGGATGATACAGTTCTGATGAGTGATAATGAATGGGAGTTGCAGGGTCTGGTAAATGAGTTTGGAACAGTGTACGAAAAACGGAATTTGAAGGTAAATGCGGGGAAGAGCAAGGTTATGGTCTTCAAAAGGGGTGAAGTCACAGTTCGAGGTGAAGCTGAACGGTCAGGCTATGGAGTTCGTCAACTCTTTTAAGTATCTGGGCAGTGTGTTGAGTAAAGATGGGACTATGGATGAAGAAGTTCGGGAGAGGGTACAAGAGGGGAAGAGGGTTGTAGGAACGCTAAAAGCAGTAACAAGAAATAGGGTGGTCAGTATGGAAGTGAAGAAGTCCTTGCATGACAGTGTGATAATCCCGACACTGACTTACGGAAGCGAAGCATGGACGTTGGTTGAGAGACTCAGACCAAGAGTGAGAGCAGTGGAAATGAATTACTTAAGGAGTGCGTGCGGAGTTACATGGAGGGATAGACAGACTAATGAGGAAGTAAGAAGGAGGTGTGGTGTGGAGGTAATGTTCTGGAAAGTGTGAAAAGGAACAACTTGAGATGGTTCGGCCATATGGAACGTATGGAACGTATGGAAAGCGAGAGAATGACTAAGAGGGTGTACGAGAGCGAGGTGGAGGGACAGAGAGGGAGAGGTAGACCGAATGAGAGGTGGAAGGATGGACTGAGGAAGTACATGAACGAAGGCGGTGCTGGTTGGGGGGAGGGGCGTCGACTGACTGGGGACAGAGGTGCATGGGGCGGTTCGTTCATGGCCACCCCTTCGGGGATCACGGCGTCAGGCAATAGATAGATAGATAAGAAAAAATCAATCGAACGTACGGGAGAATACTAATCTTTGTGCTTTTATTACACTCCTACCATTTTTTTTTTTTTTTTTTTTTTTTTTATCAAAGAGTAATTTATATTTAAGCCTCAACCACATTTATAGAGCTTCATTGATAATCATCTGCAATGAAATAGTACCACACTTCAAGCTATTCAAAGTTTGTTATTTGATTCTTGGGATAAATGGGAATCTTTAAAATGTCATCCACACCACTATGTAAGCAAAGTTTCACTTCTGGCATTGTGAGTGCATACATCTAAAACTAAATTGAAACACTAAGCACAGCTTTTCTGGAAGACGACATAACTCCTCAACCTAGTCTTTATCTATTGGGACTAGTGGAAATTCTTTTTAACAATCAAGACAGATGGCAAGGTTGAAAAATGTCATCCTCCAGAAAACACACATTGAAACTTGGACTTTTGGATTATGCCGTAAGTAGGAAAACCCTTAACCATACGTATTAGATTACCCCTTTCACTACGATTGCCGTACTGGAACGTCTTCGAAATATCCTGAAATTATTTGCCCATTAAAACCTCTATAGACAAGCGTAAATAATCAGGGGCGTGGCAGGCCCGCCCGTCTGCTCGCTCTGCAGCAAGCCAGCTGTGACACTGAGCCTCTCGCCTCACAAGACATTCAGTGTTGCCAAAGGCAAATCTAGCAGAACATGGCAAATTTTTAACGAATATTGCCGATATCGACAGCAACACTGCGGATACATACATACTGTACATACATAAAATTTTAAGACTGAGTGTTCCACACATAACTGCAGTTTCAGTCTCTTGTCCTAATGGCGGCATTCCAGGCAACCCTGTTAAGGGCTGCTTCACTTGTCAAGTTCTTGGATTTGAGATCGGCACGTATAGTCCGATCCCAGGTCTTCCTCGGTCCACCCCTTGGTGCAGCTCCCTCCACAATCACAGACCTGCATTTTTTCACCCAACTTTGTTCATCCATTCTCTCCACATGTCCATACCATCCCAGTCTACTTGTACGCATCACCTCGCTAATACTCTTTATACCTAAACGTCTCCTCAGCTCAACATTTGTTATTCTATCCTGTAGCCTGGCCCCACACATCCATCTCACCATTCTCATCTCATTACGCTCTATTCTGTTGACATCCTCTACTTTAACGGCCCATGTTTCTGAGGCATAAGTAATTGCACTTTTAACACATGAGGCATACACCTTTCCCTTTAGGGGGAGAGGCATTCTTTTCATGGTCGCCTTTGCACACTACACACTCAAATTTCTCTATTTCCGACTTATCCTTCGGCAGGGGTCCCTTTATTCTACTACAGCGCTTACTCCCATGGTGTACCCAACATCGACAGATGCTAATTGAATTGAGTTAACGCCCACTCCCTTTCCACACACTGCACATGGGTATGCACCGCTCTTTTCCACATTGCCTCGTCTCAATCTACAATGCATAACCTTGGTTTTGTTAATATTGACTCTTAAACCCTTGCTCGCCATGCCCTCTCTCCACTCTCTGAATTTGGCCATGTGAACCACGTTAAGGTAGAAAGGTCAACCTGGTGCCTGAATGAGCCCAAATATAGTGGAAAATTGCCCGCACTGAGAGGGTTAAGTGACATCTGGCGGGTTAAATTGTAAAGTTCCAGTTAACCCTTACTTTATCAGCGACGGCAAAATCGTCGTAATTAATAGTCACTTGCCAGTACCAGCGACGGAAGATCGCTGTCAGTACTATGCGATACGGGTCGCTATGGTTCTGTGGTCTAAGGCGCTGTACGGTGGTCTCACGCTGACTGCGGGCACAAGGGTTCGAATCCACCAGAATCCTAGTTTGTTTTTTCCCAAACCGACGTGGTTCCTCCCTAACCAAGCTGACACATCTTCTCACCAATACAAAGTGCATCTGTGTACTTGGTGGGAAGACAGGCACCTCACGGTCACCAAACGTCGCAGATCTCTTAGTTAAGGTAGAACAAGTATTGTACTGTACCTAGGTTTAATAAAACAAGTAACATTTTCAGCCTCTGGGCTGCAATGAACAATAAACCGATAATTATTAATATTATTAGTTGAAACTGCCCGTATCGAGCGGTAACAGGTAGGTACCGTGAGTCGAGACCTTGGCAACACTTCTCAGCTTATATTCAAGGTCTCACAGCCTAGCTGGCTCAGAATTACTCCAACTTTTGAGGTGGAAGGGTATTCTCTCTCAACTCCAAAGCCATTTTGGCCTCATTGCCTGGTATTGTAGGGTACATTTATGGTAATACCCTCTGGTACAATAGGGGTTAATAAAACATACCAAAGGTCTCACCTGTAGATCCACAAGACGAACAAAACATCACCACCGAATGCAGTAACAGGGGGCGAGGTGCATGGTGGCAATTCATTCATGGCCAACCCTTCGGGGATCATGGCGTCTGCCAATAGATAAAAATATATAGACCAGTTCAAATTCCTGTAAAAGTTATAACTTTACTACTTTGGAAGTGAACGGACTGTTTTACACTGAAGCATAAATAGAAACAGTTTTTGCATGATAATATACTGTATACATTGCAGTACTGTAATCTCATTGCCATTACATCAGCGTATAGTATGACTGTTTTACACTGAAGCATAAATAGAAACAGTTTTTGCATGATAATATACTGTATACATTGCAGTACTGTAATCTCATTGCCACTACATCAGCGTATAGTATGACCGTTTTACACTGAAGCATAAATAGAAAGTTTTTGCATGATAATATACTGTATACATTGCAGTACTGTAATCTCTGCCATTACAACAGTGTATAGTATGACTGTTTTACACTGAAGCATAAATAGAAACAGTTTTTGCATGATAATATACTGTATACATTGCAGTACTGTAATCTCATTGCCATTACATCAGCGTATAGTTTTTTTTTTTTTATATATATATATTTTTTTAAGAGACAATGAACGGAGGAAGGAAAAACACAGATAAAACAAAAAGGTCCATGTGCCTAAAGGCATCCTCCATTCATAAAATGTTTGTAACAACTGGATTTAAACTTTTGTAGATTGTAAGTTTGTGGAAAGCAATTCGAGGGAAGTGAATTCCAAAGAGTAGTAGCTCTGGGGATAAATGAATTCTGATAAGCAGAAGTTCTGCATTGTGGAGGAGAGTGTGTAAATTCATGGGCGCTCTCAGCTGCCCTAGTTCTACGGGGAAAGATGTGGAGAGGCGGCACAATTGAAGCAAGTTCCTCGGAACAATTGCTGTGAAAATATCTGTAGAATAATGCAAGGGATGCAACGTTTCTTCGTATGGATAATGTAGGAAGGTCCTGTGTGATTGCAGGGTTATTGATATTGTGCGCTTCGTGTTTTGGTTTGTTTATATTTTGCAAGTCTTACATGATAATTACATTGCAGTACTGTACTCTCATTGCCATTACAATAGCTAGTTAGCGTATGGTTTTATCAGCCAGGAATAAGGGTAAAGTAAAATAATTACACTGATAGGGTTTGTCAAGGATACAGGCCTTTAGGAGGGCTTACTTTATTATATTTATTTATTCTTTGTTACATTATTTTTTTCAGCTTGCACCCTAGACCTTCATCGAGCTTTAAAATACACCTAAGACCCCTCTATAAGATGAATTTGTAAGTTTTTCAGTAGAAAAATTTCCCAATCAAAGGCCGGTATTATTAAATTAAAGGCTCGCTATTGCTTGCCAAGAAATATTTCTTATTCAAATGGCACAAAAGGTCTTAATATTGACAAAGAAATGGGGCAAAAAGTATTAAAATTGCCAAACTATTGGGCAAATGTCTTAAATATCAAAAGTAGTGGAGCTAACCACAAGGGAGAAAGGGGGATTAAAAAAAGAACACTAGAAAATCTCCCCTCAGGGACACGATTTATGCCCTAGCATGTACACTGCACAACCTCTGTAGGCTAACTCAAAGACGACTGCAGTAATCGAGCTAACATGTTCACCATATGGGAAGAGTAGCCAGGGAATAGGTGTCGAAATTTACAGCCCAATTGCTCTAGCTAATTGTGAGTTACAGGTTAGGGGTTACAATTTCTGGCCTACCGATATTGAATGAACTATACACCTACCAATCTGTGAAGAGCCGCGACGCTCAAAGACCACCCACGCGTCCACGGAACACCCCAGCTTCGGAGGAGTCAAACGCCTTGGCTGGATGGTCATCATTCAATAGGATATAGTTTTTTCTGTGGTAAGACTTTAGAAACAATCAGTACCCCCCTCCCCACCCCCACCATAATGAATTAGTATACTGTATAATCAGATAAAAAAAAAAAAAAAAGACACTGTTTGAAAAGGTTAGAATGACCTTCAAGTAATTCGACAAGTTACCAGTCAATTAATTATATTTTCATATATTTACAGTAAACTAATAATTAGTTGAACATTACAATATTACTGTAGTCTAATTTTACTGGAAAAACTATGATTAATAAATGTTTAAACAGCGCCAGTGTTACATTACAAACAGATCCCTATTAATTTGAGACCGTCTGGACCACACTTCCGCAAGAATGAAGGTCTCGGGCGAACCACACTAATCCGACCACCCATCAATTTCCCTGTAATGACTTGAAACCACATTAGTACTCCCTGAAACGACTTATGAAAATACGTTAGTTCCCAATTAATACCAAGAATTACCCTCCGAAAGAAAACAAAAAAAACATTAGGGATTCCTGCGACCACCACCTACGAATGCCTGAACTGGGGGGAAAAAAAAAAAAAAAAAAAAAAAAAAAGTAATATTAGTTGGCGAAAGAGGGTCAAGTTGTCAACGCCAGCCACTTAACCTGGAGGGGAAATATATTAGTTAAGTTCTGACCTGATGGGTAAAACAAAAATACCTGCAAAGGAAGAGTTAGTTCTATAGGGAAAAAAATGCAATCTTAAAAGGAAGACATTAGTAAGGAGACCTGAAGGGCTTTAAAAAACCTGAAGGGTTTATGAAAGACCTGAAGGGTCAAATATAGATCTGAAGTAAACAAAAAACCTGTAAAAGAAAGTTAGTACAAGCTAAAAGACCTGAAGGGTTTATGCAGGACCAGAAGGGTTTATACAAGTCCTGAAGGGTTTTAACAAGACCAGAAGGGTTCAAAGATGACCTGAATGATTAAAAAATGACCTGAAGGGTTAAAGAATTACCTGAAGGGTTAAATAATGACCTGAAGGATTCAAACAAGACCAGAAGGGTATAAACAAGACCAGAAGGGTTCATACAAGACCTGAAGGGTAAAAAAAAGGCTAAAAAGGAAGGGGATTAGTATTGGCATAAACCAAACCCACAGTGCAGAAGCTAGAAGGGAAGTGGTAACACATTAGCAGGTCAATAACACCAAAATATTTTGTTCTTTATTGATATATTATGGTAAATTTAGCAAAATTTTCCATAAAACTATCAGCAATAAAAAAACGCAGTGTAGAAGCTAGAAGGGAAATGGTAACACATTAGTAGGTCAACAACACCAAAACATTTTGTTCTTTATTGATATATTATGGTAAATTTAGCAAAATTTTCCATAAAACTCAAACTAAACTAATACTCATTAACAAGAAAGTAAAAACACAAACAAGGCCAATAAAATCACCAAATATGCAGTTTTTTATTAATATATTATGGAAAATTTGGCAAAATTTTCCATAAAGAGCAAATCTAAACTAACCTTGATTAAGGAAGTTACAATCTACATCCAACTCCTCTAACACTATCTTTAAAACTCTTACAATACCCACCCGACCCAATGCCCTCCACGAAGTATCTAACATAGCCAACTTCCCTCCCATGACAGCCTTCAACCAGATCACTAGTACTTCATAACCTACTCACAGAGGATTATACTCAACTTAGGAAGAAGAGTTAGCTGGTTAGTGGAGTAGTTAACCAGCTGATTCAATGGCTTCCTTTCTAAACAGAGTAATATCCTCTGGCAGTAGCATTTATCAAAGTAAACAAATGGTGGTCTGATTGGAGGGGTGAGAACTAAATCGATACAGTACGATAGCAACCAACACAGCCACAATGAGATACAGTACGATAGCATCCAACACAGCCACAATGAAGGGATCATTGAGGGAGGAAGATTAGAAAAAAAAAAAATCTTTCGTTACCAATTAACAACCCATATTCGCCCAACGGGTGTTCATATTGAAAATATTATGGAGTTAACTTTACAATATCAACATATATACCGTGTATTATGAATAGATAAACTTGCATTGCAAGTCATGTTAAGTTTAAATCAGAGATCTAAACCTACAAATATAAGACTCGCATAGCAAGTCATGTTTAAATCAAGGACAATTTAAACTTACAAATATAAGACTCGCATTGCAAGTCATGTTTAAATCAAGGATAATTTAAACATACAAATATAGGACTCGCATTGCAAGTCATGTTTAAATCAAGGATAATTTAAACATTATACATATAACGGATGCTATTACACATAAGTAAGCTTCATTTGATGAAATGCATTTTCAACGCAATACAATAGTTTTGTAAACCATAATAATTAACACTACATTGATACAAATTGATTATTTCAGAAATTATTGAACTATAGTATAGTACCTAATAGAAAAATGATCTAGCAAATAAACATGTAAAAAGTCAAGAATGTATAGAGATAATAATTAAGAATGATAAATACTCCACGATTAATCAAACTTGAATTACATATCCACAAACTTGATTTTTATGAAAGTGTGATAGCATCCTCTTCGTCATATAACAATACAGCACACACACACAGTAATAGAAGCATCAGTAAAAGTAGCATCGATCCATTGGGGAATTAGTGTTGAAAACAAAAAAATATACGATTGAAAGGTACTGGCATATTTTGTGAATTGATGCTATTTTTCCTGAAGAGTTGTCAGCAAGAATACCTTTAAGTTTCATAGTATAATGCAAATATTTTCGCTCCTGAATAAATGTTGTAAGAGATTTATGGCATGTAGGCCTACAGGGTGTCAAGCGAAAGCGGAGTCCATTGTTCTCAGTCTTAAATATTGTATAATTATGTGGTATATAGTTCAAATTATGTTTTTAGAAGTGACAAAATGGCCAAAACAATGCTACTTTATGATAATTTATATATATATATATATACATTCAAGTCTTCGAATAAAATTGCTCCGGTTTGACACCCTATAGCATTAAAATAGCAAGCTAGGTCTAGGGTGGTAGTGCAGCTGCCACACGACCATAGAGGCAGATGCCCAAACCAAACACAGTGACCCACACCGTGGAAAATAAAGGAATTAAAAATGGCCCGTACCCTAGAAAATAAATTAAGTAATACACGGTGGCCCCGCACCGTGGAAAATAAAATAATTATAAACACGGTGGCCTGCACCGTGAAAAATTAAATTAACTATACGTGGCCTGTACCCTGGAGACAAAATTTATTAAGACACGGTGGCTTGCACCGTGAATAATAAATATGTTGTACGTGGTCCGTACCCTGGAGACAAAACTTATTTACACAGTGGCTCGCACTGTGGAAAATAAATTTTATAAGTGGCCCACATTCTGGAGAATAAATTTATTAAGACACGGTGGTTCGCACAGTGGAAAATAAATTTATCATGTCACGTTGGCTAACAGCATGCAGCAATACCTGGAAAAGGACAGAACGGATGATGCCACAACATGGCCTCCCCTCTCCATCAGTGGAGTGAATGGAAACGAAGACCACTTCAAACATAGGTTTAACATGACGTTTTAGTGTATTCTGACTGACAACGTTACCTTCAAGCGTTTATTGACATTTTGTGACCAAATTATTATTATTATTATTATTATTATTACTGTAACAATTTAACTAACATTATTATTATTATTACTTACTGTAAACAAGTTAACTAAGGCTACATTAAAACAGTCTCTAGTCGGCCACCCCCAGCTAAAAAAAAAAATAATAATAATAATGGTAAGTGCCTGAATATATAGATAAACTTAAAAAATTTAGGATGCTATTAATTTCCATACAAGTATAATAAATTAGAAATAAGTCACAAATAAAGAGTACTATTGCCAAAAAAAGTAATAAACTCCTGAAGACCAAACATCAAAATCAATATATATATATATATATATATACAGTATTCAATTGCCATCACAAAATATTTATCATGGTACAACTGATCACAAAGAAGGTCAGCACAATCTGTCTATATATTTTAAAAGCGTTTCTGGACCCCCTTCTCCCTCATGTGTAGCATATTAGTTTTGAGATTTTAAGAGCTTCGTTCCATTAGTTAGGCGATTTTGAGACCTTTCGCCCCATTTCTTTGTCAAGATCAAGACCTTTCGTGTCATTTAGGTGTCAATTTTTTCCTGGCGAACGATAGCAAGCCTGTAATTTTAGAAGGAATCGGTCTTTGGCCATGACATTTTTCTACCAAAAAATTTACAAATTTATCTTGGAAGGTGTTTTATTTAAGCTTAATGGAGGTCTGAAAAGGAAACTCAATAATAAATTAATAACTAGACAATAAAACAAGCACTAGCCCCTTAAAACAATAGACAAACCTAGAACAAAAATAGTGTCTGATTTCTTTGTAACCAATTGCACTCACCACTAATGTTATTAATTTATTTTTCTTACATACATACAAAGGTTCTTGACACTTATGTAAGAATTACCGGGTATTCAATTAACATTCTTAAAACTCTGTAGCAACTCTTAATTACTAAACAGTAAATTAAATGAGAAAATTTAAATAATGTTGAGAAAAAACTATAAATTTAGTAGCAACTTATATAATCGAAGTCAAAAATTTTAAATGTTGAGAAAAACTAAATTTAGCAGCAATTTGTATATTCGAACCGTCCAAAAATTTAAATCATGTAGAGAAAACACTAAATTTAGTAGCAACTTATATAATCAAACAGTGAATGCTGATTAGGGCAAGATCGTCTAGGATTATTAAAGGCCGTCTTAAATTGTGTCAAGAAACTGTTGCAGTCACATAACCCTTTCAGTACAATACATTTTAACCAACTTGTCTACAGTTGAATTAAAATATACTTAACCCTTCGAGTACCAGCGACGTGTGTTACCTTTTATTCTAGCTATAATTAGACTATATTATGCAGCTTAGGAAGGATCTGTGGTAGTTTATGGGGTTGATTGAGGTAGTATGAAGCTTTATTATTGCTAGAGGTCCTTCCCAAGCTCAATAAAATTGCCTAATAGTAGCCGGAATATAATAAAAAGGACGTCACCGGTACAGTAAGGGTTAACAACACTATATTCTTGGCATCTAGGTGAAGTTAAATTTAAATAAGCATAATGTGAACATCAATCTTAAAAAAAAAAAAAAATGGCAGTAAATTTGCTATCAACTAGATTTACACCAACCAACTTCACATCTAAACTCAATTAATGAAATCAACAAATACATGTGGCACTCCGAGGACTCGAACCCAGGATACTCTCATCGAAATTCTGCGCACTATGCATTACGCTATCAAGACAGTTAACACAGGTGGTAATTTACAGTGTCTAAATTTCCTCGGCATCCAAAACTAAAGGCAAGACAAATAAACCCCCAGGCCTATATTTGATTCGTGTGTTCCAGGGCGTATCACGGACCGAGATCATTGGGGCCGTCTGGAGAGCTCTCATAGGCGTGCGACGCGATGGGACTCAAAGTTAACTGCAATAAATTATAGGTCTCGGTCGGCCTCAAGCACAACCGAATCCTGCGCCGCCACCCGGGTATTTTAATATATCATACCATACTTACCGAGGCGAGCTATTGACCCCATCCTGATCCGGGAATCAAATTTATGCGCAGGCGGAATATTAGTCTACCCCTTGAACACCAGCATATCTGTTCTTATCAGGCACAGGCGCTTATATCTGTTCTTATCAGGCTCAGGCGCTTATATCTGTTCTTATCAGGCGCTACATAATAGGAAAAAAAAAAAAAAAATAAGTAAAAAAAAAAAAAAAAAAGGAAGTCTAGACACCTTGGCATAATTATTTAACCGTCTTGATAGCGTAATGCATAAATGCGCGGAATTTCGGTGCGAGTATCCTAGGTTCGAGTCCTTGGAGTGCCACATGTATTTATTGATTTCATTAATTGAATTTAGAAGTAAAGTTGGTTGGTGAAAAATATGAATAAATGACCGCCACACAGTCTAATTTTTACTAGAATTTAAAAAAAAATCCAACAGAAGTCTACTGAATCCAAAAATTATAAGGCTTTTACATTTATTGAGGTAGTACTGAAAGGGTTAATACATAGTAAGTACATAGTGCATATTTGTTTACATACATACAAAGGTTCTTGACACTTATGTAAGAATTACCCGGTATTTAATTAAAATTCTTAAAACTTTGTAGCAACTCTTAATTACTAAACAGTAAATTAAATGAAAGAAAATTTAAATCATGTTGAGCAAAAACTATAAATTTAGTAGGAACTTCTATAATCGAAGTCAAAAATTGTAAATCATGTAGAGAAAACACTATGGATTTAGTAGCAACTTATATAATCAAACAGTGAATGCTGATTAGGGCAAGATCGTCTAGGATTATTAAAGGCAATCTTAAATTGTGTCAAGAACCAAATGCAGTCCATAATAAACCCTTTCAGTACAATACATTTTAACCAACTTGTCTACAGTTGAATTAAAATATACTTAACCCTTTGAGTACCAGCGACGTGTGTTACCTTTTATTCTAGCTATAATTAGATGATATTATGCCGCTTTGGAAGGATCTGTGGTAGTTTACGGGGTTGATTGAGGTAGTATGAAGCCTTATTATTGCAAGAGGTCCTTCCCAAGCTCAATAAAATTGCCTAATTGTTGCCGGAATATAATAAAAAAAGGACGTCACCGGTACAGTAAGGGTTAACAGGACTATTCTTACTTGGCATCTAGGTGAAGTTAAATTTAAATAAGCATAATGTGAACATAAATCTAAAAAAAAAAGTAAATTGGCAGTAAATTTACTATGAACTAGAATTTAAAAAAATCTAACTGAAGTCAATTGAATCCAAAATAAAAATAAAAATATAAGTCTTAAAATTATTGAGGTAGTACTGAAAGGGTTAATACATATTAAGTACATAATGCATATTTGTTTACATACATACACAATTGTTACATACATACATACAAAGGTTCTTGACACTTATGTAAGAATTACCCGGTATTCAATAATAATCCTTAAAAATTTGTAGCAACTCTTAATTACTAAACAGTAAATTAAATGAAAGAAAATTTAAATTATGTTGAGAAAAAAAAATGTGTAGCAAATTATATAATCGAAGTAAAAATTTTTTAAATCATGTAGAGAAAACACTGAATCTAGGTAGCAACTTATATAATCAAACGTTAATGATGATTAGGGAAAGATCGTCTAGGATTATTAAAGGCAATCTTAAATTGTGTCAAGAAACTAGTAGTCGCATAATAAACCCTTTCAGTACAATACAGTTTAACTAACTTGTCTACAGTTGAATGAAAATATACTTATCCCTTTGAGTACCAGCGACGTGTGTTACCTTTTATTCTAGCTATAATTAGACGATATTATGCAGCTTTGGAAGGATCTGTGGTAGTTTACGGGGTTGATTGAGGTAGTATGAAGCTTTATTATTGCTAGAGGTCCTTCCCAAGCTCAATAAAATTGCCTAATAGTAGCCGGAATATAATAAAAAGGACGCCACCGGTACAGTAAGGGTTAACAAGACTATTTTTGGCATCTAGGTGAAGTTAACTTTAAATAAGCATAATGTGAACATAAATCTTAAAACAAAAAATAGATTTACACCAACCAACTTCACATCTAAACTCAATTAATGAAATCAACAAATACATGTGGCACTCCGAGGACTCGAACCCAGGATACTCTCATCGAAATTCAGCGCACTATGCATTACGCTATCAAGACAGTTAACACAGGTGGTAATTTACAGTGTCTAAATTTCCTCGGCATCCAAAACTAAAGGCAAGACAAATAAACCCCCAGGCATATATTTGATTCATGTGTTCCAGGGCGTATCACGGACCGAGATCATTGGGGCCGTCTGGAGAGCTCTCATAAGCGTGCGACGCGACGGGACTCAAAGTTAACTGCAATAAATTATAGGTCTCGGTCGGCCTCAAGCACAACCGAATCCTGCGCCGCCACCCGGGTATTTTAATATATCATACCATACTTACCGAGGCGAGCTATTGACCCCATCCTGATCCGGGAATCAAATTTATGCGCAGGCGGAATATTAGTCTACCCCTTGGACACCAGCATATCTGTTCTTATCAGGCACAGGCGCTTATATCTGTTCTTATCAGACTCAGGCGCTTATATCTGTTCTTATCAGGCGCTACATAATAGGAAAAAAAAATAAAAAATAAAAAAAATCTAGACACCTTGGTATAATTATTTAACTGTCTTGATAGCGTAATGCATAAATGCGCGGAATTTCGGTGTGAGTATCCTCGGTTCGAGTCCTTGGAGTGCCACATGTATTTATTGATTTCATTAATTGAATTTAGAAGTAAAGTTGATTGGTGAAAAAATATGAATAAATGACCGCCACACAGTCTAATTTTTACTAGAATTAAAAAAAATAAAATAACAGAAGTCTACTGAATCCAAAAAATTAAATTATAAGGCTTTTACATTTATTGAGGTAGTACTGAAAGGGTTAATACATAGTAAGTGCATAGTGCATATTTTTTTACATACATACAAAGGTTCTTGACACTTATATAAGCATTACCCGGTATTTAATTAAAATTCTTAAAACTTTGTATTGTAGCAACTCTTAATTACTAAACAGTAAATGAAATGAAAGAAAATTTAAATCATGTTGAGAAAAAACTATAAATTTAGTAGCAACTTATATAATCGAAGTAAAAAACTTTAAATCATGTAGAGAAAACACTGAATTTAGTAGCCACTTATATAATCGAACATGTTGAGAAAAAACTATAAATTTAGTAGCAATTTATATAATCAAACGGTGAATGCTGATTAGGGCAAGATCGTCTAGGATTATTAAAGGCAATCTTAAATTGTGTCAAGAAACTATTGCAGTCACATAATAAACCCTTTCAGTACAATACATTTTAACTAACTTGTCTACAGTTGAATTAAAATATACTTAACCCTTTGAGTACCAGCGATGTGTGTTACCTTTTATTCTAGCTATAATTAGACAATATTATGCAGCTTAGGAAGGATCTGTGGTAGTTTACGGGGTTGATTGAGGTAGTATGAAGCCTTATTATTGCAAGAGGTCCTTCCCAAGCTCAATAAAATTGCCTAATTGTTGCCGGAATATAATAAAAAAGGACGTCACCGGTACAGTAAGGGTTAACAGGACTATTCTTACTTGGCATCTAGGTGAAGTTAAATTTAAATAAGCATAATGTGAACATAAATCTTAAAAAAGAAAGGAAATTGGCAGTAAATTTACTATGAACTAGAATTTTAAAATATCTAACTGAAGTTAACTGAATCAAAATGTAAATAAAATATAAAAGGCTTTTAAAATTATTGAGGTAGTACTGAAAGGGTTAATACATATTAAGTACATGATACATATTTGTTTACATACATACACAATTGTTACATACATACAAAGGTTCTTGACACTTATGTAAGAATTACCGGGTATTCAATAATAATCCTTAAAAATTTGTAGCAACTCTTAATTACGAAACAGTAAATTAAATGAAAGAAAATTTAAATCATGTTGAGAAAAAAATAAATTTAGTAGCAAATGATATAATCGAAGTCAAACAAATTAAATCATGTAGACAAAAACTATAAATTTAGTAGCCACTTATAGAATTAAACAGTGAATGATGATTAGGGAAAGATTGTCTATAAAGGATTATTAAAGGCCATCTTACATTGTGTCAAGAAACTATTGCAGTCACATAATAAACCCTTCCAGTACAATAACTTGTATCCAACTTGTCTACAGTTGAATTAAAATATACTTAGTACCAGCAACGTGTGTTACCTTTTATTCTAGCTATAATTAGACTATATTATGCAGCTTAGGAAGGATCTGTGGTAGTTTACATAATTGAGGTAGTATGAAGCCTTATTATTGCTAGAGGTCCTTCCCAAGCTCAATAAAATTGCCTAATAGTAGCCGGAATATAATAAAAAAGGACGTCACCGGTGCAGTATGGGTTAACAGGACTATTCTTACTTGGCATCTAGGTGAAGTTAAATTTAAATACGCATAATGTGAATATGAATATTGGAAAACAAAATTGGCAGTAAATTTAATATAGACTAGAATTTAAACAAAATCTAACTGAAGTCTACTGAATCCAAAAAATAAATACAAATATATAAGGCTTTTAAAATTATTGAGGTAGTACTGAAAGGGTTAATACATATTAAATACATAATGCATATTTGTTTACATACATATTTTTTTTTTTACATATATACAAAGGTTCTTGAGACTTATGTAAGAATTACCGGGTATTCAATTAAAATTCTTAAAACTCTGTAGCAACTCTTAATTACTAAACAGTAAATTAAATGAGAAAATTTAAATCATGTTGAGAAAAAACTATAAATTTAGTAGGAACTTATATAATCGAAGTCAAAAATTTTAAATCATGTAGAGAAAACACTATGGATTTAGTAGCAACTTATATAATCAAACAGTGAATGCTGATTAGGGCAAGATCGTCTAGGATTATTAAAGGCAATCTTAAATTGTGTCAAGAAACTATTGCAGTCATATAATAAACCCTTTCAGTACAATACATTTTAACCAACTTGTCTACAGTTGAATTAAAATATACTTAACCCTTTGAGTACCAGCGATGTGTGTTACCTTTTATTCTAGCTATAAATAGACGATATTATGCAGCTTAGGAAGGATCTGTGGTAGTTTACGGGGTTGATTGAGATAGTATGAAGCCTTATTATTGCAAGAGGTCCTTCCCAAGCTCAATAAAATTGCCTAATTGTTGCCGGAATATAATAAAAAAGGACGCCACCGGTACAGTATGGGTTAACAGGACTATTATTACTTGGCATCTAGGTGAAGTTAAATTTAAATAAGCATGTGAATTTAAATCTAGGAAAGAACTGAAATTAACAGTAAATGAAGAATAATTTTAAAAATTTCAAACTGAAGTCTCCTGAATCCAAAAAGTAAATACAAATATTAAAGACTTTTATAATTATTTGAGGTACGTACTGAAAGGGTTAATACATATAAAGTACATAGTGCCCAACCAGTAATAAAAATAGCTAAAATATCTAAACTAAAAATTCTAAAAAATATTCTTAAAATTAGTCCAGGGTGTCAAACCAGTTTTGTTTTTGTCTTAATATTGGAATGAATGAGAAATACAGCAAAAATGTACAAGATTTGCTTTATTTTGAACAAGAAATATAGCAAAAATGTATGTTCTGCTTTATTTTGAACATATCATTTCCAAGGATGTTAAGAACTGTGAAGCATAAATTTATCTCTGTATGTTTAGTAACAATGACTAATAAGCACTTATAATGTAAAACTTGCAAAATAAACAAGCGAAAAAAGGGAAGACTATCAAAATCGCTGTGGAAAGAACGCTATATAATACATTTTTGAAATTAAAGAATACAAAACCACCACCTAGGGTGTACATCACTACATGAGCAAGGAAAATGTCTGGTTTGACCCCCTGAATTAGTGTAGTTACCCCTTTCCTTCTAAAGGTGGTGTCACATGAGAGCTAGTGTCTGATACTAGCTACACTAAAGAGTAGGCCGGTATTCCCATTTAGAAATTAATTATGCACCTTAAAATCAGGAACAGACCCCTTCAAACACTAATTTTTTTTTTTACGAGAGCAGACCCTTTGAAACACTGAATACATTTCCCCAAAACCCAAAATAATTTGATAAAATTGAATGGAAACCAAACTATGCTAAAGATTATCTGATAGAGGTGAACGTGTGACACCACCTTTAGAAGAACTCCCTTACCTTCTTACTGTAAGCTCTTCTTGGTCGCTTATCTTTTACAGTATCCTGTAGCTGCAGGCTGCATTTCCCGTGACTTCTCCATCGTTGAAGGTTAGACAAAAAAAATCCAGTGCTTATATAGTAAGTCTAATCTTTAAAAGTACTACCTAGTGTTGATCTCAATTTACACACAGCATTTAAGCTGACCCATTCTTCAAAGCAAATCTACGAACACCTTACCCCAAAGATGGCCAATACCGCTATTAATGAACCTAAAAACTATACCAGCTTTATTTCCCAATCTATCTACTGTAATTTCTATCCTAAGAAAGCTGGTGTATTCTAAGGCCTGTTCTTTCTTCAACATGTTTCATGGGGTAAAGGTAATTGGGTGAATTACTAGGTTAATCACCTCTAAGATTGTGTAATAACCAATCTAATTAACCAAGTGATCTAGATGTGTGTGAATTTGTTTTGTTTGTGTGTGTTCATTATTTTATTATTGTGTGTTATGTTATCCTTGTTCGGGCTCTTTCAAGTCGGCCAACCCCAGGAATAAAAAAAAATTAAGAATGGCCCCGAGATAGATAAACCAAGTCTCTTTTCCTTCTGGGGTCAGGGGGCTAGGAATCCTCTTCCCCTTGTACAATTATTCACCTACTACACAAGACAAAGTAAGGGGCGAGAGAACACGCCAGTGGTCCCAGACTCTAAGAATTGGAATTTTAAATGTTTCTGTTTGGGCTCTGTCTTGAGTCGGCCACCCCCAGCTATGGGGTATGTGCCTGATTATACACATTCATATACAATACATATTAACCAAGTCAAATCTCCTAACAACATCCTAGTATGATATCTAGTTGGGCACAAATTAAAAGTTACACCACTAACGCTATCACAAGGAAGCTCCAGCGCTGGTGTATCAAGGCTGCTCCACATTCCTCAAGTGTCAAGGCTGCTTCACCATCCTGAAAAAGAAAGAAACGTTTAAACAAGAAATTCTACGCAACTTCTAATTATAACTTATTATTTTTCTACTACATATATATGCAATAGTGGCAAAATGTTAAAAAAATCTAGCCTAGTGACTGCTCTCTAATACAACCAACCCATTTCCTGTACATGCCTCATGCTTTTTGTGGCAGTCCTTTTTTTACTTAGACTAGTCCATAAATATAAATTAGAAGCCTACTGAGGATTATTAATCTGACATTGCTTGCTTTCCTTTGCAAATGTGTATTATTTCCACTTCCCTACTGTCATAATTCTAAGGTACCAATATACAGAATTAAATACTCTACTGTCATAATTCTAAGGTACCAATATCCAGATTTAAATACTAAATAGCTCAGTCGGCCAAGCAGGAATTCGAAGAAGCTATCCCAATATACTGTATTCCATTACTAGTTACGAAATTGACTTCACAGTAATATGTCTTTGGAACTTAAATTGGACAAATATATTTCCATGCAATTTTTCAAGTATTCCTCACATTAATTCTGCTAAAACTATTATTCCAGCTAGCCAACTTGGTCCTATAACAATTATTCCCAATAGTGTATTAATTATATATATATATTTTGTTTTTCGTATGCTCCACAGTAGGCTATTTTACATATATACATGTACTTTAAAGCGAGATAGGTATTTAGCTGCGGAAATTCCGAATAGGCCTAAGGGAGATTTAACCCACAAAGGCTCGGCCCAATGAAAAATAATTTAATTCGGTAATGACAGTGCATGTGTAATAAAGACAATTATCCAGGTGCCTGAAATGGAGGATAAACAAGACCTTGTCAAAATTAAGTTATTAACCCGAGAAGCGAAATAAGCCCCACAAAAGTATCTGCATAGCGTACGTGATAAGCCTCACAGAAAAGACCATGAAAAAAACTGTAATTCTGCAGAACAACTCCTGTAGTTATAGCTTTTTATTGAAATGGTTTGTAGGTGTATTTTATTGTTAAAAAGTGAGGAAAGCACTTTTTATTAGCATTTGCTTTGCATTGTTAATTGTAATTCCGATACCCCAACAATCTAGGGGAGTTTGGGAATGCGGGTTTGAAAAGACATTAGCCTAACCTAACAACCTTACCTATCCTAGTATTATGGGTGGAGGCTGCCGCCCCCACACCCCCGCTGGTTGGGTATTAAATCAATAAAAGATTGACAGGCGCCGAAAGAAAAGTCGAAGTCTACAGTGTTTACTCTGTAATCTTTAGCTTTGGCTGTCGATAACAGGAAACTATCAATACAAATGTATAGACATCTTGTAGGTGAAGCTCTACTCCGATTGTCTATTAAACATCGGGGAGGAGCTCCAAGGAGGCTAGAACGTAAACAAAGTGTCCTTGACTGGCTGTACAAAAATAATGGAAAATTTTATAGGCGAGTGAAAATCAAATTGACAAAATAAGAAAAGTAGCACTCGTCCGCGCATCATTAAGGTCCCCCGAGTAAGGTAAGAGCGAAAAAAAAATACTTCATTAATTAACCCACTGAACCCCAGCTATTTAATAATAAATGTAGCCTACACCCCAGGACCAGCAGGTTGTCAAAAAATGTTTTTTTCCCCAGAAAACACCAGTTATAGGTTAGAAATTAAGGAAAACCCACAAAAAAACCCAGATCCCCTAGGTCATTAACCCGGTAACGGCGAGGGGGGGGGGGGTATTGAACCCGGTCCCCATGGGCGAGCATATAGGCTCCATTCAGGCCTATAATCGTCATTTTACGATAAATATAGTTATTACTTATTCATGAGGCTATTTTACCTTCACTATGAAGATAGTAACCTGTAACAACAATCAAACAAGTGAAAATATAATTTTTCTGGTCAAAATTGCGAATATAGATGGACCAGCCCATTCATGAATTATGGAGAAAATTGAGGCAACCCCTCCCTCCACGAGGCCTCAAGCCACACTGAGCCTACTCATACACACACTCGGTTATGTAACACACCCTCTAGGCACGTAAGCACATCCTCCACACAGTTTGCGAATGTTAGCACAAAAATATACCAACGAATTAGGGAATAACAGGGAAAATAGTTGATAATTGAAGGGGGAGGGGAAAGGGAGGAAGGAGGGGAAAGGGAGGAAGGAGGGGATGTGGAGATGTGATATGAGTTATAGGGAAAAAAAAAGAAAAAAGAAGAAGAATTGTTTAGTGATACTGGGGCTGTTTAAATGTTTTTTTTAGGCCTCCCTCTGAAGAACTTTGCCGCCGTCGCCCAGTAAAACCTCTTAAGAGCTTTGCCGCCGTTTACGGGTTAAGGGGTCCTACGGTGCGCCCGAAAGTCGGAATTAACATGGGGGAAATGGGTAGGCAAAAACAGGTTTTTGCGCGCTCACGGTTGGAGTTTTCAACCATCGGTATTGTTGCGTGGGATACTTACACAGTTCAAACAAATCTGAGCCCTCTAGGTGCCATAGGACCGGAGTAATTAACCAGGACGCACCTTATGCGTCCCTGGGGTTTAGAGTTACATACATTGCGGACGCAAACGCTGCGTCGCTAGGGTTCAGTGGGTTAAGACAGGAATCCCGTAATAGAGTTGTTCTGCAGAATACCCAAAAACCTTCCAAAACACCCCAGGGGTTATCAAAACACAGGAATATGAGATTAGATGAGATAATTCCCCGCTAGCCTAGTGCTACCTACCACGCATCCACATACTGTATGCCCCCCCCCCCCCTCTCAATTATCCGCTAGTTTTCCTCATTTATCATCAGTGCTGGCAAGACATGCATCAACATCAATGCTGGTCAGGCCTGCAACAACATCAATGCTGGCCAGGCCTGCAACATCAATGCTGGCAAGACATGTTGAGCATAACATCAATGCAGGCTAGACCTGCATCAAGATCAATGCTGGCCAGGCCTGCATCAATATCAATGCGGGCCAGACCTGCATCAACATCGATGCTGACCAGCATTGCATCAACATCAATGCAACACTTGCATGAATGCTGCAAAGACCTGCATAGCCTAGGTTAAATTTCGACAAAACCTGCATCAATGTCGGCAAGGTCTGTATCAATGTTTGCAAGATAACCGGCTACACGAAATCCAGCATCAATCTGCCCGGCAACCACGCTGACCGTAAGAATCAGTAAGATGAACGACGGCAGAAATGGATCGGGAATATCGGCGGAAAATAAGGAAGCCAGCTGGTGCATGGTTAGTCACAAGTGTCGAGTACATTGATAAAACTTAGACAAAGTACGATAAATGTCACTAAAATATTTGGTCAACTTCACCAAAAATCCGCCCTAGCAGCTTCTAGCATGCACCAGTAGCCTACCCAAGTCGAGCTAGCCTAGGGTTTATTAGCCTCGGTGCCGTCTTACAATATAGCCTACACGCATCTACAACATAACCTAACATCCGTAAAACCAAAATTAACGGTGAAACAACTAACATGAATTAGCTACGAAGAAATTGTTACAGGGATACAGTTGGCTCCTGCGTTCACGACGGTGCCAAGATGGCGGGCTACCGGCATCGTCTTCATCAAGCACTTGGGCCCTGCGAAGCATCGTAATGGGCCTACGTTTACGTAATAATGGTAGCACATAACACCCATGTCACACCATTATACTATACACTGTACGTGTAAATATCTTTGCAACGTAATAAAAAGTTATCAAGAGCAGTTGGAATGTGAAAAAGAAAGGTTGCACGATAGACCCCAACCCACACCCACCTTGCTTTGTCCGTTGCTTGTTTCACAATGGAGACCATGTCAGTTGTCACCACAGCGAGATGACGCTATTCCAGAGCTTCCACAGTTGTACTTTTGAATTCCTCATACGAACCTCAAAAATGCCTTAGATTTCATAATAATTCCTTAGTTTTCATGTTCTTTTAATTCTAATACATTGTAAATTTAACAATATTAATACTTCATATTTGTGAGGTTGAAAAACACAACAGATTTCCGTGTTATTTTGGCTCACTCAGGTGCCTCACCCTCACTCAAGCCTTCTCAAGGTCATGATGGCCGCTGTCACTACATATTTATATCTGGTTATACACCTAAAATAATTATATAATTAGATAAAAGCAAAATAATTTCGTCAAAGCGGATATTCCTTAGAATTCCTTAATTTGTCAAATTCCTGAGAACATTCCTTAGGAGGCCTAACATTCCTCAAAATCAGGAAAATTCCTTAAAAGTGGAAACACTGCGCTATTCCTTCCCAGCGAGTATTAGCCCAGCGAGTAACTGCACTAATAATATATTACACAATTAACTGAAAAATTCGATAGCAGCATGGTTATTGTCCAAAGTCTATATATCACAAGTATTTAAAGTAATTACGAGCACAGGCATAATGGATATATTTTAAACTACAAGAAAGTCTTGAAGAATAACGCTCGCTTGACTTGAGAGTACCTGGGCCGGGTCGCGAGGCTGGGCAACGCCAACCCCGATATAATGCACTGTTGACGCTGCAGACGCACCACATTTCCGTCTTTCATACATGTAGTGCAGGGGAAAAATAAACCTAAAATTGTATTGCCATTGAAAATATATGGGGATTTATTGTTCATTCGTGAAAAGGTACCCAGTATGTACGTACGTAGTAGTATGTATGTAGGCTATGCATACGTAGATGATCTAGTCTACAATCATCATACTATAGTCTATTCGCTGTAAGTAGGCAAGAAATCGTGACCTCTACACACTAACTCAAAAAGAACTAGAGCAAATTGGCTGTACATTTCCACATCTATTCCTTGGCTGACTCTTCCCAAATGGTAGAAATATTAGCTCGGTTACTCTCGTCGTTTTTTGAGTTAGAGAGGTTAGAGGTCATGATTTCTCGCCTACTTACAGCGAATAGACTAGCCTCAGCTATGTGATTATCGAAGGCAATATACATTAGTTTGTGAGCGCATCATCATTAGGCTATAGGCTAGGTTAAGTTAGTTAATACATGTTTACTAAATTTTCTATTTATGAATTAATATATTAAGAGCGAAGTGGTATGTGCAACATGGATACAAATTGACCGATCATAAGTGCCGTTTGGGTGCAGTACTGATTCAAGTGGGTCCATAGCCTTACTGCTAAGACGTACAGTCACTTACACAAATTCGTGGACCCCCTGTGCTTTTCTTTATGCAATTATAACGACCTTCATTGATTTTTTGGATGAAACTCGCTTTTCGATAAGTATATAATTATAGTGTTGTAGTTGAAGTATAGAAAATGACAATCATAAATTCGCTTCCAGAGATATAGCCTATTTCCATAATTAGAAATGGGTGAGGTGAACGAGTGTTTAAGACATCTTCATAACCACCACCACCATTACTTAGTTGACTATAGCCTTCACAGTGACGAGTGGTCGTAAAGTAGGCTATATACCAGTCATCAACGCCGCGGTACCAATGGCCGATCTTTCACACACGCATCTTGTGTTCTAGTCATGTGATAAGTGGCTAAAATGTGGCATGTTACTTTTTGACCTTTAAACAATTAATGATAATAAATTTAACTAGTTGCTCAACGACGACATCAACGATTAACCAGTAAAACAGCAGAGGTTTCAAATGACAATTATGGGCCCTGGGAAGATTTATGTAGTATCCACATACTATTATAGTTAACTCCTTGTGTACCGTCGACGTCCTTTTAACTTTATTATGGCAACTATTAGACGATTGTATTCAGTTTCAGAAGGGCTTTCCACAATAAACATATTTCGAATTATCTCACTTAACACATTTTACTACCACAAATCCTTCGTAAACTGCGCAAAATCCTCTAAATATAGCTAGAATAAAATTAACAAGACGTCGCTGATACAGAAGAATGTGCCACGTGTCGGCTCGCGAATTACCAACTCTTGCCAAGCTAGGGTGAAGTTATTACTAAATTATCGTATTGTGACACTACCTACCACCAATTAGTAATTGATTCCGTGGATTATGCTATCACAAGGATTAGAACGAAATGAACACTTCAATTTATTCTGCATTTTAGTTACACAAATATCGTGCTTTCACATAAAATATAAAGTAACATGGTTTGTTAGCAATATACGAATGCAATAGAAATTAGTATCATTTTTGCTCCATTACTTTGTAACTGGGAGTTTAAATATATTATTTACTGGCGGTTTTCGTTATTCATACCGCCTGTGGTACAGTATTGGTAGCTGCTATGCCTGTTGTTTATTAACCTATTATATATATTTCACTCCAACACCAAACACCTCCCAACAAAATTAATTAAGCAGATATTTGGGTTTTGTCTGAGGTTTTCGCTATGCATACAAATCACGGCAAGCTACCTATAAATATATTATCTAGTGTAGGCTAAACGGGTTCATATACTTTTATTTTTTAACAGGTTCTTCTCGTCCTAGCCTGAACTTATTTGACTTCAGCAGGCCTAACCTCATTTGAACCTAACCAGACCTGACCTGAACTAACTTAGCCTTAACGGCTAGCTTTAAGATGCATTAACATAGGTTAGGATAAGCTATCGTGAACTTGCAAGTAATAGATAGCGCAGGAACCCTACCAAACCTCATTAATATATGACAGAAGTGCCAGTCTGCCTATTAACATTCATAATATATTCAATGTGATGATGTGTGCATTGGGAAAAACATGGCCAGTGTGTTATAGCTTATAATGGGTATATACCTTATCAATGAATGTAATATAGTGGCTTATGACATGACACGTATGTAGAAATGAATAACATAAATATCATGATAGGACTAATGTGGTGTAACGGGTGGGTGGCAGGAGTGCATTTAGCCTAATCGAGCTATTGTGTAGTGGAGTTACAACAGAACAGTCACTGATGTTATTGAGATGAGTTACCGGTAGTGTACAGAATGATCTAGTAAGTGTAAAGGTAACTAAGCTAAACAAATATTTAGTCAGTCATTACTCATTAGGTCAAGCCTAGCGGTGAGAGCAAGAACCTGCAATACCGGATCTGTATAATGCCACCTCACATAAAGTAGACGTGCCGTTTCGCCCAAAATCAAAACGGCATACCCAACTCTGCGATCGGTCACCATCATCACTACTAGTCACTATTATCATTAATATCATCAGCAATACTACTATTATAATCATCACTACTACTCTCACCATCATCACTACTACTCTCATCATCACTACTACTCTCATCATTACTACAACTTTCTCCATCATATCTACCACTGTTATCATCATCACTACTGTCATCATTATCACTAAATCTACAACCATTACCACTGCTATTATCACCATCATCACTACTATCAGTATTATCCCCACTATTACTACCATCACTTCTAATGTCAACTAAACTAACTTAACCTAACAAATGCATCGCAAGTTTTTCTCACCCCCTAAACGATGGCGCCAACATCATTGCTTGGGATCAGGTACAGGTGGGGGATGGGTGTCCTGAGAGGGGGAGGGGTGGGGGGGAACCACATTTTGGACCTAAAATCATAACTATTGCACATATTCAAAAAAAAAAAAAAAAATTTACCGTCGCATTCACGCACCGAATGTTCATGTGAAGTTTGGTGAAAATCCGTCGAACGGTCTAGGAGTTATCGGACAGACACAGACAGACAGACGTCTCACCATTATCATCACATCTGAGACATGTGTATGTGTGGCTTTCTGTGATGTGAGTGCCCCTATGGGGCACCCACACACAGGTAATAGGTACAGGGTGGGGGGTGGGGGTCCTGAAGGGGGGGGGGGGGAGGGGCAAAACATGTTGTTGGACCTAAGATCATAACTATTGCACAAATTCAAAATATATTTTTTTAATTACCGTCGCATTCACACACCGAAGGTTCGTGTGAAGTTTGGTGAAATTCCGTCAAACGGTCTAGGAGGAGTTCTCGGACAGACGGACAGACAGACAGACAGACATTTCGGTTTGCATGTACCACTATACGGGGGGCGATACCACTCTGCTTACGCAGAGTTGATAAAATATAACACACGTCGCTGGTATTCAAAGGGTTAATCTAGTTTATTTATTTCACTCCCAACACCAAACACCTCTCAATAAAGTAGACGTGCCGTTTTGCCCAAAATCAAAACGGCATACCCAACTCTGCGATGGGTTACCATCATCACTAATACTGTCACCATTGTCACTACCATCATCACTACTATCACTACAACTGTCATCATTACTTGTCACCATCATCACTACTATTATGACCATTATCACTACTACCAGTACTTTCACCATCATATCTACTACTGTCATCATCACAACTGTCATTATCATCACTACAACTACAACCATCATCACTACTATTATCACCATCATCACTACTACCACCATCATTCCCACTATTACTACCATCACTTCTAATGTCAACTAAACTAAAGTAGACGTGCCGTTTTGCCCAAAATCAAAACGGCATACCCAACTCTGCGATAGGTTACCATCATTACTATTATTACCACCATCATCACTACTACTATCATCATCACTACAATTATCACCATCATCACTACTATTACCATCATCACTAATATTACCACCATCATCACTACTACTATCATCACTACTACTACTCTCACCATCACCATCATCCCCACTGTTACTACCATCACTTTTAATGTCATCTAAACTAACTTAACCTAACTTAACTTAGCAAATGACTTGTTTTCGGGTCATCTTCAGTAACCACCACCAACATCACCAATACTTTCAACATCATCACTACTACTATCCTCATCATCTACTACCATCATCACTGCTACTATCACCACCAACTATCACAACTAGTTTCACAATCACGACTGTTGGCTTGGGGGGGGGGGGGGGGGAACCATATTTTGGACCTAAAATCATAACTATTGCACATTCAAAAAATCTGTTTTTAATTACCGTCGCATTCACTCACCGAATGTTCGTTGGAAGTTTGTGTGAAAATCCGTCGAACGGTCTAGGATGAGTTTTCGGAAAGACCGACATACGTCTCACTATTATCATCACATCTGAGACATGTGTATGATGTGTGCCTCTACGAGGCACACACATACACAGGGAATAGGTACAGGGTGGGCGGTGGGGGTCCTGTTGTAACTATTGCACAAATTCAATAAATCTGTTTTTTAATTACCGTCGCATTCACGCACCGAAGGTTCGTGTGAAGTTTGGTGAAAATCCGTCAAATGGTCTAGGAGTTCTCGGACAGACGGACAGACAGACATTTCGGTTTGCATGTACCACTATACGGGGGGTGGGGGGGGGGGGGGGGGCGATACCACTCTGCTTACGCAGAGTTGATAATAATAATAATAATAATGAAAATAAATAGCCTAATTAAAATTTACATATTTGGTAACTCATTACTGCACGGAAGCTCCCACCAAGGTCCGAGACTAGGGCCTAGGCAGCAAGTCAGTCACAATAACAACTTAAAGTGGAGAGTATCTCGCTCGCTCAAGCTGTCTCTTATCCTTGTTGTATGATCGGGGGTAAGTTTCATCCTTCATTGTCATACCGAACCATATGAATATTTGTTATGAACACATACAGTGGAAAATTGGTGGAACTTAAGTGAAATTTAACCTGGCACAAATCCTGACCCCTTTAACAATCGTAGGCTAATTATGATCAAGCTTACATTTTTATTTAGTAAGGGTAGACCAGTATGTAGCCTACATACTATATATAAATATAAATATAAATATATATATATATATATATATATATATATATATATATATATATATATATATATATATATATATATATATATAAATATATATATATATATATATATATATATATATATATATATATATATATATATATATATATATATATATATATATATATATATATATATATATATATGCGTGTGTGTGAAAGTATCATACAATCTGTTATCGCCGTTTCTGGTATATAAAGAAGCTATGGATCAAAATGTTTAACATCTTCGTGGTGTAATGCATAAGGTGTTGATATTCGGTGTGAGCATCCTGGGTTCGAATCCACGGACTGCCACATGTGTTTGTAATATTTCATTAATCGATTTTAGGAGTAGAGTTGGTTGTTGGATAGAACATAATAATATAAAGAAGCTATGGATCAAAATGTTTAACATCTGCTGACGCCGGGTTATAATACTTGCCATATGATCTCAAGCAAAGTTTCTTACACGATTTGAAATTTCGTAATGAATACAGTATTGTATATGCCAGTTTACACATAGCCTAACACACACAGCTAGGACCCCCTAGAATTTTGAACATAACGAGTAGCCTACGTACGCCACTGCAATTAATCCTAGCTATGCAAATAACTAGAAATTCAAGGAATCCGGAATCAACTAACTTAATCTGCGGATTACTAGGCTGTATCATAGAAGTTATATCGAAATGGCTATAGGCAATATTAACTGGTCTTAGACTATAGGCCCTATGCTATGGGTCTGGTTATTTCCAACATGTAGTACAGTAGTTAACCATGGCTCGCATCTATTCTAATTTTGACCATGTTTTATTATAGGCTATGTTTAATATTATTTTCCATATTTTGAACTATAGCCTATATGATGCAGACTAGATAAACTAATCTCATTAGGCCTAATTCTCATAGAGTAAAATTTCCTTCCATTATGAAGAATTAAAAAAAAAAAAGAAGCGGGGATTGGGTCTGAGCATATAGAATAGAATAGAATGAAGAATTTAATTAGTAGGCTAGGCTATAGGATCTATTTTTTATGACCTAATATAAATTGCTGTCACAGGACTTAAGTTATTTACCCCTTTCTGTACCGGCCACGCCCTTTTAATATTATGCTAGCTACTATATTAGACGATTGTATTCACTTTAAAAAGGGCCTCCATCAATTAACAGATTTCGAACTATCACACTTAACCCTTTTTACTAGCACAATTACTTCTAAAACTGCATGAACTCTTATAACTATAGCTAGAAGAAAATTCAATAGACGCCGCCGGTACAGAAGGGGTTAACATAGGCCTAAGCCTAACCATTTTATGTTATTTCCTAAGTTTGGTAAGACAGTTAGGCCTATATTGTGTCAAGTGAATGGGAGGGTAAATGTTTTAGGTCTTGCTGGTACTTCAATTATGAAGTTAATGGACGAACTTGTGGCTAGATGAATCCTACTCACCAGTCACTCGTAAGGGGGGGAGGCAGACACTGGTGGGGGGTGGGATATAGGGGAATGACATTTGGGGCTAGACACTGGGGCGCCAGGTATTTTATGAACAATTATGGCTGGCACTAGGCCGGGGTGGGGGTCCGCCGGACATGCGGGAGTGAGCGAACTTTGAGCAGGAAAATACACCAACTCACCTGTCACCTAATATGAAGGTTGGCGGCAGATACTAGATGCGTAGGCATTTGGCGGTAGCATTATGGGCGGCTGGTGGTAGATAGATAGGTGGTAGCAGGGACATATAGGACTATAGCATCTCGGAGCAGGCTTTGGATCTGTCGCCACCCTATTAGGAAAAAAAACACAACAAATATTAATTACATAGGCCTACCTCAATCACTACATAGGCCTATTTAATATATGAAGTACGTCAGATTTTACAAAATATGATGTACCTGTATGACAAGCCTATATTATATAGCACGACCAGAGGACATGTGAAGAAATATAAAACGAGATCAAGACTGAATATAAAGAAATATTAATTTCCATGTAGGGTGGTAGATACATGGACAGGGTGTCAAAGCAAATAACTCTGAATTGAGTAGCACTATTTTTCTGAACCCAGTAGCATTAATGCTTGGACGAATGGCGAGCACCTAAGCTAAATATGCAGATTTCAATTTTATCGAAGAATAGGTCTAGCCTAGATGGGATGGTGGCCATTTAGACAATTGGCTGCCATGATGGCAACATCTTGGCGGCTGTGGTACCAAAACGGCAATAATACCGTACTGTACTGTACTTTGTAACTGTCAGTCAGGCCTAATTACATTTTGTGTAGGTCTAAGCTATTTTGTGTTAATACTATTCAGTCTTTTCAGATAGGCCTAGGCTAATCTTATTATCTGAGTAATTGATAGCCTAGCCTATCGATTAGGCTAATCAACCGTCAATTTAACGAACTAATATTTTCTGTTATGGGTAGCACTAATTGTAAAGTAAAGTTGAGTAGCATTACGATAATCGGCGTAGTTTTACACCCTGTACATGGATACACCAGGGTGGGTTATAAATTCAGACACGGTGGAAATATTTGAGAGGAATTTAGACAGGGTAGCCTATGGAATAATCAAGAACAAAATTATAACTATAAGGCATCAATAAAGTCCCCCACCACCGCCACCAGTTACCATCACGGACAACAAAGTAATGTAACCGTAGAGCTGGAGCCACAGGCCTGAAGGCCTCTTCCAGTAGGACTTCTGTGAGTATCTGTGAGTATATTACTGACCTACGGAGTGACGCGCTCCTCCTGCTGTCACTTGTCGAAATGAGTTTCCCGCCCAGCCTCCTCTATTTATAACCTCGGTTCCGTGACGTGATTGCTGATTGGCTAATCTGTGGCATTATGCAAATGAGTCAAATCCTTGATGCTGATTGGTTAGAAAATTACACGAGCCTACACTAATGTATAATTATAATTATTAGTATTATTATTAGTAGTATTATCAATAATAGTTTTATTATTGTAGTAATGATGTAAGCTAAATCATTCGTCAGAGAGCCTAAACGGGAATTTTATATAGGCCTACAATACACAGACTCACAATATATGATTAAAAGTGAGCAATTCTATAGGGCATACTATAATAAGATACATTTATAACTCTGGAATTAATACAAATCTGACCCAGGAACGTCGATTGTGCTAATGTCCTTGATATATTTGGTTTTAGGCCATGCCAAGGCATTTAAACAACATTTTACGCACAAACTGTAGGCTTCATTTCTGGCATACTTCTCTTTAACAGATACCAAACAGACTTAACATAGGTGCCATAGTAACATAAGCATTAATGTGAGGCAGTTAGATAAAGCATTTTTTGAAGAATTTCGAGAACATTCTGGGATCGATGTTTTTGGCGGGAAAGTGATCACATTCTGGAATAGTCCGTCGTATTGTAAATACACGGAAAGAAACCTTGCCTATGGCTTTTCTGGGGGGATTACTAACCCTTTCAATGGTGTATGACTATATATATAGACCTATTGTACTATTCCTTGTTATCAGTGATGCCCATTTAGCTACTTTCCCGCTAGATCTAGACTAGAGGTAGCCTATTTACTTCGATCTAGTGGCACATTTTTACATATACATGATTTCTAGCGATATTCTGGAGATTTGAGCCATTTTAGGCGACATTCTAGAGATTATCAGGATATCACCAGTGGCACCAAGATGGCGGAGGGTGGCCGATCTCTGTTACTATAGGATCTCTAATGTAGCCTAACCCAGGGAAGTCGATGCATGATAGACCTTGACATTCCCTTGTATTCTATCTATCTGAACCCTATCTATTTCTAGGGTGGTATTCTTGAGCCACCCCTGTTTCGCCCCATTGGTTTGGCGTTTGAGACGTTTCGCCCCATTAGCTAGATTAGACGTTTCACCCCATTAACTAGGTAAGACGATTCGCCACATTCTAGTATCGATTTAATATTCTGGGCGAGCGATAGCGGAGCCTTTACGTCGGATGAGTTAGTGTTAACTAGGATATTTTGCGAACATAGGCTAATTTCTTTCAGTTTATCTCCTTTATGCTATCGTCCATTAATTATAGGAAGGGAAAATATTGTGACGCCTAACCTTTGTAATACAAAAGGGCTATAGCAAATGGGTTGTAATTATCCACGCCTATTCCCAGGTTGACTCTTCCCAAATGGTGAAAATAGCTCGATTAGGCTACGGTACTCTAGTAGTTTGAGTTTTAGGAATTCCAATTTTTTTTTTTTGTGCTTACCTATAGGCTAATGAACGGGGTATAATTGTTTGAGGTTTTGGGTGGAAAACTGCTTGAAATCGAGATTTGACTTAATTTTTGTTTTGTTTTATTATTATTTTATTAGCTTGCATCACAACCCCCCCCCCCCCCAAATTAAACCTTTCAGTACCGGTGACGGCCTTTTTTTCAGATATATGTAGACGATTATATTAAGCTCAGGAAGGATAATAGCTGATAGGATTAATTGAGATAGCCTACTCTGTAGCTTTTTAATGAGTAGACGTTCTTCATAATTAAGCTTCCTATAGCCTATAGTATGTTTCTTTTCAACTGACGGCAAATTGCAAAGTTCTCATCAAGATTTCTCAGTTATTTTGAAGATTTTGTAATGAAATATGGTGATAATTGTATATACAGTACTTGGACTTAATTTGATGCAGATATATAGTAGATTCATATTTTTCCATTACGTAGCGAGAAATTAGCTGCCAAGGGATTCAATTTCTCGTCAATTGAAAAGAAACGGAGTAGCCTATATAGTGCTGCCCGAGGTCTGAAGTGACTTGAACCGTAGGCTTCTCTATTAGGCCAATTTAACCCTTAGAAGATACGACACCGCATTTCTTTTCTGTTTTCTGGCTATCATTAGACGACTTTTATTCAGATTAGGAAAGGTAGATGGAATTAAAATAGTAAATTGAGATGGTACAACTGTGTTGGTGGTGTAATGGTTTAGAGTTCGAATCCGGAGAGGACCATATGCTTTCATTAGTTTATTCAAGTAGGCCTACATTGGGGTTTGTAATGGATGATTAATGTTAAAAACGGGGTGTTACTTATTTACCATTATAATTTCCACAGATCCTTCCTAAATTGTATAAACTCGTCTAATGATAACCAACATGAACTGTCAAAATGCGGTGTAATCTTCGAAGGGTTAATACTGTGCACCACTTTATTAGTTTATGTTTAACCCTTTGCCTACATATCACTTTTTAAGGGGGCCCACGGGCCCACCTCGTTTGTTGTTCTTTTTTTCTCTCTCTTTTTCTGGGTTGTAGGCTATCGATTCGGCCCCATTCAGCCTATTGTTTTAAGACGTTTATCCCTATCCAGGTGTCATTTTTTTTCCCTGGCGAGTGGTAGCGAGCCAGCATATTTTATGTTTTTGTCAGCAGGCTAATTTTGTAAATTTTTCGATAGAAAAATTTCTCCGACAAAGCCGGATTTCTCCATACAATGCTGGCTCACTATTGCTCTGCAGAAATTTATAGACACCTGGATGGGGATAAACTTCTTAAAACAGTAGGCTGAATGGGGCCGAATGGATACAAGCCAGAGAAAGAGAGAAAAGGAGATAAAAACAAAAAAACAGTTCACTGTTCACCCCTCTTAAATTCAATAAAATCATGTTAGTTATAATGTAAAATAGGATATCGTTGCCACGAAAGTTATTACTGTACTAAACCATGCATACATTTTTATGTATTCATTTGTGAGAAAATTATTAATTTCAAGATAATAAATGAAACTATTTGCACCGTTACCGTATAGTTGACCTTATTTATAGCTTTCCAAGTTCGAGAGACTCTTTCTATGCTAAATACAGTAATTTCGTGCGGTTTGGTAACATGTGCTGTACATATAAAGATGCAGCTTTCTCTAATATGATAGATCTAAGGTATTGCAACCGAAAATCTCCACCCAAAGGGATTTTTGGCGGGAAACTGGTGACAAATTGTCTTTAGCACTAATGTTGTAATATGAGCATACTGAGCTGCTTTCTATATATACCCAATACACATTTTGGTCTAAGGTAACTTGGGTTAATATGTTTAGTGATCATGAATGTTTACTACGTCAGCAAAAAAGGAAATATAGTACAGTAGGCTACATTATGGCTCGACACATTCCACAGTATTAATGATTAAAAACATGCCAGGTATGATTGCACTCAGGTTTATTACCGTTGTGAAAGTTTAATGTGTAGGCCTATATAATCAGCTGGTTTGCTATAGAGATGGTATATTGCAATAACGGCTAGTTTCATTGACGGCACTGCTTTGTATCTCCCGCCACCAAGCATGGGAGTTAAGTGGCTGGCTGCAGGGTAGGAAAGTTAATTAGTGAGTTGCAGGTACCGCCCAGTACTGATGACGTATTTCTCACAATTGTTATACTTTGCCATCTAGTATATTCCTGTCATGATTATTATCAGTCGATTATTTGACACATTAATTCAGGACGTTCTCATAGAGTTATCTTATTATTTAATTAAATATTACGGCATCTTGGAAAGAGGCCGACTGTACAGTCCCCGCAACACACCACATAGATAGGCCTAAGTAGGAAACACACACACACACACACATGAAGAGAGAGAGAGAGAGACTGTGGTTACAGGACGGGGCGGGGAGGATACACTGTGGGGGCAGGGACTGTTGAGGGCATCGCCAAAGTGACACCGGGGCGAGGGCGGGGTAGTTGGGTTGGGAGGGGGGGGGGGGGGGGGGGGGTAGGAAGTTATCGCCAAATTATATAGGGTGTGAGGGACAAACACTGGCAGATAGGCAGAGTGACACTGGAAAGGGGGGGGGGGGGGGAGCAGGCTGGCAGGGGTAGGAGCGAACTTATACCGGGAATCTTGGATTAACTTTCACTGGTGAGGGAACATTGTACAGTTGGTCAAAGTTCCAGCTGACCCACCCTAGCTCTGAGGCTCGCAGAATTAGCTGGCAATACTGGTGTAGTGGTGCAGGGATACCACTTGCCATTAATGTGTTACCTGTGTCTGTCCTGTATATTACTGCAAATTAAACTATGTAATGTTCACGTTGTGAAGACTAAATGCTCCTTCATTAAGCAGCCACCAATAACACAGCAATATGTATTCCTATAAAATCGAGTAAAGTATGTTGTGGCAGCCAGCAGGTTTCATATACGTTGCCAATCAGTGGATATAATAACTTGAATATTTAAGCAAATTTACGAACTTTGGGTGAATGTTCGGGATCATACATAGCGATGTATGTATTTGTATTTGAGATAGGCTTACTTTCCCTTGTTTAGTATATGTTCTAACAATGATATAGCCGAAATCAGATCTACCAATCCCAATCTTTGTAAGACACACCTCCTTCCTACACCAGTATTGCCAGATAATTCTGCGAGCCCCAGAGCAAGGGTGGGTCAGCTGGAACTTTGACCAACTGTACATAGTGGGACGGTCAGGGGGGGGGGGGGGGTGCGCGCACCAGGGGAAGAGAGGGTAGGACATGCGGAAGTGTGGGCGAATGTTTGGCGGGTAGATAATTCGTCTGTCGCTTGTAGGGACATTTAATGGGGAGGGGCGGGGCACTGCAGTATGACGAGTACTGTGGGGGCAGGCATTGTGGGGTGCGAAAGGCCTGGGGAAAGATACTGTGGGGGACAGGTTCTGTGGGGCGGCAGGTATTGTGGGGGTTATGGACTGGAATTAAGGCAGGTACTGGGGAGGGGAGGAGCAAACAGTGGCAGGAGGGAAGGTACTGGGTTGGCGGGGATAGAGGCGTATACTCATATGTTACTAGTTTTTGTTTTTTGGGGGGGAGGTATTAGGGGAAAAGGTAATGGGGGTGGCAGTTACAGTGAGGAGCAGGTATTAGGGAGGAGGCGGAGCAGACACTAGGGGAGGGGGGGATTAACGCACCTGCACTTAGGGGGGGGGGGGGGGGCATACTGGAGGGGTAGAGGCAGGTACTGTGGAGGTAGCCACTGTGGGGAGGCAGTGACTGGGAGACAGATATTGGGGGCTATGCGCTATGGGGTGCCAGGTTCTGGGGGGGATAGGCACTTTTGTGGGGGTCAGGGAGTTGGGACATATCTGGACACTCTGGGAGCAGGTATACAAGGGAGGGGAGATGCTATACAACAGGGTGTGTGTGTGGGGAGGGGGGGGGGGGGGTCTGTGGTGGTAGGCAATCATCACTGCAATAACCCCTCAAGATGAAAAATTTAAAATTGTTACTGTTTAGAAGTATATGTATTTACGGTATGTATTTATTTATCTATTTTTACAGTGTAGAATATCCTCCAGAATACTAAATCTTTTGATAATATTGACGCAAGGCTTGTGATACGATAATTCTAGGTGTCTAAAAGAAGCAAGATGTGAGTATAATCAAATATAGCTTGGTGATCAAGAGTGCAAGAAACCTTGGCGTGAAAAAAAATCCAACCCTGTCAACATCATACACTCATGTTCAGCTTTGGAAGGAAATCAGATGTACCGGTATACTCCAGGACACAAATTATGAACTTTTTGAAGGTAGGCCTATCTCGGAGATAATTAGCCTAGCCTATTTGTTTCAGTAGCCTACCGGTGACGTCTCTTTGGTGCTGTAGTCGTGGTTAGATGAATTTATGCAGCTTAGGAAGGACAATTGCCGACTTGCAAGTTTGGTGACTGGACGACTCGGACCATGGGACAACTCGGCTCGGACGGGGCTCGGCCCACTTTTGGACAACTCGGCCACGACGGCGAGACAACTCGGCCCATTATTTGAGACAGCTCGGCCCTATGTTTTGCTATGGGGCAATTTGACGAGACCAGTCAGGATATAGGATGGGGAGACCTAAGTGGAGGGTTTATGGTGTGTGTGTGATATGGGCGAAATGTTCGTTTATTGTATAATTATGTCATAGGCTAGTTCTCTCGATTCATGTGTAGGTTAGGTTAGGTTAGGTTAGGTTAGGTTAATTACGAGTTGTCTCGTAATTAACACGGGGCCGAGCTGTCTCGTTTTTACTGGGCCGAGCTGTCCCGTGTAGTCTAGCATTCGTGACCGCTAGTACAAGGCTCTCTTCAAAGTTATATTTGATACTCTGATTTGCCCAACACTTATCGAGTCTCCGTTCAAATGATTTTACATTGTGAGCTTGTACTACTCTCCTGGGAAGACTATTCCACACATTTATCACTCTCAGATGGAATACATTCTGGCGAAGCGTCGTTCGATAGCTTGGTTTGAAGATCTTCAAGCTGTTACCCCGTGTTGGGCCTTCCCTCATTCGAAACTTGATGTTGATTTCTGGGTCATATCTCTGGTTCATAATCTTGTAAACTTCAATCATATCACCACGTAGTCTTCGGTACACCATCGTTGGTAGATCCAGTCTTCTAAGCCGTTCTTCATAACTGAGACTTCCGAGTCCTGGCACCGTCTTGGAGGCTCTTCGCAGTACATTTTCCACCGTTCTGATGTCTTTCTTTTTGTGTGGTGCCCAGACCGACTGAGCATACTCCAGGTGGGGGCGTACAATAGCTTTAAAGAGAGTCCTAAATGTTGGCACATCCAAGTATTCAAAAGTCCTCCGTATCATCCCCATAATTCTGTTGGCCTTATTTACTTTCTCCTGGATGTGTTTTTCGAACGTACGTCTTTCATCAGTTGTCACTCCAAGGTCTTTCTCTTTAAGGATTCTCACCACTGCAATAGTAGGCCTACCTTCATCTCCCTCCTGCATTTGGTATTGCGTATCTCTTTGTTTGTCTATGGCCACCATGTATCTTCATATGTTTGCACTTCTCGGGGTGGAATGGCATTAACCATTTTCTAGACCATTCTTGCAACGAGTTCAGATCATCTTGGAGAATATCCCTGTCTTCTTCCGTGTTAATTCCTCTGTAAATCTTGGTATCATCAGCAAACAAATATATGTCCGACTGTACACACCCAGGCATATCGTTAATACAGCACAGAGCAAGCCAAACGTAATGACGGCTGGGCAATGACTTAAAATAGCGCGACCGTAAAGTCTTCGCCGGTACAGAAGTGGTTAACCTACGGGGGAAAACAATACGGAAGTGTTATGGCCGCATTGGTTTTTATAGGCCTTATAATTACCTAGTTTTTTGTTACTGCTGGTCAAACAGTACCAGTAGCCTATCTGAGAAGGGTTTATTTTTTGGTAGTTCCCCCCCCCAATTTAGGCCCTATTTATTATTTTTGTAATTTCCTCCCTAGACCTCCATCAAGCTTGGAATACAAAACAAAAACATCCTCAAGATCTCTTTTAGATATAGGTTAACTGTACTTTTTTCGTCAGGAAAAAATCGACACCTAAATGACAAATTCTTAACATTGCCAAATAAATGGGGAGAAAGGTCTTAAAATGGCCAAACTAATGGGCCCGTCTTTAAATCTGTGAACTACTAGAGCTAAACATGAGGAAGATGGGGGACCATAACAACCAACTACCTCCCTTTGAACCTGCCTTCCTGGATTCTCAAAGTTTATGACATCGCATTACTCTACGAGGCTACAACCGTCGTATTTCAGTAGCTGGCATCGTAATTTTTGTGCCAGTACTCCAAACGCTACGACTGAGCAGAATTAATAGGCTACCTATTGATTGCTTAGTTATTGTAAGTATGGGGAACTTTTGACGTCGAAAACACTGAATAAGCGTTGTGTAATTGTGTAATTATCCAATGTAAAAATAATATATATATATATATATTTATTTATTCATTTATTTATATATTGCAATGTCATGAATAGCAAATATAATTTCAAGGCTTGATGAACACAATGATCAATAACTAACTGAAACATGGAACATATGGACAAGTAATTTCCTACCTATAATGTCAACATTAGTTAAATGGCGGGTGCCCAACCCCGAAAGGGGTTGAAATAGGGGAGCTATCCCCCCGCCAAAGGCGGCTTTCTAGGGCCTTTCCTAGCTGATGCTGAGAGGATTGGGTTCTAGTCATGTGGTGATGGGCTGGTATATCAGAGTGAGAAATGAGCGATCTCTGCCATACCCATAGCTTACTCTGACTGTTCCTTTTACTTATATATTTTCTAGATCTCAAGTGACGGCGTCTCTTCCGTGGATTGACCTCCCAATCTACCAAGATTGGAAGCCAAATTGACCTCCCAATCTACCAAGATTGGAAGCCAAAGCGTCACATTTTATTTCCTTTGCCCCTCAGCTTTCTCTTCATAATTGCTGAAGGGCACAGGGCCCTGGGTGGGATTTTGGTTTCCCGGGCGTTTCTGTCGCCCTCCTCAGCTCACCGCCATGGAGTGGCTTCGGTCACCCATGCTTTATTGTGGTCGGCTGGGAGGGTTCTGTGGGGGCGCTCGGTTATGGCCTTGGTCTTGCTCGGGGCCTTGGGGCTGTTCGGCCAGGCAGCTTGGGGAACAACAACAACAACATTAGTTAAAAAAAAAAAAAAAACGCAAATACCAAACAGTTTCGTTTAGGTATTTATATTTTACACCAGGAGAGGGTATACAGTTGATACTACGAAACTGTGTCGCAAGACTCGAAACTTTGACCCAATTCCAACCTTCCCTATCCAAATCCTAACATGATCATTCTTCCCATACCTCTAGCCCTATGCAAAAAAACAAGCTGCGTGAATAAACAGCCAAGCGACCCATTAGATGACTAGGCTAATCATCGCTCGCCCTCCCATCCAATGAGCTCCTGCATCTATCATCCTAACCCTCACCTTAAGCCTCCCCCGCACCCATACTTCCGCATAGGTGTAAAATATATCCTGGGGACTCGTGTATGGTGTAGTGTAGTGGGGAAATAGGTCATTATGGCACGACCTTCCAGCTTGACCTTGCGTTGTGGGACAGAGGTGGTGCCGGGGTGCCATGCTGGGAGCGCCCTCAGTTGGTGGGTGGTGCTGGTCGAGTTAGCAGCAAAGCTCTATAGAAGAAGAAGAGGAGGAGGAAGCCGCAAAATAACCTTTCACTCGCACGCTGATATACCGGTAAGTGTTCATTCGGCGAGCGAGTGTGTTAGGTGATAAACCTTTACAATGGCACCTCGTATCTACTTTCCGAAGAGTGTTGAGAGGGGAGAAGGGGTGTTGGAGAGAGAGGAAGCTGTTGGAGTGACTTTGTTGTGTGTTATTAGTCTGTAGGTTAATAGCCTACGTCGTCGAGGTGTCCCCCGACTGGCTGCGAGCAAGTGAAACACGCTAGGTGAATGTGCGGAAAATGGGATTAACCGCAAAGCAATAATCCTAAAAGTGGAATTTTTGTCACTTTCTCCTCTTCTCGTTAGACATAATAGAGATAAAGGAAAAGCGAATCCCTTCTCAAATGCGTAAGGGTATCGGTCATTGTGTTTCAAACGTGTATTTATATATGTGTCAACGAATTTTTCAAATGTCTACAAAAACTGTCTTAAAAATTATCCTTTATTTGTGTCTGCAAATATTGCTTGTTTAACAATTGACATTTCGTTGGGGGTGGGTGGGGTTGAGAGGAGGGATAAAAGGGAATGTTTTATTGATCCTGCCTAAGATTGAAATATTTCTGATTCAGACCAAAAATTTGCCTATCAATTTCTAATGAAGTAAATAATATATATATATATATATATATATATATATATATATATCTATAAATATATATATATATATATATATATATATATATATATATATATATATATATATATAGGCTATATTTATATATATATATATATATATATATATATATATATATATATATATATACACAAATACATCCCATTCATAATCATAGGCCTATAAGGCAACGGACTAGTCTTTTTAACCCTTTCAGTGCCGGTGCCGTAATTTCTACTATATTCTGGCTAGTATTAGACGATATTTCTCAGTTTAAAAAGGGCCTCCAGCAATTAACAGGCTTTGAACTATCTCATTTAGCCCTTTTTACTACCACAGATCATCTTTAAATTGCTCAAAATTATCTAATTATAGCTAGAATAAAACATAAACGACGTCGCGGTACAGAAGGGGTTAACAATGGCTATCCCCTTCACCACCAGCACGTAATTTCTATCATAGTCTGGTTACCATTAGACGATTTTCTTTAGTTTGTAATTTACCTATAGGCTACGACATAAATGGGTAAATAGGATCTCAATCAACCCTCTTAATAACAGCAGGTCCTTAAGCTGCATAAAATCATCTAATTTTAGCCAGGATCCAAGGTAAAAAGGTATCCTGGGGCTGAAGGGGCTATAAGGTACAATTCATCAATCTCAATATACAGTACATTAGGAAACAAATTAAGGTATAACGTAATAGGCCGACAAACCAAACTAGCTAGACCGAGACATGATTTACAACCACTTCCCTTATTCGGTGCTCTCGTTTCAACCAGAGAATAAAAACAAAAACAAACTTATATGATGATTTATAGTCTTTCCGTTCACTCAAGTTTACCATTAATTGAATTTGTGACCAGTTGTAGTTGTATCGCATATTGAAGTGTGTCAGATTTCGTTTACCGGTAGAATTTCACTGAAGGGGCGCGCATATGACGGGTACCACCACGTATTTAATAGGGGATTTAATTTAGGTTTCCACTCATCCATCAACAACCTACACCCTTTTCTGGTCTGATACTAGTAATATAAATGATTTAATAAAGTTTTTAATGTGGTTTTCGACGAGAATAAGGAAGCGCGTTTGGGCCGAAAATCGGGAGTTTACAGCCTCTTCCGATCATCGGTTTGTTGACACGACGCACGACGTTATTTACGTTTGCTGTTGTTTTTTGCCCCCTGCTGGCAATATATATGATAATGACAATAAGTCTAGGAGGGGGGGGGGGGGGGCGGGGGGGCCTCAACACATACTGTATCCCGCGGCCTAAATTTTAATTGAACCGCCAATATGGGAGATTAGTTAGATGCGCGAAGTAGCCTACTAACCTCGAGCGCTATGGCAACAAACGATGGACGTTACTCCCGGGAGCGCAACTTTTCCACCGAGCTATCTATATATTTTGTCTAATATTATTAATATTAAAGTATCCCCACTGTTTTTTTAGTGATTCGTACACCAGAAAAGGGTGTAGCTTGGTGTTGGATGCGTGGACACCTACACAAATTCTGTATTAAATCCTTGGTGATAGGCTACTGTAGCCTACAGTCACGTCAGTAAATGCTGGACCAGGGGATGTGTCAATAACATGTGCACACTGGCGTACTGAACATATTAGCAATACTTTGAGCTATTCCTATAATCCACCTTTGTTCATATTAATTTGCCGATTCTTCATCATTGAGGGATAAACCTTATAACGGCACGCGAGATACTCCTTGTGAACCTGGCATTCAATTAACTGGGAACATTTCTTGCCTGCCAACCAGTTGTGTTTAGTTACAGTTAACATGTAACTTTAATTCTGTTACCGTTAATGAACGTGGCAAAAACTGTGCCTGCCGTGACAAGCATAGTTTTATGGTCCAATATAGAGTGCAAATTAGTTATAAGAGATTAAACGATAAATAGTCTGACATTTTTAAATTTCAAGCTCAAACATAGATAAATATAGACTTATTAATGTTTGGACACAGTGACTCGCCCTCCTTGAAAATACCAAACAAACAAAAACAAAACATAAACACGCAAATACATAAAACAAAACCAAAAACTAAACAAACGCGCAAATACATAAAACCAAACCAAACCAAAACAAAGACCAAACACGCTGAGGTACTGTACAGTCATGCCCATAAATATTGGAGAGGAAAAAATTTGGTCTGCCATTGTAGGTTTTTCTCCTGTTCTGATGATCACGCTATAGTCCGTTCATTCTAGGTTGGGCAGAAATCGCAGCCCCTAACCTCTCATAACTCAAAAAGGACTATGAGAGTAATCGAGCTAATATTGCTACCAAATAGGAAGACTTGGCTAGGGAATGTGTGTATAAATTGACAGCTCATTTGATTCAGCCCTTTTTGAGTTACAGAGGTTAGAGGTTACGATTTCTTCCCAACCTAGAATGAACGGACTATAGTGTTGTTATTTACGTGCCACTTGAACACCACGATAAACGCGAGAATATAAATGAAGTAACACCCCGTTCTTAACATAAATCATCCATTACAGACCCCAATGCACTTGAATAAATTAATGAAAGCATATGGTCCTCCCGGGATTCGAACTCGGGACACCACACCCAGAACATAAGCATCTAAATTTCTAAACCATTACACCACCAACACAGTTAATACCAAACCTCTGAGTCCAGTTGCCACCAATATAAAAACATAAGAAAGTGGGAGTCTGCAGAAAGCCGATTGGCCCACACAAGGTAGATCCCTCTCTCACCCAACCCTAATTATATGGCTTAATTATAGTCCCAACTCTAACACCATGAGGACCGATCTGTGTGTGTGTATGTGTGTCTGTGTGTGTGTGTGTGTGTGTGTGGTAGCCTAATCCTCTTGACTCCGATATCAGACCAGTGTTACTCTTAGCTCCAAGAAACCGCTCTAGTTAGAACAAAAGGTCACCTTCGTACAGAATTTAACCTTAAGGGGAGATGGGCTGTTTTTTCTGGACACCCTTCTCCCTCATGCTTTGCCCCATTAGTTTCAGATTTTAAGATGTTTGCCCCATTACTTTGTCGATTTTAATATCTTTCGCCCCATTTTTGTCAATATAAAACCTTTCGTGCTATTTAGGTGTCGATTTTTTCCTGGCGAGCCTGTAATTTTGGAAGAACCGGCCCACAATTTTATGCAGCTTATGAAGGATCTGTGGTAGTAAAATAGGTTAATTAGGATAGTTCGAAGCCTGTAAATTGCTCGAGGTCCCTTGTGAACTGAATAAAATCGTACCCAGCATAAAATTAAGAGGACGGCACTGGTGATGAATTTGGGTTAATGTCAAATCAAAGATACCCCCAATTTATCCAAGTGATTGTAATTGCATACAGAGGACCGTATGATATCCATGATCTTTGCCGAGTAATCAGTCACTCATACATATTCCGGATTTCTTGTTCTTCTTTATGTAAATATAGCCATCTGGGCTAATTTGTGGGGGGGGGGGGGGAGCTGGAGGAGGAAATAGTAGGGGGGAGGAAGGGAGTTGGAGGAAGAGGTAGTAGGGGGTGAGGAAGGGAGTTGGAGGAGGAGATGAAGTTGTTGGGGCTTGACCCAACATGCGAGAGTTTTATATTTTTGAGAGTATTTTTACAGAGTAGGACACACACATGAGAATTATTTCATTATTATTATATATAACCTTACATTCATAAATCAGTTACCGTATCTACACTTGCATAATATAAACAGGTCAACTTGGTAGAGAGTCTTTGAACTTTCACGATTGACTGAACATTTGCGTCAGATTTCGCAACTTTTCGTAAACATGGGGTTGGAGGCAGAGGGATATTTTATTCTGAAGAGTCGACATGTTGTTTTAGTCTTGTTTGAGATTGTCATACATTCACACGATGACTTGCTTTACGCTGAGAGAGAGAGAGAGAGAGAGAGAGTACCTGTGTCAATCGTCTATGCTCTTAATCCATTTTTACTAACGCACACGAGGGAACTACTCTTAAACTGAAGAATAACCTCTTTACTTTCAGAAATGTATGCACACTTGATGATACGCGTGAATCATAATTATATGTAAATAATTAGTTAAAATAGGACTTCAAAGGCTATCAACCCTTCTGGATTATTAAGCCAGCACACTCACTATTCTACCACTCTTACAATAATCAGTGTTCCTCAGAACGCTCTCAGTGTATACCAACCCCTCTTCGTAGAGCACGTAGCACACGTCTTGCAACACAATCTCACCCCTACTCTGTGCAACTCTCCCACCCAAGAGTGAAACGTTATACTCAGTCTGTCTTCTATTCAACAGCTGAGCTCTGGAACTCTCTTCCAGAATCAGTCTTTCCCTCTTCCTATGACTTAAATTGCTTCAAACTCCGGGTGTCCAGGCATTTTGGCTCGAACGTCCCTTGATTTTGGCCCTGTCACTCTTTCAACTCTGGGGGAGACACTAGCTACAGGCAGTTCTGCCTTTTGCCTCCCTCATTCACGTAGAGCAAAAAGAAGAACAAAAAACAAGAATAGCGTTAGGGCTGGAGCCCCTTTTCGAGAACTAGAGTCCCTTCGTCGTGTACATAATGTTGTGATATTATAAAGCTATGTGACTAATGATGAACTGAAGATATGCACATGTGTATCAATAATATATATATGCATGGTGTCATATATAGTCACTTTAATTTTGTGTTTCTATGTGCATGAAGGAGACAAAAGGCAAAGTGCCCCTCCAAGGTTGAAAAAGTGGTAGAGAGCCAAAATCAAGGTACTACGTTAGAGGTAATTTGCGTATGTTGGAAAGATGTGTGGTGTGCTTGTTAAGTGTAGTTAAATGAATAGGAAGAGGTATTCGTGTGATGAGTTATTATATATATACATATATATATATATATGACTTCAGTGGCTATCAATCCTTCATTATTATTAATCCAACACTGTAAGTCAAGTACATTTTCTGGATTGGAGACCATTTTCGAGAACACCAGTCCATTCCTGTGTAGGCTACAGATAATATTTGTATTGTTTTAAAACACCAGCAATACAGTATGAATAAGTTGAGCACATGACCACGATTGATATCCATTTATCGAATACTGGATATTAATTTAATCATGTACTGTACTAAAGTTATCTCGTTTATCTTTCACATCGATGACAGGGATCACGACAAGGGACTGGAGTTCTCGCATAGGGGCTCCAGTCCTGACGTTATTCTTGACGTACAGTGTGCTGGCTTAATAATCCAATAGGGTTGATAGCCTCTGAAGTCCTATTTTAACTATAGGTAGCGCCAACGAACTTGACAACAATCGCGATCCTTGACCTCTTCGTAACTCGAAAATGCCAAGAGTAAAGTGGCTGTAAATATCCACACATATTTCCTAATGGACTCTTCCCAAATGATAGAAAATTCAGCCCGATTGCTTTCATTAAGTTTACGTTATAAGAAGTTAATTTCTTCGGCGAAGCCGGATTTCTCCATACAATGCTGGCTCGCTATCGCTCGCCAGGAAGAAATCGACACCTGGATGGGGATAAACGTCTTAAAACAGTTGGCTGAATGAGGCCGAATGGATACAAGCCAGGGAAAGAGAGAAAAGGAGATAAAGAGAAACAAAGCAGGTGAACCCGCTTAACTAACTAATTAAGGGTTCACGTACCCCACACGGTTTAAGGTTAACGTGAACTAGTTTATATGTCAACTCGTCTGGCCAGTCTTGAAATAACCTTGACTTACACTTTCCATTTCAGTATTTCTCACCTACCTCGGGAGTAAAGATACTGGGATCGTTACTATTCTGTACTCTCAAGGTGAAGGAGCTAGTGTTTTTCTGTTTTTATTTGTTTTTATTTTTTCTATTAATTCATGTATTCCTATATTTCTTAGTATCCTCGCTAGACCTCCATCAATCCTAGAAAAACACCCCCTATACCCCCCTTCAAGATAAATTTGTACATGTCCCGGCCAAAGGCCGGTTCCTCTTAAATTTTCAGGCAACAGATAGATAGATAGACAATGGGAGGCATTCCCGGCATACTCTCAATGCAATGTTACAACTCTCAGTGACTCAGTGACTCATGTCGTACTCTCAGTAACTCGTGTCGTACTCGTAGTGACTCGTGTCTTACTCATGGTGATTCGTATCTACTCCTAATCCGAAAATGACCGTTAAAATTTGCAGGTCACTCGTGGTGGCTCGTTGTGACTCTTAGTGACTCTTAGTGGATTCTATTGCACTCATGGTGCCTTGAGTTTACTCTTGAAAATTCGCTCACTCGGGCTCAATTTTGCCCGAGTTACCACGAGTTAACACTCGTGGTAACTCGGCCTCACACTCGTGACTGTGTGAACCATGCTTTAGTCAAGAAGAGCGTCAGGACTGGAGCCTCTTTTCGAGAACCCCAGTTCCTTGAAAAACTAGAGTGATCGCCAACAACGAAAGGGCTTGTTTAGAAGTACAGGCCATAGACCCACGATCAAATGAAAACGCAAGTCCTCAGTCCCATATTGTCACTAGTCAGACCCGTTCCACCACCACCACAACTGTTACTCAATCCATTCAACCCCATTCAACCTACTGTTTTAAGACGTTTAACCCCATCCAGGTGTCGATCTTTTCCTGGCGAGCGGTAGCGTGCCAGTATATTTTTGTTTAATGTTTTTTGATAGCAGGCTAAATTTGTACATTTTTCGATAGAAAAATTATCTCGGCGAAGCCGGATTTCTCCATACAATGCTGGCTCGCTATTGCTCGCCAGGAAAAAATTGACACCTGGATGGGATAAACGACATCTTTAAAAAGGAGGGTAAATGGGGCCGAATGGATACAAGCCAGAGAAAAAAAAAAAAAAGAGAAAAAAAGCAGGTGACTCCCCTAAGCCAATTAAAACGCAAGTCCTCAGTCCCATATTGTCAAAAAAGAAAACGCAAGTCCTCAGTCCCATATAGTCACTGGTCAGACCCGTTCCACCACCACCACCACAACCGTTACTCAAACTGTCTCTCATTCTTGAACGCCTTTCCCTTTCTCACAAGTTTCTGGTTTCCTTACGTTAAGGGGGTAGTACTTGATTTTTTGGACGGCGTGTATTTATGTATTCGTATATTTTTTGGTGACCGGACAACTCAACCAGTATCAAATCAACCAATACGGTTAGGTTAGGTTAGTACTATATTTTGGCACTGGCTTGGTTGGTCTTGGTTGATTTGGCACTGGTTGAGAGCTAATGGTTGAAATGATCTACTGGTTGAGATGTCCGGGAACCATATTTGTTTTAGTTTCCTCGCTAGATCTCCATCAATCTTTAAAAAAACACCCACTAGACCCCCTTTCAAGATAAATTTGTACATTTTTCGGTAGAAAAATGTCCTGGCCGAAGGCGGGTTACTTCTATAATTACAGGCTCGCTAACGCTCCTCAGGAAAAAAAAATCGACACCTAAATTGCACGAAAATTCTTAATATTGACAAAGAAATGGGGTGAAAGGTCTCAAAATCGCCAAACTAATGGAAAGAACGTCATAAAATCTCAAAACTAATATGCTGAACATGAAGGAGAAGGAAGTCCATAAAAAGCGACTACCTCACACTTAAGCCAATGTTTTTCATAGGTCTTGTGTAGTTCGCGTTATATATATATATAAGCTTGTAGGTGGGTGTGGTCTCATAGCCTATATGTACAGTCGCGCTATAATAAGTGATGTCTCGGCACCAAGTATATTTTGATCAATAATTGGTATCAGCACTATCTAAGCTTCATTTTTTCATATCGAGTGAAATATACAAACATGTTTCTACACTTACCCACCCTATTCAACATCTGACAGACATGAATACAGTACAGAGCAAGCCAAACATAATGATAGCTGGGACATGACTTATTAGTGGGACCGTACCGGAGAGAGAATTGACCACTTGCAAGTTTCAGGCTATAATGAAATTGGGGACTTTTTCTACCGAAAAATGTACAAATTAATCTTAAAAGGGGGTCCAGGGGGTATCTTTTTAAGCTTGATGGAGGTCTAGCGAGAACATTAAAAAAAATGTAGGATATATAATTATATACCGGTATAATAATTATACTGTATATATATATATATATATATATATATATATATATATATATATATATATATATATATATATATATACACAGTAGGCCAAAAACCAAGCACTACCCCCTTAAGACAAATGGATGAATACTGATGTATAAAAAATAACTATTATCTCCCAGTTTTGGAAAGCTGCTTAATTTGATCTTCAATGTGAAAGGCTTAACTGCGCAAAAGTGAAGTATTTTTTGTGAGTTGCTCGGAGTTTAGAAAGCAATTTATTACCGAATATATGAAAACGTATGTGACCTAGATGTTCATCACATATTTAATAGGGTTTCTGGAACATTTCAGAGTCAATATACCGATTGAAGCGGACTTAGTAAGCACAAACAAACACACATGTATACTTCCACCCCTCTCTTTCTGTCTGTTTCAGTCATACGCACACACATATTCTCCCTCTCTCTCTCTCTTTCTTACTCACTCAAATATACAAGTGATAGGGCCTACAGGTCAGCAGGCCGAGGATGCTGACTAGAAAAGCCAATCTACAAAATACGCTAGTTAGTTAGTGAAAATAGGACTTCAAAGGCTATCAACCCTATTGGATTATTAAGCCAGCACACTGTAAGTCAAGAATAATATCAGGACTGGAACCTCTCTGCGAAAACTTTAGTCCCTTCTGACAAAATACACGCAAAGAGAACTTGATAATTCTACTCTTACTGATGACTTGGCATTTCTCAAGTAACCCCGACCCAAAGACTGGGAAAGTTATTGAGTTAAAGGTGTAGTATTTGTTTTCTTCTGTTGATTTCATTGATTGTGTTTAGATGTGAAGTTGGTTGGTGTAAAAAACATAATAATTTATGTGTTTGTTTTATAGTTTCCTCGCTAGACCTCCATCAAGCTTTAAAAAACACCCCCTCAAGATAAATGTGTAGCCTATATTTTTCGGTTGAAAAATGCCCAGTTCTTCCTGGAATTACAGGCTCGCTATCGTTCTCCAGGGAAAAAATCGACACCTAAATGGCACGAAAGGTCTTTATATTGATAATTAAATTGGGCAAAAAGGTCCGAAAATTGCCAAACGGACGGAACGAACATCTGAAAATCTGAAAGCTAATGAGGGAGAAACCCCCCCCTTAAGACGGCGTCACATTCCACTCGTATAGGACATTTCTTAACCCCTTCTGCACCGTTGACATCGTTTTAACTTTATTCTGGCTACTACTAATCGATTTCATTTAGTTTAAGGAGCTTTAGCAATTTTTAGGCTTCGAACTATCTCAATCAAACATTTTAACTACCACAGACCCTTCCTTAGCTTCATACTATCGTCCTTATACAACTAGAATGAAATATAATAGACTTCGCTAGTACAGAAAGGGTTACAAAAATAACAATTCAGTGGTTTTCTTGTTTTAGGTAGTTTACTATGTGTAGGCTAGTTAGCGAGGATTCATTGAGTATACGAATTAATGCCAAGGAATGCGAACAGCGACAGTTAAACTATAGCCCTAAGTTCCCTAACGAATCTGTCAAGGTGAGGCTGATGGACTGTTGAGGATGGGTCGTTTTTTTTTGGTCCCCTTCCTCCCTCGTGTTAAGTCCCAATTGTTTTGAGATTATAAGACGTTCGGCCCATTAGTTTGGCGATTTTAACACCTTTCGCCCCATTTCGTTGTCAATTTTAAGAACTTTCGTGTCATTTAGGTGTCGATTATTTCCTGGCGGGCGATAGCGAGCCTGAAATTTTAAGAGGAATCGACCTGTACATTTTTAATACCGAAAAATTTACAAATTTATCTTGAAGGGGGGTCTAGGGGTTGTTTTTCTAAGATTGACAGAGGTCTAGAGAGAACACTAAGAAATAAAGGATATGAATTAATAGAAAAAAGACAAACGGTCCGTCTCCCCTTAATAGCACACATAATATGCTAAACTATGGAAAACACCGACACATACTGTATGCTTAATTAACCCGTTCAGTACCGGTGACGATCTCTTCATTATATTCTGAGTTATTAGACGATTCTATTCTGCTTGGGAACGACGTCTCCCCATGAAAACGGCTACAGACTATCTCCATTAATCCTTTTAGCTACGCCAGATCCTACTTAAGGGGAGGCAGTTGGTTTTTCGAGTCCTTCTCCTCCCTCAGCACTCCGCTCCCTTAAGCACTCGGCTTAAGAATGTAGACAGAGAAACCGATCTGGGAGTACCAATATCGACTCATTATCGAGTAACCTGAAACCGAGTCAACAATGTTCAGAAGTTGTTAAGAAGGCAAACAAAATAATTGGCTTTATAGGCAGGTCATTTGAGCATAAATCCAAAGACGTTCTCCTAACCCTTTACAATTCCTTAGTCCGCCCTCTTCTGGAATACTGCGTTCAATCCTGGTGCCCTTATTACCAAACAGATATAGACAAGCTAGAACGAGTTCAACGTAGAGTTACCAAAATGATACCTAGCCTAAAGAACAAACCATACGAGGAGCGTCTTAGAGAATTACATCTATTTCCTTTAACCCAGCGCAGATTAAGAGGCGACTTAATTCAAGTGTTCAAAATCATCAAAGGCATCGACAATATAAACTGTAGTAAGTACTTCACTATCGACCAATCTAATTACACACGGGGAAACGGTTGCAAAATTAATGGTAAATCTTTTAACTCACACGAAGCTAAGAATTTCTTCTTCAATCGAGTTGTCAACTTATGGAATGGGCTTCCTCGAGATGTTATATACTGCAGCACCGTTCATTCATTTAAACTTCGCCTAGACAAATATATCGCATCAAACCCGCAACTCACTGCGTTTGTAAATGAATAACTTTATTTTATCCTCCCTCAGTTACTAACCCATCTGTCCCCTACTAACTTCCTAATCCTGCCACGGACATTAGTTCCAGGGCAGTAGTTCCCTTTCCAATGTTCCCTTACCCACTCTAAACCACTGTTTGGACACTTGATTCTCAGTGTTTTGGAGGACAAGCAGCCTAGAAGGGTCACTAGACCTGTTGTTGCTTGATTTCCTTTGTACTTTGTACTAATTTTTAGCCCTATTAGCTATGGGATTTCAAGACATTCGCCCCATTAGTTTGACGATTTTCAGACCTTTTGCCGCATTTCTTTGCCAATATTAAGACCTTTCGTGCCATTTAGGTGTCGATTTTTACCTGGCGAGCGATAGCGAGCCTGTATTTGAAGGGGAATCGGCCTTCGGCCGGGACATTTTTCTACCGAAAAATGTACAAATTTATATCGAAGTGGGGTCTTGTGGGTGTTTTTTAAGCTTGATAGAGTTAGAGAGCAAACTAAACCCCATTGAGCCGAACCAGTAAATTATGCTGCACAATACCCTCTGAGCTCCCTTAAACTGGCCAAAATCGTCTTTATATAGCTAGAATAAAATTAAAAAGACGTCGCCGGTAAAAAATGGGTTGAAGGAGTGGTGGCTTGAGCGACTCTTGGGTTGGGGTGGGGTAGACAGAGAAAAAGTGGTCTCCTAATTATGACTCTGATAAGCTGACTTTAGGGGAGGTTTGCTTCTCTGGACCCCCTTCTCCCTCATGTTTAGCCCCATTAGTTTTGGCAATTTTAAGATCTTTTTGTGCCATTTAGGTGTCGATTTTTCCCCGGTGAGCGATAGCAAGCCTGTAATCTAGGAGGAACCGGCCTTTCTCTACCGAGAAATGTACAAATTATCTCGAACGGGGGACTTGGGGGTATTTGTTAAAGGTTGATGGAGGTCTTGCGAGGAAACTAAAACTAAAAAATACATCAACCCCTTCGGTACCGGTGACATCCTTTCCCTTATATATTCTGGCAACTACTAAGCGATTTTATTCAGCATAGGAAGGACGTCTAGTACCCATTAAAAGGTAGACTATCCCAGTTATAATCCTTTTAGCTTCCATATATTCTTCCTAAGCTTCCCAAAATCCTCTGAATGTAGGTAGAATAACATTGCAAAAGACCCCGCTGGTACAGAAGGGGTTAATGAATAAATAAACAAATACAGTCAAATCTCCCCATAATGATATCATCCCCGACGGCTGGAGAATGTCCAGCGCGCGCCGTTTGGGGGGGGGGGGGGGGGGGGGGGGTAGCGCTTGTAAAAACAAAAGATACCGCAAAAAAGAATTGGAACAGGTCTTGGTTGGGGAAAGTGAATCAGCTTGTTGTAGGAGACCTCGTAAATAATCTGCTTGGGGTGAGCCGATGATCCGAAAGTAAAGGTTAGAGAAAGGTGAAGGAGGTGTGGCTGGAGTTGCTATATAGGTGCGATGATAAACAGGGATATGCCTTGTGTGGGCCGATCGGCTTTTTGCAGACTCCCATTTTCTTATGATGTGGCGCGTATATATAAACATAAATAATAATATAACCAAACTATAAGTAGCGCCAGCGAACTTGACAACAATCTTGACCCCTTAACTACTTATAACTCGAAATTCATTAAAGCAATCGGGCTGACGTTTCTATCAATTGGGAAGAGTCCACCAGGAAACTGGTGTGGATATTTACAGCCAGTTTGCTCTAGGCCCTTTTGAGTTACAGAGAAGTCAAGGCTCAAAATTATTGTCAAGTTAGTTGGCGCTACCTATATTATGCTAATGGTGAGGGTTGGTCCTGTCCAGAGTGAGGTTTGGCAGCCTCTACCCAACCTTAGCCGTTTCTGTCTGTCTCTTTTCCTGTACAGTACTATTTTTCTTCCTTCGAGGGCGGGAGGCTAGGAATCCTCCTCCCCTTGTAAAATTCACCTACTAGATGAGACATATAAATGGGCGAGGGAACGTAAAAGTTGTCCCGGACCCTAAGAATTGGATCTATAAATGTAAATATATATATACAAAAAATATATATACAAAAAATATAAAGACTATAGACACAGGCTTGCACAACCCCCCCCCCCCCCCCCCCCCATGCTCAAAGTAGCTTCAAATTAGCCAGAACATTGTTTGGCCTGGCGTGACGAACTGAGCGTGTGTGGCGTCCTTAACCCCTTCTGTACTGCTGACATTCCTTTGACTTTATTATGGCTGTTACTAATTGATTATATTCAGTTTAGGAAGGATCTCTAGCAATTATAAGGCTTTGAACGATCTCAATTAACCCCTTTTCACTACCACAGATCGTTCCTGAGCTGCGTAAAATCGTCCAGATATAGCTAGATTGGGTAGGGTTGGGCTGGGTTGGGTTGGGCTGGGCTGGGTTGGGTAAGGTTGGGATGGGTTTGGTTGGGTTGGCCTGGCTTGGGGTGGGTTGGGCTGGGTTAGGTAGGGCAGGGTTGGGTTGGGCTGGGATGGGTTGGGTTGCGAGCCATTAAAGTGATCAACATTATATTACTTGTCTCACTTTTCCAATATCCATGCCATGTTCTCGTGTTGGTTAAACTCCGACGCCTGCATCTCCCTTCCTTACAGCTACTATAGGTAGCGCCAACGAATTTGACATTTATTTTGATCCCTGACCTCTTTGTAACTCAAAAGCGCCTAGAGCAAACTGGCTGTAAATGTCCACACCTATTTCCTGATGGGCTCTTCCCAAATGATGGAAACGTCAGCCCAATTGCTTTCATTCATTTTGAGTTATAAGAAGTTAAGTGATCCAGATTATTGTCAAGTTCGTTGGCGCTACCTATACTTCCTCTGTACCCTTCCTGCCTTCAAGGAATTATAGTGATCGAAATCAAGTAGTATTCCAGGATTAAATTGATTGCTTGTCTCACTTTTCCTATATTCATGTCATGTCATGTCAATTCAGGGCGAGTTTCTCTCATTTACTTTTACCCTAACCATTACTGCCAATGAAACCTTGAAATGTAATCTTCCTTGTACTCCTCTAAATTATTGTTTTGTCTGCCTTAAAGTCATCGATGTAGTCTAGACCATGTAACTGTACTGTAATATTATGAGCTAGCCAAATGTCAAGATACAAAGAGAGCCTTGAGGGGCATTGATTGTTTTTTTCTCTCATGCAGATGGTAGGGCGATTTCTTATTTGTCTGATAGGAAACACTGATAGACTATGCCGATGACGAAATACTGGGGATATCATATTTTGGCCTTATACTTTATATATATATATACTGTATATAGTGTATATATACTGTATATAGTCTTTCTTCTATACAACTGCTGAGCTCTGGAACTCTCTCCCAGAATCAGTCTTTCCCTCTTCCTATGACTTAAATTGCTTCAAACTCCGTGTGTTCAGGCATTTTGGCTCGAACGCTCCTTGATTATGGCCCTGTCCCTCTTTCAACTCTTGGGGAGGCACTCGATACAAGCAGTTCTGCCTTTTGTCTCCCTCATTTACATAGAAAAAATATATATTTATAGGCTATATTTACAGTATATACCGGCATATATATATATATATACTGTATAATAGCCTATGTTTCACCCGATTCATTCCGTTCACACTAGATTATTTACAGCTCACCAGTGTAAAGATTGTTTTTTGGTCGAGTGTACACGGCTTTAGTACAAGATTTTGGCTACGAAATGTACTTTAACACAACTACTCTGTTTTTGTTTGTAACGAGGTCATGGCACAACCTCTTTTTCTGCCTCCCATACTAACTCAACCCGGAGCAAGCTGGGTTGCCCTCCATACACTGCTTGGGAATAGGTCGTGTGGTACATTTGATCTGGGTTCAAGATCTTGGAAAAAAACGGGGTTGTGCTACGAGACACACACACACACACACACATACACACACACACACACACACACGTAACACACCGTATTCGATTTTTAGCATACCTAGAGTTTGATTGCATATGTATTTGTCTTTACCTCCTATTGTAGGCATATATTTATAGGATACAATATATATTTGTATGAGAGAGAGAGAGAGAGAGTTCATTGAAACTTCGACGGGAATTTTGCTTCGTCATCGCTGTCTTGAAAAAAAACTGAACACTCTTACAAGGACTGGAGTGAGAGCCAGAGAGGTCTTTATTAAGCTATGTAAATGTTATTTGATAGTTCTTTTGGTTATTTATTCAGGTTCTTCAAAACCTGGTTAATTGTTTGTGAAAGTATCAATGAAAATTCAATAATTTATTAGAAGTATAGGTTTAATTTAGACTTCCCAATGAAATGTTAAATAGGCAAATACAATATTTTTAATACAAGTACATCTGGTGTATTTTCTGTATTTTGATATATATTATAATGTATTTCCTTAGATGTACAGTCGCCCGCATGAATTCTCACCCACTCCGTGATTTCATATATGGAATTAAATTTAATATGATGAAAGTTAAAAAGAATAATGTGTTATAAAACCCCTTGCCGTATGACTAATATTAGACAACATGGAGAGGAAGCATAATATGACATGAATATAGAACATAATTATGATACAAGCAACAATTATTGATCACTATAATGCGCTAGTTAGTTCTAATAGGCCTTCAGAGGCTATCAACCCCTCTGGATTATTAAGCCAGCACACTGTAAGTCAATATGTATCGTCAGGACTGGAGCCCCTTTTCGAGAACTCCATTCCCTCCTTATAATACGCTATCGACGAACTATATTTTAATACAAATTCAGTAATGACCAAGTTAGGTATAGGATGCCATTATATATATATATATATATATCACATAGTGATTTTGATAAGTTATTTTTTATTTATATTGAGTCGTTCCTGTTTTGGTTTGTTTATTTTGCAAGTTTTACATTATAATTATCCAAATATATATACAGATAGAGTTCCCTCCATCCGTCCTTGATAACTGCCATGAGTCCCTAGCATTAATAATCGTGGCCATAACACTCAAAGGTCGGCTCTATCTTGCGTATCTTTGTTTCGGGCGGAAGAGTTTTTAGCCAGAGTGTTGACATTACCCAGCGGTATTACCCGGCTGGCTTACGTAACTTGTAACTTACGAGGTGGTATGTGGGGCGGAAGGTCTTTTTTTGTTTAGGAGTACAGTAGGTATTACCTGAAGGTTATGTGTAGGCTGGCTGTGTGTGTGTGTGTGTGTGTGTGTGTGTGTGTGTGAGAGAGAGAGAGAGGCTGTTTGAATGCTTGTATGAAATCACCTACTTGTAGTACACAGGATTTGAGCTAGGATCGTGTTATATTTTTTGTTCTAAATCCATTTTACCTCGAAAGTGTGGATCTGTCTTGCCTTCACTACCTTATCCTTCAGTTTGTTTCAACATTCAAGGTTTCCATAATCTGTCTAACATTAGTTTAATCATATTAATTAGTTTCGCTCCCAACACCAAACACCTCCCAATGAAATTAATGAAAACATGTGATCCTCTCGGGATTCGAACCTGGGATACCACATACAGATTTTAAACACTCTAACCATTACACCATTAAAATAGTTTTGCATGCAACTATGTTTTGTTCACTGGAATTCGTGGCCTCTAGTTCTCCCCTTATTTTTCACCACAAAATCGTTCTTATCAAATATCTCAAATGCGTTAACACATCTAAGCATCCTAACCACATCTCCCTCTCTCTTTCTTTCAGCGTTGCCGATCCCAGGTTCTCCATTCTATCCTCTTACGGCAGATCTCTAAGGTTAGTGAGCCTCTTGGTGGCAACCCTTGTCTGTTCCTTATCCACCGATCTGTTTGTGGGTGAAGGTGTTGAGTGCCATTAGTTGGCGGAAGTGTCGTTACCCCCTTCACCACCATTACGTAATTATATCATAGTCTGGTTACTATTAAACGATTTATTTGTTTATAATCTACCTACACGACTCAAATGGGTAAATACGATCTCGATAAACCCTCTTAGTAACGTAGGTCCTTCTTAAACTACATAAAACCTCTAATTGTAGCCAGAATCAGAGGTAAACAAGACGTTATGGTGCTGAAAGGGTGAATTGCTTGTGTATCAAAAGTAGTTTGTGGGTGTTGGTGTGAGTGTCATAAACTGTTGGAGGGGGTTGGGGGGATAGGCTATAGATAAAGATTAATAGGGGGGAAGAGGATAGATAGGGCCATACAAACTGTTCCTAAGACTATCTTTCCATTCTAACTTTCCCTTTTACTAACACTCTGAGCCAGCGCCGATAAATAGGCCAGCCCTGTGGTTCCTGAGATGACTATAGGCGGGTTCACTAGAAGAAGGTGTGTGAATGTTTGTAATTGGCTAGGTGCGTGTGTGGGTGTATGTGTGTGTTTGTGTGTGCCATTAGAGTGTGTGTAGGTGTGTCAAACGCTGGTTATGTAGGTAGGTGCGAGTGTCATAAGCTGTGTCTGAGAGTAGAAGTGATAGTCAAAAGATGTAGAGTTTTTGTAGGTGTGTCATAATCAGTGTGTGGATCTACTTGATTGTGTCATAAGTTCTTTGTGGGTGTAGGTGTGTGTCATAATTTGTTTGTGGGTGTAGGTGTTTGTCATAAGTTGTAGGTGTGTGTCATAATCTGTAATATTGTGTAGGTCTCATAAGCTGTATGTGAGTGCAGGCGTGTCATAAGCTATAACGTTTGTGCCATAAGCTGCTTGAGGTGTATCATAAGCCGTTGGTGTGTGTAGGTGTATTATAAGCCATTTGTGTGTGTAAGAGTGAGTGTCTTAAGTCATTGGTGTATGTAGGTGTATCCTTAGCTGTTTGTGTGTTTAGGTTTGAGTGCCTTAAGCCATTGGTGTGTAGGTGTATCATTAGCTGTTTGTGTGTATAAGTGTTAGTGTCTTAAGCCATTGGTGTGTAGGTGTATCATTAGCTGTTTGTGTGTATAAGAGTTAGTGTCTTAAGTCATTGGTGTGTAGGTGTATCATTAGCTGTTTGTGTGTATAAGTGTTAGTGTCTTAAGCCATTGGTGTGTAGGTGTATCATTAGCTGTTTGTGTGTATAAGTGTTAGTGTCTTAAGCCATTGGTGTGTAGGTGTATCATTAGCTGTTTGTGTGTATAAGTGTTAGTGTCTTAAGTCATTGGTGTGTAGGTGTATCATTAGCCGTTTGTGTGTATAAGTGTTAGTGTCTTAAGTCATTGGTGTGTAGGTGTATCCTTAGCTGTTTGTGTGTATAAGTGTTAGTGTCTTAAGTCATTGGTGTGTAGGTGTATCATTATCTGTTTGTGTGTATAAGTGTTAGTGTCTTAAGTCATTGGTGTGTAGGTGTATCATTAGCTGTTTGTGTGTATAAGTGTTAGTGTCTTAAGTCATTGGTGTGTAGGTGTATCATTAGCTGTTTGTGTGTATAAGTGTTAGTGTCTTAAGTCATTGGTGTGTAGGTGTATCATTAGCTGTTTGTGTGTATAAGTGTTAGTGTCTTAAGCCATTGGTGTGTAGGTGTATCATTAGCTGTTTGTGTGTATAAGTGTTAGTGTCTTAAGCCATTGGTGTGTACAGTAGGTGTATCATTAGCTGTTTGTGTGTATAAGTGTTAGTGTCTTAAGTCATTGGTGTGTAGGTGTATCATTAGCTGTTTGTGTGTATAAGTGTGAGTGTCTTAAGTCATTGGTGTAGGTGTATCATTAGCTGTTTGTGTGTATAAGTGTTAGTGCCTTAAGTCATTGGTGTGTAGGTGTATCATTAGCGTTTGTGTGTATAAGTGTTAGTGCCTTAAGCCATTGGTGTGTAGGTGTATCATTAGCTGTTTGTGTGTATAAGTGTTAGTGCCTTAAGCCATTGGTGTGTAGGTGTATCATTAGCTGTTTGTGTGTATAAGTGTTAGTGTCTTAAGTCATTGGTGTGTAGGTGTATCATTAGCTGTTTGTGTGTATAAGTGTTAGTGTCTTAAGTCATTCGTGTGTAGGTGTATCATTAGCTGTTTGTGTGTATAAGTGTTAGTGTCTTAAGTCATTGGTGTGTAGGTGTATCATTAGCTGTTTGTGTGTATAAGTGTTAGTGTCTTAAGTCATTGGTGTGTAGGTGTATCATTAGCTGTGTGTGCGTGTAGGTGCTAGTGTCATAAAGCCGTCGACAATATGAACTGTAGTAAGTAATTCACTATCGATCAATCTAATTATACGCGGGGAAACGGTTGCAAAATTATTGGTAAATCTTTTAATTCTCACGAATCTAAGAATTTCTTCTTCAATCGAGTTGTCAACTTGTGGAATGGGCTTCCCCGAAACGTTATAGACTGCAGCACCGTTGATTCTTTTAAGCTTCGCCTAGACAAATATCTTGCATCAAACCCGCGACTGACTGCGTTTGTAAATGAATAACTATATATGATCCCCCCCTCAGTTACTAACCCCTCTGTCCCCTACTAACTTCCTAATCCTGCCATGGACATTAGTTCCAGGGCAGTAGTTCCCTTTCCAATGTTCCCTTACCCACTCTAAACCACTGTTTGGACACTTGATCCTCAGTGTTTTGGAGGACAAGCAGCCTAAAAGGGTCACTAGAACTGATGTTGCTTGATTTCCCTGTACTCCTTTGTACTCCTTTGTATGCGTTTGTGTGTCATAAACTGTTTTCGGATGTAAGAGTGTCAAAAGCGATAGCATTTGTATATACTGTACATATGGTTGTAAGGGAGGGCGCGTTTAACTGATGCTACTACAAACTGGATTGGGTTACGCGAGATCAGTTTCTTGTGAACCTAGACGATGATGATGCGGTTATGGTTCTTGTGGTTATAATCCGATCTTTAACTTTCTGCCATGACATTACACAGCATACAGTATCTGTTATAATTACCTTCAGACATGATAACAATACATACATAGGTCACATAACTAGTTAAATTAAGGTATTTACGTTATATAAATAAGGAAGTAATATATACCGGGATATATATATATATATATATATATATATATATATATATATATATATATATATATACCGGGTATATATATAATGTGCATTATCCATATCTTGATACTACGAATTATCTAAACCAGTTCAAGAAAGTCTCGATATCTGGTTCGATTACCTGGTTCAGTATTTTACAGGTGTTCGGGTAATTTGGTGTATCTTTGGCCCAATCAACTAACATGGCTTTTAGTTGTTTGGGTCTATATTGATATTATATATATTTTTTTGTTCTGTGGAAGACTGGTTTGGATGCAGTTTGTGATAATCTGCTTTTTCACCACTATACCAAGTTAAATTACACCTTCAGTGCTTCAGGCAATGTTGTCTGGTATTATGGTATACTTTATTCCCATTACTGCCAGTTACATTTGGGTTTATCAGTTATATCGCTGTTACGAATGGTTGTTGTGCGAACTGTAGTGTTACGTATTTGATAGTACGATTGTCTTTTATTCATGTCTTGTTGTGTTTGTTATGTTCGGTTCTTTACGATTGTGATTTTTTTGATTTAATAAGAGTCAGCTTAAGAGTCGGTGTTATTAAGGAACATCCCGTTGTTAATTAATCCTCCATTACAAACCCCAATGCACTAGAATAAACTAATGAAAACATATGATCTTCCCGGGCTGGGATTTCACTGTTACGAATGGTTATTGTGGGAACAGCAAGCAAATATTAAACAATTGTGTATTCCTGTGTTTATTGTAAATATACGGATTGAGTAAAAGATCGCTGTCAATTTTAAGACCTTTCGTACAATTTAGGTGTCAATATTTTCCTGGCGAGCGATAGCAAGCCTGTAATTCTAAGAGGAATCGGACATTTTTCTACCGAAAAATTTGCCAATTTATCTTGAAAGGGGGTCTAGGGGGTGTTTTTCTAAGCTCGATGGAGGTATAGCGAGGAAACTTAAAAATAAATAAATATATAAAATTATAGACCAAAAAACAAGCAGTACCCCCTTAACTTTGATATCAGATCGGGCAAGTAACTACTGATTCTATCGTAATTCTTCCTCTACACTCCCCCCCCCCCCCCCTACATCATACTATTCAGTAATGCCCTACATGTAATTTATAGTCCGTTCATTCTAGGCTGGGCAGAAATCGTAACCCCTAACCTCTGTAACTCAAAAAGGGCCAGAGCAAATGAGCCGTTAATTTCCACACCTATTCCGAAGCCAAGTCTTCCTATTTGGTAGAAATATTAGCTCGATTACTCTAGTCCTTTTTGAGTTATGAGAGGTTAGGGTTTACGATTTCTGCCCAACCTAGAATGAACAGACTATAGTATTTTTTTTCTTCTAATATATAAATGGAAACAAAATACTACGTGGGTTGTGAGATAAAAAGAGGTAAGCAATAATATTCTTTAATCTAAGAGTGAAAATCTTTATTTTCATAATTTCTATATTATAAATAAAGGATATTAAGGGGTGAACGGCAACGTCCTGTCCGCTTTGCAAGTTAGTAAAGGATATTTATTTGAGTTTGATTTTAATCAAGATATAGCCTACTGCGTAAGTTAATTACATGTGTGAATACGAAGAAAACTCCTAAAAAAATCTTGGACAAAAAATGTACCATCACTACCTGGTTGGAAATAACGGGGCTTGCATCTTGGTAAGAAAACGGTGTTGGTTTAGACGCTTATGTTCTGGGTGTGGTGTCCCGAGTTCGAATCCCGGGAGGACCATATGCTTAACTTAGTTTATTCAAGTACACTGAGGTTTGTAATTGATGATTATTGTTAAGAACTGGGTGTTACCTAATACTAAATAAATTGGTGGTGTCCAGGCATCAGTTGGCCTAGAGACTCTATAGTAACAGTGATCGGTCAACCTTCGCCATCTTGGAGTCACTGGTGATATTTTCCTCTCTTTACACTCGAATATCGCCACATCCATATTACACATTGGGAATACTATATTCTATTATATATACTCAGGTCTAATCCCCACTTTTCCTTTTTTTTTGGGGGGTGGGGGGAGGTGGCCTACTCAAGACAGAGCCATAATAGACACAATACAACAGAAAACAATGAACACACAAAAACAAAATACAAATTCACATCTAGGTCAATACTGGTAGAGGATATATAGTTTGGTCTTTGGAAATACGTTCTACATGGTCAAAAATACAACAATGACATGTTCTTTGATAAATATATTGTAAAACTTTCAAAATAAACAAACCAAATCAGGAACGACACAATATAAAGAATTAAAGACAAAACACTAATCAAAATCACTATTGAGGCACCAAAATGGATTCCAAAGACAAAGATTGGCACTAACTCTCTCTCACTCACTCACACACACACACTCACTCACTCACTCTCACACACACACACACTCTCACTCACACACACTCTCACTCACTCACACACACACACTCACTCACACTCTCTCTCTCTCTCTCTCTCTCACACACACACAAGGAAGCTCCTAGATACTGTATAATTATGCCCCATGATGTTATTGCTCCTCACCTCACCCCGCCCCTGGCATTTGACATCACATTATACAGTACAACCTTGTTTTTAGTGTTGGGGGTAGCCTTATTATCTCATACCTCTGGGAAACAGGGTGACACACTGGAGCAATTTTGTTTGATTCCTTGAATGAATATGTGAATGAATATACGACAATTAACATGAAATAACATTGCTTTGGCCATCTTATATCTTCCAAAGACATAATTTGAACTGTAAACCTTATTTTTATCTTGCCATATACAATAATTCAGACTAAAAATACTGGACTCGGCTATCGTTTGACATCCTGCTGGGAAATTATGTCCTTATGCAACTACTTACTATGGGGGAGGCACTCGCTATAGGCAGTTATGCCTTTTGCCTCCCTCAATCACATAGGAAAAAAACAAAAAAATTACCTTTGTCTTTCACAAATTATGTCTTTATGCAACTATTACCTTTTATATTTCACATTAGGAAGGTTAGGCTAATTTGGGTACATTATAATTGTTAGATATGGTAGCTAGGTAGGTTAACTTAACCCTTTCGCCACCAGTACGTAATTTTCATCCTATTCTGGTTACCATTAGACGATTTGGTTTAGTTTGTAATCTACCTATACGACTCAAATGGGTAAATACGATTTCAATAAAACCTCTTAGTAATGTAGGTCCTTCTTAAACTGCAAAAAAATAACTAATTTTAGCCAGAACCAAATGTAAAAAGGCGTCATGGTAGTGAAGGGGTTAAAATGCTTGCACGTGCTCTGAGTGCCGCGGTACTTCCTCATACCCACATAAAGTTAATTATATAATCATTTTCACCTTCCCTGGCAAAGCGAGACGGATGGACAGTCTCCCCACACTCGATGCCTCTGTTTACCAAGCAGTAAATAGGAAACCGGTGGTTGTGAACTTCTGTGAAAACACTTCATGAGTTAATTACCTCGCTCATATATATTTTCACATTTCATATTGGTTGCCATAGTTAGGTTTTAAGAATCAAATTGGAGTGTCGTAGAGGAATGTGAAGATAATTTTGCGTTGCCCTACCCTACTTGATGAGCTCACATCTCCATACGATATGCCTTGACAAGGAAAGGTGAGACCAGCAATCCAATTTACCCTGGAATACTGTTGAGCCATAGAGATGGTACATCACACGTCCTCCTCAATGTTTGAGTGAGACGGAACATTATGGGGAGAGAGCTTGTTCAGTACACTCTATAGGCTTTGTCACTGAAGGCTAGTCAGGACCTCGCGCCACCCCGTGTTTATGTTTACATTGGCGACATCTGGATTCGAAGGCTTGGGTGACCTGGACGGAACCCTTCCAACTAGAACCATACTTCAGGATTCGAATGCGGAGGTGACCTGAACGATAACCTTCCTGAGTATGAGCCAAAGGTTGAGTGTCCATATTTGATGTGATGTCAGAGGTGGATCCACTTTAATTAATGTAACAAAGCCACTGAACGGTAGAATACTATAAGTGTCTGGATATTGGGTTTAGTACTGCTCGACATTTATCCTTTATTATCTCTTGGGATATATGCTAGGTTAGCTATAAGATTACATACAATATGATACATTTAACTTAACCCGTTCAATACCAGAGACATCCTTTTTTATCATATTCTGGCAAGTCTTAGGCGATTGTATTCAGCTTACGAAGGACCTCTAGCAATTTGTAAGGCTTTCAAACTATCTCAACCAACCCTTTTAACTACCCCCTTAAGATATTGGGGTGGGGGTCGTGATTCTTTTTGCGGGGTGCTTTGCTATTTCAAAGTGCCATGATGTATACCATTGTTAGTGTTCTAGATTTAAAATAAGTGGCATCTGAAGGTGCAACTACTGGTTAAAAGAAAAGAAAAAGAAAAAGAAAAACAAAATCCAACTGTAATGTACGGTCTGACACTGATCACTCCTTGTAGCCCCGAAGGTCCAGATAATTATCTCGACCTTGGTAGCCCCAACACATTCTAATTCATTCCCACGTGATCACTTCCTACCCATTATGCACATCCTCTGATCCTTCTTCAAGGACATATATGCAGTGAAACCCGTCTTGGGGGTGGAGTGGGGAATTCCTCCTCTATGGGATACTGTAGTATTTTAAGGTAACAAGATCCACTCTATTGTTTGCATTGTGGCTTAACCCCTTCTTTACCGCCGACGTTTTTTGTCTTTTATTCTAGCCTTATTTAGACGATTTTGGGCAGTTTAAGAAGGATCTGTGGTAGTAAGAAAGGTTAAGTGAGATAGTTCGAAGCCTGTTCATTCCTAGAGACCCTTTTTAAACTGAATAAACTCGTCTAATATTAGCCAGAATATAGTTAAAAAGATGTCGCCTGTACATAAGGGGTTAAATATAAGTGGAACCACAACATGTTAAAAATTGTATACATATTGTTTACAAATGTCTAAAACTCTTCCTGTAGTAATAAACGAACTGCCATTGACCGTTCCTTACAACTTGTATCTATACTCGGTTTGTTTTCACCTGGCGTAAAGTCCAATCCTACAGTAGCTGATTTATCGTTAATGGAAAAATAAGAAGTTGCTATATCCCTGCATCATATTATTGCCAAGTTATATATTTAACAACGCGGTAGGCTATAAGAACATTGTAATAGCGGACCAATTACAAAGGGAACAAGACAATTTCTCACCTCTTATAAAAAACACAGACTATAACATTTCCCTACTGTACATAATAAACACCCCATGATCTCCCTGACTGACATATTCCACCTTGAGATATTAAGGGGGGTGGGGTGGCATACTTTCTCGGGGGAACTTTGGTATTTCAAATAGTAATGGTCTATACAGTATAGTCCGTTCATTCTAGGTTGGGCAGAAATCGTAACCCCTAACCTCTCTAACTCGAAAAGGGCTAGAGCAAACGAGCTGTCAATGTACACACCTTTTCCCTAGCCAAGTCTTCCTATTTGGTAGAAATATCAGATCGATTACTCTAGTCCTTTTTTAGTTATGAGAGGTCAGAGGTTACGTTTTCTGCCCAACCTAGATTGAACAGACTATATAGTGTACCTAGTTGTGTGTGAATTTGTATTTTGTTTATTTGTGTTCATTGTTTTCTGTTGTGTTGTCCCTATTCTGGCACTGTCTTGAGTCGGCCACCCCGCCACCAAAAAAAAATAAATAAATAAATACATAACAATAAAACAAATAAACAGAAGGAAAAGTGGGGATTGAGCCTGAGTATATAGATAGATAGATAGATAGATATTACTAAACACGGATTTGTGAGAGGGAGGGTTGAGTGGGCAGCTATAATACCAGGAAAGGATTGGGGTTGTCCTTGGTATGCTCTGGTGGCGTTGTGCCGTATGTATTTAGGGTGTATAATGGTATATAATTAACCTTTTCAGTACCATCACGCGTCTATTTACCTTTGATTATGGCTAAAATGCGATGATTTTATGCAGTTTCAGAAGGACTTATGTTATTAAGAGGATTTATTAACATTATATTTACCCATTTGAGTCGTAGAGGTTGATTATAAACTAAAGAAAATCGTCTAATGGTTACCAGAACAAGATGACAATTACGTAATGGTGTTGAAGACATTATTACCGATGACAATCACCCATCTCCTTGGTCAAGGGAGATGGTAACCGCCGGCTATGTCTCAGAAAACTTTCATCAACCTGAGCGAGATTTGAACCCCGGTCTGCTGGGTTGCAGGCAGGGACGGTACCACCGAGCTAGTCGCGTGGCTGTGCTTGTGTGCGTGTCTGTGTCTACTGTATATAGGAATGTATGTTTCTCTCAGGTTTCGACACCCGCAAGCAAGGCCATGCACATACAAAGGTGTAAAGCGAAAGTGACATGGACGACAAAAACAATCCTCAATAAAAAGTGTCTAGCCCCATTGTTTTTGAGATTTTAAGACGTTTTTAAGAGCTTTCGCCCCGTTTCTGTAAATTTTAAGACCTTTCGTGCTATTTAGGTGTAAAAAAAATTCCTGGCGAGCGATAGCGAGCCTGGAATTTAAGAGAAATCGGCCTTCGGCCGGGAAATTTTTCTACCAAACAATGTACACATTTATCTTGAAGGGGGGGTCTAGGGAGTGTTTGTTTAAGCTTGATAGAGGTCTAGGGAGAAAAATAATCATACAAAAATAAATAAATTATCAAATAAATACGAAAGTGCGTGACCTGGACGACAAAAACAACCCTCAATAAAAAGTGTGGTATGCACTTAAGTGTGGTATGCACTTAAGTGTGGTATGCACTTAAGTGTGGTATGCACTTAAGTGTGGTATGCACTTAAGGAGAAATTTCCACTTGAGGGATTTCTCTGGACCCCTTGCTCCCTCATGTTAAACCCCATTGCTTTTGAAATTTTAAGACGTTCGCCCCATTAAATTGGTGATTTTAAGAGCTTTCGAGCCTGTTGTTTAACAGAAAACGGCCTTCGGTCCGGGACATTTTTCTACCGAAAAATTTACAAATTTATCTTGAATGGGGGTCTAGGGGGTGTAATTATAAGCTTGATGGAGGTCTAGGAAAGAAAAAAAATATATATACAGTATATATACCGGTATATATACAGTATATACCCGCCCATCCCTCCTTAAGCGAAAGTGATCTGAACGACAAAAACCCTCAATAAAAAGTGACGTATGCATTAAATATCCCCCCCCCCCCCCGACACACCCAAGCTCAACATTGACCCACTGAAGGGGGGGGGGGGGATAAACAAATCCTTCATGGGCCGTTTTTATGGTCACCTTTCTTCCTCATGTTTAGCCCCATTGCTTTTGTGATTTTAAGACGTTCGCCCCATTAGTTAGTCGATTTTAAGAATCTTCGCCCCATTTCGGCTAAACATGAGGGAGAAAGTGGTCCAGAAAACCGGCCCCTCCCCCCTTAAACACCCATTAACCCCTTCTGTACCGGTGACGTTTCTCTATTATATTCTAGCCAAATTTAGACGTTTTTGTGCAGTTTACGAAGGATCTGTGGTGGTCAAAAGGGTTAAGTTAAAATAGTTGGATGCCTGTTAGTTGCTGGAGGCCCTTTTTAAACTGAATAATATCGTGTAATAGTAGCCAGAATAAAGTTTAAAGGACGGTACCGGTAGTGAAGGGGTTAATTGGGCTCTAATGTTAGTTGGGTAGCTGTTGTCATTTTAGTTTTCACATTATCCAGTATACATTCATATATATAGCCTTGACCTTTACAGTTTTAGCTTTCATATATAAAAAATCAAATATATAGCCTTAACCTATAGTTTTAGCTTTCATATATAAAAAATCAAATATATAGCCTTAACCTATACAGTTTTACCTTTCATATATAAAACATCAAATATATAGCCTTAACCTATACAGTTTTACCTTTCATATATAAAACATCAAATATATAGCCTTAACCCATACAGTTTTAGCTTTCATATATAAACAATCAAATATATAGCCTTAACCTATACAGTTTTAGCTTTCACATATAAAACATCAAATATATAGCCTTAACCCATACAGTTTTAGCTTTCATATATAAACAATCAAATATATAGCCTTAACCTATACAGTTTTAGCTTTCACATATAAAACATCAAATATATATAGCATGGCCGTAACCTATACATTCAGCTGTTAACATATACAGTTGTGTTAGCTAATGATGTATTCATATACAGCTAAATAGCATAATTACATATATAATTGTATGAGCTATGTGTGCGTTGGCAGCTGTACTGTACATTAACCCATTCAATACCGGTGAGTTATTTGTCAATGTATGCTGATAACTATTTGACGATTTAATTTAGCTTCGGAAAGACGTCTAACTATGAAAAGGCTACAGACTGTATAAATTAATCCTTTGAGCTACCATATATCCTTCCTAAGCTTCATAAAATCGTCTAAATGTAGCTAAGATTTAAATATTTAATACGTCGTCGGTACAGAAGGGGTTAAAGGAGCTACGGGGTCAGGGTTTACTCTTGTTCATTAGTTAACCCTTTCAAGATCTAATACGCATTTCTGTTCTGTTTTCTGGTAATTATTAGACGGGTTTCTTCAGATTAGGAAGGGTATTTGAAAGTCAGAAGGTTTGATTGAGTCTTTACCCTATTAAGGGGAGGTTTTTAGTGTGTTTCTTAGACTTCCATCAAGTTTGAAATTACACCCCCTTGACCCCCTTTCAAGATAAATTTGTACATTTTTCGGTCGAAAAATGTCCCGGCCGAAGGCCGAATCCTCTTAAATTACAGGCTCGCTATCGCTCGCCCGGAAAATATCGACACCTAAATGGCACGAAAGGTCTGAAAAGTGACATAAATGGGGCGAAAGTTCTTAAAATCACCAAACTAGTGGGGCGAACGTCTTAAAATCTCGAAAGCAATGGGGCTAAACATGAGGGAGAAAGGGGTAAAGAAAATAATCTCTCAAGTGGAAACTCCCCTTAATACCCACAGACCCTGCCAAGACTGTATACACTCGTCTAATGATAGCCAAACATATATTGCTAAAACGCGTCAGAGCTTCAAGGGGTTAATAGTTTCCATACTCGTACCAAGTTAAGCCTTTCACACGCAGGACGCGATGTGAGCCTATTCTGGGATACTTTAAAGCCTTTGTGACCATCAAGGGGTGTTTAGAAACCTTTAGTTTAGTTACTTACCTCTGCAGTTGTCTTTGAGTTAGCTGTAGGCAGAAGACTAGTTTTGAAGAGGTAATTATAAGATTGAGAGAACTCTATTTTTGATTGCTAATCGGCAACCCCTGCGTCTACACGTGCTTGAAAGGGTTAAGGAAGATCACGTACTAAATTTCGTATATATCCACTCTTAGGTTTTCATGAATTTAGGTAACAAAATTAGACAGACAAATAAATAGAATGGCACAATGATGAGCATGTAATCTCAAGAACTGATGAGATAAAAACATTAACTTCGAAAATGGATAACGAAGATAGGGTAAAAGAACATAACAATACGCAAATGAGCGAGAAACCTTTTGACCTATATACACACCCAGCAGATCCTTGAGTTAACCCTTTGAGTACAAGCGACGTGTAGTATATTTGTATTCTACAGTAGCTATGTTTAGGCGATCAAGGGACTGGGGTTCTCGCAAAGAGGCTCCAGTCCTGACGTTATTTTTGACTTACAGTGTGCTGGCTTAATAATCCAATAGGGTTGATAGCCTTTGAAGTCCTATTTTAACTGATTTAGGCGATCTTGTGCAGTTTTGGAAGTATCTGTGGTAGTGAAAAGGATTGGCTGAGAGAGTTTGAAGCCTTATTAATTGCTAGAGGTCCTTCCTAAGCTGAATAAAATCGTCTAATAGTTGCCAGAGTATGATGCAAAGGAGGTCCCTGGCACTGAATGGGTCAAGTATATCATATAGTATCTTATCTTATGGCTAACCTACGATATATCCCAAGAGATAAATATCGAGCAGTAAGTTAGTTAGTTAGAACTTCAGAGGCTATCAACTCTTCTGGATTATTAAGCCAGCACACCGTAAGAACTCCAGTCCCTTGCCGGGCAGTAGTAAACCCAATATCCAGATACTTATAGTATTCTCCCGTCCAGTGGCCTGGTTACATTAATTAAGCGGACCCACCTCTGACATCACCTCAAATATGGACACTCGACCTTTGGCTCATTCTCTGACGTAGACATTAACTCCTACTGTGCCGGCGGTGTCTCTTTTAATTTCATTCTAGCTATATTTAGACGATAATGTATGGTTGGTGACCATACAGATTTTTGCAACAAATATCTGGGTCTGGTTTTAAGCTCCTCGGTGGTCTAGTGGAGCATGATGGCATATATTTATCCCCTACTGTACCGGTGACTTTTTTTTTTTTTTTTTTTACTTGACTTCAGCTACATTTAGACGATTTGTTTAAGCTTAGGAAGGATATATGGTAGCTAAAAGGATGCATTGATATAGTCTGTAGCCTTTTTATGGGTAGACGTCCTTCCTAAGCTGAATACAAATCGTCTAATAGTTGCCAGAATATAAGGAAAATGACGTCACCGGTACAGAAGAGGTTAATAATATATTATAATGTTGGTTTGTCACATTAGCTTATTTAATAAATGTTTTCACCAACCCACCAATTAATTTACAAATAAACCTAAATAATGAAATCAATGAAAGTAATGAATACATGTGGTACTCCAAGGACTCGAACCTAGGACACACTAAGCACTAAGCTGTATATACCAGAAAACAAACAATAGAGTGCATCATAGCACCTTGAAATACCCAAAAGAGAGAATAAATCCTCCCCACCCCGTATCTGAAGGTATAATATATACATGTCTAAGGCTATCGAGACAGATTACCTGGCGTGTTTAATAAGTTGGAAGTGGATGCCGCCGCTGGGATCGGTGGGTTACGGTCAGTGTCGGACCATAGGTAACCATAGGGTGAATGGATAACAAACACCATCTGAGGAAGAGCACTTTATTGACAACGTTTCGCAGATAGCTTCATCAGGCCAATGACATACACCAACAGATATGTCAAGTCTACAATTTCTTTCGAGACGGAAAAGGGGGAGGAGGAGGAAGGAGGGCGGCTACATGGGGGAGGAGGAGGAAGGAGGGCGGCTACATGGGGAAGGAGGAGGACGGAGGGCGGCTACATGGAGGAGGAGGAGGAAGGATACATGGGGGAGGAGGAGGAAGGAGAGCGGCTACATGGGGGAGGAGGAGGAAGGAGGGCGGCTACATGGGGAAGGAGGAGGAAGGAGGGCGGCTACATGGAGGAGGAGGAGGAAGGATACATGGGGGAGGAGGAGGAAGGAGAGCGGCTACATGGGGGAAGAGGAGGACGGAGGACGGCTACATGGAGGAGGAGGAGGAAGGAGGGCGGCTACATGGGGGAGGAGGAGGAAGGAGGGCGGCTACATGGGGAAGGAGGACGGCTACATGGAGGAGGAAGGAGGGCGGCTACATGGGGGAGGAGGAGGAAGGAGGGCGGCTACATGGGGGAGGAGGACGAAGGAGGGCGGCTACATGGGGGGGGGAGGAAGGAGGGCGGCTACATGGGGGAGGAGGAGGAAGGAGGGCGGCTACATGGGGGAGGAGGAGGAAGGAGGGCGGCTACATGGGCAGAATATTGGCATTCCACAAATACAGGCTCGCTGTCGCTCGCCAGGAAAAAATCGACACCTAAATTGCACGAAGTCTTAATATTGACAAAGAAATGAATGAAAATATTGAAATTTGAAAACTAATGGGGCTAAACACGAAGGAGAAGGGGGTTCAGAAAAAAAAACTAATACTTCCCCTAAACTCAAAATCCAAACAATACCGTGCATCAGAACAAATATAAATTGGCCAAGAAAGAAGGAATCCTCTCCACCCCCATATCTAGCTGAAAGTGGAATATACTGTAGGCTCCGTGTCTATATCTATCAACAGAGATCATTACGCATTACCGAGGTAATCCTATCGGGCATGGAAGCATACATTCCATTCTCTTTCTCTCAGACTAATGCTAAAAAATCTTGGTTTACTCACGCCTGTTCTACTGCTGTCCGCAATAAGGAGGAAGCATTCAAACGGTACCGACGCCTTAAAACTCAAGACTCTCATTCTTCATATGTTTCTGCCCGGAATCAAGCCAAATCTGTTCTTCGACTTGCCAAACACGCTTTCATCAATAATAAATGCACTGAACTATCCAACTCTAGCTCTTCCCAAGCTTTCTGGCATCTAGCCAAAAAACCTCTCCAACAATTTCTCTTCCTCGTCTTTCCCTCCCCTTTCCCACTCTGATGGCACAACCATCACTTCTTCCTCTGACAAAGCTAAACTCTTCGCTCAAACTTTTGCTAGAAACTCCACCTTGGATGATTCCGGTGCTATTCCTCCCTCTCCGCCCTCCTCTCTCTTACTTATGCCTAATATCCTAATCTCTTCTAAAGATGTACTTTCTACCCTCTCTGGGCTTAACACTAATAAGGCGTACGGTCCGGACGGTGTTCCTCCTGTTGTTCTTAAAAACTGTGCTTCCGTGCTGACTCCCTGCCTAGGCAAACTCTTTCGTCTCTGTCTATCCTCTAACGTCTTCCCTTCATGCTGGAAGTTTGCTCACATTCAACCTGTCCCAAAGAAGGGTGACCGCTCTCAACCCTCCAACTATCGTCCAATTGCTCTTATCTCTTGTCTTTCTAAAGTTTTGAAACTATTCTTGCTTCCAAATTTCTTAAGCATTTCTCTTCTCATAATCTGCTCTCAGATCGCCAGTATGGCTTCCTTAACCCGGCAAGCGCGATAGGCCTCACGGAAGGCTTCCTATAGGGAACGCGATAGGCCTCACGGAAGCAGGACCATAAAAAAGCCTTCCATAAAAAAAAAGGGCCTATCAAAACAAAGGAATTTGTCTCTAGGTGAGATAATTCCCCTCCAGTACTCATCCATAAATCTCACCCACCCTCTCCCCTCCTTATTCCCCCCTCCCCCCTCCTCAATTATCACCTATTTTTCCTCTTATCATCATTTATCGGTTATTTTTCTCTCCCGCGATATGTAGCACAAGTGGGTTGCATAAAAGATCGTTATGCAACACCCAGACACCGGCACACACGCCCCGCTCTCCTCAGTTGACTCCCAGACAGCGAGAGGGGAAGCTGCCTCTCTCTCTCTCTCGCCTGAGATTATGACCGGGTGGCCAATATCTTCGTTTTTTTCACCACCCAAATGCTTTTCCCACTTATTTTAGCACTCTTGAAGGTTCATATATACATCATATATGTAAAATAAAAGCATACCGAAAACAAATAATGGTTTATATTGTAAATATAACGAATTCTGTCAGAATCCAGGGCTAGAAATGCACAAATAACTACCCTAGCACCTACATCTATATCGCGCTTGTCAGGTTAAGGGTCGCTCTACTGGTGATCTTCTTTCATATCTTACTAACTCTTGGTCATCCTCCTTCCGGGACTTCGGTGAGACTTTTTCTATTGCACTAGACATATCGAAAGCCTTCGATAGAGTCTGGCATAAATCTTTAATTTCTAAACTACCCTCCTTCGGTTTCTATCCCTCCATCTGTGCCTTTGTCTCTAATTTCCTTTCCGGCCGTTCCATAGCCGCGGTTGTGGACGGCCATTGTTCACTTCCTCACCCTATAAACTCCGGTGTTCCTCAGGGCTCTGTCCTATCTCCTATTCTCTTTCTAATTTTTATAAATGATCTTAACTGTACCTTAATTCCCATCCATTCATACGCAAACGACTCAACCTTACACTACTCCATTAGTTTTTCAGAACGCCACAGCCAGCAATCCCTCAACGACAAACGTAATGAAGCCATAGAACTCTTAAATTCTGATCTAAATACTATTTCCAATTGGGGCAGAGAAAACCTTGTTAACTTTAATGCTTCCAAAACCCAATTTCTCCATCTATCTACCCGTCAGGATCTCCCAGCGGACTATCCCTTATTCTTCAACAATACAAAAATCAACCCTTCATCTTCTCTCAATATTCTTGGTGTCTCTTTTTCTTCTGCTCTCATTTGGAAGGACCATATTACCAGTCTTGCTAAGGCAGCCTCCCAGAAGCTGGGTGTGCTCAACCGCCTTAGGGGTTCTTTTCCCCTGCACAGCTTCTTGCTCTGTACAGGGGCATAGTGCGCCCTTGTATTGAGTATTGTTCACATGTGTGGGGAGGTTCCTCTCACACCGCTCTCCTAGACAAAGTTGAAAGGAAGGCCTTTCGTATCATTAACTCCCGTCCACTCACCAACTCTCTGCAATCTCTCTCTCCGCCGCAATGTTGCATCTCTCTCGCTATTCTATCGCTACTATAATAATCAGTGTTCCTCAGAGCTATCCCAGTGCATACCACCTCCTTTACGTAGGGCACGTGGTACCCGTCTTGCAACTCAATCCCACCCCTACTCTGTGCAACTCTCCAACTCAAGAGTGAAACGTTACTCTCAAACTTTCTTCTACTCAACAGCTGAGCTCTGGAACTCTCTCCCAGAATCAGTCTTTCCCTCTTCCTATGACTTAAATTGCTTCAAACTCCGTGTGTCCAGGCATTTTGGCTCGAACGTCCCTTGATTTTGGCCCTGTCACTCTTTCAACTATGGGGGAGGCACTCGCTATAGGCAGTTATGCCTTTTGCCTCCCTCAATCACAGAAAAAAAAAAAAAAAAGCTGGTGTGTGTCAGAGGGTTGAGGTCAGTGCCAAGCCATAATAATATCCCATTCAGTACTGGCGTCGTCTTATTTATTCTATTCTAGCTATTTTTAGACGTTGTTGTGCAGTTTAAGAAGGATCTTTTGTGGGAGAAAGGGTTAAGTGAGATAGTTCTAGACCCCCCTCAAGAAAAATTTATAAATTTTTCGGTAGAAAAATGACCGACCTTCTCATTTTTACAGGCTCGCTATCGCTCGCTAGGAAAAAAATCGACACTTACATGACACGATAGTGTTACGATCCAGGTTCTCAAAGACACAGGGCTCTTCAACATTGGACTAGATAATGGCAAAATGCAACAACGGTAACACTAGATCCAACCCCTGCCTTAAACACTGTAAAACAAAACACCATTACCGCCCCGAGTCGTGCCTGGACAACGAGGTATCCTAGACTCGGTAACTGGTGCACACACACTAGGCTGACGCTCGATGAAACAGCCTATTCTCAAACAGTAAAAGATTACTCGATTAGGTTACACAAAGAAAAGATAGTTAACGTGATTAATTAACGTTACGGTAGATACTCAAATAACTGGCACTCCTGTATTAAAGAAAGTGCAATGCTAGTCCTGCAACATCAACTGGAAACTTCTGAAATAAGTCTGATGCTGGGAAGATGTTCGTAAAGAATCTTGAACAATTATAATGCAGAATACGGGTCACAATAAATGCTAGGACATATAGTAATAATAGGCAGGCGAATAATAAAGACTGCGCAAAGGTAGTAATGCTCGACAACTAAAGAAATGCTTCGTGACACAACGCAACAGCCTACTAGGGTTGTGCAACTCAACAACAACCTCGGCTCAAAAGTGCAGTGAATAATAATGTGGCATACATATAATAATGGGGGCTTATCTCTAACCAGTGTCTGCTCGGTTAATAAAGTCTAGCTGGGGTATCAAGGCAGGGCAACAACGGGCGAGCATGCGGCTCGTAGCCTAACGTTGTCTGAAGGTGGTATAATGAAGATTACGTTATATGACGGGGATGCTCTCTTGATAAATCTAGGTCTCTAGTACCTAGTTCTATCCTGGCGATCCCTCAGAAGTCAACACAAAGAGGCAGCACTATGTTGTGAGGGATAGGCTATGGCCCTCTCACACCACAGTGCTGTGCTCGCAAGGTAAACCCACCCGAAGACAACTTAGGCTCTCACAGTACCTGTCGATGTCGTGCAGGGCTTAGCTAACACTGCACACATCGGAGACAACGACACAGTAACCTTACCCCTAGTCTAGCTTTAAATAACTAAGCAGAATCACTCAACACCCTGCCAGGGAGACATATACCGGTCTACAACCTTCCCGAGAGAGGACACACACGGAAAAGTCCGTCTCCAAACCTCATTAAAGCCTAATACATAGAAATATCTGAGAGCTTCGCGTACAATACGACTGGCCTACGGTGAACGTCTATGCTGAAACCAGAAGGGATGTTGAGTTTAATAAAGATTAGAGAATGAGAAAGGAGAAGTCGAGAGATAAATAGTATGCAAAGTGGCGAGTATGGGGGACAGAATTGCAAAGGATGTAGACGATACGCGTGTCAGGCCAGCTCTGAGCTTGGTAAAAATCCATGAGGCCGCGACGGGAAGGGACTAGTTGACCACCCGGCCGCCAACGCCGTCAGCGCTCAAGCAAGAGCGTCACAGCCCACCCCCCGCTGCCAGGTGTACTCCCTCACCCGCTCTAGCTCGCCTCCCACACAAGCAAAATTTATATTATAGCGAATATAAAATATAAGGCGCGGTCACAGACCAAAACAAAGATCACTTCTAGACTGTCTGTGGCAACACGACACTAACGAAATAAAGCAGATCATTCTAGGACAACTGTAGCCCATCCCCCCATCCTGGCGAGCGCTAGCGAGCTGCAATGCCCCACGCAACCATTCTGCTAACGCCGGGAGGCGTCACAATAGGTCTTAAAATTGACAACGAAATGGAGCTAAAGATGTTAAAATCGCCAAACTAATGGGCCGAACGTCTTAAAAATTCAAAACTAATGGGGCTAATCACGAGGGAGAAAGGGGTCCAGAAAAACGCCCCCTCTCCCCTCAGTTCACAGGTAGGAAGTGATAAGGTGTGACGGACCCAGATGTCATTGGAGCTATAAGGGTCATTGTCAGGCTATAAAACACTACAGAGAAAGTTTGGCTAATAAATTAAACTATGCTAAAATAAATTAAACTATGCTAAAATAAATTAAACTAATAGCGGTTATTTTTTTTTACAGCCCCTCATTAATGTAATCGGACATATTTTTATAGGTTTATAGTTAAATGCTTTATTTTCTTAAATATATACAACGATATATATATATATATATATATATATATATATATATATATATATATATATATATATTAACTTGCGTCAACGAAAACCACCATCAAGAAATGAATACTTATGTGGCAAGTTTTTTTTTTTTTTTTTTTTTTTTGTCAATTGCGTTTCGATAATCGTACCACAAGAATGTTAATACAACCCTGGAAGGACGATCAAACACGGTTATAAAAACTAGAAGGTTGAACAAAAACCTAAACATACCCAAGCATACCAAAAATGAACCGCAAAAACCCAAAGGACACAAGTGGAAGGCCGAAATATCCCGTTGATGTGGTAAAATCAACACTGACTGTAAATATAGCACTGGCAAGCAGAAAATAACGTAAATACGATGCTAGAAGAATATATTGTACCATATGAACCGTGAATACATTACTAACTGTAACTACAAAGCTAAAAGGCATGTCGATAACGTAAATACAATACTAGAAGACATACGTTGACTGCAGAAACTGTAACTAGGCAGAATTGTACCTCATAAATCGCAAATGCAATAATAAAAGGATCATATGTGTCCTAAATGCATTACTTATACTGCCAGGCAAAACCAAATACAACACTGGAGAGCAGAGTTAGTATAACACTGAAATTAAGGAACACTCTGTTCTTAACATTAATCATACATTACAAACCCCAATGTACTTGAATAAACTAATGGAAGCCAGGAAGCATATGGTCCTCCCGAGATTCGATCTCGGGACACCACACCCAGAACATAAGCATCTAAACCATTACACCACCAATACAGTTAAATGAAGAATTGTAGGACTTTTACAAGGGATTGAAGTTCTCGAAAACGGGCTCCAGTATTGGCACTATTCTTGACTTACAGTGTGTTGGCTTAATAATCCAAAAGGACTGATAGCCTCTGAAGTCCTATTTTAACTAACTAAATAGGGCTTACAGACAATCACAAAACAAACTAGGCTACTACACTTTACATTTTTTACATAAACGTTAATGCAACACGTTGAAGCAGAAAAGTAAAAACAAAATATACTGTACAGTAAAGAACATATGGACCAATTATGTCGTAACTGCTGAACCGTACCGACCACATCTGCCACAAATGCGACACTATAATAGACAGAAGAATAACAAACATAACATTGGAAGACAGATAGAACAACACATAACACTGCAGCACAATACAAACACAACACTATAGTCTGTTCATTCTAGGTTGGGCAGAAATCGTAACCTATAACCTCTCATAACTCAAAAAGGACTAGAGTAATCGAGCTAATATTTTTACCGCATAGGAAGACTTGGCTAAGGAATAGGTGTGCATATTGACAGTTCATTTGCTCTAGCCCTTTTTGAGTTACAGAGGTTAGAATTTACGATTTCTACCCAACTTAGAATAAACGGACTAAAGAAAACTGAGCAACAACAGACGTAACACAATATGACAGAAACCATAACACAAATGCAATATCGAACATAGCCATAGCAAAACATAACATTGGAAGGAAGGTGGAACAACACATAACACAAGAACACAGCACAGAAACATAAACCCAACACTAGAACACAGAACAATAACAAGGGACTGGAGTTCTCGAAAAGGGGCTCCAGTCCTGCCCCTACTCTTGACTGACAGTGTGATGGCTTAATAATCCAGAAGGGTTGATAGCCTCTTAAGTCCTATTTTAACTAATTAACTAAAGAACAATAACAAAATTATAACTAGAAGGCAAATCAATAACGCAAATACAGTGACGTACCTAACAATAACAAACATACCATTGGAAAAAAACAAGTAGAAGAAAAACACGAACTATGCAACATGTCTTCTATGACGAACCGAGGGTGAGTGGGTGGGGTGGGGTGGGGTGGGGGCTCAATGTCAGGCCAACTAGTTTTTGCGGGGCCTTACGTCTTGACCGCCGGGGCATGGGTGGGAGGGTTCAGCACAGGAGGAGATTGGGCTCGCTATCTCTTGCCAGGAAAAAATCGACACCTAAATTGCACGAGAAGTATTAATATTGAAAAGGAAATGAGGCGAAAAGTCTTAATATCGCCGTGGGTTTTTTCTGGACCGCTTTCTCCCTTGTTTTTAGCCCCATTAGTTTTGAGATTTTAAGACGTTCGGCTCATTAGTTTGGCGATTTTAACATCTTTCACCCCATTTCATTTCAATTTCAAGACCTTTCGTGCCATTTAGGTGTCGATGTATTCCTGGCGAGCGATAGCGAGCGTGTAATCTTAAGAGGAATCGACCTTCGGCCGGGAAATTTGTCCACCGAAAAATGTAAAAATATATCTTGAAGGAGGGTCTATTGGGCGTTTTTCTAAACTTGAAAGAGGTGTAGCGAAGAATCTAAAAAAATAATGAATGAATTAATTAATAGACCAAACAAAACAGCCACTAGCCCCTTAACGTTTTTCTGGCAACATTTCTAGGTTATTTTGCAACAAGACTGAATATTGCTAAATTGAGGTGACGAAATCATGATAAAAGACTGAGTATGGATTAGTTAGTTAGTTGAAATAGGACTTCAGAGGCTATCGACCTTTCTAGATTATTAAGCCAGCACTCTGTAGTTCAAGACTGGAGCCCCTTTTCGAGAACTCCAGTCCCTTGAATATAGATAAATTCAGGGGACCAAATTATGCTAAAAGACTGAGTTTGGATTACTTTAGATGAGCGAATTATTTTAACAGATTGATAAATAATAGATTACTTTAGGTGGCCGAATTCTTATAAAAGACTGATGGTAGATTAATTTACGTCAAGGGACTGGAGTTCTCGAAAATGGGGCTCCTATCCTGACGCAATGCTTGACTTACAGTGTGCTGGCTTAATAATCCAGTAGGGTTGATAGCCTGATAAGCTTCCCTTTGTAAGCGGCACACACACACACACACTCTCTCTCTCTCTCTCTCTCTTTCTCCAAAAATATATATAGAAAAGACAACAACAAACTGATTAACAATTATCTATAGGCATTAACCCTTACAGTACCAGCGACGTTTGTTTTATTTTTATTTCAGCTACATTGAGACGATTTTATGAAGCTTGGGAAGGATATATGGTAGCTAAAAGGATTAATTGAGAGAGTCTTATCTTTTAACGGGTAGTCGTCCTTCCTAAACTGAGTAAAACCGTCGACTAGTTGCCAGAATATAATGAAAACATGATCGGTACAGAACGGGTTAATAATCATTCTTAGTGACGGTCACGATACTGAACTATGAAGTTCTCCTTACTTTAGTTGTATACCATTTTTTTTTTTTTTTTTTTTTTTTTTGGTCTTATTCAATATTATATTCATGATTTCCGGGTTTGGTTTAAGGGTATAGTGCTTGTTGGTTGGTATATATATATATATATATATATATATATATATATATATATATATATATATATATATATATATATATATATATATATATATATATACCGTATATATATACTGTATATATATATACCGTATAATATATTAATTTATTTTTTCGTTTCCTTACTAGACCTCCATCAAGCATAAAAGAAACACCCCGTAGACCCCCTCTCAAGATAAATTTGTAAAATTGTTTGGTAGAAAATTGTTCCGGCAAAAGGCGGTTCCTTCTAATATTACATTCTCGCTATCGCTCGCCATGAAAAAATCGACACCTAAATGTTACGAAAGGTCTTAATATTGACAAAGAAATGGGGTGAAAGGTCTCAAAATCGCCAAACTAACGCAACTAACGTCTTAAGATCTCAGAACGATTATGCTAAACATGAGGGAGAAGGGGGTCCATAAAAAGCGACTACCTCCCCCTTAAAGCCAGCTGTTTCATGGCCCGGAGTCTGCATGTGTATATAAGATTGTATATATTAAGAATACCTCAATGGGATGGTATACGGATTAATTTAATACGGAAATGTGCTCTGATAAACGCGATTTCGCATTCAAAACTTGCCTAAACTACCGAATATGAAAACAAAATTATATATATATGAATATCAAACAAGCATATTATATAATTATATACCATGACATATGGGTTATTATTCTAGTCTACCTAGATGTGTGATTTTTTTGTCTCTTTTTTGTTTTTCCTGTTCGGGCTCTGTCTCAAGTCGGCCACACCCAACTAGGAAAAAAATTGGAGTATGTGCCTGAATATATAGATAGATTTGTTTTATGTATCTACCTTATATATATTTGTCAGTCACAGTCTGTACATACAGACATGAATATAGTAATTATACAAAACAAGGTGCATGTATTAGAGTACCAAAACAAGGTGCATGTATTAGAGTACAAAACAAGGTGCATGTATTAGAGTACCAAAACAAGGTGCATGTATTAGAGTACCAAAACAAGGTGCATGTATTAGAGTACAAAACAAGGTGCATGTATTAGAGTACCAAAACAAGGTGCATGTATTAGAGTACCAAAACAAGGTGCATGTTAGAGTACCAAAAGAGTACAAAACAAGGTGCATGTATTAGAGTACCAAAACAAGGTGCATGTATTAGAGTACCAAAACAAGGTGCATGTATTAGAGTACCAAAACAAGGTGCATGTATTAGAGTACCAAAACAAGGTGCATGTATTAGAGCACCAAAACAAGGTGCATGTATTAGAGCACCAAAACAAGGTGCATGTATTAGAGTACCAAAACAAGGTGCTGCATGTATTAGAGCACCAAAACAAGGTGCATGTATTAGAGCACCAAAACAAGGTGCATGTATTAGAGCACCAAAACAAGGTGCATGTATTAGAGTACCAAAAGTTCCCCAAGTTTAAGTTTAATCATACACATCTGCTATAATAAGTTGCTATACTGCGATACTATTATAGCCAAGGTTTTCGGAAAACTATCGGGCTATTTAATTAAGCTAACTGCGAGAGGGAGTTATAATACTTCCTATAGATTAGCGGTATAATTATGTAGAAAATATAGCTAATCTCATGATAGGCAAGGTCTTGATATGTTTAGGATTTTCATCTAATTTCGTACATTTTAACTATGTTTCATACGAAAAAAAAATGAAAAAAAAATACATAGTCACTCTTGAAACTTCGTGGAGCCCCATGTTTTTCTTTATGCAATTATAACTATCTGGATTGATATTTGTATGGGACTTCCTTTTCAATAAATAGTGTATATTATTTTGTAGTTGATGTGCAGAATAATATATCAATACATTCGTCTCCAGAGGTATACTTCCATAATAAGAAATAGGTGAGGTCCACGATTTGTTTTGAGTGACTGTACAGAGAGGGAGAGAGAGAGAGAAAAGACAGAACATTTATCGTACAAACCAACCTTCTCAAGTGTTCATATATTTACATTTTTAACATATTCATAGTCTACAAGCATTTCCGAGTAAGACAAATTACCATAAATGTAATACCAGTGGCCAAGGATGTCTTATCTGGCTTATCCAGGTTAACCCGTTCAGTACCAGAGACGTCCTGCTCATCATATTCTGGTAACTATTAGACGATTTGGTTCAGCTTAGGAAGGACCTCTAGCAACATTTGGGTTCTTCAAACTATCTCGACCAACCCTAGTAACCCCTTCTGTACCGGTGATGTCCTTTTCATTTTATGCTGGCTACTATTAGATGATTTTATTCAGTTGAAAAAGGGCCTCCAGCAATTAACAGGCTTCAAACTTATAGCGGCTCGCTTGGTGTAGTGACTAGCGTCTCGGACTTCCACCCAGAAGGCCCGGGTTCGCGCCCACGCTCGGCGCATTAAAGATTTTTCACAAGCACTGAGTCGTTACCATCCCACATGAGCAAAGGGATGGGGTAGTAGTACAGGACCCCAATGGAAATACGCCTAATCGGCCTTATTGAGCTATCCTTAGCTAGCTTAGCATGCGCTAGCTTTAAGAACTATTATTATTATTATTATTATTATTAATCAACCCTATTTACTACCACAGATCCTTCTTAAGTGCACAAAATCGCCTACATATAGATAGAAGAAAATATAAATGACGTCCCCGGTACAGAAGGGGTTAACTACCACAGATCCTTCCTATTCTGCATAATATCGTGTAAATTTAGCCCGAATAAGATATAACACACGTCGCTGGTACTCAAAGGGGTAAATACATTGAGTATATGCAAGTGGAAGAGACCTTTACTTAATGCCGCCCACACTGTACCCTACCCACACTGTACCCTACCCAACAATGACTTAATGCCGCCCACACTGTACCCTACCCAACAATGACTTAATGCCGCCCACACTGTACCCTACCCAACAATGACGAGACCTTTACTTAATGCCGCCCACACTGTACCCTACCCAACAATGACGAGACCTTTACTTAATGCCGCCCACACTGTACCCTACCCAACAATGACGAGACCTTTACTTAATGCCGCCCACACTGTACCCTACCCAACAATGACGATACCTTTACTTAATGCCGCCCACACTGTACCCTACCCAACAATGACGATACCTTTACTTAATGCCGCCCACACTGTACCCTACCCAACAATGACGAGACCTTTACTTAATGCCGCCCACACTGTACCCTACCCAACAATGACGAGACCTTTACTTAATGCCGCCCACACTGTACCCTACCCAACAATGACGAGACCTTTACTTAATGCCGCCCACACTGTACCCTACCCAACAATGACGAGACCTTTACTTAATGCCGCCCACACTGTACCCTACCCAACAATGACGAGACCTTTACTTAATGCCGCCCACACTGTACCCTACCCAACAATGACGAGACCTTTACTTAATGCCGCCCACACTGTACCCTACCCAACAATGACGAGACCTTTACTTAATGCCGCCCACACTGTACCCTACCCAACAATGACGAGACCTTTACTTAATGCCGCCCACACTGTACCCTACCCAACAATGACGAGACCTTTACTTAATGCCGCCCACACTGTACCCTACCCAACAATGACGAGACCTTTACTTAATGCCGCCCACACTGTACCCTACCCAACAATGACGAGACCTTTACTTAATGCCGCCCACACTGTACCCTACCCAACAATGACGAGACGAAACTGGGCTTTCATTGGTGTTGTTTTTATAGCCTCCATTAACCAAGCGACCCTAGCGACCACCTTAAGGGGAGGTTTTTAGTTCGTTCCCTAGAATTCCATCAATCTTAAAATTACACCCCCTAGACCCCTTTTCAAGATAAATTTGTACATTTTTCGGTAGAAAAATTTCCCGGCTGAAAGCCGGTTCCTCTTAAATTACAAGCTCGCCAGGATAAAATCGACACCTGAATTGCACGAAAGGTCTTAATATGGGGTGAAAGTTCTTAAAACCGCTAAACTAATGGAGCAAACGTTTTATAATATCAAAAGTAATGGGACTAACCATGAGGGAGAAAGGGATCAAGAAAAAAATCCCTCAAGTGGAGATCTCCCCTTAACCCTATAGCATTTACGGAACACTGACATTTCCTTCAAGGTTTAGGGCTGAACTATGACCTAAGGTTTTCGCGCTGGATATTTGGCTTTATTCTTAAATACGTAAGACCATAGGAACATAAGAAAACGGGAGTCTGCAGAGAAACGAAATTTATCTAATTTGAAACTATTTGTTCGAGTTCTTTCGCTATCATTGAACTTCAGTACATATTTCATGACCCCTTAATCAATCCCACTAACCCACTTGCACACCTCTATCATATCCCCTCTAACTCCGTCTTTCTAACGAATGTAAGCCCAATTTCTTCAACCTTTCTTCATCGGGAAGATTTCTAATATTAAGGATAGTTTTTGTCATTCTTCGTTGTACTCTCTCCAAGGAATCTATGTCCAAAATTAAACAGCATTATCCATTATGGTGTGTCAATAATGACAAGTAAAGTTTTGAGTAAAAAAAAAACAAAAAAAAAACAGAAGTTCTGTTACTCACACTCCTAAAGATGAACCCGAGAATCCTGTTTGTCTTGTTACGAATGCTTATCCATTGTTTTCTAGGCTTCAGATCATTGCAAACAAATCCACCCATATCTTGCTCACAGTCTGAGTTTTCTAATTCCGCATTAGTTAGTTAATAATTTGCATTTGTATTCAACTTTCCTATCTTCAATACCTTGCATTTATCAATGATAAAATTAATCTTCCAGTTTGCTAACCATTCATGTAAAGTATGTAGATCCCTTTGGAGGCATTTTATGTCGCTATCTGAAACTATACCCCCTCCTCCACCCCCCCCCCCCCTTTACCCCCCTTCTCACGGGGGTGGGATGGGTGGGGGGACGTCGTTATGCCAGGACGAACACAGGAGCAAGGGATTGGAGTACTCGTTGAAGGGACTGGAGTTCTCGCAGAGGGGCTCCAGTCCTGACGATATTCTTGACTTACAGTGTGCTGGATTAATAATCCCGAAGGGTTGATAGCCACTGAAGTCATATTTTAACTAAGTAACTTTAGTAACTAGCTAACCTTGGCTAACCGTATTTGTTTTACGAAGCATAAGCTTGTTCCATTCTCTAGATTTCACACACAGTATAAAGATTTTCGGCTCACTATTGATTCAAAGGTACCGCGTAAGGGAGTATCAGGCGACGATCCAATTCCGCGGGTAAAATAGGTCGTGCGAGAGAGTGACATTATGTACCAAGGCTTCACCCCCCCCCACCCCCCACCCCCCCACCCCCAGCCCCCGTGCTGAACTGTGACCTATCCTTCACCCAATAACACACTCGGTCTCCCACCCTCACCCTACAAATTGGGCAAAAGTTAAAGGGGGTCACCGGCTTTTTTTTTTATCTTTTTCTCATTTTCTCTCTTTCCCTGGCTTGTATCAATTTGGCCCCATGCAGCCAACTGTTTTAAGATGTTATAATTATCCCCATCCAGGTGTTGATTTCTTCCTGGCGAGCGATAGCAAGCCAGCATTTTATGGAGAAATCCGGCTTCGCTGGAGAAATTTTTCTATCGAAAAATGTACAAATTTAGCTTGCTGTCAAAACAAAAAATATATATGCTAGCTCGCTACCGCTCGCCAGGAAAATCTTGACTCCTGGATGGGGGTAAACGTCTTAAAACAGTAGGCTGAATGGGGCCGAATGGATACAAGCCAAAGAGAGAGGGAGAGAAAGAGAAACAAAGCGAGGTGGGTTCCCTTAAGCCAGTATCACATGAGAGCTTTTATAGTAAAAAGCCGATGATAAAAAATTCTGGTAATATTTCTAGAATATTATACACCAGTATCGGAACTAGACTAATGATAGATAATTTTAGGTGACAGGAATAGTATATATATGTTGACCTCATAAGCTGCCAGACCAGTGTTGAGGAATGTTGAGGGAAAAAGCGCTCGTGTGTGTCTGGTTGACGTCACGTATAATTATAATAATCATCGCTGTCAGGATGGTAATGTTCCGACTGAGACAGCTGTGGTGAGAAAATCAGAGCGTATTAAAGCCAGTGTCACACGGGATTTTTCCGTCAATATTTACGGGCAATTATGGTCTGGAAGCGTTAAAAATTACTCTTTATCATAATTCATCCCCTAACATAATCTACCTTTAGTCTAGTTGCCGATACCCGTTCTAAAAAGTCCCCAACAAGTACAAGAAAAAGCTTGCTCATGGAAAGTTGACGGAAAAAGCGCTCGTGTGACAGGGGCTTAAGGGGAGATGGGCCGATTTTTTTGGGTCAATTCATTAATTTATTCCTTTATTTCTCAGTTTCCTCGCTAGACCTCCATCAAGCTTAGAAAAACGTCCCCTAGATTCTCCTACAAGATAAATTTGTAAATTTTTCGGTAGAAACATGTTCAGGCCGCAGGCTGGTGCCTTTTCAAATTTTAGGCTCACTATAAATCGACACCTAAATGGCACGAAAGGTCTTAAAATTGACAACAAAATGGGGCGAAAGGTGTAAATATCGCCAAACTAATGGGTCGAACGTCATATAGTTTCAAAACAAATGGGGTTTAACACGAGGGCGAAAAGGGGCCAGAAAAACGACCCATCTCCCTTTAATATCAACCACACCATAATATGACGAGAGATTAAAGAAATTAGATTTACCATCTCTAATGGATAGGAGGGAGAGAGGCGATATGATTATGATGTACAAATGTGTGAGAGGACTCGAAAAGGTGGACAAGAAGGGTTATATTGTGAAAGATAATGGTAGAACTAGGGGGCATAGATATAAGCTAATGAAAGGAAGATGCAAAGGAGATGTGAGAAAGTATAGTTTCCCTTACAGAAGTATAAGTAAATGGAATCAGTTGGAAGAGGAAGTGGTGTGTGCCAAAAACATTCATATTTTTAAGGCAAAGTTAGATAATTGTAACTCAGGAAGCGGGACAATACGAGCCTAAAAAGCTCAACTCCTGTATACTACAAATAGGTAAATACAAATAGGTAAATACACACACACACACACACACACACACACACAAGCTTTACCTCACTGAAACCCGACGTATTGGTGAGTTAAGTCAGCAGAAATAAACCCATTGTTAATATCACGTTGAAATTGACCACTTGCGAGTTTCGTTCTATAAGGAAGTTGGAGCTGTAGACATCGATATTGAGCAGAATTACCAGCTAAAATATGGCTGTACTACGTTTATAAATACATAAAACCCAATTCAACATACTCTTTACCCTTCAGAACCTACATTATTATTGCATTTCTTTTCACTGTCGATGGCTACAGCTCCAACTTCCTTATAGCCTGAAACTCGCGAACGTTGAGAATATAACCATGAAAACACTAATTTATCATAATCTGGAGAAGAAAGAACATGGACAATAAGGGTGCAAACTTTTTCCAGATAACTAAGCAACACCCCGTTCTTAAGGGAGCCCACCTCGCTTTTTTTCTCTTTCTCTCCCTCTCTCTTTGGCTTTTATCCATTCGGCCCCATTCAGCCTACTGTTTTAAGACGTTTACCCCCATCCAGGTGTCAATATTTTCCTGGCGAGCGGTAGCGAGCCAGCACATACAGTATATATTTTTGTTTTGACAGCAAGCTAATTTTGCACATTTTTCGATAGAAAAATTTCTCCAGCGAAGCCGGATTTCTCCATACAATGCTGACTCGCTAAAGCTCGCCAGGAAGAAATCGACACCTGTATGAGGATAAACGCCTTAAAACAGTTGGCTGAATGGGGCCGAATGGATACAAGCCATGGAAAGAGAGAAAAGGAGAGAAAGATAAAAAAAGCCGGTGACCCCCCTTAATTGTTAAGCAGGAGAGACATTTTGGAAGATTACATTTTATAAGCTGCAAGACCTTAGTTGTAAAATATAGATTAACCCCTTCTGTACCGACCACATTCCCCCCCCCCCCCCCACCACACACACAGACACACACACACACACACACTTAAGGACTCCGAGGCTGGGCCGTTTTGTGTCATATATACAATATATATATATAATTTTTTTTTTTTTTTTTTTTTTTTTTTTTTTTTTTGCATTGGAAACGAGTATAGTGAACTTGTGTGGTATAAGTGGTAAAGCTAGAGAGAGAGAGTGCTTGTGAAAGCTAGCTGGAAGTGTAAGTGAGGCACAAAGAAAATCAGTAAGAGAAGCCAAACAATGCAGCTGAAATACAACAAAAAGACTTTGCCGGTACTGTAAGGGTGAATGGTAGGAATATTAACTGGATTACTCTAGTCGTTTGTGAATTATAGAGGTCAATGTTCAAGAGTTGGCCTACTTACTTGGAACTGGGTATATTAACCCTCTCCGACATATTAAGATAACCGGATATTGACCCGTGTGATGCCGCCGTAAGAGAGCTGAGAGATGAGCGTGTATGTGAGGTAATTGTGAAATGGAGTGTCAAATGTTATAGGTGAAGGAATTGGAGCATGAAGAATGTTTAAGGTTGCCAACTCGATGTGCTTGGGGTAAGAAATGCAGAATAGATAAATCGTCCTTGATAACTACCCCACTTTTATTGTAGTCATAATGTGTAAAGTAGTATAGTGTCTCATGTATGGAATAGGCTTCACTTAGTTACAATAAATCGACTTCATTATGCAATAATAATCGGAATTTATACATGGATTGAATTTGATATTCTTTAACCCTTTCACTGCGGGACCCGTACAGAAACGTCCTGGAAATATCCTGGATTTATTGGCTCATTAGAGCCTGTGGAGACGAGCGTGAGTGGTCAGGCGTGCGGCAGACCCTCCTTCCACTCTGCACCAAGCCTACCACGATACTGACTCTCACCCCTTGTCTTGAGCAAGACATATTCAGTGCTGCCAAACACAAATGTAGCAGAACATTGCTAATTTTTAACGAATATTGCCGATGTCTGCAGCAACACTGCGGGTGAACCACGTAAGATAGAGAGGTCATTCAGGTGTCAACTTTTGAAAGCTCTTTCCTTTTTTGCTGCAAACATTTAATTTCATTCAGTCACTTGTATAAGCAATCAGGAGTAGTGAGTGAACCCTAATCTAGCAGAAAATCCCCGCACTGGAAGGGTATGGGTATGAATCTGTATTTTTTGTCCGATTTGTTTGACTGATGGCTATTATATAGGCCTTAGCTCACTCACCACAATTTGTGCCAGGGACTATTGACGTCAATTATAATCCTTACTATTCCAACGTATTCTGAGTGTGAGGGTCCGAGTCTAGGTGGTAAGACAGTAAAGCATGAAGGCGAGGCAGCTTCAGAGATGGGGCTGCATCGAGCCGTGAGTTGAACTCTAATGCTTCACGTTTCTCACTCCCTAGACTGGAACAAGACCTCACGGGCTTCACCGTGTGTTGAACGGTTGGATGTGCAGGCTTTCAGCCTATGCCCGAGAAGGAGTAGCCCAGTTAAAAAAAAAAAAAAAAAAATCTTTGATGATGTCATTAAGTAAATGTATGCTTTATAATGAGGGCAGCAGAAACTTGTACCATAATATAATTAATTTATCACATGACTCGAATGCCAGATCCACCTGTGTGGGGTAACTGTGGCACATATATTATGATTAAAGGGGGTGACCTGCGTTTTTATTTTTCTTGGTTGTATCCATTCGGCCCCATTCAGCTTACTGTTTTAAGACAATTGGCCTCATTCAGGTGTCGATTTTTTCCTGGCGAGCGAGAGCGAGCCAGCATTTTACAGAGAAATATCGATAAATTTACAAATTTTCAAGCTGTCTAACTCATTATTCAAAATATGGTGACTCGCTATCTCTCGCCAGCTATAAATCGACACCTGAATGGGGCTAAACATCTTAAAACAGTAGGCTGATTGGGCCAAATGAATACAACCCAGAGAAAGAAATATAGCAGGTCACCCCCCTTAATGCCTTGCCAATTTATAGTTATCATCATAATTATTTTCAGCCATGGAACCATGCTTGAATGATTAAAATAAGAGGACCTCGATTATTTTATGAGGACTGTACAGTGTATACATATTGCTTATGATAATGTAAATAATAATACAAATAATTTGTTTAAGTATAAACTGGCAAATATAGTGTAAGGTAGACTGCAGAGAGCAAAAACGTGGATAGGTCAAGGTAGCATTATATGATGCTTGACATACAGGCAAGGACAAAACCATATTGTTCTTCTTGTTGTTAAATATATATTTATTCCTGCCTAACAAACTAGACTCATATTTACATTTTGCGTATTACGTTTTTGCTTTCATGTGGCGAAACAATATCAGGTAAATACACATAAAATCATGGATGGAGAAAAACTGCATCTGGGTAAACCTACTCCCTTAGTATAAGATAAACAGAACTGAAACTACATTTTGCTTAGCGTTTCCAAGATATAATCAGGTCGGACTAGCCTAGAGAAAAACAATGTTAAAATTATGGAGATGTGGCAGAAATAGTGATCATGGAGTTGCTTGCTGCAAAAAGTGATTGGGGAAAGATGATGAGAAAATTACGTGTAGGAAATCGATAGCCGTGTGTGAGGTGGTGTAAATAAATGGAGAGAGAGAGAGAGAGAGATGCAGTTGCCTGGTTAATATTATACAAGTTAATATATATATATATATATATATATATATATATATATATATATATATATATATATATATAGATACATAACTATGTTGTATATTATACAAGTGTTCATGTATGTTTGTGTATGTACAAGTGTTTACATGTCTGTGTGTTGAAGGTATCTATGGCAGCAGGGGGGAGGGAGGTAGAAAGCGTGTAACAAGTGAAGGTCAACCAAGACTATGTTCACCTCTGTGCCACTAGGAAGTAATGGGTAGTTCTTAGAGACCAACCAGTAATGCTAATCTCTCTCTCTCTCTCTCTCTCTCTCTCTCTCTCTCTCTCGGTGTTTGTATGGTTTGTATGAAATAATGTATGTGAGTGTTGCGTGAGAGACTTAAGTTTTTATTTTCCCTCCTCGCAGTGCAACGCTCCGTACAATCCCAGCAATGACAGAGAGCCGTCAGTAGATAAATCATTCCCCAGCCCCAGCGACGGCTGCAAGCCGTCAGTAATACGGTCCTTGTAACTGCCAGTATCAGGCAGTGTCTGGTACCACGACGTTTGAGCACTGCTCTAACACCTTGGCAACACTTCTCAGCTTATATTCGAGCCCCCACAGGCTAGGAGAGGCAGTATTCCTCCATCTTTTGAGGTAGGAGGTTGTTATATCTAGCCTCTGAAGCCATTTTAGCCACATTGCTTGGTACTGGGGAGTACATTTATGGTAGTACCCTATGGTACAGTAGGGGTTATGGTAGTACCCTATGGTACAGTAGGGGTTATGGTAGTACCCTATGGTACAGTAGGGGTTATGGTAGTACCCTATGGTACAGTAGGGGTTATGGTAGTACCCTATGGTACAGTAGGGGTTATGGTAGTACCCTATGGTACAGTAGGGGTTTATGGTAGTACCCTATGGTACAGTAGGGGTTAATGGTAGTACCCTATGGTACAGTAGGGGTTAATGGTAGTACCCTATGGTACAGTAGGGGTTTATGGTAGTACCCTATGGTACAGTAGGGGTTAATGGTAGTACCCTATGGTACAGTAGGGGTTAATGGTAGTACCCTATGGTACAGTAGGGGTTAATGGTAGTACCCTATGGTACAGTAGGGGTTAATGGTAGTACCCTATGGTACAGTAGGGGTTTATGGTAGTACCCTATGGTACAGTAGGGGTTATGGTAGTACCCTATGGTACAGTAGGGGTTTATGGTAGTACCCTATGGTACAGTAGGGGTTAATGGTAGTACCCTATGGTACAGTAGGGGTTTATGGTAGTACCCTATGGTACAGTAGGGGTTAATGGACGAAATAACTTGAAAATATGTCATTACCTTTAGATTTTGTTTTCTTTTTTCCAGACGCCATAATTCCCGAGAAGGGGTGGCCATGAACATTAGGTGTTTGTCACGAATCGAATCGCTAGGTCAAGTTCCCTGGGCTTGACATCTACCACTAACATTTTGACAGTGAGGGCTCGATCCTCCGACCCTTTGATCAGTAGCCAACCCTCTACTGACGGCTCGCGACCTTTAGAACTGGGAGTGATAATCCATGTACGTACCTTCTACGAACAACACCCACAGTATTCGTTCTATATCAGGCGGTGTTAAGGGATTTTTTTGTTTTTGTCCTTAAAAAATACAAACGTTAGTGTGTTGTGCGTGTGTGTGGAGAGAGAGAGAGAGAGAGAGAGGTTTGTTTACAGTTACAGACGCAAATAGTTGGTACAGAACTAGTATATATATATATTATATACCGTATATATATAATGTGTGTGTGTGTGCTATATTTGGTATTGTGACATCATTTGTATATTCAATTGATTGCAAGCTTTGTAAACAGATTGTGTTAGTTATAATGAATAAATACAATCTACCCACACGTGATTATATAGATCAAGGCAAACACCTTTGCATAGTTGATATGATTTTGTATCTTTAATAGTCCTAGGTGTAAGTATCAGGAAGTCTATATTATTTCCTTCAAGTTTAGGTAAAAGAATATAATGATTATAACTAATGATAGGAAAGGATTTAACAAATATGTTTAATATATTATGAATGTCCAAAATTGACTGATGCCTTACTAATCTACTTGCTAAATTAGGATCGTGTTTATCATTAATAAACTATTATATATTTCTGAGCTTATTGCTAATTTAGAACATTACATTTTACTGAGGAAAATTGATGACCAGATTTTATGTTTCCGATTGTTTTCCTTTCTCTCCTCTCCAATCCAGCAACAAATATTTACAGTAGTATACGAACTATACTCGGTTTTATTTCAGCTGGCGGTAAATTGAATCCCTTATCAACTACTGTACTTTATCGGTAACTAACGGACAAATAAGAAGCTATCGTGTCTCTGCTTCATTTTAGTGCCAGTGTTTCATAATCAACAACAGATTTCGCCACAAAGTCTGCCTAATAGCGGAGTAATCAAGATGAAGACAGCAATTTACCGTCAGTTGGAAAAACCAAAACCAAAAACAAACAGATTATTGCTATATTGATAATTGCTGTATTATGGACATTTTCGTCTTATAACATCTGAGGTGAAGCCATTGACTTTGGGGGCTGATGAGTGATTGGTGCTTCTGAATGCTTGTGTACTTGCTTTTTTGTGGGTGAACTGTTATATGTGTTCCCCTGTCACCCCTTTATCCTTTCTCGAGTCTCTTGCTGATCCTTCCTACCTCTTGTGGGAGTAAGGGCTGGCTACTGACACACACACACACACACACACACACACACACACACACACACACAGAGTATAGATATATTATTCATTGCTGTATTATGGAAATTTACGTATCATCTTCCTTATTTGCAGGCGTTCGCGATGACGTCAGCCTGGATCCTTCTTCTTCTCACCTGTCTGGCCTCCACCGCTACGCACACACACGCTAATAAGTTCGAGGGTAAGGTGTGCAAATGTTAGGTACCTGAGGGGGTGGGGGGGTCCTGTAGTTCAACCATCGCTCTCAGGTACTGTAATAAGAGAGCTCGGCTATTAAATATTTAGTTATCTATTTTTATCTTATAATATATATATATATATATATATATATATACCCAACCTAATTAGCCTGTACCAGTATTGTCGATTGTCTGTTATGGGTGTGGATAGACTGAGCGTAAGGAGAGGCTAAAGGTGCGGAAGTTGGCCGCTCTCTGGTACGTGAGGGTAGTAGTGCAAATATCAAACTCGGCCGGGGGTATTTAAGGGGGAATGGTCGGCTTGTCTGGCCCCCTTTCTCCCTCATGCATAGTTCCATTAGTTTTCAGATTTTAAGACATTCGACCCGGTAGTTCGGTGATTTTAAGACTTTTCGCCCCATTCCTTGTCAATATTCAGATCTTTCATGCAATTTAAGTGTCGATTTTTTACTGGCGAGCGATAGCGAGCCTGTAATTTAAGAGCAAGCGGCCTTCGGCCGGAACATTTTTCGATAGAAAAATGTAAAATTTTATCTTAAAGGTTTTTTTTTTTTTTTTTTTTTTATTAAGCTTGATGGAGGTCTACGGAGAAAACTACAAAAATAATAGAAAGATAAATATATAAGCAAATAAATACGCCCATCCCCCCTTAAAGAAAGGTCACACTGGGTGCTAGAAATTCCGATGTTGTTCGAGGAGCCATCAAAATAATACCCGGGAGTAACCACGCCCAACATTCCTGTAAATAGCTCCATAATTTCGAATATGGTGTTCTCACTAGTAAAGCTAAAACTAACGGTGATTAGAAAAAAATATAATAAAAGATAAAAAGAGAGAGAGAGAGAGAGAGGGAGAGAGAGAGAGAGAGAGAGAGAGAGAGAGAGAGAGAGAGAGAGAGAGAGAGAGAGAGAGAGAGAGAGAGAGAACCACACATCATTAACCCATTCAGTACCGGTGACGTCCTTTTCATCATATTCTGGCAACTATTAGACGATTTTATTCAGCTTAGGAATGATATGTGATAGCTCAAAGGATTAAATGATATTTTTCGTAACCTCATAATGGTTAGAGGTCCTTCCTGAGCTTAATATAATCATCTAATAGTTACCAGACTATAATGCAAAGGAAGTCACTGGTACTGAATGGGTCAAGGGGGTAGTACTCTGTTTTTCTGGACCCCCTTCTCCCTCATGTTTAGCATATTAGTTTTGAGGTTTTAAGACGTTCATCTTTCGCCTCATTTTGTTGTCAATATTAAATACCTTTCGTGCCATTTAGGTGTCGATTTTTTCCTAGCGAGGAACCGGCCTTCGGCCGGCACATTTTTCTACCAAAAATGTACACATTTATCTTGAAATGAGGTCTAGGGGGTGTTTTCTAAGCTTGTTGGAGGTCTAGCGAGGAAACTCAAAAATGAATAAAATATTTAAATATATAGACCAAAAACCATGCACTACCCCCTTTAAGCCTTTACATGCAAGCTGTCCTTAAATGTTGCTGAATATTGTTGCCCATATCAAAAGAGGATTAATAAATAAAGTAGACGTGCCGTTTTGCCCAAAATCAAAACGGCATACTCAACTCTGCGATGAGTTACCATTATCACTAGTCATACTATCACCATCATCAATCATACTATCACCATTAATCATCACTACTACTATTATAATCATCACTACAACTTTCACCATCATCACTACTACTCACCATCATCATTAATACTGTCACCATCGTCACTACCATCATCACTACTCTCACCACTATCACTACAACTATCGGCATTACTTGACACCATCACCACTACTATTATGACCATCATCACTACTATTAGGGGTGGGGGGGCTGGTGGTGGGGGGGGGGGGGCAAACCATTGTTTAACCTAAAATCAAAATTATTGCACAAATTCAAAACATCTTTTTTGACTGACCGTCGCATTCATGCACCGAATGTTCGTTAGAAGTTTGGCGAAATTCCGTTGAACGGTCTAGGAGTAGTATTCGGACAGACAGACAGACAGACAGACAGACATTTCGACCGGCATGGTACCACTATACGGTGGGGCGATACCAAACTCTGCTTACGCAGAGTTGATAAACAAAATGTGTTGACTGATTGTAACCCCGAAACCAATATATAGTAGTAAGAGTAATATACGAGAACAATAGAAGAGAATAATTAACCCCTTAAGGATTATGACACATTTTGACCATTTGTTCTGACTATTATTACACGATTTCATGCAGTTTAGGAAGGATCTCATAGATATCAAAAGGGTACAAACTATCTCTATTAACTCTCTACCTCCCATAAGTTCCTCCTAAGCTGAATAACATCGTCTACTGATAGCCAGAATAAACTGCCACATTGCGTCATGATCCTCAAAGGGTTAAACTATCTCTTTATATCTACCTATTCAGATAAATTTATTCAGATTAGGCAGGATATATGGAAGTCAGAGGGTTGATCGAGATAGTATTTACCCTTTTGATGCTCACAGATCTTTCCTAAATTGCACAAAATCGTCTAATGATGGCCAGAATAAACTGTCAAAATGCGTAATAATCCTCAAAGCATTACCATAAATAAAAGGAACTTAAATATCATGACAATTATTATATTCCCCCTTCCCTCTCCCAACGACCAGTGTCATCCTCTCCTTAACATTTTAACGTTTAGGACTAATTATTTTGTTTTCATTTCATACTAACTACTTTTAGACGATTTTACTCAGTTTTGGAAGGCTCTCTGGAAGTCAAAGGGGTGGGTATAAACTATCTCCATTAACCCTTTGAATTAAAATTCCTTCCTAAGTAGTATTAATATCGTCTGGATGTAGTAGAATATGAAATAAAAACAAGAAAAGAAAACCAACACTGAATGGGTTGATAAACTAGTTAGCCTCACGAAGGAACTGGTCGGCCTCTGCAATAACGCACTCTTTCTCTTCAATAAACCGACCATACTCTTCAATAACCCGGTCGTTCTCTTCAATAACCCGGTTGTTCTCTTCAATAACCAATTCATTCGCTTCGATGATTAGGTTGACCTTTTCAACAGCCCGGTTGTTTACTTCTATATCCGTACTGTCGAGGAGTATAATCTTTTTGGCCTCGTCAATAACCTGGCAGGTCTCGTCAATAACTCGGATGATATTTTGAAAATCATCACTGAGATCAATATTTTGCTGGGTCTCCTCAATAAACTGGGTGGCCTTTTCAATAGCATGGTTGGATTTATCAATACGCTTGTTGCGCAACACAATTTCCTCATTATATGCCTTAATTTTCTGTGAGGCCTCATCAATAACCTGGTTGGCCTCTTCAATAACCTGGTTAGCCTCCTCAATAGCCAGGTTGGCCTCTTCAATGCCCAGGTTGGCCTCATCAATGTCCTGGTTGGCCTCTTCGATATCCTGGTTAGCCTCGTCAACAACATCAATTATTGATTTGTAAAGAGTTTTCCGCCCCCGTTTCCATTCAAGTTGAATGTTATTAAAACCCTTCGGCTTCATTAGTTTTACTAGCACCGCTGACTCAAAGGTGTACTCCCAGACTCCATTGGTTGATGTCCAATTTTCCTCGTGCAGGATTATTTTGATCTGTGTTTTGAAGTAGTTTCTGCAAAACCACTTTATACTTTGGGCTTGGGTTTGAATTTTCAATACTTTGGGTAGTTCCCCAGCATTAGATGATGGAGGGGGGAAATAATTCACACCCTGTAGGCTTGCAGTAGTCATAGCAAAGTTTGCTTTCGAGGGATGCAGTTATATATCACGATAAATATTATCTTAATTAACTAAATATTATTAAAGGCTACAAATATGCATATAATAATGCAAATTGTAAGAAAACGCGATACAATACTAGCGAAATAACTCACCGAATACGACGAAATGTAAGAGAACACGATACAATGCTAACGAATCAACTCACCGAACACTAATGAGTTCCCTCTTCCTCTAACAATCGACACAAACTAAAATATCGACATAGGCCTAACTTTTTGTCTTATGCTGGTTCATAATTAGTGGATACCTATCTTTAATTAATGTCTAAATTAGTTTTTATTTGCAGAAAGAATGCACTACGTGTACATGCAATTGCTCAAAACACGTTTATATAAAATTATTGGGGGGGGACATTAATATTATCTCCTATAGTTACCCATTTAATGTTGTCGTTTTCTCTAACAATTATCAAAGAAAACTAAAATTTCATGGCTATCTAAATAATTAAATATAAAGTAGACGTGCCGTTGTGAGGTGCTAGAGTTCCCCGTGACAGAGTGACAGGTTAAAACAGCCCATATGCCTAGCATTCGAACCAAAATCAGTTAAATCACGACTGCATTTCGATATATCGTTAGCGAGCCAACCTACCACTACTTACAATAATACTAATGCAGAAAATAACTATAAATAACAATAATTTGGTGGGATAAAGTATAGATTCTACTTATAGAAGGCAACGGCTCCCGGGACGCTAACCACGATTCTATTTCGGTGGATTTTTACTTAATGTTATTGCATTTACTAACTTAACCTAACCAACCTAACCTAATACAATAACATTAAGTAAAATATATCGAAATACAGTCGTGATTTAATTGATTTTGGTTCAAATGATAGGCATATGGGCTGTTTTAACCTGTCGCTCTGTTACGGGGAACTCTAGCACCTTACACCTTTTCGCCAAAAATCAAAACGGCATACCCAACTCTGCGAAGGGTTACCATCATCACTAATATTACCACCATCATCACTACTACTATTATCATCACTACAATTGTCACCATCATCACTACTACTACCACTATCACTAATATTACCACCATCATCACTACTACTATCATCACTACAATTATCACCATCATCACTATACTACTATCATCATCACTATTACTATTACAATCATCACTACTACTCTCACCATTGTCATCATCATCACTACCATCATCACTACTGTCATCATTATCACTAAATCTACAACCATAATCACTGCTATTATCAACATCATCACTACTATCAACATTATCCCCACTATTGCTACCATCACTTCTAATCTCAACTAAACTAACTTAACCTAACAAATGCGGGCGAGTATTTTATCGCCCCCTGAACGATGGCGTTCTGTCACACTCAAACAGAACGCCATCATCATTGCTTGGGAATAGGTACAGGGTCGGGGGTGGGGATCCTGAGGGGGGGCTGGGGGGGGGGAACAATTTTTTAGACCTAAAATCATAACTATTGCACAAATAAAAAAAATAAACAAAATTACCGTCGCATTCATGCACCGAATGTTCGTGTGAAAATCCGTTTGGTGAAAATCCGTCGATTGGTCTAGGACTCTAGGTCTCTAGGAGGAGTTTTTGGACAGACAGACAGACATTTCGGCCGGCATGTACCACTATACAGGGGGCGATACCACTCTGCTTATGCAGAGTTGATTAAGCTTTGAAGCTGTAAAGGGAGATCGTGACTATATCTGAACCCATTGAGTACGGTGACATCCTTTTCATTATATTCTGGCAACTAGTAGACAATTTTAATCAGTTTCAGAAGAGCGTCCAACAATTAACAGGCTTCTTACTATCTCACGTATCACTTTTTACTACCACAGACCCTTCTTAAGCTGCCCAAATTTGTGTAGATATTAAATATATTAAAAAAGACGTCGCCGGTACAGAAGGGGTTAACACACACAAACCAAACCTTTCATTATAACTATTAACCCCTTCTGTACCGGTGACGTCCTTATAATTTTATTCTAGCAATCTGTAGTATAAGAAAAAACTGTAGTAGTAAAAATGGTTAAGTTAGCTAGTGCGAAGCCTGTTAATTGCTGGAGGTCCTTCTTAAGCTGGATAAAATCATCTAATAGCTGCCGGAATATGATAAAAAGGACGTCCCTGTTACTAAAAGATCTGTGGTAGTAAACATGGTTAAGTGAGGTAGTTCGAAGACTGTTAATTGTTGAAGGCCCTTTTTGTACGCTTAAAAGCCTCTGAAGTCCTATTTTAACTAGCAGAAAATTAAATAATTGAAGGTAGCTCAAGCGCTTCAGTATTGATTTGTATATGTTTTCCCTCCTGTAGCAAAGGAAGGAACAGGAGTTCTCGTAAAGGGGCTCCAGTCCTGATGTTGTTCTTGACTTATAGTGTGCTGGCTTAATAATCCAAAAGGGTTGATAGTCTCTGAAGTCCTCTTTTAACTAACTAATTGTAGCAAAGAATATCATCATTGAAGGCAGCTCAAGTGCTTTAGTATTGATGTATTCAATTTCAGCTACATTTAGACGATTTTATGAAGTTTAGGGAGGATATATGGTAGCTAAAAGGATTAATTGAGATAATATGTAGCCTTTATATGAGTAGACGTCCTTCATAGCTGTACAAAATCGCCCAATAGTTGCCAGGATATAATGGGAAGTTCAACACCGGTACAGAAGGGGTTATGTATTGATTTGTATATATGTTCTCTCCCGCAGCAAGACAACACTGGTGGAATCTGGCCCAAAATGAACTCGCAGCTGCCCTCAACGTTCGCGACAACTGGAACGTGGCGAAGAACGTGATCATGTTCCTGGGCGACGGTATGGGCATCACCGCTAACACGGCCGCCAGGATATACAAGGGACAGAAGAAGGGCCTGCACGGGGAGGAGGGCTACATGGTGTGGGAGAGGTTCCCTAATGCGGCGCTACTCAAGGTAATAGAAGGGTTAATGGAGGATTCCTAGTTAACTTAACCCCTTGAGGATTATGACAATGCAGCTAAGATCAAATATCATATACGTCACCGGTACTGGAAGGGCTAACTCCTACAAAATGTTTGTCTCTCCTCAGACCTACAACGTGGACAAGCAGGTGCCCGACAGTGCTGCCACCGCCACGGCCTACCTCTGTGGCGTCAAGAGCAACTACTACACCCTGGGCTTGGACCCGAGTGTCAAGCTGGGGGACTGTCTGGCTAGTAAAGACTCCTCACGACACACTCCTTCCATCTTGCAGTGGGCGCAGGAGGCTGGCAAACACACAGGTGAGCTCAGATTAACCCTTTGAGTACAGTTAGTAAAGACTCCTCACGACACACTCCTTCCATCTTGCAGTGGGCGCAGGAGGCTGGCAAACACACAGGTGAGCTCAGATTAAGGGGGGATGGTTGTTTTTGCTGGACCCCTTACTCCCTCATGTTTAGCCCCATTAGTTTTCAAATTGGCAAAAGTCAAAATTCTCAATAGTGATTAGGCTAAACAAAATTATAATAACCCCCAAAACGTTGCAGCAGCTAGTTTTAACCGGTATTGTATTTAGCAAGCCTCATTATTTGCAGGCATAGTGACCACCACCAGGGTGACCCACGCTACCCCAGCAGCCACCTACGCCCACTCTGCCCACCGCAACTGGGAATGTGACTCGGAGTTGGACAAGGCGGGCCATGGTTGCAGGGACATCGCCGATCAAATGGTCCATCTTAACCCGGGCAAGAATATAAAGGTACAGTAGCGAGCATACAGTATATAAGGATGTGCCCATTTTTCAAGTCCTGTTGTCCTATTCGTCCTTCTCTAAAAAGAAACTTTCAAAAGATACAACTCACACATGTTGTCAGGCCCTGTTACCTTCATGTCCTCCTACTCCCTTCCTCACACCATACTACTTCATACTTCATTATTGCCTTGAGACATTAGAGTGATCACAATTTTTGCGTTTTCTTTTTTTATATGTGAGTGAGGGAGACAAAAGGCAGAACTGCATGTAGCGAGTGCCTCCCTCATAGTTGAAAGAGTGACAGGGCCAAAATCAAGGGGCGTTCGAGCCTAAATGCCTGGACACACAGAGTTTGAAGCAATTTAAGTCATAGGGGGAGGGAAAGACTGATTCTGGGAGAAAGTTACAGAGCTCAGCTGTTGAATAGAAGGTAGACAGAGTAACGTTTCACTCTTGGGTTGGAGAGTTGCATAGAATAGGGGTGGGATTGTGTTGCAAGACGGGTACCACGTACCCTATGTCTCACCTTTCCTATATTTATGTTATGTCAAGTTATATATAATGATACCTCAATTAGAATTGTTTAACCTTTAGTGCCAAGTTCTGAAGAATCTGGTTTCTAAAATATTCAAGGCCTCTCTCACACTCATTTGTTTCCAGGTGATCTTGGGGGGCGGGAGGCAGGTGTTCGGAGCCACTCAGGGCAAGAAGGACAGCTTCACGTGCGAAAGGACAGACGGCAGGAACCTGGTGCGGGAATGGGTGGACGCTCGGCGGGGAGAGGGACACTCCGCGCAGTATGTCACCACAGCCGGAGAACTAAAATCTGTTAACACCAACAAAACAGACTTCCTTATGGGTAGGAAGGCTGTGAATATATTTTGAACAATTATATAGGTATAATTTTTCTGGTTACCATTACAATATGATTGTGTTCTTCTAGAAAGGGGAGTTGGCAGATGTGCACGGAGTTAGTCTAATACATTAGCACTTCCTGAGAACTTATATGAATAATTTTCAGCAAAACAGTGGGTATGGGAGGCAGATATTATATTCATTATTTTGTTTGAATGATTTTCATTTTTACTGGTTAGTATTATAAACTACAGATTTATTCAAAGGATGTGAGTGGATAGGTGCATGCAGCAAAGAGGGACACTGTGCAGTATAGCAACACCACTTCGTGGTTTAGGGAGGCAGACTTTAACCCTCATACAGCGGTGCTCTTCATATGACACCCTTGGTGATTCTCTAGGGCACGGTGGGCCAGGTCATAAGAGGGGTTGTATAGGTTTGTATATCCTGCAGTTAAAAAATGCTCCGGGGATGACATTTGGCGATTACTAGAGGATCTACTCACTAAAATCCACAAACCCTAAGAAGTTCAGTAGCTCACAAGCTGCCACAATGGAAGTACACCAGTCAAACTCGTCTGAACGCAGTCAGTCGGCCCGCGGCTTGTATGAAAGTGTGATAGTGCGATCGACAAAGAATTACATGTATAATACTTTTCAAGTAGTAAAAGTGGTTCGGACAGTGAATTTAAGGGTGAATTTCTGATTTTGGAGGAAACGGAGGCAAAAGATCGCTTGGTTGAACAAAGGAGATAGGAGGAGAGCGACTAAAGAACCTCTTAACCCTTTACCGGGCGAGGAACCATATATGGTAACTTAAATGGGCGTCCAAAAGGGCGCTCCCAAGCCGCCCGGTGTGTGTCTGCCACCACGTCATCATGCCTCAGCCAATCACCGATGATCAGGCTACTCACGTGGGTATGGTGTAAGAGCTGATGCCATCTCAGTATTGGTTGAGAGCAACTCGAAGTTCAGTTGCAGGCCAGACATGAAGAAAGTAGGATCTCAGCGATTTTTCTCTTGACGCCCTCGACCCTAGCTCATCACGTAATATCGGTAAGTTGATAATAATCTGATATTATGCAGTTGAATAGTTGTACTATAACCTGATATAGTTGTTATTTACGTGGAACATACGGAAATTGGTGAAATTTGTTTGCGAAAAAGTGAATGATCAAATATGGACATGCGCCCGGTAAGGGGTAAAGCCCAAGTGATCATATAAGGACTTACGCCCGGTAGCCTATAGAATTGAAATTAATAAATATGATCATTTCGCCCGGTAAGGGGTTGTACTCCCAAGTTACATAAAACCATATAACTTTGATGATAGTTACCCAAACCAGCATGGCACATGGCCACAACTTGGGTAAGGATTCTAGAATGTTCAACATAGAAATAAATGACCGATTTCTATTATTTCCTCATAAGTGTACAGTGAAATAAATAATTTATGAGTTTGGTAAGTTTAGTGAGTTCACAAATATTTTAGTGAGTTCACATATATTTTTGATATTGTGAGGCATATACTGAAGTTTTTTTGAGATATGAGTACTGTCACATAAAGAAATACCAATTTTTATGGGGATCCTATGCCCAAAATTTGTTGAAATTCATTGGTCAGGGGGAACCTCTGCCCAAATTTTGCTGGAATTCATTGTCCATGGGGAACCTATGCCAAAATGTTGCTGGAATTCTGTGTTCATGGGGAAGCTATGCCCAAATGTTGCTGGAATTACTTGTTCAGGGGGAACCTATGCCCAATTTGTTTTTTGGAATTAATTATTCATGGGGTACCAGACAGTGTCTGGGTTGTGAAAAGTACCTAAACTAAAATATTCATATATAATCTATTTATATACTTATTAAAATAAAATGCTTATTTTTGGGTAATATAATGATATAACTGGTATTCTGTGTATTTTGTTTACCTTAAATTTACATTTTCAATATAGCATAATTCAAGATTATTTTTACCCTAGACCGGCGCTTGACCATATATGATCACTTCGTCAACCTCGATTTGCTAATTCAATATGCAAAAATGTGAAAAAAAATCATAAGCAAAAATACCTTAGAATTAGGTCTACTTTCATGGTCTAGGGTCAAAAAATGAAATTTCTAAGTATTTCTATGAGTGCCCGGTAAAGGGTTAATGCCTTCTGTACCGGCGAGGACATTTTAATTTCATTCTAGCTATATTTAGAATATATCCATGGTTTTCAGTGTGATTGATCCAATTTTAATGTTTCTATTATTAATTAAAATGTAAAACTTGCAAACTAAACAAACCAAAATTGGGACAAGGACAATATAAAGTCAAATTAAATTATCAAAATCGCTATGTGGAAACAACGCTTACTAAAATTAAAATTATTAAATAAAAGAACACAATCCACCACATAGGGTGTACATTACTACATGAGCAAGTTAATCTGTTTCCCAAGCAAACTAATCGCACATATAACAACGCACTATCGTCACGTTAAAGGAAGTAGTCAAGTTTGGGAATTATAAATTTCTTTGCCTCCCACCTTCCCCCCTAATATACAGTAACTTATCATACGTTGTGTGTGTGTAAGTGTGAGAGTCCGAGTGTAGTGGGTGAGACAGTGAAGCACGGGAACGAGGTGGCTTCAGAGATGGTGTCGTTTCGGGCCATGAGTGAGCACCGTGCCTCATGTGAAGGCAAGATGACAGGTGCTCGTTGTACTCTACGTGCTTCACATGTCTCACTCCCTAGACTGGAACAAGACCTCACGGGCTTCACTGTTCATTGTAAAGCGGTGAATGTTAAGGCTCTCAGCCTATGCCCGAGAGGACGTAAGTTGGAATATAGAAAAAAAAAAAAAAAAAAAAAAAAAAAAAAAAAACTCTAACAAAGCTAATAAAAATAGTTTGTGAGCAATTTTACATGGTTCAATTAGTAGGGATAATTGCAATACACGAGATCATGGTGGTAATAATAATGATGAAAAAATATGTTCCAATGGAAATCCGAAAGTAGAGTTTGACCTAAGACATAAGAGTATAGGAATATTCAAATGGTTTACTGACCCATGCTTAGCAGATTCCTTTAGCTTACCTTAATCCTAACTTTATTTTCAGGCCTGTTTGACAATTCCCACGTACCCTTCGAGTTGGATCGCTTCACAGAGCCCTCAGGCTCCCCAGATCTTACCACCATGACCCTCTCGGCCCTCAAAATGCTCAAGAAAAGTGATAAGGGATTCTTCCTCCTGGTCAGTATTCCTAAATTGATGGTTTGTAGCTCCTCTCTGTATGAATGTATGTATGTTTTGCCACTCTCCTATATGCTAAAAACTAATTCTCTATCACAAAACCTTACATTCAGGTATGTTTGCAAGCCACGACTCCTGTCTCCTACCTACAGTTCCCCGTTCTTACCACTTCGTACTTCCTCTGCCTCCCTCTTTACTTCAAGACATTCATGCTACTTCTTATGTGGCATGTCACTCCTCCACACCAAGATTTCTCATAGCCCACTGCATAATCTCCCTAGAAGTACCTAGGGTAAAATAGGGAACTCTATTATGTCGTTGTGGATTTAGAGAAAGCCTTTGAAAAATTATGCAGTGAGCCATGAGAAAACTTGGTGTGGAGGTGTGGTTGGTGCGAGTGGTAATGAAGACGTATGAGGGCTCCCGAGCGGCGGTGAGGGTGAAAGGAGAGTTGAGTGATGAGTTCTTGGTGAATGTTGGAGTGCACCAGGGTTCAGTCCTGAATCCGCTCTTGTTTGTCCTGGTCTTGGAGTTCAGGTAGGGTCTGCCTAGGGAGCTACTCTACGCAGATGACCTGGTGCTAATTGCTGACAGTGCGGCTGAAGCTGAAACAATGTTCCTAAGGTGGCAGGAGGGAATGGCAGATAAGGAGTGAACATAAGCAAGACAAAAGGCATGATAAGCGGCAATGAACGCGATACAGAGGAGTAGTGTCCCTTGCCCTGTCTTTAATATGGGGGTTGGGTGTAATTCATTTCAGTGTTGTACATGACAGGGATGGGTGCATAAGAGGTTTTGTGGTTTGAGGGGCCACTTGTTGCGGGCCATTAACTTTTAATGGGGTGTCTTGGCAGTACCTAGATCCACCTGGTTGAGTAGAATTTAGTGATGTGCACCTGGAATATGTCAATAAGTTTTGTTACATGGGCGACGTGATTGCTGCTGATGGTGGGGCTGCTGCCTGCTCAGTCACGAGAGTCAGAAGTAGATGGAAGAAGTTCAGAGAGATGCTATCTCTACTGGCTATGAAAGAGCTCTCCCTACGACTAAAAGGGAGGTTATATAGCACTTGTGTTAGAAGGGTAATGTTGTGTGCTACCGAAACCTAGCCAGTCAAGATGGAAGATATAAATAGGATGGAACGAAATGAAATGAGGATGGTGAGATGGACATGTGGGTCTGCTATGCAAAACAGAACCCCTAGTGTGGAACTCGGAGGGCACTTAGGCATTGAGCGTATTAGTAAGAGAGATACGTAGGAGTAGGCTAAGATGGTATGGACATGAGGAAAGGATGGATGAGAATAATTGGGTTAAGGAAAGCGAGTCTATGAACGTGGAGTGAGTCGCAAGAAGGGGTAGACCAAGAAAGACGTGGGATCAGGTGGTACAAACCGATCACAGCCAAAGGACTGACTATCTCACCAAAGACTGGGTACCTGGAATGCCACCATTTGGTGAACAAAAGACTGACCTACTCACGTGTGGATCATAGTCTTTAATGTATGCATGTATCTGCACCTGGAAACATGGTGGGTGGGCTTGTGGTGGTAAAGCTTCGCTGCGGGTCTGCCTATGGAAATCGGCGCCTCTCCAGGGGATCTGGGACCTGGGAATCTTTTGCTGGGGACCCCAAATGGGCCTGGGTCTCTGGGTATATCTCCTGGGCAACCTTGATGTATGTAAGATTTTGTGTTTTGTTTTTCTGATGTGTTGTGGTGTCCCTGTTCGGGCTCTGTCTCGAGTCGGCCATCCCCATAAAAAAAAAAAAAAAAAAAAAAAGGAAAACTGGGGAAGGTGCCAGAGTATATACATACATACATACATACATGTATGTATTTATGGTCAACAAAATCTTTGATGCACTATTCCTAAACAGCTGCCTCCAAAACTTGAACACTAAGACTAAAGTTGTTCACAGAGTTAAAATAAACAAAGTGAACCTGCCGGATTTCCGCTACCGACTGTGATGGCTCTTGCGCAACAAGATTATCTCATACAGGATGTAGCAGAATCGGGATGTAGCAGAATCGGGATATTAAGTAACACCCGTCCTTAACATTAATCATCAATTACAAACCTCAATGCTTTTGAATAAACTAATGAAAGCATATGGTCCTCCCGGGATTCGAACTAGGGACACCACACCCAGAACATAAGCATCTAAACCATAACACCACCAACACAGATTCATCCGCAATTAATATTTCATACATTCATTAAAAAATAAATAAAGCCCATTTTGAGCGACATTGTCAGTTAGCTGTCATATTTATTATTAACTCCTTGCTATTGTATAGGTGGAGGGTGGCCGTATAGACCATGCTCTACACGACAACCTTCCCTACCGGGCCCTGGAGGAGGCTGTACAAATGGACAACGCTGTGGCCGCCGCTCTCAAGGTAAAGTATCACACTCGCATATTATTGGTTTAAGGGAACCAGCTTTTTTTTCTTTCCTGGACCCCGTTCTCCCTCATGTGTAACCCCATTAGTTTTGAGACTGTAAGACATTTGCTTCATTAATTAACCCAGCAGCTACGACAATTCTCTTGAGAGGTTTTACTGGTGGGCTGTGACTTTCCTCTCGGAAGAAGAGATGTCAAACACGTACCCTAAACGCTCCCAATAACAAAAACAACAAGTGTGACTGTCAGGGCTATATCTATCTACCTATTGCCGGATGCCGTAATCCCCGAAGGGGTAGACACAAACGAAACGCCCCCATTCACCTCTGTCCCCAGTTAGTCGACGCCCCTCCTCCGATCCAGCACCGCTTTCGCTCATATACTTCTTAACTACATCCTCCCACCTTTCACTCGGTTTACCTCTCCCTCTCTGTCCTTCCACCTCACTCTCGTACACTCTCTTAGTCATTCTCTCGCTTCACATACATTCCACATGGCCGAACCATCTAAAGGTGTTCCTTTTCACACTTTCCAGCACATCTACATCCACACCACACCTCTCTCATACTTCCTCATTCATCTGTCTATCCCTCCATGTAACTCCGCACGCACTTCTCAAGTAACTCATTTCCACCCTTCTCACTCTTGGTTTGAATCTCTCCACCAACGTCCATGCTTCGCTCCCGTAAGTCAATGTTGGGTTTGTAGAGGGTGACCGAATGAGAGGTGGAAGGAAGGAGTGAAGAAGTATATGAGGAAAGCGGTGCTGGATGGGAGGAGGGGCGTCGACTGACTGGGGACAGAGGTGCATGGGGGCATTTCGTTCATCGCCACCACTTTGGAGATCACGGCATCCGGCAATAGATAGATAGATAGATAGATGATTGGCTAGGAATTATAAGGCAAATTTATCGTAATTACCACCGACAATGATGAAGTTTGTGTAGGCATCGGTGCCGTTGTAAAGGCTTGTCCCTCAATACCTTCACCTTCACCTTCAGGAATACGGGTCATTGTGCATTGTTATGAGCCGCGGCAGCCGAGTGGATAACACGCTTATGTGTGATTCTGTTTGACCCGGGTTCTATCCCAGCCAAGACGGACATTTATTGGGTGTGGTAGTACGTCCCGAGTATGTTTCACATGCTCGCACCCAGTCGGTGGACACCTCGACGACGTATACAGGTAAATAACACACACAGCAAAGCCATTCCAACAACTTCCTCTCTCTCCAACACCCCTTCTTCCCTCTCAACTCTCTTCGAAAGTAGATAAGAAGTGCCGTTGTAAAGGCTTATCCCTCAATATCTTCACCTGGCCTGACCTAGTGCTATTTGTACTACATTACGTTATGCTGTGGATTGTTATATAGTGCTATTATAGGCCATGTTATGATTATATTATGTTACGAAGGGACTGGTGTTCTCGAAAAGGGGCTTCAATCCTGACACTATTCTTGACTTACAATGTGCTGGCTAAATAATCCTGAAGGGTTGATAGCCTCTGCAGATCTATTTGAACTAACTAACTTATGCTACGTTATGTTGTGTGGTTGCAGGAGATAGATTTGGAGGAGACACTGGTGGTGGTGACTGCGGACCACTCTCACGTCATGACCATCAACGGGTACCCGGACCGCGGCAACGATATCCTAGGTCAGTCTGTTGCCTTTTTTTCAGCTGAAGATAAATTGAATTCCTTACCAGCTCATTTCTCCATACTTCATGAACAAATATGAAACTACTATGTCTCTGCATCATATTAGGACCAAGTTTATATATTTAGCGTCATATTTCACTACAAAAACATCAAAATAACTGAGAAATCCTGATGAGAACTTTGCAATTGACCACTATCGAGTTTCAAGCTATAATGAAGATGGAGCCGTAAATATAGATATCAAACAGAAATGCAATAATACTGTAGGTTTCTGATGGTTAGAAAATATAGTGAGTTTGATGGTAAGTATTTATAGATGCACTACAATCATATTTAAGCTAGTAATTCTGTTAAATATCGATGCCTACAGCTCCAACTTCCTTATAGCCTGAAACTCGCAAGTGGTCAATTACAAAGTTCTCATCAGGATTTTTCACGTTGTTGGTATAGTCGCGCTAATAAATGATGTCTTGGCACCAAGTATGTTTTGATTAATAATTGGTATCAGCAATATCTAAGCTTCATTTCTTCAGATTGAGTGAAATATACACTTACCCACCCTATTCAACATCTGACAGACAATAATATAGCACAGAGCAAGCCAAACGTAATGACAGATGGGCATGACTTATTGGCGCGACCGTACTAAAAGGGTTAATAATCTATCAACAGGTTTGAGCGGTGGTGTATCCCAGATCGACGGTATCCCCTACACCACCCTAATGTTCACCAATGGTCCAGGGTATAACTACACGGAGAACGACGGCAAGGTAACACCCATATATATATATATATATATATATATATATATATATATATATATATATATATATATATATATATATATATATACACACTTTAACCCCTACTGTACCGGGCCCGTCCTTTTAACATTATCCTGGCTACCATTAGACTATTTTCATTCATTTTCGAAGGGTTTCCAATAATTAACAGGCTTTGAACTATCTCACTTAACCCTTTTTACTACCACAGATCCTTCTTAAGCTGTATGAAATCGTCAAAATATGGCTAGAATAAAACTAAACACACGTCGCCGGTGCAGAAGGGGTTAGGGGGGGATTTTGTTCTGGACCCCCCTTCTCCCTCATGATTAACCCCATTAGTTTTGACATCTTAAGACGTTTGCTCCATTATTTTGGCTATTCTACGGCCTTTCGCCCCCTTTCTTTGTCAGTTTTAAGACCCTTAGTGCCATTTAGGTGTCCAATTTATTCCTGGCAGGCCAGGCAGGCGATAGCGGTCCTGCAATTTTGGAAATATCCTTCTTTTTATGTATATATATATATATATATATATATATAATTTTTTTATATATATATATATATATAACAAAATATGTATATACTTTTAATATATTCAGGTGGAGCGACACAACCCAAGCCAAGTGAACGTGCGGGACAAGAATTACCGCAGCCTGGCCGCCGTGCCCATGAAGCCTATATCAGAGACCCATGGAGGGGAGGACGTGGCGATCTGGGCCGCAGGTAAGATATAGCTTGGGGCCAAATTCATGTCTTGCTCTAACATTTTCTTCTTTATTTATTTCCTTAGGTTTAAAAATGTACACTCATCAACGTACATAGCCTACCAGTTACAACATTAGTTTTAATTGTGTATTTGTGTGTTACTATTTTTTGTTTAGCTCTTTATGAACAAAACAATGCCGAACCCAATTTTTTGTTAACGATCCAATGTATGTGATTCATAAGTGTGTATGGCTATATTTAAAAATTATTAGCTTTGCTACAATCATAAAAAAGTGGGAAAAAACTAGAATTGCATAAGCAAAGCATTTTCTGCAACAGTTAGAGTTTGTTTCTTCTCGTGAGATAAAATTTTGCACCAGAACGTTTTGACGTGACTGTCCAAGTTTGTATAATTATGCATGAACACTATTGGTATTTAATGATTAATAGTCTTTATCTTTTGAAAAGTCCGGATGGTTATGTGTGAATAATAAAAGCAAAGCAGAAAAAAGTAAGAAATCAACTAATTTTGCAGGCCCCATGGCTCATCTATTCCACCGGACCCACGAGCAGCACTACGTCGCTCACGCCATGGCCTACAGTGCCTGCATAGGACCCAGCGCCGGCAAGTGTGCCCGCCCTCCCCACGCTACCTTCCAAATGGACGCAAAACTCCCGAAGGCCGTCAATCCTCGCCCTAGTCCTCCTCAGCCATCACAGCCATCTTGGCCATCTCGCCCAGCTCAGCAGCACTTCATAGCTCCAGGTTAGAGATTAATTTTGATGTCCTTCATGAGTTAAGCCGGTATCACACGAGAGCTTTTATAGTCAACATTCAACATTCAAACATTTTCTTGCAACAATTCTGGAATATTTTGATATCCTATCGAAAACTAGACTAATGATAGATGAATTTAAGTGACATCAATATTGTAAATGTTGACCTCATAAGCTGCCAGACCAGTGTTGAGGATAAATGTTGAGGGAAAAAGCGCTCGTGTGATACCGGCTTTAGGCTCCTCCAGCACCCTTTCTCACCCCTTACGGTATTAAGTCCCCATCCTTGCTTCGGAGCATTATGTGTGATCAAATTAATAATTACATGTCTTCTCTGCTACTTCCACTGTCCCCAGCTTTGCTAGGAAGCATTAGTGTGATCAAATTCAATGCATGTCTCATCCATGCCTCTGCTGTTCCCATCCTTGCTTCTAAGTATTAGTGGCATTACATTTATTGAATGCCTTATCTTCACTATGTAAGAATCTTGGGTTAAGCCTCAACGCCCTCATCTCCTCCGGCTCCCTTCCTCACCCTATACTACTTCCTCTGTCCCTTTCCTTGCTTCGAGTCATTGAGTGATCACAAATATTGCTTGTCTCACCTTTCCTATATTCATGTGAAGTCATATCTCACTATATGCTTTTTTTCGTACCTAGTTAGCTAAGTCAGCTTGGTAATGAAATACAGTGATTTTATTTCAATTGTGAATTAAATAGTATAAAGTGTGGCGTAATACGATAATGCAATGTGTACGATGCTATAGTTTTCTTCCTATATCATAGTGAAATAAGAAAATATTTCTTGTGTATGCTTACCTGGGCACTTTTATATTTGACAATGAAACACTAATTGGTTAATGAACTTGAAGAACATATGACTATATTCATAAAGCTTATTATTTCAAACCCGATGCATTGGTGAGTGAAATTAATATAGAAAGCTCTAAGAAACTGTATGATCTGTTTCATAAATCACACCTCAGTTCCTTAGGGCAGTGTCACACGAACGATCTTTCCATCAATTATTACGGTCAATTGTAGAATTAAACTAGCTAACAAAATCTACCTTCGATCTAGTTTCCGATGTCAATGCAAAAATATCCCTAAATATCACCAGAAAAAACTTGCTCAGGGAAAATTAACTGAAAAAGCGCTCGTGTGACAGCGGCTTTAGTCTTAGTTCGCCATGGTACACACAACGACCGTTCCACGATTTCATATCTGACTATTTACACCTCCAGGTTCTCAGTCCAATGCGGGAGGCAGTGGTTCGGCGGCCAGATCCCCCGCCAACAAAGTGGTGGTCCAGCAGGGCCCGGGGGTCGGAGCAGGCGGGGGTTTGGCTTCCATTTCCACACAGGCAGCAGTATCGTCAAATCCAAAGTTCCCTACGTTATCGCCCATCCTGCAGCAACTTCTCAATAATAACGAGATCAAGGTAAAGTTAGACATTTATGGTGAGTCAAAATTGATATACTGTATATAGCTAGAATAAACTTAAGAAGACGTCGCCGGTACGGAAGGGGTTCATAATTTACTTCTAACTTCCAGATTGTGACGGCGTTGGGAACAGAGAGTGTCGCTAGCTTCTCCTCTGCCCTGGCGGACGTCCACCAACTATTTGGTAAGAGTGTGTTGGTTCCTCACAGTGCGTAAGGGGGTTAATTAACTACCTGAAACTGGAATACCACGAACACTTCTTACAGCGAATGTTATCTGAGTTCAGTATCCGCTACAAGTAACTATTTTAATTAAACCGAGATTTGGAGAGTATAGAACGTGTCATCGAGTTGAGTTTTCTGATTTTATTTTGTTATTGTTATTAAAATGGCACTTTTTAGGCTACCAACCCTTTTGGATTAATAAGCCCGCATTAGTCAGGAAGTAAATCAAGATTGGAGCCTCTTTTTCAGTACTCAAGTTCCTTATCCTGAAGAGTTTATGATTATGAGCTGAATTAATTAAAACACTCATAATAAAGATGAAATTAATAGTGACTCAAATACATGCTCCGCCAAAGGTATTCGTGTGACTCCAGCTTACCCTCACCACCGCACTGCATGCATCGCTGTAAATGCAATGTAAAGTCGAAATCAATGCTATAATTGTTCGTGTGTGACTGTAATGTGTTTGCATATTTGAGGCTATAGAACTATACTCGATTTTTGTTTTAACCTGTCGGGAAGTTCACTATAGGTAGGGCCAACGAACTTGACAATTATCGTGATCCCGGACCTCTCTGTAACTCAAAAGAGCCTAGAGCAAACTGGCTGTAAATATCCACACCTATTTCCTGGTGGACTCTTCCCAAATGATAGAAACGTTAGCCCGATTGCTTTCATTCATTTAGAGTTATAAGAAGTTAAGGGGTCAAAGATAATTGTCAAATTCGTTGGCACTACCTATACCAACCAATTCTCAATAATTAATGCACAAATCACAAATTATTATGACTCGGTATCAGATTAATTAAAATTGTTCAACATAGGCTTATTTTGCTATGCATGTTATTATAGCGGAGTAATTATGATGGGAACGAGTCAATTTCTCGCCAGCATATAAAAAACGACTATATGTTATAGTCTGTTCATTCTAAGTTAGTTAGAAATCGTAACCTCTAACCTCTGTAACTTAAAAAGAAAATAAAGTAATCGAGCTAATATTTCTACCAAATAGGAAGACTTGGCCAGGGAATATGTGTATAAATTGTCAGCTCATTTACTCTAGCTCTTCTTGAGTTACAGAGGTTAGAGGTTACGATTTCTGCCTAACCTAGAATGAACGGACTACAGTGTGTGAAATTGTAGTGTTTTGTGTGTGTTTCTATGGTGTCTTATGTAGTGTTGTGATGTTAGTGACCTGAGTAGAATATTTTCTTGGACATTTATAGATTATGCTACATTACATTTCAAGCCAATCTCAAGTACACTACAACTGCATATTTATTCATTGGTATGCAATTTCGGATCTATATAATCTATATAGATCTCAAAGGCATTATCTATAGAGTATAATAGTATTATAGTGTTGCAAAGCACCCTTTTCAGTGTGAGTATAAGATTTTACCCCATAGATCATTTCACGGGTGTTCATTATCAAATAGCACCGCTGTATTGTACACTTGTAAAGTATCTTGGTGAAGAAATTTAGTTCGATTTGTTGTCTGCCACCTAATGTGCATTAATGTCTAGATTTTCAATGTAGTTCGTTTGGTGTAGAACCTATGTATATTTTTGTCTAGATTTTTCACGTAACTAAGCAATCAAAATAGCAACTTCAAATAATAAATGTACTTTTGTTGTGTATGTTGCATAGTAGTTGTAGTCGTCTATAAAAAAATATTTGTGTTACCAATTAAGTTTACGTGATGTTTTGTAAATGGTTTCAACTTTGTAATTATGAGTTGATGTATAGTTTGGATGTAGGCCTACTTGTCTGAGGTACGGTAGTGCTAATAAGTCATGTCTCAGTTGTCCTTACGTTTGGCTCGCTCTGTGCTGTAATGTCTACCAGATGTTGAGTAGGGTGTGTCAGTGTAGGAATAGGTTTGTTTTGCCCACTCGAAATTAATAAATCAAATTTAGATATTGCTGATAACAATTATGGATCAAATTATACTTGGTGCCGAGACATCACTTATTAGGCCGATTGTACTCTCATAGTAGATATATATATATATATAAGTAGTGCATGCGTGTAAAGTGAAATATTTATAAATATGTGTACATTATTACAATCTATCTGAATACAAGTAATATAAGCAAAGCCGGTAACACACGAGCGTTTTCCCTTCAATACTTAATTAAACTTAATTAAGCCATCATCCTTGTAGTTATTATCGTTCATTAGGCTGCCTGGCCGAACAGCCCCGAGTCCCTAAGGAAGGCCATGGCCACGATCGGGCTTTCCCACTGGGCTCTCAAGGAGTGTTGATTATGTTGTTGGCGTAAGTGTTTGTGTAGAATGCAATCTTCTATGATGTGTTTAATAGTATTGGGTGTTGTGTTGCATCCTGGGCAGGTGTTGACCTCAGAAGGGCTGGATGGTGCCCACATATCAGCCTGGCCAGGTGGACTCTGTCCTAGTGAGGAAGGGAGGATTCAGAAGGATGGATTTCGGGAGGTCATGCCTGCAGCTGTGTGTTGTCTATGAGTGATTGGATGGAACGGCGAGAGATATGAGTATAGATGTGCGTCTGGAAGCTGGTTTGAGGTGGGCAGGGAGGGAGAGATGACAGTATTTGTGTGTGATACCGTGTGCTGGGTGTTGTTTTGATATTCCTTGGTGTCTGTGGGTGTGCTGCTATGTAGTGTAGTGGGTGGTGTTGGTTTGTGGAGGCTGCAGCCAGGAATTGAATGTCTCTCATGTCTAGGTGGTCTTTGACTTGGAGGACTTTAGTTTCTTGATGTAGGTGTAGTAGCTGTGCAGCCTGTGATGAGTTTTAGGGCTTTGTTTTGAATAGTCTGCAAGGTCTTGTGATTTGTTTCAGCTAGGTTAGAAGCCCAGGTAGGGCTTGCATATTCCATCACTGATCTTATGTATTGTTTGTTAACTGTGGTGGTAGTTTCTTTGTCGTATCCAAATGTTGTGTGGGCAAGTGACCCGAGGGCGTTAATTCTGGGTTCAGTTTATTTTTCTTGTTTGTGATAATTATGTTGTTTGAATGTCATTAGAGTATCATATGTTACTCTTAGGATTTTGTGTGATTGTGTGAGTGTATGTTAGGGGGGTGTTGTTTATGGTGAGGTGCTGGGTGTTTTTGTATTCGGCTGTCCAGCTTGTGAGGAGGGTTGCAGTGGATTTGGCTTGGGCTAATTTAAGTTTGTTTGTAGTGCACCAATCATGTAGTGTATTGAGATAGGGTTGAAGGAGAAGTGTTGCTCTGTCTGGGTCTTGGTGTGTGCATGTGAGTGGTATGTCGTCTGCGTAGGAAGCTATATTTATTTGGGGTGCGTGGGGTGTGGGTATATCATGCATGTATAAATTGAAGAGTGCGGACGATAGGACGGATCCTTGCGGGACTCCGTTTGTGAAGTTTCTGATGCTAGATGACTGACGGGCAAATGATACGTGTGCATATCTGCCTGCTAGGTAGTTGGCCAGCCACCTTTTTGTATTGTTGTGTATGTTTGTGTTGTAGATTTTGTATATTAGGTTGTGGCAGGGGATGGCAGTTTCCGATACCAGTGAAAATAACTCCATAAATGTTGCCAAAATAAGGTTGACCATCGGAAATTGATGACAAAAACCTCTCGTGTGATACCAGCTTAAGATAAGGATACTAGTTACCAGTATAAAGAATATGTAACTCTTCTTAGACGGGATGTAAAACATGCACCCTAGAGATTCTTTGCACCTCCTACTCGTATTTCGTATAACTTTTCTGAAATATTACACCAAAATATCCGTAATTTTTTCAAAGCATGTTCTATACAATGTTATAGTTTTGTGACAGATACACGATGTGAAGAAATGCCTTTATTTACAATAATTCTTCAAGTGGATTTGTATTATATATTATTTGTTGAATATCAAGGAAAATGGCTTTCCTCACTTATGTAATTATGCAATGGAAACACATTTTCTTTCAAAATTTGATTGGAAAATGAAATAACTAAATTTACACTCTAAATAAGAAGTGTAACTATATATATTATTATGTTCCTTCCAACAACCAACCATACTCCTAAAATCGATTAATGAAATTTACAAACACATGTGGCAGTCCGTGGTATTTAATATCCTTTTCATCCAAAGATTTTACCATCCTTTGCTGCTATTGGTACAGTATATATTAGACAGCAACATACAGAATTTTCTTAAGCTTCTGAATAATAAAACTGTTATTTGTACACATTTTAAGGGGGGGAGGTTGCTTTTACTCCCTTATGTTTAGTCACATTATCTTTGAGATTTTAAGGCGTTCGTTTCGTTAGTTGGGCGATTTTCAGACCTTTTGTCCCATTTCTTTGTCAATATATATACCTTTCGTGCCATTTAGGTGTCGATGTTTTTCCTGGCGAGCGATAACGAGCCTGTAATTCTAGAAAGAACCGGCCTTCGGTCGGGATATTTGTCTACCGGAAAATTTACACATTTATCTTGAAGGGGGTCTAGTTTTTGTGTGTGTGTGTGTGTGTTTTTTTTAAAGCTTAATTGAGGTCTAGCGAGGAAACTATAAAGTATATACAGTAAATAAAAACATAAATCGACCAAAAACTAACCACTACTCCCTTGGCACATATTACAACACACACACGTATATACACAGGCATATTTTTTATTTTTTTTTTTTTTTTGGCAGTCTCTCAGGAAATGTTTAATTGCCAATGTATATTACAGTATGTATGTACTAGTGTGTCAAATACTATAATAAGCAAATTACTAATCCCGTGTGAATATATGGTATTTCTGATGTATATATTCGATTTCAGGAAATAAGAAATACAACAAATTACATATTGGTTTGCTTTAATACCTTTTACCCTGTATGTTTATGCATATATGTTGCATCCCGTGCATGACATGAATATAGGAGAGGTAAGACGAGCAGTAATTTGTATCACTTAACCCCTTCTGTACCGGTGACGTCGTTTGTATTTTATTTCAGCTACATTCAGGCGATTATGTGTATCTTAAGAAGGATATATGGTACGGTAGCTAAAAGGATTAATTGGGATATTTTGTAGCTCTTAGATTGGTAGAGGTCCTTCCTAAACTGAATATAATCGTCTAATAGTAGCCAAAATAAAGTGAAAAGGACGTCGCCGGTATAGAAGGGGTTAATGCCACGAAGCAAGAAAGGGGACAGAGGAAGTAGTAGGGGGTGAGGAAGAGAGCTGGAGGAGGAGATGAAGGCGTCAGGGCTTAACCCAACATGTGTGAGTTGTATCTTTTTGAGAGTCTCTTTGAAGAGTAGGACGGACAGTGCATACACCACGACATAACATATTTAAAGGAAAGGTTAGTTAAAATAGGACTTCAGAGGCTATCAACCCTTCTGGATCATTTAGCCAGCACACTAAGTAAAAAACAACGTCAGGACTGGAGCCCCTTTTTCGAGAACTCCAGTCCCTTCAGGAAAGGTGGGAGGAACATTCAAATTTATACACAAAAATTAAGTAAGGAAAAATTGAAGAAAATCATAAATAAAACACTTAGAAAAATGGATTCAAGAATTAGAATAAAAATCGAGTGTAAAAATGTACAAAGAAATGAACGATAGATAAGAGAAGACAAATTTTATGACCATACTCCAGCCTCAATAACCTTCTTCAAATGCAGATCTAACACCTTGCAGCTAAGTGATAGGAAGCGATTTACGGAACAGGATACCAAGTGTATAGCTTATGAAGAAGCAGTTGAAGACTTAGAACATTTTATTTTGCATTGTGAATATTATCAAGATATAAAAAATGCTACTGAATTATTTGAAAGACCTTATCAAATTAATTTAATGGAAACACTTTTATTTGAGGAAGAAATAGATAAGGAAAAAGTGAAACGAATCATTCAAAAACTATGGTCAAAGAGGCAAAGCAAGAAAATCTCCCAAAACTAGGACAAAATAGCTCGATCACATATTTGCAACCTCAATAGGGGGGGCCGTTGTAAAGATAATCTCTCCGAGCTATCACCAGACCAGACTGGAAAACTGCTGAGCCACAGAGGTTTACATCGTAGTGGAAGGATTTACCCCCTAAATCATCACGTAGATCCTCATTAACCCCTTCTGTGCCGGTGACGTATTTTATATTTGATCCTAGATACAATTAGACGATTTTGTACCGCTTAAGAAGGATCTATGACAGTAAAAAGGGTTAAGTGAGATGTTTGGAAGTCTGTTAGTTGCTGGAGGCCCTTTTTAAACTGATTAAAATCGTTTAATAGTAAGAATATAGTTATAGAGACGTCACCGGTACAGAAGGGGGATAACGTCTGAATGAGACGAAACACTAAAGGGAAAGAGCGTATTCAGCACACTCTATAAGAGGCTTTGTCCCTGAAGGCTAATTGATACCTTGCCCCCCCCCCCCTGGATGGGGCTAAACGTATTAACCCTTTCACGCACATCTGACGCAGAGGTTGCCAGATTAGCAATAAGAAATAGAGTTCTCTCACTCTTATAATTACCTCTCCAAAATTAGTTGTCTGCCCACAGATAACTCAAAGACAACTGCAGAGGTTGAAGTAACTAAACTACAGGTTTCTAAATACCCCTGATGGTAACAAAGGCTTTAAAGTGTCCCCAATAGGCTCAAAATCGCGTCGTCATATGTCGGAGAGGGTTAAAACAGTAGGCTGAATGGGGCCAAATGGATACAAGCCAAAGAGAGAGGGAGAAAGAGAAAAAAAGCGAGGTGGGCTCCATTAACGTTATGGCCGAACCGGTTCGTTAACACCGCGAAACAGATTCACCAGAAAATTCGAAGCCGCAAAGTGGGCAGTGTCTCGTTTGCCGGAATTGTTGAGGAGCTGTAGGTGAGTGTAGTCCCGCAGTTATCCACCAGACATCCACGACGAATCGTTAAGGGAGCCCACCTCGCTTTTGTTTTCTCTTTCTCTCCCTCTCTCTTTGGCTTGTATCCATTCGGCCCCATTCAGCCTACTATTTTAAGACGTTTATCCCATCCAGGTGTCAATATTTTCCTGGCGAGTGGTAGCGAGCCAGCATATTATATTTTTGTTTTGACAGCACGCTAAATTTGTACATTTTTCGATAGAAAAATTTCTCCGGCGAAACCGGATTTTTCCATACAATGCTGGGTCGCCATCGCTCGCCAGGAAGAAATCGACACCTGGATGGGGATAAGCTTCTTAAAACAGTTGGCTGAATTGGGCCGAATGGAAACAAGCCAGGGAAAGAGAAAAAAGGAGAGAAAGATACAAAAAAAAGCCGGTTACCCCCCTTAATCATCGCAGTACAGTCTCGTGAGGCCATACTGTATATTATAACAAGAGCCATCCTAAGCATCCCTGACTTTATAAGATCTCTGTGGGATGGCATAGCACAGGAATTGGGTGTTGAGGAAGGTAAGATGACGAAGAACACGTAACCATTTTAGAGTATGTCATTTAACCCGGTATCACATGAGAGATTTTAAAGTCAACATTCGATGATCAACATTTTTATGGCAACATTTCTGGAATATTTTGCACTGGTATCGGAAACTAGACTGATGATAGATGAACTTAGGTAACAGGAAAATATTAAATGTTTACCTCATAAGCTGCCAGACCAGTGTTAAGGATAAATGTTGAGTGAAAAACCGCTCGTGTGATACCGGCTTTACATTGGGCACACTAATTTATGTACTGTACACTCTCTGACTTCATGTATGGACAGATGATAGTATTAATAATATATCATTATACTTTCTCATACAGTAGTTAATTCATGTGATAACCAAATAGTCTTGTAACTCAAACATACTATTTGTATTTTCATAACCTTTAACTGTGTTGGTGGTGTAATGGTTTAGTTGCTTATGTTCTGGGTGTGGTGTCCCGAGTTCGAATCCCGGGGTTTAAGCCCAGGCAAATCGGTGATTTTGGTAGAATTTTGACTTGTCAATATTATTACGTATTTGGATTCGTCTCGCCGTTGCGGTTTCAATGGTGTAATTATTTTTTAATTTTGACCAATTTTTAGGCCCAGTAGGCCTTTTTTAAAGTTTAAAAACTCCATAGACAAGTTATTTATTTACGGATTTTGTTTAAATTTATACCATAAGTACACTTTGGCAAGCTGAATCGAATGGCACAAACAGAATTAAAATCGGACCATTAGTTTAGGATTTCGACTTTGACATGGCCTTCCTGGAGGGCCCAGGGGACCGTTTTTTGGACATTAAAAGTCCTCTGTAGCCCAAACTATAAGACGTAGAGACTTCTAACTGGTGCCATTCGTTTTTTCTCATCGAGCTGCTTCTAGACAGGGTCGTAGATTTCCTTTTTGCCGAGCCATTCGCCCAGAATCGAAAATATTTTGGTCAAAAAACCTTGGGTTAGTCCCAATATTATTGCTTGTTGCTTCTTTCTTATATTCATGTCATGCCTTTACTACCTTAAGGGAGCCCACCTCGCTTTTGTTCTCTTTCTCTCCTTCTAATTTTGGCTTGTATCAATTCGGCCCCATTCAGCCTACTGTTTTAAGATGTTTACCCCCATCCAGGTGTCAATATTTTCCTGGGGAGCGGTAGCGAGCCAGCATATATATATATATATATATATATATATATATATATATATATATATATATATCTTTGTTTTGACAGCAAGCTAAATTTGTAAATTTTTCGATAGAAAAATGTGTCCGTCGAAGCCGGATTTCTCCATACAATGCTGGCTCGCTATCGCTCACCAGGAAGAAATCGATACCTGGATGGGGATAAATGTCTTAAACCAGTTGGCTGAATGGGGCCGAATGGATACAAGCCAGGGAAAGAGAGAAAAGGAGAGACAGATAAAAAAAAGCCGGTGACCCCCCTTACGATTACCATTTTTATCTACTCCACATTTTTATCTACTCCACATTTTTATCAACTCCACTTTTTTATCTACTTCACATTTCTTATCTACACCACATTTTTATCTACTCCACATTTTTATCAATTCCACTTGTTTATCTACTCCACTTTTGTATCTACTCCACATTTTTATCTACTTCACATTTCTTACTACTCCACATTTTTATCAACTCCACATGTTTATCTACTCCACTTTTTTATCTACTCCACATTGTTATCTACTCCAACTTTTTATCAACTCCACATGTTTATCTACTCCACATTGTTATCTACTCCACATTTTTATCAACTCCACGTTTATCTACTCCACATTGTTATCTACTTCACATTGTTTAGCCTATAAAGTTGATCAGTTACAAAAATAAATAAATACAAATAAGTAAATAGATACATAAATACACTAATGATAGCCAAATAAGGTTAATAAACACTATAAATGATTATGCTATTTTTTAATTTGCTAAGAATATTGCACATCATTTTCATCATCAAACAAACAGACATCATATTTTCATTGTGAGCCTAGTTAATTTAAAAAACAAATTATACTGTCATCATATGTTACTTTACCCAGATAATTAATTGAATGTTTATAAGGATTAACATTCTTTGATTGCATGGCAGATATTTTTTTCTTCTTGAATTCCTGGGTTAAGTTCCTTTCAAAATGTTCTGTTAAAACTATTCTGCATGTTTACAATTGTTAAAATACTCAGGATGGTAGATTTGATTAATATTTATAATTTTTATTCCTGGGTTGTGTTCCTTTCAAAATATTATGTTAATACTTTTCTGCCAGGGGTGTTGGTTGCTGGCAATATATTATGTAGTGATGGATAGATAGACCGAAAGTATTTAGAGCGACAGAAAATGTCCTCTTGTTCATGACTTTTGGATAACGGAAACGGATCATTGTTTATATCCGCAGTCTTTTTATTTTACAACATATCGAAATTCGGATGGAAGGAAATAGGGCCTACCTTTATTGTGTTTAACTTGTTGTCTAAGGCCAGGCAAAGCTCCCATTTACCAACCACGAGGAAAGGTGTAGAAAGTTATGTTCTGGGTGTGGTGTCCCGAGTTCGAATCCCGGGAGGACCATATGCTTTCATTAGTTTATTCAAGTACATTTGGGTTTGTAATTGATGATTAATGTTAAGAACGGGGTGTTACTTATTTATTATGGCAGATTAATCCCTTTCCATTCATATATTTATGTCTTCTTGAATATGTTTTTAGTCTTTATGCTCTGGATTTGAAAGCGGTAATTGGCAGTATATTTATGCGCTGTTTTTGCAGAAGGTAGCCATTTTGTATATGTACTGGGTTTGTAGAAGGTTGGTAATCTGTCTATGCGCTGGGTTTGCTGTTAGTTAAAATAGGACGTCAGAGGCTATCCACCCTTCTGGATTATTAAGCCAGCACACTGTAGGCTAAGTCGAAAATAACGTCAGGATTGGAGCCCCTTTTCGAGAACTCCAGTCCCTTGGGTATGCAGACATTTAGCGGTGAAGGTGAAGGTATTGAGGGATAAGCCTTTACAACGGCACCTCGTATCTACTTTTCGAAGAGTGTTGAGAGGGGAGAAGGAGAGAGAGGAAGCTGTTGGAGTGGCTTTGTTTTATGTGTGTGTGTTTAGAAGGGGTGTTGGAGAGAGAGGAAGCTGTTGGAGTGGCTTTGTTGTGTGTGTGTGTGTGTGTGTGTGTATTTAGAAGGGGTGTTGGAGAGAGAGAAAGCCGTTGGAGTGGCTTTATTGTGTGTGTACGGGTTTATGCGGGTGGTTTGCAGACGTGGTGGTCGAGGCAGGCGTCGCAGCAGCACTTGTCACTTCCGCCACAGTTGTTATCGGTGATGCAACGTTGAGGAGGGCCACCGAAGAACCGGGTGCAGGTAGCGCGGCGGGGAGGGCACCGGTACGCGGGTTCTGGGGGGGAAAGAAGTATTGGTGTAATGGTTAAGATGCTTATGTTCTGGGTGTGGTGTCCCGAGTTCGAATCCCGGGAGGACCATGTGCTTTCATTAGTTTATTCAAGTGCATTGGGGTTTGTAATTGATGATTAATGTTAAGAACGGGGTGTTGCTTAATTTTGTAGATATTAATGTCAGACGGTTCCATCCATCTGTGACCTATATTCTGCAATTACAAGGGGTAGGCGTCCCCAAAACTACCCAAAAGAATAGTTTGATATAGTCATAACTGGTTATTATGGCTTATGGTACTCTAGTCTTAAAGAGTAAAAGGAAGTTTTGATCTCGCTTGTAAGAAATATATATGCTCTCGATTCATTCATTTATTATGCCTCCCACCTCGCCGTAAAGCCGCTATCATACGATAACATTTATAGTCAACATTCGATGATCAACATTTTTCTGTCAACATTTCTGGAATATTTTGCACTGTTATCGGAAACTAGACTGATGATGGTTGAATTTAGGGGACCGAAATATATTAAATGTTGGCCTCATAAGCTGCCAGACCAGTGTTGACCTCATAAGCTGCCAGACCAATGTTGAGGGAAAAAGCGCTCGTGTGATACCGGCTTAACTAATGGGGTCTTTGAGTATTCAGACCCCGGTTAGCGCTAGATATTGTTAACCCTTTCTATACCGGTGAAGTCTTTTTATATTTGATTTCAGTTACATTTAGGCGATTTTATGAAGCTTAGCAAGGGTATATGGTAGCTAAAAGGATTAATTGAGATAGGCTGTAGCCTTTTAATGAGTAGACGTCCTTCCTAAGCTGTACAAATTCGTCTAATAGTGGAAGGATACATGGTAGCTAAAAGGATTAATCGAGATAGTCTGTAGCCTTTTAATGAGTAGACGTCCTTCCTAAGCTGTACAAATTCGTCTAATCGTGGCCAGAATATAATGAAAAGTACATCACCGGTACAGAAGGGGTTAAACTCGCTCAGGCAACAGATTATATTGATCAAAAACTCCTCTACTTACTCTGGTTTCTGTCACACACGTACTGTCCGTATAACTCGGTAAAGAACTCGCACCCGTAGCGTTGGCTGGTGGGAGATTTGGGTCCACAGTTCAAGATACCCGCGCCTCCTATACCAGCGCTGCCTCCTATACCAGCGCTAATCCCACCACCCCCAATTCCAGGATTAATACCAACTCCGCCAATTCCAGGATTAATACCAACTCCGCCAATTCCAGGATTAATTACTCCGCCAAATCCAGGATTGATTATGCCTCCGCCGACGTGGTAGCGAGTGTTGTCATTTGCAGCAACGGCTCCCACCAGTAACACCACCACTGCCAATAAACCCGTACTCTGGAAATAGGAAGAGGATGGCGTACAGTCGCGCTAATAAGTGATGTCTCGGCACCGAGTATATTTTGTTCCATAATTGGTATCGGCAATATCTAAACTTAATTTATTCATTTCGAGGGGGATATACAAACCTATTCCTGCACTTACCCACCCTATTCAACATCTGGCAGACATTAATACAGCACAGAGCGAGCCAAACGTAAGGACAGGTGAGACGGCTTATTAGCGCCACCGTACTTGGGCCTCAAAGGGAACTAATCAAATATTTTATTGTCATTATTCTTAAGGGGGGTGACCTACTTTTTTCTCTTTCTCGGTTGTATCCATTCGGTCCCATTTAGCCTACTGTTTTAGGACATTTATCCCCATCCAGGCTTTTTTTTTCCTGGCGAGCGCTAGCGAGCCAGCATTTTATGGAAAAATCCGGCTTCGCCGGGGAAATGTTTCTATCGAAAAATTTACAAATTTAGCCAGTGTCTAACTCATTATAAAAAATATGGTGGCTCGCTATCGCTCGCCAGGTATAAATCGACACCTGGATGGGTATAAACGTCTTATAACAGTAGGCTGAATGGGGCCGAATGGATACAACCCAGAGAGAGAAAAAAAGCAGGTCACCCCACTTAAAAAAGGACTGTATAGGCTACCAACCCTTCAGGATTACTAAGCCAGCAAGAAAGTCGGTAAACAAAATCGAGAGCCTCTTTCTGAGAACTCCAGTCCCTGTGTAATATAACTTTGACACTCTGAAATTACAAAATAGATGATTACTGCAGCCATAAACTGATACTACTGCCCATACCCCTATAAATGGATATTAATCGTGGTCATGTGGTGTACTTATAACTTTCTTGATGATGTAATGGTTAGAGCGTGCAAGTCCTGGGTGACATGTCCTGTGTTCGAATCATAGGAGAATCACTTGTTTTCATTACATTCATTTGGGGGGTTATTGATGTTAATAACGATGATAATAATAATAATAATTGGTATTGTATTTACCACTGCTGCCACTAATACCATCATCACCACATTTACTACCATCACCACAATTATCACTGGTTAGTTTGACACTGGTGAGATCTAATGGTTGATATGGTCTACTGTTAGGTTAGGTTAAGGGGAGATGGGCCGTTTGTCTGGTCCCCTTTCTTCCTCATGCTTATCCCCATTTGTTTTGAGATTTTAAGAAGTTTGCCCCATTAGTTTGTCGATTTCGTGGTCAATATTATGACCTTTTGTGCCCTTTAGGTATCGATTTTTTTCCTGGCGAGCAATAGCGAGCCTGTAACTGTGGAGGAACCGGCCTTCGGCCATTACAAATTAATCTCGAAGGGGGATCTAATGGATGCTTTTTAAAGTTTGATGGAGGTCTAGAGATGAAACTAGAAATATATGAATAAATAAATAGATCCCCAAACAATACCCACTGTCCCCTTAAGTTCAGTTAGTATAAAATGGCACTGGTTAAGATCTACTGGTGGAATTGGTGTAGTGGTTGAGTTATCCTAGAACCCTCCTCCTCCTTCCTACCTTCATCTTGTCGTGTGGTACAAGTCTCTATAGTGGGTGTGGCTGGGTCGTCCTTATATACACCCATAGAAGTTACATGTCCTGCGGGGTGGGTCCTGCCAGGTGTAGAGTTCTGTGGTCATAAATTAACCTACTATACTCCAGATCAGCATAATAAACAACTCTTTAGCCCCATATTCTTCTTAGCTTATCCTCGATTACGTATAGTTAGTTCTAATTGGTGATTTATCCGTAGTTTAGAGTCGATTATCAGTCTGTATTGCGAGCTCCGGCAATAAACGAGTCGGGAAACACGCTCTGCTGCCCTGGGACCTTTTTGTTGTTTAGATGAACCTTTTTTGTTAAATCTTAAGGGGAGAGGGGCCGTTTTTCTGGCCCCTCTTCTCCCTCATGTTTAGCCCCTTCAGTTTTCAGATGTTAACACATTCGGCCCATTAGTTTGGCGATTTTAACACCTTAGCTCCATTTCGTTGTCAAATTTAAGTCTTATCGTGCCATTTAGGAGTCGATTTTTTCCTGGCGAGCGATAACGAGCCTGTAATTATAAGAGGAACCGGCCTTCGGCCGGGAATTTTTTCTACCGAAAAATTTACAAATTTATCTTGAGGGTGTTTTTCTAAGTTTGGTGGAGGTCTAGGGGGAAAAATATAAATTGATACATAAATGAGCCAATAAATACACCCATCCCCCCTTAACCCCTTATAGTACAATAGCTGCACCTTCCCCACCACCGTCCCCGGGTCCTCCTTCCCCACCACCGTCCCCGGGTCCTCCTTCCCCACCACCGTCCCCGGGTCCTCCTTCCCCACCACCGTCCCCGGGTCCTCCTTCCCCACCACCGTCCCCGGGTCCTCCTTCCCCACCACCGTCCCCGGGTCCTTCTTCTTTATCTTTAGCTCGGCTCAATATCATGGATGTGATAGTTTAGATTTATTGGGGGTGAGTTGGTACTTCTCTCTCGTCCATGCTCGGTTACGTAATGCCTCTTAAGTTCAAGGAAGAGAGAGGTCAGGAAGGAATCTTGCTTTGCTGTTACGAATAAATATGCATGTACGGTCGCGCTAATAAGTCATGGCCCAGCTGTCATTACGTTTGGCTTGCTGTGCTGTATTAATGTCTGTCAGATGTTGAATAGGGTGGGTTAGTGTAGGAAAATGTTTGTTTTATATTTCACTCGATATGCAGAAATGAAGCTTAGATATTGCTGATACCAATTATTGATCAACACATACTTGGTGCCGAGACAACACTTATTACCGCGACTGTACTTATGGACAATGTCATAACTTAAGTTTACTATTATGAATATAGATACATGGAATTACGAATATTGACAACTCCAGGTTTGTTATTACGAATAAAGATGCATTAAATTACAAACAATGGCATAACTTTAGGTTTGTCTTTACGAATAAAGATACTGGTACATAAAGTAATGATTGGCATAACCTTAAGTTTGCTATTGTAAATTAAAATGTAAAACTTGCAAACTAAACAAACCAAAATTGGGACAAGGACAATATAAAGTCAAATTAAATTATCAAAATCGCTATGTGGAAACAACGCTTACTAAAATGAAAATTATGAAATAAAAGAACACAATCCACCACATAGGGTGTACATTACTACATGAGCAAGTTAATCTGTTTCCCAAGCAAACTAATCGCACATAATTATAACAACGAATAAAGATGCAAAACAGTACAAAGGGATATGATAGGTTATGTTAGATTTTACATGAATATTGTTAACAACATACTTTCAGTTTTCAAGATATTTACATAACTTTAAGATAAAGACATCTTTATACGCAGGAGCAATCCTAAATATGTCATTGTTCGTAACTCTATGCATCTTTATTCGTAATAACAAACCTGGAGTTGTTAATATTCGTAATTCCATGTATCTTTAAGGGGGTAGTGCTTGGTTTTTGGACTATATCATTATTTATTTATTTATTTATTTTTGAGTTTCCTCGCTAGAACTCTATCAAGCAAAGAAAAACACCCCCTAGACCCCCTTTCAAGATACAATTGTACATGTTTCGTTAGAAAAATGTCTCCTTCTAAAATTAGAGGCTTGCTATCGCTCGCCAGGAAAAAATCGACACCTAAATGGCACGAAAGGTTTTAATATTGACAACAAAATGAGGCGAAAGGTCTCAAAATCGCCATACTAACGGAACAAACGTCTTAAAACCTCAAAACTAATATGCTAAACATTAGGGAGAAGGGGGTCCAGATAAAGCGAGTAGTACGCCCTTAACCCCTTCTGTACCGGCGACGTGTTTCTAATTTATATTCTAGCTATGTTTAAAGGATTTTGTGCAGTTTAAGAAGGATCTGTGGTAGTAAAAAGGGTTAAGTGAGATAGTTGGAAGCCTGTTAATTGCTGGAAGCCCTTTTTAAACTGGATACAATCGTCTAAACGTATCCAGAACAAAGTTAAAAGGACGGCACCGGTATTGAAGTGGTAAATATGATGTGTAGAGTATCATTATCCCGACCCAATGCCAACCTAGAGCAATATAATGTGCTATCCGCGTCCCTTTACATGTATCGCTTACGTAACCCGACAGCAGGGAATGGAGGAGGGAGGTAGAGGTATACTTCGAATCGTTTTACTTATAATATTTCATTAGTTTATTTAAGTGCCTTGGGGTTTGTAATTGATGATTAATGTTAAGAACGGGGTGTTACGGAATTTATATAAATATTAGCGATTTTATCCATTTGGCCCCAATTAACTGACGATTGTAAGACGTTTCGACTTATTTAATTGACGATATTTTCCTGGGTGGCGAAAGCGAGCCTGCAATTTTAATATGGGCGTTTTTTTTTATTTTTCGAACAATTTGTATTTTAATAGACATTTGTGAAGTATAGGGCGAAACAAAAGAGAATTAAGGGGGTAGTGCTTTTTCTGGACACCCTTCTCCCTCATGTTTAGCATATTAATTTTGAGGTTTTAAGGCATTCGTTCCGTTAGTTTGGCAATTTTGAGATCTTTCGCCTCATATTATTTTGTAAATATTAAGACCTTTCGTGCCCTTTAGGTGTCGGTGTTTTCCTAGCGAGTGATAACGAGCCTCTAATTTTAGAAGGAACAGGCCTTCGGCCGGGAATTTTTTCTGCCAAAAAATGTACACATATATCTTGAAAGGGGATCTAGGGGATGTTTTTCTAAGCTTGATGGAGGTCTAGCGAAGAAACTACAGTATATATATACTGTATATATATATATATATATATGAATAAACAAATATATAGACCAAAAACCAAGCACTACCCCCTTAACCCATTCAGTACCAGTGACGTCCTTTTCATTATATTCTGGCAACTATTAGACGATTTTGTTAAGTTTATAAAGGGCCTCCAGTAATTAAGAGGCTTCGAACTCTCTCCTTTAATCCTTTTTTACTACCACAAATCCTTCGTAAACTGCACACAATCGTCTAATAATAGCTAGAAGAAAATAAAAACAACGTAGCCGGTACAGTAGGGGATAAACTAAACCCGTGTTCCCCGCCTATCAGCCTCTTATATAACCCATCGAACAGGCATGTGAAGAGGGAGGGAGGGAGGGAGGGAGTGGGAGAACCCCGAAAAACTGGTTTGGTTGGTTGGTGGTGTGGGACGAAGGTGAAAAGCAAGAGGAGAGGTGGCTTAGGTGGAATAGATGAGAGAGAGAGAGGGAGAGAGAGAGAGAGAGAGAGAGCTGGAGAGGAGGTAAGTAAGTAAGAAAACAGGTTAGTACTGAAGAGTGTTCAAATAATAATGGATATACGACAGAAAAAACAGTAAGGAATTAAGGTAGGGTAGTGGATTAGCAAATTGATAAATAACGTAAATAAGCAAAGGAGTAGATAGCTCAGTATAATACTAAGTAGCTTACTAATGAGGTGGGGGGGGGGGTATAAACGAAAAGTGTATCAGGTAGATTAACGATTTCTGATATGGGACAGGTAGGTAAATTATTTATTGGGAAATTAACATAAAACTTTGTGCAACTCTCCAACCCAAGAGTGAATCGTTATTCTCAGTCTCTATTCTATTCAACAGCTGAACTCTGGAACTCTCTCCCACAATCAGTCTTCCCCTCTTCCTATGACTTAAGTTGCTTCAAACTTCGTGTGTCCAGGCATTTTGGCTCGAACGTCCCTTGATTTTGGCCCTGTTACTCTGTCAACTCTGGGGAAGGCACTCGTTACAGGCAGTTCAGCCTTTTGTCGCCCTCACTCATATAGAAAACAAATAAAATATAGATAAATGACAAAGTAGGCAGTTCATTGCAGCGAAAAGTCGAGTGAGAAGAGTGAAGTACAAATACACCTTCAAAATTAGGATAGTAAATAAAATCAAATACAAGTATGGACGTAGGTTTAGTATATGTAGGCCTAACTCAAATCAAATACCATATAGTAGACCAACATTAAGACAATGTAAATCAAATACCATATAGTAAACCAACATTAAGACAATGTAAGAACACTTAAAACAAAAATAGAATACAAACAAACAAAGGATAAAACGGTATGTATCAGTGTGGAGTGTAAACATCAGGATGATATACAGTATACCCTCTAGCTATATCATTAAGATTATACAGTATACCCTCTAGCTATATCATTAAGGGGGATGGGCGTATTTATTTGATCATTTATGTATCTGTTTACTATTTTGTTAGTTTTCTCCCTAGACCTCCATCAAGCTTATAAAAACACCCACATAAGACCCTCCTTCAAGATAATTTTTTCAATTTTTCGATAGAAACATGTCCTGGCCGAAGGCCGATTCTTCTTAAAATACAGGCTCGCTATCGCTCGCCAGGAAAAAATCGACACCTAAATGACACGAAAAGTCTTAATATTGACTAAGAAATGGGACGACAGGTCTCAAATCGCCAAAGTAATGGGTCGAACGTCTTAAAATCTAAAAACAAATGGGGCTAAACATGATGACGAAGGGGGACCAGAAAAACGACCCATCTCCCCGTAACACTGTTCCCTTTGCCCCATACGGATTAATAAGGTGTCACACGAGAGCTTTTAGGGTCAATTTTCCACGATCCACACTTTTCAGACGACATTTCTGGGATATTTTTCGCTGGCATCGGCAACTAAAGTAGATGTAGACTATCATAGGGGACAATTATTATACAATTGTGTCTCAGAAGCTGCCAGATCAAGGTTGCGGAAAAAAGGTTGAGGTAATAAATGATCTGGTGTGATACCGCTAAGCCTATAAACCACCTCAAGGTCAAAGGGACATAGCTATGGTAGGCTTAAGTCGTGAGGACAATATAAATGAGAACCACAAATTAATGCCTTCACAGCCAGGTATTTTATGAACAGGGTATAATAATAATAATAATAATTATTATTATTATTATTATTATTATTATTATTATTATTATTATTACCTTTTGCATATATATGATCGCTTAATATTTAACAAATACTGTATAATGCAAGAAACACGTTTTACCTGATTTTTTTTCTTTTAATCAACAAACATTTAAAAAAAAATATCCAGTATTCTCAGCAAGAGTAGAAGTTTATTGAACCAAGTTACTGAAGCATATATTAACCCTTTCAAGATCCGAGGACGCTATTCTTCCAGTTTATCTAGCTATTCGTAAACGATTTTATTCAGGTTAGGAAGGAACAGTGTGAGTCAGAGGGATGATGGAGACAGTGTTTACCCCTATCATTCATAGCGAGCCTTTCAAACTATAGAATCGTCTGGTGGTTGCCAGAATAAACTGTTAAGGGGTTAGCGGCTGTTTTGTTGGTCTATTAATTAATGTATTCATATATTTTAAACTTTCCTCGCTAGACTTCCATCAAGCTTAGAAAAACATCCCCTAAATCCCCCCTTCAAAATAAAGTTGTATATTTTTCGGTAGAAAAATTTCCCGACAGAAGGCCGGGTCACAACTGGAGTTGTTGAAAATGGGCTCCAGTCCTGACGCTATTCTTGACTTAAAGTGTGCTGGCTAAATAATTTCCAGAATGGTTGATAGCCTTTGTAGTCCTATTGTAACTAACTAACGCAAGATATTATATTAGTTACCCAAATAATATTGACCTAAAAATAATAAAGTTTCATCCATAGAAAACGTATATTTTATATGGATAACAATTATATAATACTGAAGCTCGAATGTAACTATTGGTATCGACATATAATCACACATGCACACACACAAGTATCGTAATATTATAAACCTGATATATTTTTAGAGACCTATTTCTGTAAGTGTAGGAATATATTTGTATATTTAACTCGATATGAAGAAATGAAGCTTAGATATTGCTGATACCAATTATTAATCAAAACATACTTGGTGCCGTGACATCACTTATTAGCGCGATTGTACTATTGCATATATTTAATTTATTGTCACGAACTTTCCAAAATTTATATGTAGGCCTGGTTACTTTATTTTCTTCAACAACAAATATTTCCACACCCTTTTTCATATTTTTCTTATTGGTGGGTAGTACGTGGCTCGCTAAGGGTTCAGATAAAAATAAGCTAAAAATACGATAAAAATAAGATAAAATAAGCTAAACATAAAATAAAAGAACACCTGAGGATAAATGTTAGAGATACACACAGTGGTTTTACCTACGAGGGAAGGATGGAAAATAACTTATTGCATTGATAGAACGCTTGAGTATTGAACAAAATCATTGATAGGTATTCTAATAGATTTCAAAAAGGCATTTGATTCAGTAGAAAGAGAAACATTGATTAAAGTCCTAATAGGCTACATGGTACATACAATTATAGTACACAATCTCAACTATTTACTTAAAAGCTAACACAATAATATGCCAAAGAAACAAGAATGACACTCAGATACAAGTAACAAGTGGAATAAGTCGGGGTTGTACAGAATCCACCACAGTCTTTAAACTAACAACTTATGACATAATTAAAACTTGAGAAAACGAGGGAGGGTTTGTGGATGAATGCTGGGTCCCTTCAGACATATATGAACAAAAGGTCCCACCCCTTTCCCATTCTTAAGTAAGCCATTTTAGATTTACAGAAGAGCGACCATTACTTGCATTACTGCATGTCCACAAACATTTCAGTAAAGTAAGCATGTTTCCTTATATTTTTGTTGTCTTGTTTTAGGCAAGCGGATGAAACCGAAACCTTGCCTTCTAAGTTCCTTGATTAGTAATATATACAGGTATAGCTAGGGGGACGGGGGATTCGAACCAATAACCGGGTGGAGCACTGGTGTCTTAGCAATACAAAAATAACAAAAGTTGAAGTATTGGATAAATTCATTTCACACCTCCGTTGGTCTAACAGTACTCTAACTTGATATTATGGGTTCCTCTCGCTCTCGCTCTCTCTCTCTCTCTCTCTCTCTCATATATATATATATATATATATATATATATATATATATATATATATATATATATATATATATACGGTATATATATATACTGTATATATATACAGTATATATATATATATTGTGTGTGTGTGTGCCGGATAAGATATATTTAATTATTTAATGCGCTCTCTCTCTCTCTCTTTGCAATCCTATTCTAATATTTTTCCTTAAAAAAAAGTATATGCAGCTTAAAGCACATTCCTCGAGTCACGAATGAAAGTTCTCGTCATGTTAAGGTAATATTTGAACAGACTAATGTGAGAAAACCTAAGCGTGCCTGTATAGCGAGCAGCATATCTAACCTACTGTAGGTAAGCTTATGTTGGAGCTTATAATACTGATTTTATTTTGCACAATATAAAGTTAGGCTACCTATAAACTTTGTGAATCTTCTCTGTATCTCTCTGTATCACACACACACTCACACACAGACACGCATACACAGACACACACACACAGATACACAGACACACACACACAGACACGCATACACAGACACACACACACATACACAGACACACACACACACACAGATACACACAGACACAGATACACACATACATACACACAGACAGACACACACACACACACACACACACACTGGCTAGCTCTTAACACCATAAATGCATTCACACACGCACAACATGCCACACGTGTCACTTTATTGTATCGACGTGCATTAAGGGGAAATGGCCAGTTTGTTTGGTCTATTAATTCAAGTTTGTTTGGTCTATTAATTCCGGTTTTACATTATTTTATTGTACTTAAGCGATGTTTCCACATAGCGATTTGGATTAGTTGTTTTGTCTTTTTACTGTGTTCGTATACGTTTTGGTTTGTTTATTTTGCAAGTTTTACATTATTATTTCTTATTTTCCTCCCTAGACCTCCAATAAGCTTAGAAAAACACCCCATACCCCCCTTCAAGATAAATTTGTATTTTTTTCGGTAGAAAAAATTTCATGGCCGAAGGCCAATTCTTCCAAAATTACAGGATCATTATCGTTCGCCAGGAATCAAAATTGACACCTAAAGAGCACGAAAGGTCTTAATATTGGCAAAGAAATGGGATGAAAGGTCTCATAATCGCCAAACTAATGGATCTAACGTGTATAGGTCTGAAAACTAATGGGGCTAAACATGAGGGAGAAAGGGGACCAGAAACACGACCCATAGCCCCTTAACTCCTTGAAAATTATGACGCGTTAATTAAGCAGTGTATTCTGGCTATCATGAGACGATTTTATACAGCTTAGCAGGGATCTGTGGGATTGAAAAGGGTAAAGACTATCTCCGAAAAAAAAGTCCCGGTATTCTCCCTGTAAAGGCCGGGGTAGCTAGGTAGGTTAGGTACGAGCGCTTTAGTTCTGGCGCTGACTTAGAGGAACACACAAGTAGGGTGACGGAAGGTGAGTCTGGTGATAATTGACCTCTTGCGGGTTTCAGGCTATAAGGAAGTTGGAGCCATGAACGTCGATATTAAAGAGAAATGCAATAATAATGTGGGTTTCTGGTGGATTAAACATATGGTGAATTTGGTTTTATGTATTTATAAAATTGTGACTGTAGTTTAGCTGATAATTCTGCTAAATATTGATGGCCACAGCTCCAACTTTCTTATAGAACGAAACTCGTAAGTGGTCAATTATGTGGGTGATTGGAGTTTGAGTGAGTGAGTGAGTTACAGCCCTATTTTCGTATTAACCCCTTCTGTGCCGGCGACGTCTGTGTAACTTTATTCTGGCTACTATTAGACGATTTTACTCAGTTTAAAGAGGACGTCCAGTAGATAACAGGCTTCGAACTATCTCACTGTATCCATTGTTCTACCACCGATCCTTCTTGAACTGCACAAAATCGTCTAAATATAGCTAGAAAATCGTCTAGATATAGCTAGAATACATTTACCCCTTCAGCACCATGACGTCTTTATACCTTAGATTCTGACTAAAATTTTATGATTGTATGCAGTTTAAGAATGACCTACGTTACTAAGAGGGTTTATTGAGACCGTATTTACCCATTTGAGTCGTATAGGTACATTATAAACTAAAGAAAATCTTCTAATGGTAACCAGAATATGATACAAATTACGTAATGGTGGTGAAGGGGTTAACCCATTCAGTACCAGGGATGGCCTTTTCATCATATTCTGGCGACTATTAGACGATTTTAGTCAGCTTGAGAAGGACCTCTACCAAAGATATGGCTTCAAACTATCTCAACCAACCCTTTTAACTACCACAGATCCTTCCCAAGCTGCATAATATCGTCTAAATATAGCTAGAATAAAATATAACACACGTCGCTGGTACTCAAAGGGTTAACATGACGCTACCCATACATTAGCGAGCGAAAAATATCAGCTAACCTTGTCTGTACCAGCGATGTCTATTGTATTATATGCTAGCTATATTTAGACGATATTATGCAGCTTAGGGAGGATCTGTGATAGCTAAATGGGCGAATTGCGATAGTTCGAAGCCTTATAAATGCCACAGATCCTTCCTAAACTGAATACAATCGATTAGTAGCAGCCAGAATAAAATATAAAAAGACGTCGCCGGTACAGAAGAGGTTAAGTTAGAATCGACCCGACAGCGAAAAACCCATAGACGAACCAAAGGCCAAGGATATAAGGTGGGTGAGTCTAGCGATTTATGGGGTTATTTGCCAGCAGTTATGTGTATTAAAATGTTAAAGTGCATAATCTAGTAACTGTCTTGATAGCGTAATGCATAGTGCGCGGAATTTCGATGTGAGTAGCCTGGGTTTGAGTCCTCGGAGTGCCGCATGTATTTGTTGATTTCATTAATTGAGTTTAGATGTGAAGTTGGTTGGTGGAAAAAAACATAATAATATAATAGATGTGCCTTTGTCGACAGTGACTTTTGATGGAAATCATGCGAGTTTTGATAATCTTTTAATTTCAGAAACTATTACTTAATGGTATGATCATATTTCGCATTCTCTCGGTCTCTTTATATATATATATATATATATATATATATATATATATATATATATATATATATATATATATATATATATATATATATATATGAGTGAACTAACGTATTTATTGTAGGAAAGCAATTAACTAGCTTTAGTAGCAGACTATTACATGTATTTGTATTTAAGAAAGTCCACAACATGATCGTGCATCCCCATGGATTTAAAATGCTAGGACATTGACATAAAACAATAACATAACAAACAAACAAACAAATATACCCTGGAATACTGCTGAGCCAATTAGCATCACAGGTCCTCATTAACGGGAGGCAGACCGTTTTTCTGGACCCCTTTCTCCCTAATGTTTAGCCCCACTAGTTTTGAGATTATAAGACGTTCGACCCATTAGTTTGGCGATTTTAACACCTTTCGCCCCATTTCGTTGTCAATTTTAAGATCTTTCATGCCATTTAGGTGTCGATTATTTCCTGGCGAGCGATAGCGAACCTGCAATTTTAAGAGGAACCGGCCTTTGGCCGGGAAATATTTCTACCGAAAAATGTACAAATTTATCTGTCTAGGGGGTATTTTTCTAAGCTTGATGGAGGTCTAGGGAGGAAACTAAAAAAATATATGAATAAATGAATTAATAGACCAAACAAACGGCCAGTCTCCCCTTAATATCTGCTTGAGAACTGGTAATTTCTAGTACAGTCACTTCTAGACTTTGTTGGCCTTTTGCGTTTTTCTTTATGCAAATAGAAACATCTGGATCGAATTTTAGATGCAATATTCTCTTTATAAAATAGTATATGATTTCATAATTAATGTATATGTATTACATTAAATACAGTAGATAGCCTTGCATAATTAAACAAACACATATACAAACCTTGCATGAGAGACTGTACAACGTCCATGAATATATTTCCAGATGAACTATCGCTACTGCCTTGTCCCATTTTTCACATGTTTGAAAAGAAGAAGAATATCTGGAACGAAATAGCCATAAATAACTTTCACATTGATTTATACTAAGCTCATAAATTCTCCCAGTGAAAGAGTGAACATTGACAGCACAGTGAGTGTAAACAATATGTGACACACATATAGAATATGTGAACAATTTATTATAATCGATAATACAAGGGATATGTAGATAATCTATTATTATGTAAAAGGGATATATATATATATATATATATATATATATATATATATATATATATATAAATATATATATATATATATATATATATATGTGTGGTGTGTATATATATATATATATACCGGTATATATATAATGTGTGTGTGTGTGTGTGTGTGTGTGTATGTGTGTGTGCAGTTAAGGTTATGTGTCTTGATTTACTATTGATTCAAAACAATGCTTTGAATAAAGTAAAGTTGGTGAAATATTGTTGTTCACTTATCGCTGTTTTAAAATGACTTCCATACTAAAAAGACGATTGCTAATTCTAACTGTGCTCTACGATCTATGATAAAGTATAACAAACAAGGAATTTAAGAGTCAAACAACTTTTGAATAGATAATCAATATTATATACAGTAAATAGCCTATAAAGCACACACATCATCATTGATTTTGGATATAGTTTGCAGCGGCAACTTAAACATAATTGGCGAAACAAGAAAACGGAATACAATTTCAGTGTTAACAGCCAATACAAAGACAAAAATGAAGAACAAGTATAATCAAATAAGACATAAAGAGTAATTCAATACTTCTTCAGAGAGAGAGAGAGAGAGAGAGAGAGAGAGAGAGAGAGAGAGCGAGAGCGAGAGCGAGAGACCCCTAAGCCTGGAGTTCGCAACGAGTGTTTTGGATACGAGTGTTGGTATGGGTGCTGTGGCTACATTGATCACAGGTAGTGGGGTGTTCAGGTGGGGCTCGTGTGGTGTATGGGGTGTTGCGCGTGTATGTGTTGTGTGTGTGTGTGTGTTTGTGTTTGTGGAGGCAGCTCAATATACGTGATAAGGTCTCTTTAGACAGTACGATTTATATACCTCGTATTTTTAGTATGACATATTTATGAAATTGTGTAGGCACTTAAAAATGAATTGCTTTCTTATATATATATACATGTATATATACAGTATATATATACATGTATATATACAGTATATATATATATATATATATATATATAAGTGCCATAAAAGATCTACCTTAATTGTGATTATATATAAAACTGTCCAAATTTTTATGAAAAATTAATATGAATCCCTAACTCAAAATGCATGGTAAATAGTCAATGTCGTCAATAAAGCAAAGTTCAATAAGCATAGTATGTGAAAATTGAGCATATTATGATGTGTAGAGTGTAAGCCTACTGGAAAAAAATCTTCAATACATGTTACTAGAACTTTAAAATATTTGGATAATTTGTGTAACTGCATGTTCTTGTTCGTATTTTCAGGGGAAGACATCTAGAAACAAAATAACTAAAATCGTCATCCTTACATTTCGCATTTGTTCACACCATAACTAATCAAGGCGAGCATACAGTGATCATGATTCTTCTAGCTTTCCTTTTTTCTTCAAATAAATTTAAGACAAATATCGACCATGATTCGAAATGCCACATTCTTTCCTTGTTTACTAAATGAGACTTCTACAATGTGATGTGCAAACACAACGATTCTGAGACCTAATTTTTCTCTCTCCTTTTCAAGTATCAAGATGCAATAACAAAATAAGTGTGTTTAGTAGAGTGCCTACTAGGGACTTCAATTTTATAACTATGTCATGACACGTGATAACAACGATTCCCTCAATAGGGAAAATAACTCCTCAGACCGGGTAAGCTATTCAGCATGCCTTCAATCGACCACTGAATGGGAGGGTAATTCTAGGACTATCACCACTAGTATGCCAGTGTTATGAAAGCCCTAGAATTGCTTGCCCTGTTCAGCTTTCGACGGGATAGTGACGACTTGGGCTGAGATGTCCCGGGTTAGGTGTGCCGGGGTCACAAGGTCATAAGTCCGGTCAGGGGCAGATCTTAGGGGATTAGGAGGGCCCCTTAGAAACTGGCGGGCAGGTGATTCGGCCTTTGGGTGGAAGTAGGGCGTAAGTGCCTGCTCTTGTGGTGATGGTGATCCTTCTTTCCCTGGCTGAATACTATTTTTCTTTTAGGAGTTTCTTGTGGTGTTGATAGTATATTAATATTCTTGCATGGTGTTGATGGGAATTCTGATGCAATGGCGGCAATCCGGGCATCTTGTCTGGTGTTCGTAGGGGGCGTGAAAGTATTATTATTAGGAAAATAGTGACGTGTATTACTCATGGAATTCTGGGGATTATTCTGTACACGTGGTATCACTCCGCGGGCATATTTTGTTGTTGTCGATGTTCTTCTCTTCTCTTCTTCTGGCTCGACTTTGGTCTTCTTCTGGTTCTCCTTTATTGACGATATGGGGTAATTTCGTGATATGGGGCATTTTGTTTATTTGTTTCTCTATTATTCCCGTTTGTGATCGTCCTCTTGGTTCTAGTTTAGTTTCTCCTTTATTTCCTTCCGGAAGCCGTTTTCCCTGGGGAGTAACTGAGGTGTGACGGATGAGAGCGGCAATATAGGCTAGCAGACACTTGGGCCATCTGCTGCGCGATATGATGCTTCCCCTACGAAAGCTGGGAAACTGAGGTGTGACGGGTGAGAGCGACTAGGCTAGCAGACACTGGCAATTTTGCCAGTACCTAGGAGTAAGGCCTTCGAATCATGTTACCGGCTCCCGCTCGCTACTAGCATAGAACAAGGCTCAAGTACTAGTGATGAGCTACGGTTGACGCTCATTACAGGATGGACTATTTCATTGACACAAACAAAGCTCTCTCATTTTTCCTATATTCATATCATAGCCGCGCCAGGTAGCTTCGCTATCAAGTATTTAAAATAATATATAATTTTTTTATTTCCCTTATCAAGTACATGAATTGTATATGTATATGCTATGTATATGGTTTTGTATATGTATATGCTATGTTTCATAATGTGGTATTACGTTAAATGAGGAAGTGCGAGGGATTTTTGAAGCAACCCTATATACAGTATATATTACTTCAGCAAATTGCAAATAGTACACTAGTACATTTATACAATATTTATGTTGACCTTTGATGTGTATAATGGGTGTAATTTTCGACTTTTACAGTTATTTGGTGGGCCAAAGATATACTTTGGTGTGCCCGAGGCTGGATACCAATCTCTACCCTGTTTGGAGCAGAGCCAACTATGTAATCTGGCAGAAAACTATTCTAACCCCAAAATGCTGCATGCTTTTTTTTCAGTTTTTCAGATACAGTGAATTCAATCCCCGACAAATATTGAACATGATTACATATTTCACTTCCTTTTTCAAGTGTTCACATGTAAGCCTATAAACAAATCTATAACTCCTCAACAAACATGAAACATAAATCCAAAATTTTGCATTGCTTCTCAGGTTTTCAGATGTTTTAAACTCAAAGTTGCTGACCAAGATTGATCATGGGTTCTAGCCAAAGCAAGGATGACGGGTCGAAGCTACTGATAGGGACCATAACCGAACACCAGGACTCCATCAACTGTCTCACGGTGGCCGAAGATGAGTCCCTCCTAGTGACTGGCTCAGAGGATCGCACCGCGCGCATGTATTGTTACTCGGATACAGATGGCGCCGAGTGTATTGGTACTTTGAGGTGAGTACACGCTTTTATAATCATGAATATATTTATCACATTACTATAGGAAAGGTAGGTAGGTAGGGGTGAAAAGTCAGACAAACAATCAAATTTATCCTGGAATACTAAACGACGATGGGAGCATAGGGGTACTAATGTCTCAAAACAAGGAGGGAATCAGTGGAAGCAGAGTCATGTAGACTGCGTTGAAGTGGATACTGACCCCAATACACTAAGGGTCGGGCGATTCAGTCTGGCCTCAAATCCGGCGAAGTTGGAAGGCCTACCCATATGGAAAACAGCCCCACACACACACATTTACGACAAACCACGCCCTAATACGACCGCCGGGCAGGCTGGGCTTCTAGGAGTATGGGAGGCTGTAGAGGGTGAGGAAGGGAGCTGAACGAAAAATCCTGGTATACTGTTGAACCACAGAGATTTACACAAGTCCTCATTAATGTCTTAATAAAAATAATTATCTTGATAATGCTCATAATGTTGAATATTACTATTCATTAAGTTACTTGTATGATTAATTAATATGTGTATATGATGTTATCTGTATATTTCAGTTGTCACTTCCAACTGAACTTATAGCTGCTTCAGTTGCAAGAAAACCGCTAATTAATAGCACTCGCTCGCTCGGCAACACTGTTGTGAGACACAGTCTCCCTTAGTGAGCGGCTCACTGCTCTGAGGGTCGGAGGTGGGTCCCTCACGCTCCCGCCCACTGACACTCGATTTCTACGGCTTTCACAGGATTTTAAAGCCTGGAAATTGCTGTAAATTGCCAGGACATTCCGGAACGTCACCCGCAGTCAATGGGTTAATTGCTAAGGAAAAGGTATCGGATTGAGTAGTCGAATCAGGTTTCACACATTTATTATATTTAGTATTAGTAGAATCATAGGACGTGACAGTCCCAACATGACATGAAATAGTATGGGATAATATAATACTCTGAGCCTACCTTGAAAAGGTTACCCGAATTAACAGCGTACAATTGGTAAGCAATCAGGTATCAACTTTATTATCTTTACCTGTACAAGAACAAGGAAACAACAAATAGGACTAAAATTAATATATACGACATACACAGAGTTAGACAAGGATGATATATTCAATAATCAGGAATGATGCTCGTGAATGTGGTTAGAATATAAGGGGGGTAATCTAGCTGGACTCAAGTATGATGTAAGGTAAAGCAAAGCTGGTTATCTATGAGTAGGCAGCGGTTAGGCGACTGAGTGGTCGAACTAGTTTGTAACAATCTACTCGTAAGATAACAATATTAATTACTGATAGGGTGTTGAAGGTTTGACTTTAAGGACAACTGATCGATCGAGTGAAAGTTACGTTAAGAAGGGGCCTGATAGACAGACCACGGATACTTCTGCAGTGAGGCTGACAGAGAATATAGAGATATTAAATACTCTTTGCGTCCAACAACAAAATGGCTTCTGCAGTGAGGCTGACAGAGGGACCAGGAAATATTGAATACTCCTTATTTCCTACCACACTGAGACTTTGGGCCTTGGAGCACCTAGGGAGGTTTTTTAGAACACTCAGCTCAGGAGGGAAGGTGAGATACTTTCCCTAACCTGGTCTGAGTACCTATTCACTCCTTAGGTCTTCCTAGGCCTTGATTGACTGCACGGAAAAAGGGCGACTTTGCCTTTCCTAACTTTGACATAGGCCCTTGTCGCTCCGGCGATGGGGGGAGGGGGGGTAGCAAAGGTAGGACCTGCCATATTTGCTTCCGTATCCCCTCCCACGTCCACTCTCCAGGTGTGTGTGTGGGTGGCGGCGTTGCATCGTCTTGGTTGGCTGGGTTGACCTGGCCGTTAGCCGACCCCGGGTCAGCTTGTGGGGGTGACATCACATCAAATACAGACAAATACAGTCGGATGTGCTGTTTAAAACTGTTCATTGAAATGAGCATGGAACTATTCAGAATAATTGTTTTGTATGTTTTTGGTTCGAGGGAACTTCAGCCCAAAGGACTGGAAGATATCTAGACTCGGCTGTGACATAATTCAATAAGTCTTCACTGGTTGACTGACTGACTGACGTAATTCAACAACTGTGCCGCTCGTTTGACGGAATGTTTTATCGCGCGGTTCGAACATGATCTTGATTTTGAATCCACGCTTTTGTAGTACCCTCATCTGATATCACCTATTCATAGCCTCCGATAGTGCAGTTGGAATGAATGTACATGCTAAGATTGGTAAGCAGGATTCGAAACTGCATAATAAATCATAGGCTTGTGCAGCATTCTTTAACTGTCTTTGTGGCGCAATGCATAAGTGTGTTGATTTTCGGTGTGAGCGTCCTGGGTTCGAATCCCCGTACTACCACATGTGTTTGTTAATTTCATTAATCGAGTTTAGGAGTAAAGTTGGTTGGTGGAGAGAACATAATAATGGTTACCTGTTGTCTCCCCGTCAGGGGGCACAATGGCTATGTGACCTCGGTGGCTGTGTTTGATACCTACGTCTTCACGGGATCCAGCGACAACATGATCAGAAAGTGGGACATGTTTGAATGTACCTGTATCTACACATACGAAGGTCAGATCTAGTTGTTTTGATTATGTTTGATGATAATGATTATAGTATTTTACTTACGTAATTATTTATCTATTTATTTGTTAATGAAACGCAATGGGTACTATTAGCTTAGACTAATTTCAGTAAGTAGTTTCATTTGCCACTATTTTCATTGGCACTGGTTGAATTGCACTGCTTGAAATGGTTGAGTTGTCCGGGAATCCCATTAATGTGCCCATAAACATGTGAGTATCAGAGAGAGAGAGAGAGATGCAGTTGCTCAGCTTAGTTTTTTGTTTTTTTCTCTTTTCGTAAATTTATCAATGCAAGTAAATTAAATATGCATGACATGACATGAGATAAATTTCGGAAGGTAAGACAAGCAATCAAATTTACCCTTGAATACTGTTGAGCCACAGAGATTAAAAAACTAATAATAATAAAATAAAAATAAAATAAAAATATAAATAGGAAAAGTGGGGCTTGGGCCTGAGTATATAGATAGATAGATAGATAGACAGAGATTCACAGATCCTCATATACGTCCGAGTCACACGGTGCCCAGTGGAATACTGCTCGTTCTAGGGGCTTTGTCACTGAAGCTATATACAGTACAGTAGGCTACGTCAGGTATAGGTAGCGCCAACGAACTTGACAATAATCGTCATCCCTTACCTCTCTGTAACTCAAAAGGGCCTAGAGCAAACTGGCTGTAAATATCCACACCTATTTCCTGTTGGACTCTTCCCAAATGATAGAAACGTCAGCCCGATTGCTTTGAGATTCATTTCGAGTTATAAGAAGTTAAGGGGTCAAGATTATTGTCAAGTTCGTTGGCGTTACCTATAGTTAGTTAAAATAAGATTTCAGAGGCTATCAACCCTTCTGGCTTATTAACCCCTTCTGTACCGGTGATTAATTTGTATTGTATTCTGGCAACTATTAGACGATTTTGTTCAGCCTAGGAAAGACGTCTACCCATTAAAAGGCTACAGACTATCTCAATTAATCCTTGTAGCTACTATATATCCTTCCTAAGTTTCATCAAATCGTCTAAATATAGCTGAAATCAAATATAAAAGACGTCGCCGGCACAGAAGGGGTTAAGCCAGCACACTGCAAGTCAAGATAACGTCAGGACCAGAGCCCCTTTTCGAGAACTCCAGTCCCTTGCTTGTCAGGATCTCGAGCTACCCCTCATGTTTACATGGGCGATATCTAGATTGGAGGGCATAAATTATAGTCTGTTCATTATAGGTTGGGCAAAAATCGTAAACTCAAACCTCTGTAACTCAAAAAAGGGTAGAGCAAATGAGCTGTCAATTTACACACATATTCCCTAGCCCAATCTTCTTCTTTGGTAGAAATATTATCTCGATTACTCTAGTACTTATGGAGTTATGAGAAGTTAGAGGTTACGATTTCTGCCCAACCTAGAATGAACAGACTATAGTAGAGTAGTCGATGTTGAATTACTGCATAACAAACTTCACTTGGAATTCAATCCTACAAATTTTACGTCCAGTCATAAAATCGTGGAGATGAAGGTTACTTATGTACAGTTGCCCAAAACGTCCAGCCTTTACAGAACAACGTTATGTTAAGCTATATTAACTATGCCTATATGTCTGCGTGGAGAGGAGGTTCAAGCTTTTATACATCGATATTTAGTAGAATTATTCCATGCTAATATTAAATTGAATTAGCCCCTTGATTCGTTCTCAGGTCACACAGGTTCAGTCGACTATAGTTACTGACCACTGATTGATTCGTTCTCAGGTCACACAGGCTCAGTCGACTCTAATTAATATTTTTTCACCAACCAACTTCACTTCTAAACTCAATTAATGAAATCAACAAATGCATGTGGCACTCCAAGGACTCGAACCTAGGATACTCTCACCGAAATGTCTGACCACCGCGTGTGATTCGTTCTTAGGTCACACAGGCCCAGTGATGCGGGTGATCTGCACGGGAGACTACGTGATCAGCTCCTCCAAGGATCACACGGCCAAGATCTGGACGTTTGAAACAGAAGACATTCGGAAGGACGATCACCAGCAACTCTGCATACGTACACTAAAGGTCAGAGGTCAGGTTAAGCTCAGGGGGTCAGGTTAAGGTCAGTAGTCAGGTTAAGGTAAAAAGATCAGGTCGAGGTTAGTAGTCAGGTTAAGGTAAAGAGGTCAGGTTAAGGTAAAGAAGTCAGGTTAAAGTCAGTAGTCAGGTTAAGGTAAAGAGGTCAGGTTAAGGTCAGTAGTCAGGTCGAGGTTAGTAGTCAGGTTAAGGTAAAGAGGTCAGGTTAAAGTCAGTAGTCAGGTTAAGGTAAAGAGGTCAGGTTAAGGTCAGTAGTCAGGTCGAGGTCAGTAGTCAGGGTAAGGTCAGTAGTCTGGTTAAGGTAAAGAGGTCAGGTCAAGGTCAGTAGTCAGGTTAAGGTCAGTAGTCTGGTTAAGGTAAAGAGGTCAGGTCAAGGTCAGTAGTCAGGTTAAGGTAAAGAGGTCAGGTTAAAGTAAAAAGGTCAGGTTAAGGTCAGTCGTCAGGTTAAGAGGAGATTTTCACTTAAGGGTTTTTTCTGGACCCCCTTCTCCCTCATATTTAGCCCCTTTGGTTCTGAGATTTTAAGACATTCGCCCCATTAGTTTGGTGATTTTAAGACCTTTCGCCCTATTTACGTAAATTTTAAGACCTTTCATGCCAATTAGGAGTCAATTTCTTCCTGGCGAGCGCAATAGCGAGCCTGTAATATAGGATGAACCGGTCTTCGACCGGGAAAATTTCTACCGAAAAATGTACACATTTATCTTAGGCGCAGTTTTTAAAGCTTAATGGAAGTCTAGGGAGCAAACTATAAATCTCCCCTTAAGGTAAATAGGTCAGGTTAAGGTAAGAGGTCAGATCAAGGTTAAGGTCAGATTTGAGATTAAGGTCAAGGGTCAGGGCATGCATTGTACAGTCGACCCAATAAGTAATTACCCGGCACCAAGTATATTTTGATCAATAATTGGGATCAGCAGCATCTAAGCTTGACTTTTTCGTTTTGAGTGAGATATACAAACAGGTTCCTTCACTTACACACCCTATTCAACATCTGGCAGACATTAATACAGCACAGAGTGAGCCGAACGTAATGACAGCTGAGACATGACTTATTCGCGCTACCGTACAGTCAGGCTTTATAACAAAAAGCGTGTCTTACGGCGGTGTCACACGAGCGATTTGTCCTGCAATTTTTGATGAACAAAAATGTTCTGGTACTATAATGAGCTTCTTTTGTATTGAAATCGGACACTAGTTCGAAGGTAGATTATGTAAGGCAGCTTAACCCCTTCTGTACCGGCGATATTTGTAAACATTTATTCTAGCTATATTTAGATGAATTTGTGCAGAATAAAAAGGACCTGTGGTAGTAAAGATGGTTAAGTGGAATAGTTCGAAGCCTCTTAATTGCTGGAATCCCTTTTCAAACTGAATATAATCGTCTAACAGTAGCCGGAATAAAGTTAAAAGGACGTCACCGGTATAGAATGGGTTAATTCTTATAGAACTTATATTTTGAAGCTGCCAGACAACAATTGCCCGTAAAAATTGCCGGAAAAACCCCTCGTGTGACGCCACCTTTACCCTCACAGCTTCACCATATTTTATTTTTGTAATAATAATAATAAAAAAAAACGAGGAAATTGAGAAAAAAAACTTACTAGATAATGATAATATTTATTTATTGTAAGGATATATCTTTTATAAAAATATAGTAGAGAGGTATGCCAAGTTGAAATTATGGAAATAGCACACGACTTTGAACGAAACTGTAGTCCAGAAGTTCAATGACAATAATAATAATAATAATAATAATAATAATAATACTTATATTTTTTCACCAACCAACTTTACTTCTAAATTCAATTCATGAAATCTACAAATACATGTGTCACTCCAAGGACTCGAACCTAGGATGCTCACACCAAAATTCCGCGCATTTATGCATTACGCTATCAAGACAGTTAAAGAATTATGCAGTTTCGAATCCTGCATATTAATCTGAGCACGTACGTACATACATTCCAACTGTGCTATGGTAGCCTAATGTATAGACGGATGGAAGGAGTAATTAATGGGGCACTTAACCCTTGGGAAGGGCTTGCTATGAATTGTTTCTGAACCAGAATTAAATAATAATAATAGTTCAACGATTGTCTTGATTAGAAAGTGTGTAAATTACAAAAAGCACACATTTACCCCTTCTATACCGGCGACGTAATTTTATTATAATTTTAGCTATTTTAGACATTTTAGGGCAGTTTAAGAAGGATCTGTGAGGTAAAGAAGATTAAGTGAGATCATTCGAAGCCTATTCATTGCTGGAGGCCCTTTTTAAACTGAATAAATCGTTAAATACAAATACTAGCCAGTATAAAATTAAAAGGACGCCAAATCAGAGAAAAATCATCTAATGTTAGTCAAAATTAAATGAAAAAGGATTGAAAGGTTTGCTTGTAACGTGTCCTTGTCTTCCCCAGGGTCACACTAAAACGGTCCACCCGCTGATCTTCATGCCCAAGGGATCCGGTGATAACGACATGGACTGGGTCATTACAGGAAGTGCTGACAACTACGCCAAACTGTGGGATGTGGACACCGGCTCCTGTCTGGTGGTATAGCTCTTTATGGGTTTATGTTGAAGGGTTGTGAGACTCTATAAACCCTAACTTACTATACACACCCTTGCTGCCTTCCTGGAATGTGTAGTTTTATAGGTAGCGCCACTGAATTTGACAATAATCTCGATCCCTGACCCCCTGTGTAACTCAAACGGCCCTAGAACAAACTGGCTGTAAATATCCACACCTACTTCCTGGTGGACTCTTCCCAAATAATAGAAACGTCAGCCCGATTGCTTTCATTCATTTTGAGTTCTAAGAAGTTAATGGGTCAAGAATATTGTCAAGTTCGCTGGCGCTACCTATAGTAATATCTGGATGCAGTATGGTGCTTAGAATTGAGCAGTTTACACACGCACACACATACTGTATATGCACACACAAATTCACATATAAATACTTTAATAAATGCTCTGTAACAATTTATTATATCTAAGTATCTACAGTATATATACAGTATATATATATATATATATATATATATATATATATATATATATATATATATATATATATATATATATATATATATATATATATATATCTGCCCACTAGCTATGTGTGCGTATATAATTATCTGTTTGACCATATTTAAGGGGGTACTATTAGCTTTTTTTTTTTACCCCCTTCTCCCTTATGTTTAGCATATTAGTTTTGAGGTTTTAAGAAGTTCGTTCCGTTAGTCTGGCGATTTTGAGAACTTTCTCTCATTTTGTTGTCAATATTAAGACCTTTCGTGCCATTTAGGTGTCAATGTTTTCGTGGCGAGCGATAGCGAGCCTGTAATTTTAGAAGGAACCGGCCTTCGCCCGGGACATTTTTCTACCGAAAAATTTACAAATTTCTCTTGAAACGGGGTCTAGGGGGTGTTTTTTTAATGCTTGATGGAGGTCTAGCGAGGAAACTAAACAATAAATAATATCTATATATAGACCAAAAAAACAAGCACTACCCCCTTAAAGCACAGTAATGGGGAACATTTGGGCTACTCCTTCAGATGGTTGCACAAATACTGTACAGTCGTGCTAATAAGTGATGTCTCGGCACCAAGTATGTTTTGATCAATAATAATTAGTATCAACACTATCTAAGCTTCATTTCTTCATATCGAGTGAAATATTCAAACATGTTCCTACACTTACCCACCCTATTCAACATACCCTGCCATTTATTACAGACATACCTAGGGCACCGAGGAGCCATCATGACTATGACGACAGATAGTGACGAGGAGAAGAAAAAGGTCATCTTCACCGGGAGTGTTGACAAGACCATCAGATCTTTTATTATCAGCACTGGTCGGCCAATGAAGGTAAGGGGTTGGTGTGAGAGGGATCTGCCTTGTAAGATACTATCGTGGGGTTGGTGTGAGAGGGATCTGCCTTGTAAGATACTATCGTGGGGTTGGTGTGAGAGGGATATGAACGGTATATGAATTTTTGGATTTAGACCATTTTGTAGGCCCAATAGGCCTAATTTGTATTATGAAAACTTCTAAATCACCCATAGACGGTTTATTTAAGTATGGATTTTGCTCAATTTTCTACCACAAGTACAATTTCACCCGCTGAATCTAATGGCATAAGCAAAATTTAAATCGGACCATTACTTTAGGATTTAGATTTTGAATCGAACTCCGGAAACGCCCGAAATGAGCACTTTTTCTACTTTAAAAGTCTTATGTAGCCCAAACTAAAAATCCAAATTAATTCTACCTGGTGCCATTCGATTTCTCTCGCCCAACACCTTCCATACATTGTCGCAGATTCCATTTTCGAAAAGCCATTCGCCCAGAATCAAACGTCATTTTTTTAAAAAACTCCTGGGTCCAGGCAAAGCCGAGTACCTTGGCAGGTCATGTCCGAATGTTGTGTTTTCAAGGGTATATATGGATTCCTCTCGTCGGTGCAATTCCAACGGTATATTTTTTGTATTTCTTTAGACTTTTTTAGGCCCAATAGACCTATTTTTATTTTGTTTGTGTTTTCAAGGGTATACTGTATATGGATTCCTCTCGTCGTTGCGATTCCAACGGTATATATATACTGTATATACAGTATATATAGTTATATACTATAAATATTTGTTTTTTCATTTATTTAGACCATATTTAGGCCGAATAGACCTATTTTATAATTTGAGTTTTTTATGATGATAAATTGTGTTTTCAAGGGTTATATATATAGATTCGTCTCGTCGTTACGATTCTAACGGTAAATGCATTTTTGGATTTAGACCATTTTGTAAGCCCAATAGGCCTAATTTTGATTATGAAAACTTCTGTTTTTTAAGCGGAACCGGCCTTCGGCCGGCACATTTTTCTATCGAAAAATTTACAAATTTATCTTGAAGGAAGGTCTTGGGCGGGTATTTTTATAAGCTTGATGGAGGTCTACTGAGGAAACTAAACAAATGATAAAGAGATATATAACTGAGCCAATAAATACAAACCAATTCCCCCCAGGTGTTCGAGGGCCACACCGCGCCCATCATGTGCATCTCTGTGGTGAACAAGTTGATGTACAGCGGTGACTCCGATGGCTTGGCTAAGGGCTGGGCATGGCAGTTCGGTGACTGTACCTGTGATTACAAAGGCCACAAACATAGCGTCACCTGTCTCTACTTCCACAAGGGTATCTGTAAGTAGCTCGTAACTGGCAGCCTGCCTTTTGTCTCCTTCATATTCGCCTAGACAAACACCTTGCCTTAAATCAACGACTGACTGCATTTGTAAGTGAATAAAGTATTTTTTTCCTTTATTATTTTACTAACAACTGTCCCCTATTAACATCTAATCCTGCCACGGACATTTGTCCCAGGGCAGTCTTCCCTCTCCATTTTTTCCTTACCCACTCTAAACTACTGTTTGGGCGCTTGACCATCAGTGTTTTAGAGGGCAAGCAGCCTTGAGGGGTCGCTGGATCTGTTGTTGCTTGATTTCCTTTGTACTCCTTTGTATACACATAGAACATACAATTGTAGTCGTGAGCACATCATTATCGGCGACGTCTTTTTAAGGGGGGATGGGCCGGTTTTCTGGACCACTTTCTCCCTCATGTTTAACCCCATTAGTTTTCAGATGTTTGCCCCATTAGTTAGTCGATTTTAAGACCTTTCGCCCCATTTCTTCGTCAATATTTAGACCTTTCGTGCTATTTAGGTGTCGATTTCTTCCCTGGCGAACGATAGTGAGCCTGTAATGTTGGAAGAACCGGCCTGCGGCTGGGACATCTAATGGATGTTTTTTTTATAAATTTGATGGAAGTCTAGGGAGGAAACTAGAAAAATAATGAATACATGCAAAAATCGCCCAAAAAGTGAACCATCCCCCTTTAATTTGATTCTAGCTAATATTAGACCATTTTATTCAGTTTAAGAAGGGCTTCCAGCAATTATAACAGGTTTTGAATGATCTCACTCGACCCTTTTTACTACCACAGATCCTTATTAAGCTGAACTAAATCGTCTAAATATGGCTAGAATACAATGAAAAAGACGTCGCCGGTACAGAAGCGATTATAAGGCTACACCAATTGCCGACTTGCGAGTTTCGTTCTATAAGGAAGTTGAAGCTGTGGACAACGATATGTAACAGCATGTACAGCAAAAATACGGTCTTAGTACATATATAAATACATAAAACCCGATTAAACATACCATGTATCCATTAGAAACGTACATTATTATTGCATTTCTGTTTAATAACGATGTTCACGGCTCTAACTTCCTTGTAGCCTGAAACTCGCAAGTGGTCAATTTGAACCTTTGCTTGTTTCGCCTTTGTCATGCCATTGTCATCTTTGTACCTGGGAGATTTTATCTTTTAAGGTTTTTTTCTGGACTCCTTTCTCTCTCATGTTTAGCCTCATTAGCTTTGATATCCTAAGACGTTTGACCCGTTAGTTTGGCGATTTTAACACCTTTCGCCCCATTTATGTCAATTTTAAGAGCTTTCGTGCCATTTAGGTGTCGATTTTTTCCTGGCTAGCGATAGCGAGCCTGTAATTTTGGAGGATTCTGGCCGAAAAATTTACACATTTATCTCGAAGGGGGATCTTGGGGGGTATTGTTTTCCCTAGGGGGCAATCTAAAAATTTATCCTTAAATGTATTAGTCTTGAAGCCTCTGGGTTATAATATATATATTTTTTGTTCTATGTGAGTGAGGGAGACAAAAGGAAGAACTGTCTGTAACGAGTGCCTCCCCCAGAGTTGAAAGTGTAGCAATATAGCAATGTATTATCCTATTTGCGTTCGATGCCCACTCGAATGGATGTGTCGCCATTTATGTTCTTAACTATAAATCATTAATGTACAAGGGACTGGAGTTCTCGAAAAGGGGCTTCAATCCTGACGCTATTCATGACTTTCAGTGTGCTGGTTTAATAATCCAGAAGAGTTGATAGCCTCTGAAGTCCTATTTCAAGTAACTAACTAACTAACTAACTCACTCACTCACTCACTTACTCAAGGTAGCGGCAACTAACTTGACAATAATCTTGACCCCTTAACTTCTCATAACTCAAAATTAATGAAAGCAACAGAACTGAGATTTCTATCATTTGGGAAGAGCCCACCAGGAAATAGGTGTGGATATTTACAGCCAGTTTGCTCTAGGCCCTTTAGAGTTATGAGAAGTTAAGGGGTCAAGATCATTGTCAATTTCGTTGGCGCTACACGTAAATAACTAACTAACTAACTATACTCGGTTATATTTCAGCTGACGATAAATTTAATCCCTTAGCAGCTAATTTATCGATACCTAATGGAAAAATATAAACCACTATGTCTCTGCATCATATTAAGACCAAGTTTATGTAATTAGCACCATATTTCACTACAAAATCATCAAAATAACTGATTGATATTGATGGGAGCTCTGCAATTTACCGTCAGTTGAAAAGAAACAGACTAGAACTAACTAACTAACTAACTAACTATTCTATTCTATATACTCAGGCCCAATCCCCACTTTACATTTTTTTTTAACTAACTAACATAATTTGGTCTATAGTGTACACGGGCTGCGGTGACGGTGTGGGCAGGGCTTTCGATGCCAAGACGGGCATTCTGACGGGGACCTACAAACCGGATGAGCCAGATGCGGTCATCAACTGTATGTTGGTGTGCAAGGACAAGCTCTTCACCGGCAGCCGAGACGGGAAGCTCAGGATCTGGGATATTTACAAGCCCGAACAGTGAGGTGTTAGAGCAGGTCAGGTGAAGCTATTGAGGGATAAACCTTTACAACGGCACCTCTTATCTACTGTGCGAAGAGATCTTGATTCTTGATTAAAGGGCTGTTAGGGGAAGCCCAGTTTTGGTCAAAGCCGCAGCAGCCTCCCAGGAAGGAGGCTTAAACGTCAGGGACTCAAGAGGGGCAGCAGAAGGGCAACAACACTCCCAGGACACGAGGATGGAAGGGGAAGATGAAGCGATGAACGATGGCACCCGGCAGGAAGAAGAAGCGTGGCGAAGTGAAGAGGCGAGGACGGAGGAACCAACACAATCACCAGAGGCTGAAGGCGGCCCTGGCACCGACGGGAAGGTGGAGCCCACAAAGGAACCTCGAAATAAGCCGAGGAATTTGCCGGTACCAGAGCCGACCACCGTGGATGCCGCGTCCTTCCAGCGGGCAAGCCACGTGTCACAGATCCACGGAAGCGCTGGCACAGTCGAATGATTAGAGGATGACTAAGGCAGAGCAGGGCAGCATGGAGGAAGGGGATGAAGCCGGGGGGAGAGGCCGCTGAACCACTGACGCGGCAGACAATCACCGGGACCGACTGAAGTTCCCCCAAATAAAACCGCAGATTGCTCACGACCGCAGACCAGCAGAAACTCCCCTTTGCGAAGAGAGGAGTGTTGGAAAGAGAGGAACTGTTAGAGTGGCTTTGTTGTGTGAGAGGGGAAAAGGGGTGTTGGAGAAAGAGGAAACTGTTGGAGTGGCTTTATTGTGTGTGTTATTAGTCTGTATACGTCGTCAAGGTTTCATGAGTATACAGTAGTCTATGGGCCAGGAAAAAAAAAAAAGTCTTGTTCCTCAATACCTTCACCTATACGACCTGAGAGGGCTAATGTCTGTGATTTTGTTATGAATGAGATAGTTGGTATTGGTATCTAAGTGCTGTGAAGCAATATGCATATCTCTTGGTAGCCGATTATTGGATAACTTGGACATTTGCTGTACTCATATGATGCCCATTCAGGAAAAAATTAGATTATTGGATGAAAGTGCGAAATGTATTGAGAGAGAGAGAGAGAGAATGAATTATGATTGATAACATCGATATACCGTATTTTGTGGTTTGACGATTGTATATTTTGAAAAATGTGTGGCTAGCAAATGCGTTTAGTGCGCTTACACATTATAACTACATTACCCTAATTTTCAAGAATAATGTATGTATTATAAATCGTGGTCACGATTATAGGGTGTAGACTCGATTTTGTTTTGATGTTTGAGATAATGATTATTTATAAGTTTGTATTTACATAAACATATATTGGGATGTGTATATGCATTTTATTATTGTCTACATTAAAGTTGTGTAATGAAACTTCAGAATATATATATATATTGTGTGCACCGGTTTTGCCGATAATATAGACAAAAGGTTATATCTTGACTCAATTGATCGTCTTCTTAATTTATGCCCAATGTGTTATTAATTGTTAATGTAAACTGTCATTAAATGAATAGTATATGTGTCTTCATTGACGATGCCTCTGAAATTTTACAGGCATAACTAATCTTTTTCTTCTGTAACTATGCCAATCCGTTTTGTTTTGTTTTAATATTTCGTACATATATAAACACAACACTAACGAATATAACAACATTATGCGTAACATTATGCCGTATGCGTAACATTATGCCGTATGCGTAACATTATGCCGTATGCGTAACATTATGCCGTATGCGTAACATTTAAAGTGATCAAATGTGTTGCTTGTCACGTAACCTTTCCGATATTGGGTCATGTCATGCGTAAACGTTATAGACTGCATCACCGTAGATTCATTTAAACTCCGCCTAGACAAATATCTCGCTTCAAACCCGCGACTGACTGCGTTTGTAAATGAATAACTATATTTTATCCCCCACTCAGTTACTAACCCATCTGTCCCCTACTAACTTCCTAATCCTGCCACGGACATTAGTTCCAGGGCAGTAATTCCCTTTCCAATGTTCCCTTACCCACTCTAAACCACTGTTTGGACACTTGATCCTCAGTGTTTTGGAGGACAAGCAACCTAGAAGGGTCACTAGATCTGTTGTTGCTTGATTTCCTTTGTACTCCTTTGTAGTGTTTTACTAGGGAACCAGTAGTGTTGTGGTCATGTCTTAGCCTATTGTTCCTCAGATCAGGTGTTCGAATGCCAGAGATGTATATAATTATTATGTTTTTTACACCAACCAACTTCACATCAAAACTCGATTAATGAAATCAACAAATACATGTGGCACTCCAAGGACTCGAACCTAGGATACTCACATTGAAATTCCGCGCACTATGCATTACGCTATCAAGACACAAGATACCACATAACGCAAGGAACTGGGGTTCTCGAAAAGGGGCTCCAGTCCTGACGCTATTCATGATTTACAGTGTGCTGGCTTAATAATCCAGAAGGGTTGATAGCCTCTGAAGTCCTTTATTTTAACTAACACACCGTATTAGAAACATAATGTAATCATAAATACACATGTATGTATATGAAGCTCAAACAATATAGAGTATATAAAGCTTTGTTATGTGTAGAAATATAGTGGTTTCCAAATAGTGTAGCGTTGTTTGTAGCATGTATCAGGTATGCGTCTCCTACGTAAAGTCAGGTTTCCTATGTATGCAATATCTAGGATCCCCTATAGCTTCATATCCGTCATATAATATACAATGCTATTACATTAATAAAACAAATAATATCATGCACACTAGTTTTATTTGTTGCCTTCGTTTCAGGTGGCCTAGTTCTGCGCATTACATCCATGATTTATCACTAATAATATATTCCATATTTTGAAAAGTGGTGAAGACTATCTCGATTCATTCAGCTATATTTTCTTGTCATCATATATTGCTCTCCTTGTCCAGACGAGTCATTTGCGACCAGTTATTGATCATACATATGTCAAGTGATTGGAGTCAATAGTAAAGAGTGGAGCGTCTTCTGTGTGGTTGTCCAATCTATGGGGTTGTCAACATGATCAAGTGTTGAAGTGTGGTAGTCGAAAACGCTCTTATTAGTTTCTCAGCTTGTGGACGAAGCACCCTGTTCGAGCAGGGATAGTGTTTTAGTACAGTACTTGGTGTCTACAGGTCACTTTCCAGTAAATAGGGACTAGGGTTCCCGAAAAGGGGCTCCAGTCCTGACGCTATTCTTGACTTACAGTGTGCTGGCTTAATAATCCAGGAGGGTTGATAGCCTCTGAAGTCTTATACTAACTAATTTTAAATGTCGCTTTCCAATATATTATTCTCTGTTACCTGGTTCAAACATTAAACTCAGTAACTGAACAAGTGGTCAGGGTTCGGATTCAATATGTTATGATTGCTTCAAGGCTCGAAAACTACAAATAAAATCATTAAAGCTAAGTGGTATTCATCACCTCTATTATCTGATTTGCAATTAATGGGTAAAACTGCTCTGGAAACTTTCAAAAGGCACATGGTTATTATAATTCATATAAATATATAGTACATTCATATTTAATTACGCAAATACAATGACATATTTGAATGTTTATGATAACTCGATATGAAACTTCAGTGGTGCCATCTGTTATTGGAAAGCTACGAGTAGTTATTCAAAGGTATGGAAGTAGGAACTCTGTGTATTAAGGACACACATTTTAAGATAAAGAACCTAAGCTATATTAGTGAAACTGCTCCCATGCCAGTAGAGAACTGTGGCAAATTAAGTAATAACCGAGGAGGGTGAGGTGTGGAATTTTGTTCCCTTACCAAGAAACCATCCCGGGTGTCAGTAAATTGGTAAAATTGACGAAAACGAAATGTGTTTGTAATTAATAATTTGAAATAATTTTGTAAATACAGATACGGTCGGGAAAGATAAATGAAATGGAACAAGCCTTCACGGAACTGATTCTACAGCGTACGAAGGTTCATCATAACTTGTTTTACAGTGTACAGTGTTTTGTGAATAGCTTTAGATGCTTATGTTCTGGTTGTGGTGTCCCGAGTTCGAATCCTGGGAGGACCATATGCTTTCATTAGTTATTAAAGTGCATTGGGGTTTGTAATTGATGATTAATGTTAAGAACGTGTGTTAATATATAGTGTATCAGGGTTTGAAAAGTTGTGTTGCTGACCAAGACTCGATATATTTAACCATATAGCAGGTATGAAAACACAAAATGTGTGGTATTGTGACCTGGTAATAAGAAAGGTCACTGACGATAATACATTGCAATGCATCTCTTCACAGAATACACCAAAACCCTAACCACAAGATCACCTCGGCGATCATTATGGACAATCTGCTTTCTTAGTGCGTAAGTACAAGAATTTCTGTATATTGTTGGTTTTGTACCTTAATCATTGTTATTGGTATTATACAACGCTAAGGGTATAAATCTGGAGTATTTTAGCCACATTTAGATGTGTTTTGATTTTGTTTTTATTTTCCCTAAAAATAACTGGCGTTTCTGTATATTTTCTACATGAATATTCTTGGCAAAGCCTATAAAGCCTATAAAGCCTATAAATCAGTAAAATATAGCCCCATTACCCCGATACTATTAATATAGCCCCATTACCCCGATACTATTAATAAATAAAACACAAGTTTAAAGCTCAGGGGAAATGAGGGGTTAAGACGTGTAACGAGTGATTATGGGTAAACAACATTGTCCCCACCTTTAATAATACATAAATACGATAACTCAAGCCACGTTTTGTATTTACTAGATATAATAAAGCCATAAAATACGATAAATGTGGATCGATCCACACTCGAACGTCACTCGTTCCTCAGCGTAAACACACGACTGCAGGTGGACCGCTAGATATACCTAAAACTACCCAAGCATACCGTAGGCCAATTGATTTACCCCAAAGTAAGCAAATCGCATGAAGTAAAGACAACATTTGGCTCGGATTTTCGTATGCTTCAAGGGGGCATAATGAAGGATCCTCGATTCCTCTTACTAGTTCCCTACAATCTCTTTCTACACACCGCAATGTTGCATCTCTTTCATTCTTCTATCGCTATTACTACAATCAGTGTTCTTCAGAGCTCTCTCAGTGCATACCCCCTCCCTTGCGGCGAGTGCGAGGCACCCACCTTGTAACACAGTCCCACTCCTATTCTGTCCAGCTTTCCAACCCAAGAATTAGCATATTTCTGTCTTTCTTCTAGCCTACTCAACAAGTGAGCTCTGGAACTGGCTTCCTCAATCAATCTGTCCGTCGTCCTATGACTTAGACTGCTTTATACTTTGTGCTTAGGCATTTTGACCCCAACGTCCCTTGAATTTGGCTGTCTCGTTACAGGCAACCTGCCTCGTGTCTCTGTCATATACATATACAGTAGATATATATATATATATATATATATTTTTTGGTGTATGGACATACATATGAATGAGTCATGACTCAAAACATATGATGATGTGCTTTAGTCAGGAATATGATAGATTCGATAAATACATTGAATATTTTATTGTATTCGTATAACATAACTCCTAACATGTACAAACTACACAAAACTTGACAAATACCAGCTTTGTCAACTAGGATGGACATTAACTTATTTAATAACTGACAAAAGCTCTCAATTTCGCTTTTCAATTAATCGAGATTGGATCTACAGTATATCATGGAGAGAGATAGAGAGTTGGGATAATGTTTTTATTTGTGTTTTCTCTCGTAATAGGTCAACAGAGAGAGAGAGATAGAGAGAGATAGGGGGGGAGGGGGGAGGCAGAGCAACAAAAACAGAAGACATGTAATCTAAACTTTGTACGTAACAACTAAAAATTATGACTTAGTCTATTTCCCTGGAGTTTGGTAACCTCTCGAGGGCTGACTAACACCATGACCATCATCGTAAAAATCAATGTTGTTATAACTATTGTCGATGCTGTTACCGCCGACCCGACCAATCTCCCGGTTGAGGTCGTAAAACTGGTTGGCAGAAGAGCAGTCGAAGTTGAACCACCAGTCGCAAACGAAGTACTGCTGGTTGAACAGGGTGCCGATGGGACAGAGGAAGGAGTCCTGTCGGCCGTCAGACTGGCAAATGTGAAACACCTGGAAGTGGATACATACATTCGTTAGTTGATATGTTCAACGTCGTTGAGTGTGTGTTAACAAGGCGATAGATTAACATCTTTGTGGAACATTAAAACTAAGTTGTCTACCAATTTACAGAAAGAAGTTACAGAAAAATGATTAAAGTGCCTATACACAATGAATATTTGAATGAACCATAAGCTCTAGTTTGATAGGTTATAATATTAAGAAGACATCGTTCTGGTTTTGCCTAAAGCATTTACAACTGCAGGAGAGAAAGCGTAACCAACCTGACAGCCTGCTTCAGGAGCCTGATCCGCGTAGTACCCTGGTGTCGAGTCACAAATGAACCCGGTGTTGGGGACCTGATCCAGAGCGGGGAAGTCGACGCCAGGGATCCCCAGAAGCGACGCCAACTCCGAAGTCAACCCAAAGTCAAAAGAACCGCCTGTAAAATCTCCTTCGGGAACCCCATAGTTAGCGTTTGGTGTGTTGGTGTTAGGCCTGGTGTATCCTGTGCTTATACTTGGTACTGTGACAATATTTCCTCGGCCACTGCTGAATCCGCCACCACCACCTACAATTCCACCCTGGTTACCTAAGCGATTCCCAATGTAGCCACTGCCCCCACTAACCTTGCTATCGCCTCCACTTTGTACACCCTTACTGCCTCCTCTGCCACCTACCCCACTGAAGACGCCTTTACCTTTACCACCACCGCCAAAAAACCCACCACCTCCACCCCTACCACCACTAGACGCTCCTTTTATTATACCACCTCCAATACCAGCTCCACCCTTCCCACTTCCAACATTACCAATAATGCCCTTGGAGCCACCACCACCACCACCAGTACCTCCGAATCCACCACTCGCCACACCCTTTCCTACCACACCTCTACTGCCTCCCCCGACACCTCTCCCCCCACCATAACCACCGCTGCTACCCCTACCACCTCCCCCACTGCCGAGACTGACAACTCCAACACCCTTTCCACTACCACCATGTCCGCTGTTCCCCTGTCCACCCCTTACTCCACTGCCTTGGCTACCAACACCATAATTTCCACCGCCACCACGACCACCACCACCTCCACTTCCACGATTCCCACCACCAGCATGACCTCCACCGCCACTACCACGACCTCCACCACCACGACCACCAGTATGACCCCCACCACCACTACCACGACCTCCACCACCACGACCACCAGTATGTCCTCCACCGCCACGACTACCTTGACCACCACCACCACTGCTATAATCTCTACCACGACCACCACCACCACCGCTATTCACACCTATAACGCCACTGCTTCCCATACTCTTCGTACCAAACCCTCCTTCATCAGTCAATGGGATCTCGCCGATGTTGGTAGGAGTGACATAGCTGCTTAGGTCAGGCCGATTTCCTCCTCCACCACCACCACTACCACTGTTCACAATATCTAAGTAGCTGCTGTCATCACCCACTTTATTATTATTACCAACGAAAGAATTAGGAATGTTACTGTAACTACTATCAATTGTGTTACCAAAGTTACCAGCATTGTTTCCTCCCATGCCGACAAAATTTCCGACATTGTTACTACCCCCACCAAATTTACCAATGCTATTACTACCTCCACCCCCGAAATGGCCTGTATTAGCACCGCCAAATCCTCCAGCTTTATCAGCAATAAAATGCCCTACATTATCACCCCTGCCACCAAAATTGCCGACATTACTAACACTTACGAGGTTGCCACCGCTTCCAGAATGACCACCTCTACTTCCACCACTCCCAAAATGACTCCCTATATTTCCATCGCCCCCAAAACTACCACCACTCCCAGAATGACCACCCAAACTCCCACCACCCCCAAAATGACTCCCTATATTTCCACCGCCCCCAGAACTACCACCACTCCCAGAATGACCACCCATACTCCCACCACCCCCAAAATGACTCCCCATATTTCCACCGCCCCCAGAACTACCACCACTTCCAGAATGACCACCCAAACTTCCCCCAGAATGACTCTCTCGATTTCCACCCCCACCGAAATTAACTAAACCCCCGCGTCTCCCGTGTGGTGTAGGCGTGACGATGACGCCTCTAGTACTAAGCCCACCACCAGCGTTGACGAAGCTTCCACCGCCTGGCTGCCTCGTTATGAGACTGGGGAGCGAGCGGTGTTCTGGTCCGGGGGTGGTGACGAACCGATTGCTGGATGCTTGAGTTTCCAGTTCGTCTTCCTCCGTTTCTGCCGGGTCTGGGTTCTTCAGTATCTCCACATTTTCGGGCAGTTCGTCCTTCTCCGCTCGTACACACCCTGCCATTGCTGTCGAATATGGAAAGCAAAAAATAACTATTAACACATTGTCGGCGGGAGACGTTCTGGAACACCATGGCAATTTACAGCAATTTACAGGCTTTTTAAGCCTCTTAAAGCCTGTAGAATCGAGTGCGAGGGAGCGGGAGCTCAACAGGCCACACGCCCTTCCCTCAGCCAGCCAGTCGCAGCACTGAGGATTCTGAGTCAGAGTCTCGCGAGATATGCAGTGCTGCCAAAGGCAAATGTAGCGCGACATTAGCGATAATTGCTAATTTTAGCGAATGTGTATGGGAGCGCTGCGGGTGAAGCCCGCGAGCTACGAAGCTCGTTTTGGTGTCATTTTGAAGTTATTTTCTTCTAGTTTTTGGATGAATACATTTAATTTCATTCAGACTTGCCTAATCAATCAGCAGTGCCTGAATGAACCCTAATATGGCGGAAATAGGCGGAAATATGTCCGCAGCCAAAGTGTTAAAGTTTATACCATTAAACAGAGATGTTCTTGTATATTATTCTTTCTTCACACTTTGGTACAAGCCCCAACACTCTGGGGAACGATGTAGCAGAATTGGAGTATATTTGTGAATATAGATGTTATCGTAAATTAGAGCTAATTTCTTAGCGTATACTTTTAGGCTATGCATTGTTATTATTGTTGGGAGATGCTATTCCTAATCCAAATAAAGTAGTTCGGGGTTAGATTAAAAAAAAAATTCGGGTTGATTGTCGGTTTGTATCTGTGTATTATATATTAGTACCGGGTATGATATCTGACAAAAATATAAACGGATTTGGTTGAATTAGTTCAACACCTTTATTTCATTTCCACATAAAGATGATTAACATTTAATTAAGATATAGTATCTCCCAGGTCCCATTAGAGCTATCACAAAGTCACAAAGTTAAGTGAAGTGATAATTTACTTAAGTTATAGCTCAAAAGGAACGTACGCGTTCTTCTACTCACGTGTTCTAATACAGTAATAATCGGTAGGACATCCTGAATAAAATAATATCGTCTAATAGGTGCCAGAATATAATGAAACGGATGTCACCGGTACAGAAAGATTAACTAATCAAAGTTAACCCTTTCAATTTCAATTTCAGAAGATAGGATGACACATTGTTTTTTATTTCGGGCTGTTGTTAGATTATACTCATATTAAAATGGGTATAATTATGGAAGTCAGGGTAATAATTGAGATAGTATTTACCCTTATAATTTCCACTGATCCTTCCTAAGCAGTATAAAATCGACTAATGATAGCCAGAATTCATATTTTTGTAAGGGTTAACGTTACACATTACAGTTCTTATTCGGTGGTTGAAAGTAATACAATTGCTAAAGAAATGTAATTTCATATATACTGTACAGTATGTTCCCAAAACTTCCCATACGCCATCTCATATTCATTCCACTCTTAAAACTATATTGTCCGGGTTTTATTAGGTTTTAGAAGAGCCTCCAGCAATCAACAGGGCTTCGAACTATCTCACTTAACCCTTTTGAATACCACAGATCCTTCATAAACTGCAAAAAATCGTCTAAATATAGCAAATGTAAAATGTTAAAAGACGTCGTCGGTACAGAAGGGGTTAACTCCTGCACTCCCCCCCCCTCCCCCCAAAAAAAAGGAATATTTATTGTCATGGCATCGGAAGGAGGGGTCGAAGATGCTGAAGATAAATTTTGGAATCGTATTTATGTTCATTCATCTAGAAATATCAAGGGTCGCCTTCTTGGCCGAGGCTGTGAATATTTACAAACGAAGGGCCATTTGATCTAATCTCTTTGTTTTTCGATAAAGCTTAGAGGATCAGGTGAAGGTATTGAGGGATAAATCTTTACAACGGCACCTCGTAGCTACTTTCTACTTTTTCTATTTTTTTTTTTTCCTGAAGAGTGTAGAGAGTGGAAATTCAGATGCACGTTAATTTGTTTTGTTGGTCCAAGCATTTTCCAAATTATTTGATGTGTTTTCTCGCTGTGACTAAAGGATTCAATTAACTCTCCCTCAATCATACTGACAGATTTGAAGGAACTTGCAAAAAAACAATATATTAATAATTTGTTACCAACTAGTCTATGAGCGTGTATTAGAATCATTTATTTGGAGTTCTCTCAATGCACGTTTCATGGTGTTAATTTTATCAAACTTTTATCGTCAGAAATTCCCAAACGCAATAGCATATCTGGAAAGTTTTTGAGGCACGTGTATCATTTGTTTCAAGTGTTTCAAATCGGGGTCCAGGGAGTACTGAATATCTGCTGTCTTACTCTTTCAACAATATTCGTCAAACGTTTTATGGAATACTTTATGGTTTACCAGTAAATATTCTAGTAATTCTAATGTATTATTATGTTCCTTCCAACAACCAACCATACTCCTAAAATCGATTAATGAAATTTACAAACACATGTGGCAGTCCGTGGACTCGAACCCAGGATGCTCACACCGCAAATCAACACCTTATACATCGCACCACGAAGACAGTTAAAGGTTATCAAATTGCATCCGTACTTCCGTTTCTGTAGATTACTTCCATAATAAACAAATCGCGAGGGAGCGAGCTGTCGCTTCAAACAGTCTACTACACCAAAATCACCACCCATAACAAGGGGCGCCGCGCTCCTTGGTGCCGCTAGAAGAGTGGCGAACACATCAAAAGTATCAAAAGTAAAGTATAATAAGTAAGGAGAGATCAACATATGTTGTTGAGTGATTGTGCATACTTATAAATGAAAACTAAATAATATATATATATATATATCTCACACACAAGCACTCACCCAGTAGCAACACACTCGCCGCTACCGCTGCTTTCAACATCCTCACAAATCGAGCACCTCTCCGATACTACTCTCTTCTTGAGCGGTCGAGTAGTAGGCTATATATACTTTCTGAAATCCTACCGTATAATCATCGGGAACGGACTGGAGTTTTCGCAGAGAGGCTCAAGTCCTGACGTTATTCTTGGCTTACAGTGTGCTGGCTTAATAATCCAATAGGGTTGATAGCCTCTGAAGTCCTATTTAAAAAAAAAAAAACGTTTAATCTCTTATTTAAAAGTCTTTCATTTTGAGAATCACTTGTCTTATAATATAAACATCAGCATTTTGAGAATGATAAAAGGGTTGTGTTAAGGTAGACAGGTTTCCATATTATATAATTCATATCTTTATTGAAGTCGGCATCTCAAAGCTCGTCTCGGTGGCTGCATACAGGATGACCAAGGAAGTGTCGGGGTGCAGTAGAGCAGGGAAAGAAGGCTAGGCTATTATATATATTTGTTTTATATTATTAATTTATTTTTTCTAATTTATTTTTTTACGAACACATGTTTGGATTTTTTTTTTATTGGCGCTAAGTAATCTCATGTTTAGCCTAAGCTACAGTATATGTAACATAAGCAAAAGTAAATTGGCATAATCTTGTCATCATGGAATCATCATCCCTTATTGGTCCACAACAGCTCGGTATCTCTACACTTCTAGTTTCTAGCGAGGAAACTCACAAATAAATTAATTAATAAATACATGGACCAAAAACCAAGCACTACCCCCTTAAAAGGCTTTAGTACCAATATTATGAAATATAATTATAGGTCTGGGATATTGTTGACTTTTAACTTATCCACCCTACCATAATTACCATAATCATTTGAATGTTTACTTTATTACACTAATAATATTGATTTTGATGGTGGGTGGAGGAATATAGAATAACACAATCATATGTTAATAAAAAATAGTGCTATGGAAAAATTATTCGGCTTATTATAGGATGCATAAAAACAATAATTGTAATTATAACGTTTAATCATTTACAACTCAACATACTAAACTTAACATATAAGATGTTGATTTCTTCATGCTTTGGTAACTACCCTAATGTAGTATATAAACCCAAAATATGTTTATTAAAAACAGAAATATAATACAGACATAACATATCGCTACAGTAACTACTGACGCAACAGTACTTCTTTATTCACATTATGTTGATACTAAGCTACCTGGCGTAAATGGAATGTTGTTAAGTCCAATCTGGGTTAAGGGAACATGAGCCACTTTCTCCCTCATGTTTAGCCCCATTAGTTTTCAGATTATAAAACGTTCGGCCCATTAGATTGGTGTTTTTAAAACCTTTCGCCCCATTTCGTTGTCAATTGTTGGATCTATCGTGCCATTTAGGTGTCGATTATTGAATTAATAGACCACAAACACGGCCCATCTCCCCTTAAAGTTGATGGCGTGTGTTTCTTTCCTGTGTGATTGTATGCATATAATATGGATTAACCTATGCTGCTAATTACAATGTAATTAAATGTTTACCAATCGTTTTTACAACTCCTCACATACGGTCTATTATTAATTCAAGTACATTGTGTTTGTAATTGATGATTAATGTTAAGAACGGGGTGTTACTTATATAACTAAAGCTAGAATTATAAGCAAGTTATTGAATGTGAAGTGCCTCCGGTGGTCTGAGAAAAAAAATTAGTGTTCGACTATCCTGATGGGGCACCGTATGAAGAACCGGGTCCTCCTCCTCCTCCTCCAATTCCTCCTCCTCCAATTCCTCCCCCTCCCCCTCCAAAACCTCCTCCACCACTGCCTCCTCCGCTGGGCACTCTTCCGATCTGGTCATTCAGGTTGTAGAAATCCTCGGCAGTTGAGCAGTCGGAATTGAACCACCAGTCGCAAACAAACAGCATCTGGTTGAAAATGGTTCCGTTTGGACACAGGAAGGAGTACCTGGCTTCCTTTATGCCGCAGATATGGAATACCTGAAAAATAGAAAATGTCTAAGAACGAGTCATTACAGGCCTATTCATTAATTTGCATCTGTATCGAACCTAAGCAAGATATTACAGTGTTATATAAAGGTTGCTGGATAACGCAACCAAAGACCATTAACCCCTTCTGTACCGGCGACGTCTTTTTACTTTATTCTAGCTATATTTCGACGATTTCGTGCAGATTAAGAAAGATCTGTGGTAGGAAAAAAAGGGTTAACTGAGACAGTTCGAAGCCTGTTAATTGTTGGAGGCCCTTTGTAAACTGAATACAATCATCTAAGACGTCGCCGGTAAAGAAGGGGTTAAAATCAGTATATTTTAATTCAAGGAAACACCAAAATATAAATTGCCAACTTATTTGCTTGAGTTGGCACTGGTTGAAATGTTCTAATGATTAAGCTTCCGATCACCTACCTATATTGCATTAACTCTGGCAGTATCGGTTCAAAGATACATACTTCTTATTAGTGTATAATTGCCTTTAGTTTAGTATTCATCAGGATTACGGTTTGAATCTGTATTGAACGTATGTTATTTGTACTCGCATTGTTTTACCAATGATCAAAATCTTCACTGGGTTGCTATATATATTTAGAATTCTAAGATAATGTTCAGAAAATGTTAATCTCGTTATTACAAATGTGTCATATTCGTTGTTTTCTGTATAACATTAGACGATGTTAATCACTTCAGGAACCTAAAGGGTACATAATATTTAGGTTAACTTGCACAGACCCTTCCTAAGCTTAATACAATAATCATGATCGCGGAATATAATAACGTCATCATGCAAAATAAAGGCTAAAGCTAACTATAAATTATGGTTTAGTTGGTTAGTTAAAATTTGATTTCAGAGGCTATCAACCCTATTGGATTATTAAGCCAGCACACTGTAAGTCAATAATCGCGTCAGGACTCGAGCCCCTTTTCGAGAACTCCAATCCCTTGACGAAATTATGGCTAAGTTAGTAAAAATAAGGACTTCAGAGGCTATCAACCCTCCAGGATTATTAAGCCAGCACACTGTAAGTCAATAATCGCGTCAGGACTGGAGCCCCTTTTCGGGAACTCCAGTCTCTTGTGTATGGCTTAGTTAGTTAGTTAAAATAGGACTTCAGAGGCTATCAACCCTATTGGATTATTAAGCCAGCACACTGGAAGTCAAGAAGAACGTCAGGACTGGAGTCTCTGTAGCTCCGTGAGTAGTATTTACTAGGAATAATTATTTGAAAATTTGGAAGTTCTTAGCTAAAGCCGCTATCACACGAGAGTGTTTATAGTCAACATTCGATTATAAAAAAAAATCTGGCAACATTTCTGGAGTATTGTGCCCTGGTATCGGAAACTAGACTGTTGATAGAGGAATTTAGGCGACCGAAATCATCTAAATGTTAACCTGATAAGCTGCCAGACCAGTGTGTTTAAGGATAAATGTTGAAGGGAAAAGTGCTCGTGTGACACCGGCTTAACTTACCTGACACATGGCAGAATCGTCAGTATCAGCATAGTAGCCCTGTCTTCGGCCGGCACAGGTGAAGCCGGTGCGAGGAACCGAAGCCAGTATGGGGTAGTCTTGACCGGGTACTCCTCCCCCTCCCACCGCCCCTGCCAGCCCTCCTCTATTGACACCACCTCCACCAAAGCCCATTCCTCCACCTCCAAGCCCTCCACCACCCCCACCTCCACCAAATCCTCCGCCCCCACCAATGCCCCCTCCACCTCCAACGCTTCCCCCGCCACCACCTCCAACACTACCTCCACCACCAACCATACCTCCACCACCACCAACATTACCTCCACCACCAACCATACCACCACCACCAACACTCCCTCCACCTCCCCCACCACCAACCATACCACCACCACCAACACTCCCTCCACCTCCCCCACCACCAGGGGCACCGTAACTATGGGACAACTGTCTTAATTCTGGTGTCATCCCCCCAGATCTATCGCCCAAGGTGCTCCTCCCTCCACCATCCACTTCCGTGTAGCTGTCAACGGCACTCATTCCATCGCTGCCAACGAGTGAGGCGATTCTCAGACTACCACCACTACCACCGACCGGGCTGCCAACATTGACTTTACTAATGCCCTCACTACTGCCACCACCACCTCCACTGCCGACGATACCGCTACCACCGCCGTTCAGAGCATTTCTACTTCTGCCCCGGTTCAGGTTAAATCTAGAGAAGGTCTTTAGGAAGGTGTTTTGTGAGCCAGCCTCGGGAAGTAGAAGTGACACCATTACTATCGCCGCTCCTGAAAGAAAAAAGGATTTGTTTTAGATACATTTATCACCTACAGTAAGCTATAGTATGTAGTTGACATATAACACATTTTTAGTTAGTTAGAATAGGAGTTCAGATGCTATCAACCCTTGTGGACTATTTAGCCAGCACACTGTAAATCAAGAATAACGTCAGGACTGGAGCCCCTTTTCGAGAACCCCAGTCCCTTCAACACATTATAAACAATCCTGATTAATTATTGTATTATATTTATGACTTTAATTATTCTATTTAGCAAAGGTTGACTTATCGGAAATATTATAACAAGAGTCCGTTTAATAAATGTAGTAGGCTTATGTAGGTTTTTCATTGAATTAGATTAAGCATCACACGTCCTTTTTATTAAATAAATCTGAGAATAATATTACCGTACGTAAAAACAAGCCCAGCAAGAGACGTTTCGTACACTCTCTAAGTACCGGTAAGCTTGCTTATTGAGTAGATTCGTACAAGTAAGGAATTGAAAATGATTAGTTACTGATTAAGATATTGCGATATCCGTAAAGTTACGAATAATATTATATGTCAATTGTTTATACATTAATTGAATCTACATACAGTACAGTACAGTACAGTACAGTACAGTACAATACAGTACAGTACAGTATGTAACGAACACACACGAGGTCGATATACAGTGAACACGTGTCGTGATCTTTTAGACAGATATTCTAAATTAATTCCATGAACTAACGCGAAAGTCAATACGAAAAACAATCACTTTAACGATATATAGAACAAATATATATATATATATATAATAATTATATATACTGTATATATATATATATATATATATATCGTATACTCTACCACGAGTGAAACAAACCGTCACAGTCATTTATGAAACAGTGATCGACATGTATTAATTTTGCCGTAATGTCAGTCACAGGTAAGCTCTCAAAGTGGAAAGTGTGTAGGTGTAACTAATTGGTCTTATATAAAACCCTAGTGTAGACTGTGTAATTACGGGGAGGGATTAGGTTTAATATGGCAGTGATGACGTGAGTTATATCATTAGTCACACCCTACTAATTATATTCAATACTTCGATATGAATGGAAGGGATTGTATTTAGTATGTATACTCTGAGACAAAATACAGTAACCCTTCATTATGCACTTCCGACTTTGGAGACTAATTTGTAGGTTATACATGAATAATAATGCAAATATAATAGGTACCGGTATTAGGTATATTATATTAAAAAAAATATATATTAAAAAAAAAAGGAAAAGTGGGGATTGGGCCTGAGTATATAGATAAATAGAAGTATATTAGGTAGAGAGGAAATTATATTTATTAAAGAATCCTAATAAGTTATACTTGCATTATTATGTTCCTTCCAACAACCAACCATACTCCTAAAATCGATTAATGAAATTGACAAACACATGTGGCAGTCCGTGGATTCGAACCCAGGATGCTCACACCGAAAATCAACACCTTATACATCGCACCACGAAGACAGTTAAAGGTTGGTGGACACTGCCTACGATTTATTATGCAACTTCGAATCCTGCATATCAATCTAAGCATGTACACACATCCCAACTGCAACTCACGTAGGCTATGCATATGTGAATGGAAAGAGTTATAGAAGACGGAACATAACCGGGGAATTGAGACTGCTTTCTACGATTAGTATATTTCATTTGTTTCAGGTGTTTGTTTTTCTTTATCCCACATAGGTTTAGGATGATATTAGAAGGAAGCTGATTTTTAATTTGCTGGTTCTTACGACAATGAATGTCAAGATGAATAATGAATGACTAGATATTGATCGTGACAAATAATAAAAAAACACTTAACCCACAAAGTAACCCCCCCCCCCTCTCTCTCTCTCTCTCTCTCTCTCTCTCTCTCTCTCTCTCGTTTTATTGCATTAACCCCGTGAGGATTAAAATTTATTTTGAAATGCTGTTCTGGCTAACATTAGACGAGTTTATACAACTAGAAGAATGATACGTGAGAACTAAAAGGATCAAATCTATCTCTAAATTAATCCACTGGTTTCCATTTACCCTTCCTAATCTAAACAAAATAATCTAATAAGAGCCATGATATAGATAAGAAGAAAGGCACCATCATATCCTCCAAGGGTTAAGTGACAAACCTAACGTCAGCAATTTTATTCTCATAATGCCTTAAAGTCGCCTCCTTTTTGAACACATAATATAGTATACATTTGTAGGCTTCCCCTATTTTGCAGGCTCGTTATTGTTCACCCAGAATAGAAATCAGCACCTAAATGGTTGGATAGGTCATATCGTCAAGGTAATAGGGTGAAATGTCTTAAAGTCGCCAAAGTAATGAGACGAAATAGGGATGGTACACATACCTAGGAGAGAAGGGGTGTTGGAGAGATATATAGTTGTTGGAGTGTTTTTTTTATCTGTGTTATTGTCTGGTAAGGGAATTGTAGGTGTGTTGCCACGAGATAATATTTTAGTATTGCCAATAACACATCTCGTACAACGCTACATAATTATGTGGATTTCCTATGAAGGAAAGACCCCTTCGGATATAATTATATATATATATATATATATATTTTTTTTTTTTTTTTTTTTTTTTTTTTTCCTTCATCCTGGGTGTATCAAAATATATTAATATATGAGCACTGTTACATACAGTTGATAAACATGCTCTGATAGCGTTCTGACGGGATCATTGTGCGTGTTGCGTGATTATTTAATGCTATAAATATAATTTTAATTACAGGAATACGAGAGCCCTGTATTATATCAGGAAATGGGATATTATACACGAATATAAACACCTGTCACAATTTCATGGGAACACCGTCACATCAACTACAATAGGCCTATAGTTTACACTCCATGTATGACGAACATAACACGTGTAACATAAAACCTTTAAATGCCTTTTATTTATCTATACAGAAGCCCTTATACCTATCACTAAAAAGCTTGACAGTCACTGTAGATTTACTTAGACGATAATTGAAGATTGGATTTCGTAATGATAAGTAATGGATACTGTAATTATTTTTTAAGAAAATATTTTAATAGTAATAATATTAATCTTGCGTGTTCTTTATCACTGAAGTTGTATAGAAAACTATTATTCTCACACTATATGAAATATTTGTGGAAAATTTGAAACCCGCGAATATGCCTGAAGAAATGGCATACATTTGTGTTATTAAATGTTGCCGTACAAAACGTTTACGATTTCAATACCATCCCCATGCTATTAATTCATCTATGTAGTTAGTTATTTTTTCTATTATTCCTTTTTATTTGGTATTAGCATAATATACTATGGAAGAGATAGAGAGAGAGAGAGAGAGAGATGCACATTTGTGTAGGGTTGTCACGTCCTCTAATCTCCGTCTCATGTATACACCGCTCCGTCATCCCCCGGTTCCTTACATTACTGGTACACGACTCTTACTTTCAGTCCAACTTGCCTGTCTACAAATATTCTCTCTTCAATGTTAGTAAGCGAACATGTGTTAATAGTTAAAGACCTAAGACGAGAGTGATTGCACTGGTTGCTTGTCTCACCTTTCATTTAGTCATGACATGTCATGTCATACCATTCCCTCCTCCGTTCAAGACGGTAAATTAATTATACATGTCCTTGCATAATTCTTGTCACACCTCTGTAAGCAAGAGTCTGTAACCGGTGTGTACAGTACATGCACAGTAGATACCAGATGATCTTGATGGAATATGTTTATCTATTTTATTTGTAATAGTTTTCCATATCTTCAGCATACACATCACTTCAGTTCACTACAGTGGGTAACCAGCAGAGGGTTAATCTCTGGCAGACTAGTGTGAGGGAGGTTCATGAAAACACTCCATATTTCAGAGTGTTCTACTTTCGATTACGCAAGAGTGCGAACCAGAAGTACTGTATTGCACGTAACGGTGAGGGGGGGGGGGGGTTCATAATAGCTAGGATGATGCGTTGCCACTCTTCTGCCTCGCCGCGCATCACAAGGCACACAAGCACCCCCAGACACACGCATACAATGACGGCTCAGTACACATACACGCATGCAAACCTCTCCTTTCACTGTCCCGTACGCACACACACATACATTCACCTTCTATCTCCCTTTCACTGTCCCATACACACACACATACATTCACCTTCTATTTCCCTTTCAGTATTGCTATAGGTTTTCTGTATAGTCATCGCAGTCAAATTGAATTGTAAAACTTGCAAAATAAACAAACCAAAACTTGGACGAACACAGTAAAAGACTAAACAACTAATCAAAATAACATGGATTTCTGGGTAAATTTGTAAATGACTGCAATTCTTAAAGTAGATTTACAGTACGTGCAAATAGTTAATAGTTCTGCATGAAATTGGGAGTACTAGCGTGTAAGTCATTCATAGAAAACCTTTGCTTGGGTAGGGTGACTTATTCATTATTATCTTGCAGCGGACCAAGGTTAATTTTCTGAGTTATGGGTGTTGTTTTGTGACATTTATTTTTTCCATCCAATACTTTTATTCTATGGATTGGTTATGTCATGTTTGCTATAGTTTTCACAATATGAGTAATGCCATCAATGACTTTAATTAACATAAGCCATATTGATTGCCTTTTCATTTACCCTGTAATTAATTCATGTTTTGTATCTGCATGGCCTTCAGGGGCAATGTTCCCCAAATTGCTGAGGTTTGCACTGGAAGGTAAATAAGTAATAACACAAATAATTCGTTAGATCAGCTTCATATTAATCGAAATATGTTCACGTGTGAATACAAAATACCCAGGGATACATTACCAAACATTATAACAGTTTCTCGTCGATTATTCTATATATTCTACATACCAATACACCATTTTCTATGACGCAATTTGACAGTTTATTCTGGCTATCCTTAGACGATTTTGTGCAGTTTAGAAAGGATCTGTGGGAATTATAAGGGTAAAGACCATCTCAACCCTCTGACTTCCATAGACCCTTCCTAAACTGAACAAAAGCGTCTAATAATAGCCCGAACACAGAAAAGGATTGAGTCATCGTATCTTCAAAGGGTTAACGTACAAGGTAAATTACGTTAGATGTATCGCCATGTTAATAGAGGTAACAAAACCTTCAGTTCATGATTTTTTTTTTTTTTGTTTAAAGAATAAGAGGATTATGACGTGTTTTGACAATGTATTCTGGATTCTATTAGACGATTTTAAACAGCTTAGGAAGGATCTGTGGGAAATAGAAGGGTAAAGGCTATCTCAATTAAACCTCTGACTGGCTATTCCTAATCTGAATAAAATAATCTAATAATAGACAAAAATATAAACACAAATTACGTCTTGGATCCTCAAGGAGTTAATAAATACCTGGATAGATAAGTAATTATTTGTACATCGTTCTTAACACCAATAACCCAAAAATGAAATTAATGAAAGCATGTGATTCTCGAACCTAGAATACCTCATACAGAACTTACAAGCTCTAACATTACACCATCAAAACAAGTTATTTTAGAGTTAACACAAAATAATTATCTCTTGAAATTATCTCTAAAGTCTAAATAGATAATAGAGACAGTCCATTGTCCGTGTTCGTCTCCCACGCAGGTTGGGTTATGGGGGGATGATTGTTGTTTTCTGGCTCCCTTTCTCCCTCGTGTTTAGCCTCATCGGCTTTGAGATTTTAAGACGTTCGGCCCATTAGTTTGGTGATCCCCCCCCCCCCCCCACCTCAACTTTTCATCTACTGACTTCCGTACTTCGCTTATTAGCTACCTCACATAGCATCAGTTGTTATCATGTATGTCATACATCATACATACATGTCTTAGTAATGTCATGACCATGTATTGTATAACCATGACATTCATATTGTTTCTATCATCCATCATCCATCCAATATTTATAACTGCGGCATAACATGACATTCGTACAGGAAACAGACATACCACGTGTATTTGGCAGTCCGAATATCTGCAAGCAAAGTAGGGGACAGAGGAAGAAATAATATGGTGAAGAAGTGAATGCTAGTAGCAGAGAAAGGTGTCAGGACTTGACCAACCAGGGTGGCTAGGTGTACTTGGATAGTGCTCGACTCTTCATGTGATTCTTTCACTTCTTCCTTGCAAGATCATGCTCAGGATAGTCATCTATTCAAACTTCAATAAGAAATCTAAATGTTTTCTGCTTATACGTTCTATAGTAATCAAATATTGATATTAACAAGGTTCGCTATCTGTTGGCATATATATATATATATATATATGTGTGTATATATGTATATATATATATATATATATATATATATATATATATATATATGTGTGTATATATGTATATAAAGCTGAGTTTGGTGTAGTCATTATCATATGTGAGGTTACTATGTATCACAATAATGTCAGTGGATTCGAAACGGTCAACATTAGCCAAACATTGTCTGAATATAAGTTGTTTCCCTTGTCCAGATGAGTCATTTGAGACTAGTTTGACATCTGTACCACGGTATACAGTTTGGGGCAACAAATCAGTGTTTCAAAACTGTAGTAGAAATTAATTGAAAAGGGGCTGCCACAGGCACCAGCATGAAGATACAGATTGCCTCCAATATTTAGCATATTCCTCATGGGCTCTAGTATCAGTGTACAAAGTATAATGTTTTTATCAAAAAGTGCACGATTTGGCCAAAAATGGTTCCTTATCCGCCGGACTATAGGGTCTATTTGTAATTACCATACTGTATGTGTTACACTAGGTAACTATACGGTCTATTTGTAATTACCATACTGTATGTGTTACACTAGGTAACTATAGGGTCTATTTGTAATTACCATACTGTATGTGTTACACTAGTTAACTATAGGGTCTATTTGTAATTACCATACTGTATGTGTTACACTAGGTAACTATAGGGTCTATTTGTAATTACCATACTGTATGTGTTACACTAGGTAACTATAGGGTCTATTTGTAATTACCATACTGTATGTGTTACACTAGGTAACTATAGGGTCTATTTGTAATTACCATACTGTATGTGTTACACTAGGTAAGTATAGGGTCTATTTGTAATTACCATACTGTATTTTTTTTTTTTTTTTTTTTTTTTTCTATATTCCAACCTTACTTCCTCTCGGGCATAGGCTGAGAGCCTTAACATTCACCACTTTACAATGAACAGTGAAGCCCGTGAGGTCTTGTTCCAGTCTAGGGAGTGAGACATGTGAAGCACGTAGAGTACAACGAGCACCTGCCATCTTGCCTTCACATGAGGCACGGTGCTCACTCATGGCCCGAAACGACCCCATCTCTGAAGCCATCTCGTTCCCATGCTTCACTGTCTCATCCCCTACACTCGGACTCTCACACTTACACACATACAACGCCACCTGTTGAGCAGATAACTCACCAGGCATTGCACCCCTATAGCATATTTTGAATATGGGAATATTCATACAGTGCTATTTAATCAGGGAACAATGAGGGTATTTTATTGACGTTTCGGTGGGCTTGTGGTAATGCACTGATACCAGATACAGCACAAATTCCATCCCAATAATATCTTCCCATTGATACATCGGGATTTGAACCCGGGACCTTTGGATTACCAGGCCAGTGGCAAGACCACTCCACCACACCTCCCCTATGTATGTGTTACACTAGGTAACTATAGGGTCTATTTGTAATTACCATACTGTATGTGTTACACTAGGTAACTATAGGGTCTATTTGTAATTACCATACTGTATGTGTTACACTAGGTAACTATAGGGTCTATTTGTAATTACCATACTGTATGTGTTACACTAGGTAACTATAGGGTCTATTTGTAATTACCATACTGTATGTGTTACACTAGGTAACTATAGGGTCTATTTGTAATTACCATACTGTATGTGTTACACTAGGTAACTTTCTTTTAGGATCGTATGTTCAAGCTTGAAGATTGATGTGTGATACGTCTGAAAATATGCAAATATATCTCAACATGAATACAGTTGCGGCCCCAACCAACACTGCACGCATATTGGATGCATGTATCAGTGTTCGCACCGCACAGGTGTCGCATTCTCCATTGGATGCACTTTCATTACTCAATATATCATGCTTTCAAAAGGAAGTAAGAGAGAGATGTGGTGTGGATGTAGATGTGCTGGAAAGTGTGACAAGGAACACCTGGAGATGGTTCGGCCATATAGAACGTATGGGAAGCAAGAGAATTACTAAGAGGGTGTACGAGAGCGAGGTGAAAGGACAGAGAGGGAGAGGTGAAACGAGAGAGAGGTGGAAGGATGGAGTGAAGAAGTATATAAGTGAAGGCGGTGCTGGTTGGTAGGAGGTCGACTGACTGGGGACAGAGGTGCATGGGGGCATTTCGTTCGTGGCCACCGCAATAGATAGATAGAAGAGTTCAAATTAAATAAAGCAATACTCACCAATAACCAGCATGTAACTCTGAATCCGCGCCATGAGTATATGACAGCTCCACAGCTCCACTCATAAAACAGCCGCCATTGATAACTGTTCCACTACGTGATTTATAAGGCTACTGTACAAGTGTGGAACCTCTACTTATACAGTCTAGTCAAATCACCTACAGGGATATTTTAGAGTATTTTGTATGATTAAAATATGACAACTGTAGGAGAATCGAACTTTAGGGGAAAACAACTGATTTTCAAACTCTCTCGTGCCTCACTCTGTTTCCAGCAAAGTGAAGGGTAATTGTATTAGTCACCCCTTTATATACGGCTGATAGAGAATGGGCGTGGGTGGGTGGCGGGGCGTGGGTTATAATGAACCTATTAAGTGTTCATAATACGCATGATATGTAAATGAGAGGCTTTAATTTCAATTTTGATGAAGGTAATAGTGGATTAAATCGTTATTCGATATAGGGAAAAAAATCGACACCTAAAGTTCTTATTATTGACTAAAAATGAAGCGAAATGTCTCAACATCGCCAAACTAACGAAACGAACGTCTTAAAACCACAAAACTTAATATGCTAAGCATGAGGGAGAAGGGAGTCCATACAAAGCGAGTACTACCCCCTTAAATAAAAGGGGTGGAAGAGGAAATAGTAGGATAAATGTTCATGAATTTATCAGGCTCGGACAAAATGGTCTGTGGATTAATCTGGAGTGAAACTGAAAGGAGAGAGAGAGAGAGAGAGAGAGAGAGAGAGAGAGGGAGGGTGAATAGGCCTACCGTAGAGCTCGTAGTGCAACAGAGTAATCATTTTAAACTCCGAAATGCAATACTGTCGACCCTTAACCTTTTCACGCATTTATGACGCAGAAGTTGCCAGATTAGCAATAAGAAATAGAGTTCTCCCACTCTTATAATTACCTCTCCAAAATTAGTTTTCTGCCCACAGCTAACTCAAAGACAACTGCAGAGGTTGAAGTAACTAAACTAAAGGTTTCTAAATACCCCTGATGGTAACAAAGGCTTTAAAGCATCGCCCATAGGCTCAAAATCGCGTCATATGTCGGAGAGGGTTAAAGTGAGATGATGGTTCGAAGCCTGTTAATTGCTGGAGGACCTTGTTAAACTTAATATAATCGTCTAATGGTAGCCAGAATAAAGTTACAAGGACGGCGCCGGTACAGAATGGGTTAATCATAGAACTAAGGTAGGTTACAATTATCCTAACCACTAAGCCTGGGATTAAATTAGCAGGCCTGTATACATTGACGCCTAATTCGGTTACCCAGGGTTCGACTCTAACCCTGTACACTCTAGGGTGATTAGCCTATTTTACTACGACAGATCATTCTTTAACTGCACAAAATCGTCTACATATAACTAGCATACAATTAAAAAGACGTCGCCGGTACAAAAGGGGTTAATAGGAAAGGCAAAGTGTAACGAACACTGTAAAATTATATATACTATATATATATATTGGAACATATCTACTTAGAAGGAGCTTGGGCAAGCATTTAAGTTGCTACTAGAAAATTGTCCCATTCTCAGAGAAATATGTTATAGGCTGCGGAAAAAAGACAAGGAACTGGGAATAAATAGATGAGCTGATGAATAAACTAATAGGCTTAAAAGGATGGAATAAGTTGGGGAGATAATGGTGTGAACTGATGAAAGGTGTATGGAACTGGTGAATTAATCATTTGGCTAGGAGAACTGAAATTAAGATATGTCCTGTGGAAAGCGATTTGAGTTGTGAGAGATAGATTTGGCTAAGGAATAATGTGAAATTCTTCAGCTTAGAAAGGATTGATCAAGAACATCAAAATGCTTAATAGGTAGTTTGCGGCAGTACAGTACCCACTTCAGAAAGATATAGTATGGAAAGGCTCATTATGATATGGCTTAAGAGAGGCAGTCATGACCAGGGCAAAGTCTACATTCTTAATTCTTTAGGTTGTGTCGAGTTGTTATGGGCCAACTAGGACCATAACAAAAGGAGAAGGTTAAGCCGGTATCACACGAGAGCTTTTATAGTCAACATTCGATGATCAACATTTTTCTAGCAACATTTCTGGAATATTTTACACTGGGATCGGAAACTACATGGTTGGTAGATGAACTTAGGTGACCGAAATAGTATAAATGTTGACCTCATAAGCTGCCAGACCAGTGTTCAGGATAAATGTTGAGTGAAAAAGCTCTCGTGTGATACCGGCTTTAGAAGTGTATACAGTAGGCTAAGGACTGGAATAAAAAGTCTATCCATTATAATTTGGCCAACAATCTTGACTACTAACCTCTGCAACTAAAATGCGACTAGAACAATCGAGCTGATATGTTTACCATTTGGGAAGAGTCAGCCGGGGAATAGGTGTCGTAATTTACAGCCTATTTGCTCTAACGTTTCTTCAGTTACAGAGGTTGGGAGTCACGATTTTTGGCCTACTTATTATGAATGAACTATAACTGGATTGAAAATTATACACTAGAATAAGAGAGAGAGAGAGATAGCAGAGCAAAATGGTGAGATATGAATGAAATATAACAGAATGGACAGAAACCAATTGGGCTATGAATAAATAGGATGGGCTACAGAGAAGCAAACTGGTCTGGAAATGAAGACATAGGGTAAGAAATATATAGGAAAGAACAACTTGGACTTCCCTATATTCAATTAAGTCACGTCATGTGCTAGTATAGGGTGACCGGACAACTCAACCAGTAGACCATTTCAACCGGTAGCTCTCAAAACCAGTACTAAATCAACCAATAAGATTAGGTTAGGTTAGTACTATATTTTGGCACTGGTTTGGTTGGTCTTGGTTAATTTGGGATTGGTTGAGAGCTACTGGTTGAAATGGTCTACTGGTTGAGATGTCCGGGAACCATAATCTAGATTGACACAAGAAAACATAGGCTAGGAAAAATATAAATACGTTGGGGTAGAAAAATAGAAAACAGAAAAATGAGCTATGAATGAACTACTAAAATAATTGAACTAAGGCAAATTGGGTGAACTGATGAGAACAAAAAAAATCATAAATAACTAGTAACTGAGTGTAGGTAAAGGAAAGAAGGAAGACTGGAATACAGAAGAGAAAAAGTAAAGGAAACCGAATGGGCCAAACAGTAACATGCTTGGTTGAAATTAATGGAGGGGGCTGAAAGGGGAAGCAATTACCGTAATAAGAGGAGGCTGGGCGACAAATTAGAAAATAATTAGATTTAATAATAATAGCAATAATAATAATGAGTGGGATTTGAGTGAGTGGGATTGAGGATAAGTGAGTGGGTCTGAGAGTGAGTGAGTGGGTCTGAGAGTGAGTGAGTGGGTCTGAGAGTGAGTAAGTGAATCTGAAAGTGAGTGAGTGGGTCTGAGAGTGAGTGAGTGGGTCTGAGCGTGAGTGAGTGGGTCTGAGAGTGAATGTGTGGGTCTGAGAGTGAGTGAGTGGATCTGAGAGAGAATGTGTGGGTCTGAGAGTGAGTAAGTGGATCTGAGAGTGAATGTGTGGGTCTGAGAGTGAGTGAGTGGGTCTGAGAGTGAGTGAGTGGGTCTGAGAGTGAATGAGTGGGTCTGAGAGTGAGTGGGTGAGTCTGAGAGTGAGTGAGTGGGTCCGAGAGTGAGTGAGTGGGTCTGAGAGTGAGTGAGTGGGTCTGAGAGTGAATGAGTGGGTCTGAGAGTGAGTGGGTGAGTCTGAGAGTGAGTGAGGGGGTCTGAGAGTGAGTGGGTGAGTCTGAGAGTGAGAGTGAGTGGGTCTGAGAGTGAATGAGTGGGTCTGAGAGTGAGTAAGAGAGTCTGAGAGTGAGTTGGTGAGTCTGAGAGTGAGTAAGAGAGTCTGAGAGTGAGTGGGTGAGTCTGAGAGTGAGTGGGTCTGAGAGTGAGTAAGTGAGTCTGAGAGTGAGTGAGTGGGTCTGAGAGTGAATGTGTGAGTCTGAGAGAGAGTGAGTAAGAGAGTCTGATAGTGAGGGGGTGAGTCTGAGAGTGAGTAAGAGAGCCTGAGAGTGAGGGGGTGAGTCTGAGAGTGAGTGGGTGAGTCTGAGAGTGAGTGAGTGGGTCTGAGAGTGAATGTGTGAGTCTGAGAGTGAGTGGGTCTGAGAGTGAGTAAGAGAGTCTGAGAGTGAGTAAATCAGAGGGAGAATAAATGGGTCTGAGAGTGAGTGAGTTAATCTGAGTGAGAGGATTATTTAGTGAATAAGTGGGACTGAGAGTGAGGGAGTGAGGTCAAGAGTGAATGGATCTGAAAGTGAATATAGGAAACTGAGAATAAGTAGGCCTGAGAGTGAGTGTGTCAGAGTGTGTAAACGAGTGGGCCTGTAATGTAAATGAGTGGGCATGTCTTATACAATGAGTGGGCATGTCTTATACAATGAGTGGGCATGTCTTATACAATGAGTGGGCATGTCTTATACAATAATAAATAAATGGGCTTGGACAACTAGCAATTAAGTGGGTCCAAAAAGTAAGCGAGTGGGCCTGATAATATATACAACACAAACTGGTTGCTAAACAAAGTAAGAAGTTGGGGAGTAAGCAAGTAGGATAGGCAATTTACCGCCAGATGCAATAAATCCGACTATAGTAGGATAAGGTAGCGAGTGAATGAATAGCACCGAAAAGGAAGCGAACAAGTAGGTTTGGAAAGTGAGCAAGCTAGGGGGTCTGAGAGAAAACCAGTGAGTCTGAGAGTAGAATGAGTGGGCTGAAGAGTAAGGAAGTTATTAGGCATGGAAAGTAAGCGAACGAGTAGGTCTGGAAAGTAAGCGAACGAGTAAACCTTGGGGGAGGAAGCTAGTAGGTCTGGAAAGTAAGCGAACGAGTAAGCCTTGCGGTGGGAGGAAAGTGAGTAGGTCTGGAAAGTATGTGAACGAGTAAATTGGAAAAGAAGCGAACGAGTAAGTCTTGACGGAGGAGGCGAGTAGGTCTCAAAAGTAAGCGACCGAGTAAACCTTGGGGAGAAAGTGAGTAGATCAGTATAAAGTAAACGAACGAGTAAGCCTTGCGGGGGTGGGGGAGGGGGGAGAGGAGGAAGTGAGTAGGTCTGGAGAGTAAACACTCAAGTAGGTCTGGAAAGTAAACGAACGAGTAAGTCTTGCCGGGAGGGAGGAAACGAGTGGGCCGAGTTAGGGACAAAGACGTCGGCCAAGATCGTAACGTCCGCTATTACACTACCGTCGCCGCCCGCCTGTCTGCCTTCCTGTCTGCTGGTGGCCTGGCCTCTGCTGCTGCTGCTCCTGCTCCGTTCCCTGCCCAAGCCTCATCCTCCCCCCACCCCCCCTTCCTCCTTAAGGGGGTACTACTCGCTTTTTCTGGACCCCCTTTCTCACTCGTGTTTAGCATATTAGTTTTGAGATTTTAAGACGTTGGTTCCATTACTTTGGGAATTTTATGACCTTTCACCCCATTTCTTTGTCAATATTAGAACCCTTCGTGCCATTTAGGTGTCGATTTTTTCCTGGCGAGCGATAGCGAGCCTGTAATTTTAGGAGGAATCGGCCTTTGGCCGGGAAATTATTCTACCGAAAAAAGTACAAATCTATCTTGAAGGGGGGTTCTAGGGGGTGTTTTTCTAAGCTTGATGAAACTTAAACAAATATGTGAATAAATTATTTAATAGACCAAATAAACAGCCACTGTCCCCTTAACCCCTTCTGTACCGGCTACGTGTTTTTAACTTTATTAGACGAATTGTGTGCACTTTAAAAAGGGCCTCCAGCAATGAACAGGTTCGAAGTATCTCTCTTAACCCTTTTTGCTACCACAGATCCTTCTTAAACTGCACAAAATCGTCTAAACATAGCTACAATACTATCGAAAAGACGTCGCCGGTAAAGAAGGGGTTAAAGGCAGTTACACCACTTCTCTTTCCGGCAACATATACAGTATATCGGGAACACCATATGAGGAGGAGCACTTTATTGACAACGTTTCGCTGATAGCTTCTTAAGGGGGGATTTTGCCGGTTTTCTGGACCACTTTCTGCCTCATGTTTAGCCCCATTAGTTTTCAGATGTTAAGATGTTTGCCCCATTAGTTAGTCGATTTTAAGACCTTTTGCCCCATTTCTTCGTCAATATTTCGTGCTACTTAGGTGTCAATTTTTTCCCTGGCGAACGACAGTGAGCCTGTAATGTTGGAAGAACCGGCCTTCGGCCGGGAAATTTTTCTACCGAAGGATCTAATGGATGTTTTTTTTTTTTAATTTGATGGAGGTCTAGGGAGGAAACTAGAAAAATAATGAATACATGCAAAAAACGCCCAAAAAGTGAACCAGTCTCTTTATTTTCAGCTGACTGTTAATTGAATCCCTTAGTAATGGATTCCTCGTAACTCAATGAAAACATAATGGGAAACTACAATGCTTGTTTTCACCTAGCGAAAATGTAAACCCTTAGTCGCTGATTCATCGATACTTAATGCCAAACTAATATATTATTATTACGTCACATTAATATATAACCTTATCACCTTATACCTTATCACCTTATACCTTATCACCTTATACCTTATCACCTTATACCTTATCACCTTATACCTTATCACCTTATACCTTATACCTTATACCTTATACCTTATACCTTATACCTTATACCTTACCTTATACCTTATACCTTATACCTTATACCTTATACCTTATACCTTATCACCTTATACCTTATACCTTATCACCTTATACCTTATCACCTTATACCTTATCACCTTATACCTTATCACCTTATACCTTATCACCTTATACCTTATCACCTTATCACCTTATCACCTTATCACCTTATACCTTATCACCTTATACCTTATACACAGTTATTGTTATAGCTGAATAATTAAGACGGGGACATGACAATAATCGTCAGATGAAACCAAAATTATAATTAATGAATACATAATTTGCCGATAGCCTTGGTAAAAAGCTGAGAGTTGCCAGAGAGGAGTTGTTGATAAAGTTGCCAGAGAGGAGTTGTTGATAAAGTTGCCGGAAGAAATGCAAGTCTGACCCCCCCCCCCTAATTTCCGAGCAGTTCTATTTGGATATGTGTTTTCTGTGTTTACATTTAAGGGGAGAATTCCACTTGAGGGATTTTTTTCTTGACTCCTTTCCCCCTCATGTTTAGCCCCATTGTTTTTCTAATTTTAAGACGTTTGCCCCATTATTTTGACGATTTTAAGAACTTTCAACCCATTTCTGTCAATGTTAAGACCTTCCGTGCCATTTAGGTGTCGATTTTATCCTGGCGAGCGATAGCGAGCCTGTAATTTAAGAGGAACCGGCTTTGAGCCGGGAAATTTTTCTACCGAAAAATGTACAAATTTATCTTGAAAGGGGCTCAAGGGGGTGTAATCTTTAGCTTGAAGGATATCTAGGGACCAAACTAAAAACCTTCCCTTAAGGAAACGAGTGTCTGTTTGTAATAAGAATACGGTGAATGTACAGTACTGTATATTAGTGAGTTAATTGTGGTTAAGACATATTGCTACGTACTCATCATATTAACGTCTTATGTTAAAATATTTAAACTTTTTCAGTATATATATATTTTACTTAATCCTGACCTGGGTCATAGTATCTCTCTCTCTCTCTCTCTCTCTCTCTCTCTCTCTCTCTCTCTCTCCTTATGCTTTAGGTGTCTGCTGGATTGTCAGGCCATACTTTTCCTGTCTTTATGCAAACCTGTCTTTCTTCTTTCTTACCTTTCCTGTGCAGTCTCCCCTTACAGTTGATTTACAATTCTCTGCTGCTTTTCTTCATCCAGTAAGTCTCTTTTTCGTGATATTTATTTTAATAGGTATTGTTGGGTATGCATTTAAGCTTACACCACGTTGTGAAAGAAGAATGAGGGATATATACTATTTTAAGTCATCGAATGCCAAAACCATCATATTGTCATGCTCATAAGTACTGTACAGGGGTGTTCTTACATCTACATCTGGTATTGTAAGTCCACAAGTCTAAAGTCCTCTGCATTATAATATTTGTCTGGAGAACGATATTCGCTCCTCCAGCTCCTTTCCTCATCCCCTACAACTTTCCATTAATCATATCACGCGTCATCCTTCCTCCTTACCTTTATCCATTGGTACCTATGAGGATAAGTTACAACACACACATAAACACACACTCTCTCACACACACACGCACGCATGCACACACACACACACACACACACATAAACACACACACACACACACAACTGTAGTCTATTTTTTGTCCAGCTGATGTTAAATTGCCGTATTTTCATCCTAATTGTTTAGCTATTACGAAGATTGTGTCGCGAAATATGTTGCTGATTATGAAAACTGTTGGATGATGCAGAGACATACCGGTAGTAGTTTAATATTTGTGTTCATTAAGTATGGAGAAATCAGCTGCTAAAGGATTCAGTTTACCATCAGCTGGAAATAAACTGACTATAGTGACCTACAATGGATGGAGGTAATTTGAGTGAAGGGAATGTTAAATTCATAATGATATACATTATATAAGCCTCTATATATATCAGTAAGTGACCTAGGGAACCGTAATATCCATGGGAGGGGGATTCTGAGGGTAAAAACGCCTGGATCCATTATCGTTATTCTTCACATTTTAGGCATTATCTAGCCATTATCAAGAAATACCACAGATCCTAAACTAGAATACAATCTAATACAGCACACGTCATTGCCAGTGAAATGAAAAAGGCGTTATTGAAGGGTAAAACTCCAAAGCACACGTCATTGTCATAAACCATATTAATTTCCTTTCTCTGTCTATACTCCACAATCCCCTCTCGTGTCGCCCCTCCCATTCTACCTTTCCCCCCGCTCTCCCGACTACCTGGTTATACCTGTTATTACCCGACTAATCACTATGGTTTATGTATGCATGCGTGAATGTTCAATTGGGGTCCATAGGTGCTAGTGTGCGTGTGCGTGGTGTGTGTGTCTATCAGCAGTATGTGCGCGCGTGTGTATGTGTGTTTTTGTAGATGTGTTTGTGTTGTGTAGGTGTGTTTGTGTGTGTAGGAGGGTGGATGTATGTATTATGGATGTGTTTGTGTGCGTAGGTGGGTGGGTGTGCTTGTGGGTGCAAGTGGGTGGATGTGTGGTGTGTAGGTGAGTGGATACGTGCGTGTGTGTAGATGAGTGGATTTGAGTGTGTGTATACTGTAGGTGGGTGGATGGAGTGTGTGTGTTTAGATGGGTGGATGTGTGGTGCGTGGGTGTGTTTGCGTGTGTAGGTGGGTGGAAGTTTTAGGGAGAATGGTGGTGAGTGCCTATGTAATTATGTATGCTAATGTGTGTGGATGTGTTTAGGTGTGTGTGTATGTATATGGGGACAAGCATTAGCGGTTCGTGGTTCAATTCTCATCATTTGCATACTGTAGGTTTATGTGTACACGTAGATTGTATAACCATTTGATGTGACCATACCCTGTAAATCACTTAAAACAGAGTGATTAGGTTAGATTTTATTAGGTTACATAGGTTAGATTAAGCCAGGTCAAGCCTTGTAAGTTAGGTTAAGTTATATTAGGGTGAATAGTTTTATGAAAATATAAAACCCGAAATATGTACATGGGATTGATATTTTGTACCAAATAAAACACGCCGTCACTGGTGTGTGTAAGAGAGAGAGAGAGAGAGAGAGAGAGAGAGAGAGAGAGAGAGAGAGAGAGAGAGAGAGAGAGAGAGAGAGAGAGAGACTCAACAATGTAGCCTATTTATTTGTTACTACTTAAATATATATTATAATAGTGATACATGGTGTCACTTTCTGTGATGGTACGGTGTAACACATATTATAATATTGTTCCATAATGCTATGTTGTTACGTGTGAGGATGTATGATGCAATGTGCTATGAGGTGTCGTGTGATACCATGTTGAACGAACGTTGCATGGAGTCGTGTATCATCATGTGGTGTTGGATTTAGGCCAGAATATGTGATGTCATGTTATGTCCTGTAGTGTCATGTGTTATAGTAGATAATGATGACAGTGAAAGTGAGTATCTTCCGAGGAGCCTACTTGTTATTACATAACCTAAACACAAACAAAACAAAATCGTGTTGTGGCAGAGATGATAATTTGAGATGATAATTTGAGATGATAATTTGAGATGATAATTTGAGATGATAATATGAGATGATAATTTGAGATGATAATTTGAGATGATAATTTGTGATGATAATGCAACTTTTGTCGATAAGTATCTAGTTAATTTGATGTGCAGTATGTGTTTGGGTGTCTGTGAATTATTGAGAGAGAGAGAGAGAGAGAGAGAGAGAGAGAGAGAGAGAGAGAGGGAGAGAGAGAGAGAGAGAGAGAGAGAGAGAGAGAGAGAAAGAGAGAATGGGTTTTGCATGGCGATGGGTGAAATTGATAGGTATTGGGTGTGTGTTGTTATATATGTATTTGTTATGTATGTGTGTGTGTGTGTGTGTGAATTCTTGAGAGAGAGAGGGGGAGAGAGAGATTTACATAGATACACTGACCACACAGACCTTACGATCCAAACGAGGTGGTCAGGACTTAATTCTAGTAGAAGAAGAAGAAGAAGCAGCATATCCGATAGAACAGGAAAGTTGAAGGAAAGGATAGCAAAGAAGGAGAGAGAGAGAGAGAGAGAGAGAGAGAGAGAGAGAGAGAGAGAGAGAGAGAGAGAGAGAGAGAGAGAGAGAGAGAGAGAGAGAGAGAGAAAAGAGTCAGTCATTCGGTTTTGCTTGTGAATGTGGTATAATATGGTCAGGAAAATTATGCAAAAATGGCGTGAATACGAAATAGATGTGGGGTGCACCGAAGCATTGGGTGCACACGAGTTCGTTTTCCGATGATAGTGAGGTGTGTTGGAGTGTGAAAATGTGTGGGTGAATAGTTGGGTTTGTAGGGGGCTAATGATTGAACTTGAGGGATCCATGCTCTCTCGCTCTCTCTCTGTGGGCGTGTGTGTGTGTGTCTCTCTCTCTCTCTCTCTCTCTGTGGGCGTGTCTCTCTCTCTCTCTCTGTGTGTGTGGGCGTGTGTGTGTACTATATTTGCTGGCAGTTGTTGAGAGAATACTGATGTCAACTGTACACCGAGAGGAAGATATTGTGAACGAGTGGTGGTGCATTTCTGTATTAGTTCGTGTAGCCCTAATATAACGTTACATCCGCCTGGGATCGAACAGACCAAAAGAGTCCTACCAGTCAGTTTAGGCTGGCTACACACGCTCACTTCTCTATGACAAGTTAAGTACTGTATATTAACCCTTTAAGTACCAGCGACGTGTGTTATATTGTATTCTAGCTATAATTAGACGATAGTATGCAGCTTGGGAAGGATCTGTGGTAGTTAAAAGGGTTGGTTGAGATAGTTTGAAGCCTTATTATTGTTGGAAGTCCTTCTTAAGCTAAATAAAATCATCTAATAGTGGCCAGAATATGAAGAAAAGGATGTCCCTGGTACTGTACGGGTTAAATATAATATTATATTCATAAATCAATCCCAATGTTTGTGTATTGCATAAAGAAGAAATATAGAGGTGAGTAATTTAATTGAGTGACTGTAATATAGAGGTTAATTTGACTAAAGCCGGTATCACACGAGAGCTTTTAGTCAACATTTGATGATCAACATTTTTTCTGGCAACATTTCTGGAATATTTTGCACTGGTATCGGAAACTAGACTGATGGTAGATGAATTTAGGTGGCCTAAATATATTTAATGTTGACCTCATAAGTTGCCAGACCAGTGTTGAAGATAAATGTTGAGGGAGAAAGCGCTTGTGTGATACCGGCTTTGGTGTGCGAGTTCTTTGGTCGCTAGAGTAGACTTATAATTCCTGCTTAAGGGGGGTGACCTGCTTTTTGTTATTTCTGTCCTTTCTTTCTTGGTTCTCTCCTGTATCCATTCGGCCCCATTCAGCCAACTATCTTAAGACGTTTATCCCCATCTAGGTGTTGATTTCTTCCTGGCGAGCGATAACGAGCCAGCATTATATAAAGAAATCCGGCTTCGCCGGAGACATTTTTCTATCGAAAAATGTACAAATTTAGCCTGCTGTCAAAAAAAAAAAAAAAAAAAAATGCTGGCTCGCTACCGCTCACTAGTAAAAAATTGACACCTGGATGGGGATAAACGTCTTAAAACAGTAGGCTGAATGGGGCCAAATGGATACAAGCCAGAGAAAGATAGAAAAGGACAGAACAAAAATAGGTCGCCGCCTTTAAGGGAATGTGAATTACCAGTTTGAGGGTATGTGTAGTTCTTGAATGTCGGGGGTGGGGAATTTATAACAAGAGTAGAAACAATGTTTCCAAAAGTCGAGTAAAGATAAGTGAAGAAAGGAAGAAGAGTAAAATATGACAGGGTGTGGACTGTGGGTCTTGATAGCTTGATAGTTTTTTTTATAATTTATGAAATCTGTGTATACAAATTCATAGATATTAAGTACTGAATCATATGTATTATCTAATGCTTAATAAAGTATATAAATATATCGATCTCAATTAATATACTTGAATAATGAAACAAATAAAAAGTCTAAGGATTTTGTCTGAGTAACTATACGACCGCTTGAGGGTGTGGTCTGTGGGTGAGATGGGATGAGGGGTGAGATGTATGGATGTGAGAGGGAGGCGTGGTGACCGGGTGTGGTGAAATACGGCTGACTTTAGGCTATACAGTAACCCAATCCCCCTCACCAAGTTTTATCAAAGGAGCCGAATGCAGTGTAGGAGAGGAGTTTTGAGCGTGGTTCCGTAAGAGCGTGTTATGTCTGGGTGCGATTGCTCTTAAAGAAGTTGGCATATGGGTGTGGTTGTGGGTGTGGTGTCTCCAAATTGCTCAGTGACTAAAAACCCAAACAAGTCAACACGTTCTGCCGTTGTTGCCCTATCAGCCTCACCCCAACTATTATCTTCTTTTTATTCCTCCCTCTCGACTGCCGCTTCTCCTCCTTCTCCGCCTACTTCTTTCTCCTGCTGCCCCTACTCCTGTTCCTGCTCCTACTTCTGCTCCTCGCCGGCGCCTGGCTCCTAACGGTGTTGCCAGTGAGGTCGAGTCGGATGGTATTGATCTGCCGGGAAAGAAGTGGCACCCCTGCGGCGACCACAGCTGGGATCGCCGCCATTCCTTCAGTGTTGCTTTGGCAGTGGGAGGGGGAGGTAGTGATCCTTCGCCTTAGATCATCACATGTGGGCGGCACGTGGCATCTACGGCTTGTCACGCCCGCACACGCCCAGATCCGGCCTCTCTGCCATCAATGACGCCCGTTTGGAGACCCGGAACATCGCCTCCACCCCTCACCCACGCAACACACCCGCCACGCCCACGCTAGCTACTCACACACCCACACGCTCTACACCACACACCCAAACACAGCATCCTTTCAGAACACTCCCATATATCCAATCGCTCAACCCATATACCCAATCATTGACCCCCATACATAGTCATTAATTCTCTCTCTCTCTCTCTCTGTCTGTCTGTCTGTCTCATTTCAGTCACATAGGCTACGTTTTCCCCCCTGAAACTAACGCCATGCAAGATACAACAATTGCCAAATAGCCTACACACATTTCTCCCCCCCCCCCCCCGTATCCCTCACAAATGTAGTCATGTCCACTCATATCCAGCTAAAAGGCCCCTTGAATCACACACACACACACACAGACACACACACACACACACAGAGTGGATATTTTGTCTATCTTCGAAATGTTCAATGTTAATGAAAGGACAGCAACGTTAATGTGTTGTAGGTGTTAGCATAAGAATGAAATAGCACTTCTAAATTTCGTTCGGATGTTCGATGTCGATGGAAATCGACGTTTCTTATTGCTTACAAATGCGTTCTATTTTTATTTGGATAGTTACCTACAATAATTTATTGAATAAATAATCTATTCGGAAAAAAATGGAAAGTAATCTGTGAAACTTTAGAACCATATTATAACGGTGACCTTTCATTTGCGTTTGATAGTTTCAATGTTAATCCATGGATTATTGAAGGACACTATATTAATTTATCCTAATTCGTGGATCCCTTACCCGTTTTATTATGCAAGTATATATTATTACATGGGCAATAGTTTGAGTGAGATTTGTATATAAGTTCATTATAAACCTATACTTATCATTAGTGTAAAGATATTTTCAAAAGTAATTAGCGATGTTTGTACAGGTATATGCATACGACAACTCGTATAATATATATATATATATACCGTATATATATATATATATATATATATATATATATATATATATATATATATATATATATATATATATATATATATATATATATATATATATATATATATATATATATATACTGTATATATATGAATGACATTACACTTCTTCGAAACTGTATCAACCTCATACGTGATGCTTCGACTCGAGCGTTTCGAAGTTTTGCTTGCCGAGTCTTGGGAGTGTACGGTACAATAATTCATCGAAAACTTGCTTGTATGACTGTAATTTTTAGTTACTACCATTTTCCCTTGACAACGTTCATGCTTTTCTGTCACGGCCGCGCGCGGCCGTGACTATAGTCTGTTAATTCTAGGTTGGGCAGAAATCGTAACCTCTAACCTCTGTAGCTCAAAAAGGACTAAAGTAATCGAGCTAATTTGTCTACCAAATGGGAAGACTTCGCTAAGGAATAGGTGTGGAAATTGACAGCCCATTTGCTCTAGCCCCTTTTGAGCTATAGAGGTTAGAGGTTACGATTTCTGCCCAACCTAGAATGAACGGACTATAGTACAACTGGTATTTATTTTATTATGTTACCTCCACCAACCGACTTTACTCCTAAACTCAATTAATGAAATCAACAAATACATGTGGCAGTCCAGGGATTCGAACCTAGGATGCTCACACCGAAATTCAGTTTTAGGTGTGAAAGTGTTGAGTTAATAATATATCCCTCTTGCTAAATTTCACACGCATCATCAAACTATTGATTTTGACTGAACAGCGTTGCAACACTAGATTGCCAGTAATGTGAGAACATATGTAAATGTAGCCCACATCAAGAAAAAAAAAAATGTATGGATGTAATTTGCAGTTAATTTATGGTATATGATAATAATAATGATTCTTTGATATAACTGCTATCTAAAACTATTTTCGTAAATCATTATAATTGTATGAAGATAATGAACATTTAAATCCTGAATTAGGTGTTAGTGATTTTACTGTACAGTGCAGGACAATTGAAGGAAATCCAATTAAATTATATGTTTTTATTTATTTAACTCCAACACCAAGAAAGCTCCCTAAGAAATTAATGACAAAACCCTTTCAAGATCAGATTACTTATTTATTTTCTGGGTTACGTTTAGACGATTTTATTCAGATTAGGGTTATGGAAGTCGAGGGTTAATTGAGATAGTTTTTACATACCGGTATATACTTCCCACAGATCCTTCCTTAACTGTTTTATAATCGTGTAATGATAGCCAGATAAGTCATAATCTTCAAAGGGTTAAGATTGGAGCTACGTAAGCCTATCTCTGAATCATTTACCCTGTACCCTGACGAAACCTTTAACCTCTGCAGGACCATGACGCCTTTTTACGTTTTAATCCTGGCTAACTCTATATGATTGTATGCAGCTTAAGAAGGACCTGCTTTATTTAGAGGGTTCATTAAGATCGTATGCACACTACCTCTTTGAGTCCGAGAGATGGATTATAAGCTGAAGAAAAGCGTCTAATGGTAATCAGCATATGATGAACATTAACTTATCAGAGTAGCCTAAACATTATTTGCAAAAAATAAATAAAAACATTAATAAATAAATAAATAAATATATATATAGGCATATATATATATACAGTATATATATATGCGTTTTGATTCATGCTAGGAAAGTCGTTTTTAAGTTTAAGGAATTAGTTACCATAATTCAGACATAGCATAGTGCAAATACATAAAACAAACAAACCACTAGACCTTTACAGTTTAATCCTGATGTTTTAGCTACAGAAGAAAACGATTTTTGTACTGTAAAAACCAGTAAACTATTTTTCTATCTTTCGTACGATTCAAAAGGGTCGATTAAAGTGTTTATATCCGCCTCCATCTGCTTACTTTATATAGATTGACCACTTGCGAGTTTAGGACCGTAAGATAGTTCCTTCTCCCCTCTCTACACTCTTAAAGGTGAACTACAGGGATGAACGAAAAAACGAAGATTAATGTAGGGTCATAACTTGGCATGAATATACTGTAATATGTATATGGGCAATATCGATATAATTCCATTAAACTCCAGAACAAAATACTAATATATATAGTCGTTGGTGACGAATTGGCATTTTCAGCCAGCTGGAGTGACTCCATTGTGTAGAGACGCCGTTTGTAAACAAGATATGTGGTCCTGAACAGTGAGGTCTGTTTTTCGTAATTAATACCTTTCAATTCAATACTCAAGCTCTGCAAAAGATCGACCAACGTCCTGATGATGTGGTGCACATCAAGAAATAATCCCAGCTCGCCAGCAATTAACATACATGCAGTGTTTATGCATGTTTAGCCTGGTCCAGAGTTGAGGGAACTCGGTTCTAAGGCCTATTTCGTAATGATAATATTGTTTTCTGTTCAATTTATATATCGCGGTCCCTTGACCAGACAGTGGTGAAGCCAAATGTTGAGCTGTAAACATGCATACAAATTATAAGTTTTTCAAATAAAAAAAAACACAGATTCACCCATTTCCCATGTCGAGAGTTCCCGCCATTGGCCACAGTTACGTCATGGTAAACCCGCCAGTTCGCGCCATATAAAATAACTTAGATCAGCTATATTTCTATATTGTCAAAACAAATTGATGAAAGTTCTTCAGTATCATGTACCTAAAACCAAGCAGATCCCAATGGACATTGTAGTTTGAATAGGTTTCATCCCCGGAATTCACCTTTAAAACAATAGGAAAAGGAGAAAGTAGATACGAGGTGCCGTTGAAAAGGCTTATCCCTCAATACCTTCACCTGACCTGACCTGACCTGAGTTCACGCTGCAGATCTCGATATATATTTGAAATGACAGCTGAAATATGCCTCGGGTAAATAAGTCATGGCTCTTTCTGAATCCTCAAAATACTTAAATAATCCATGCACATGCAAGGTAAAACATTTAATAAGATTCGGTTCCATGTCACTTCAACCAGTAGACCATTTCAACCAGTAGCTCTCAACCAGTGCCAAAATATAGTACTAACCTTACCTAACCTAACCTAACCGTATTGGTTGATTTGGTACTGGTTGAGAGCTACTGGTTGAAATGGTCTACTGGTTGAAGTGACCGGTCACCATAAGATTCGATTCCGCTGGGGACAACTTCGAAAATTTAAGGCCACGACTTACCGTACACCATTGAGTTATTACTTAAAATAGGACTTAAGAGGCTATCAACCCTTTTGGATTATTAAGCCAGCACACTGTAAGGCAAGAATAGCGTCAGGACTGGAGCCCTTCTTCGAGAACCCCATTCCCTTTTCACCTTGAGTGTACGCACATACAGCCGTTAACACCGATAGTTACACACCTATCCGAATCAGTGTGGCATACATACAAGACGAAGCAGTGGTTTACTATATTAAGTAACACCCCGTTCTTAACATTAATCATCAATTACAAACTCTTATGCACTTGAATAAACTAATGAAAGCATATGGTCCTCCCGGGATTCGAACTTGGGACACCACACCCAGAACATAAGCATCTAAACCATTAAACCACCAACAAAGTTAATCCCTGCTGCTTCTGGCTATATAGGTGCAAAGATTCAAATGGGGGTAACCCTACTAGAGTTCACGACTGTACAATAAATGCAGCTCAGCCTTTTTAGCAATCATCACAAACTCAGTGTATTGTAATTCTGTTAAATATTTATGGTACTACAGTTTGTACTTTCTAATGCCCCCGACTGCTTTCGTTACCATAATTAATGTCGCCAACTTGCAGCTAAATTCATCTGCACATTTCACTGTTACCTCCCCCCCCCCCCCCCCCGTTCCTCCGTTCTCTTCCTCCCCTAATACCAATTTGCATTCAGGAATTTTACGAGGCATCATCGTATTTCATCTTATTTGCACCTCTCCTCTCCTAAGTTAGTTAATGCCACTTTACAACAATATATCATTCCTGCATCGTAACGTATTCATGCACAATTCTACTTCAACTATTCTCATACGCATCTGGCTCTCTCTCATTCGAAACTTGATGTATTGTATCCAACTTACCGCTTTAATTCAGCAAACACACACACATTCACATACTCATACACACACACACACACACACACACACACACACAGACGCAGGCGCTCTTCCTGAAAAATGGTGAGTAATAATAACTGTCCTTGTGTGTACTTGCATGTCTGTGTGTATGAATTTAGACCTAGGGGTGAATGGAGTAAACAATGAGAGAGAGAAAGAGAGAGAGAGAAGTTATGTTATAAAGTGCCTCTTTGAGATTGACATAGGCTTAACTTTGCTTACTGTAGTCTCTGTTGATGCTCAATTTAGTACCACAGCGCTAGACTATTATTTTCTTTCTTTTTTCTCATAATGAAAATGGATTGCCTCCCCTTTTAGAAAGTTAGTTCACAATTGAATTGAATCATAAGCAGATATCTTACCTGCACATTGGTCAATGTATTACACTACTAGAGTAATATTTATAATATTTAGGCTATAATATGTACCAGTGTTTCAGATATTAGCACCTCATGCATATACAGTACAGTATCTGCCTTGGTTTCCTTTTTATGACAAAGATTCTATAGAACCATAGCGCCATAACGGGCCAAAACTCAACCTCTGTTCAAAGCTATGTGGGTCGGATATTACTATTTGACATGCTCCATTTGCAATAAGGTGTTATATTTCCCGATATTTTTTGCTTGCTAGTGTCAAGCAATCATTTGGTACTAGTTTGGTAGATTTTGCTGTGGATGTTTTCGGCTGGTTTGTTGACTTGGAGGTGGTCAATTTTGCCTGGTACGGTACTGATTGCATCAGGTTCTTGGGGGAGGCTCTGTCTCACTGCCAGTGGCGGTATCATCTTGCAGGCTCTCGGATTCGTCTTGAGCATATGTAGGTATTTTGGCTTCGTGTGTCTCTCCTGCGTTGTGGTGTATATTGTAGTGCTCATTGATTGCTGAATTGTCTAATTCTTAGGCTTCTTATATTTGCTTAGTTGGTATCAAAGGTTTAATTGGCGTCGCATAGTTCTGGTGTGTCTTCTCCTTCCGGGTGATCAAATCCCTCTTCAAAGATGGATATGGTCCTGTGATTTAGGGGGAGGGGGTGGGGGTGGGGGGGAAGTTCGACTAGCCCATCCAAAATACTGATGATTGGGAGGTTTTTGGGTTTCAAGACAACTGGAACAAAATTATGTAAACTTCATCAGTCACCATCGTCAAATGCTAGTGTTGTTTCAATGTTGGCTATGGTGACTTTCTATGCCAACTGCTGCTGGTTGTTGGGGTGTTTGTGCACTTCTTATTGAGGAAGTATGAGGTCCTCCATTTGATATAGCCTATACCGGTATATATATATATATATATATATATATATATATATATATATATATATATATATATATATATATATATATATATTGCACTGTTGTACTAGCTAATGCTCTTTAACACGTATAGTAGGCAGTTGTGATATATGACCCATTAAATAACCATATCAACACACTTTGAAACCATTCGGGGAATTATTCACTTTAGTTTATTGGGGACCTTTAGTGGGTTGTTTCCGGGCAATATCACTAGCAGGGTTATGGGGGAAAGGATTAGGATTGAGGGAGTTATGAGTTATTATTACTTGCAGGATCTGACAGTAAAACCAAACCCTTCACTATTCAATCTACTAGCACTACCTTACCTGATATAATAGCTAACTAGAATTCTGCCTGTCAAGTTGTCATGAGTTGTCATACCCCATTTGTTAATTTACAGGGGCTAACGTAGAATCCTAACTGTCGTCAACTTTGTAATCATAACGTACCTTATAGCATTACTAACTTGGAATTTTACCAGCCATTAGTTATTAGAAATGAGCCTGTTGAGGGAGTCATCGGTAGTTTTGGTGTGGATGGTGTAAACGAGAGTGGAGGAAGACTGAAAAATGTATGTGAAGAGTGTAGATTGAGTGTAGGTAATACGTTCTTCAAAAAAAGGCGTATACACAAATACACCTGGCATAGACTTGTGAGGGGAGAGATTGTAGAGAGGGCATTGATGGATTATGTGCTGGTGACAAGGGAAAGATTGTGTAGACTGCTGGATGTGAATGTGATGAGAGGTGAGGCGGAGGGTATGTCAGATCATTACCTGGTGGAGGGAAAGCTAAGAGTTAAGAGTTACAGGAGAATAAGAGACAAGCGTGAAGTAAGAGAGGTAATAAAAGTTAGTGAGTTAGAGAAGAGTGAAAAAGAGAGGGAGTACAAGGAAAGACTAAATGAAAAGTGGAAGTGAGAGAGATGGAAGAGAGAGAAGTAGAGGTTGAATGGCAACAGTTTAAGGAAGGAGTGAAAGCAAGTGCAGAGGTAGTATGCGGCAAAAGGAAAGTAGGAGGCAGAGGTATCAGGAAGGGAAGCGAGTGGTGGAATGATACGGTGAGAAAGACAGTTGAGGAGAAGAGACAGTGTTTTGAGAGGGTTTTACAGGATGGTAGTGTTGAGGTATGGGAGAGGTACAAGGAGAAAAGGAGAGAGGCAAAACGGAAAATTAGAGAAGCGAAAAAAGATGCAAACGAAAGGTGGGGCCAAAGGCTCAGTGAGAATTTTGAAGAACGAAAGAAGATGTTCTGGAAGGAGGTAAATAAAGTAAGGAAAGGAGGACAAAAGAGGGAAGAGGTAGTGAAAGATGAAAAATGAAAATACCGCGCTTCTCGAAAGAATAGTCAAAAGCATTTTACCTTATCAACTCCTTTCCTCTTACTAGTTCCCTACAACCTCTCCCAGTCCCACTCCTCTTCTGTCCAGCTCTCCAACCCAAGAAATAACAAACTTTGTCTTTCTTGTACTCGACAAGTAAACTGTGGAACTCTCTCCCTCAATCAATCGTTCCTTCATCCTATGACTTAAACTGCTTAAAACTGTGTGTGTCTAGGTATTGTGACCACAGTGTCCCTTGAATTTGGCTCACTGTCACTCTGGCTTTGGGAGAGACACTCGTTACAGACAACCTGTCTTTTGAGCTCCTTCATACACATAGACAAGATATAATTGGACCATAAGCTAACATGTGCATATTATTATTGTATGCGTTTTGTGGTCAATAAACATCTATCTGTCTATCTATTGCCTGACGCCGTGATCGCCGAAAGGGTGGGCACGAACGAAACGCCCCCATGCACCTCTGTCCCCAGTCAGTCGACGCCCCTCCTCCTAACCAGCACCGCCTTCATCCATATACTTCTTCACTCCATCCTTTCACCTCTCTTTCGGTTTACCTCTCCCTCTCTGTCCTTCCACCTTGCTCTCGTACACCCTCTTAGTCATTCTCTCACTTCCCATACGTTCCATATGGCAGAACCATCTCAAGGTGTTCCTTTTCACACTTTCCAGCACATCTACCTCCACACCACACCTTCTTACTTCCTCATTCGTCTGTCTATCCCTCCATGTAACTCCGCACGTCAATAAACATGTATCTATCTATTTATCTGTCAAACTGACTGCTATTACCCATTCCTGACAACATAAATACTCGTGGATAGACTTATTAATTCACCGTTCAGCAATAAACATATTCGTGAGGGCATGAAATCCAATAACACCCTGTTAATAACCTGTGTGTGTTCCATTTGGCACCAGCAGTACGGTCTCACTAATAAGTCATGTCCCAGCTGTCATTACGTTTGGCTTGCTCTTTGCTGTATTAATGTCTGTCAGAAATAGTTCACTTGTATCTAGAAATGAAGCATACATATTGCTGATACTAATTATTGATCAAAACATACTTGGTGCCTAGACATCACTTATTAACGCGACTGTACACAGCTTTGAATATCACAATAAATATCTAGAATAAAAATGGTCCCGCAGTAGACTATGAATACGGGTCATGGTGATGATGATTATGAAAAAGATAGTGTACAGAAAATGTGGGGCGAAGAATGCAGATAGTAAAAAAGTTTCCAAGGGAAGTTTGGATGAGGAGCGAACAGGAGAGGAGGGAGAGGGAGTAGTTGGGGGGGGGGGGGGGGGTAGCCTTAGTCAAATATCTATATCTTAAGCTAATTTCTCTGATTATCCTTTTCTTCACTATACCTTTAGCTTATTTCACCTTCCCCTTGCAATACAGTACGATATTGTACTATGTATTCTTTCCCTTCCACTAATTTTTTCACTAAGGGGAAAGCCGATATAAAGGCTTGGCCGACGGGGGGAGGTCGTAGGATCAAAACCCGTCAAGAAGAAGAAGAAGAAAAAGAAGAAGAAAACTTTACTGTTTTTTTTTTTTTTTTTTCTTCTCTCCTGAGAAAATAAAGATTATGATGCAAAGGAACATTTGTCGGAGTGTTTATTGGATAAAGGCATACCAATCATATCAGGTACTGATGCCACTAAATCCCACACAATTTGCCAAGTACAATCTTTTAAAAAATGCTGGAAAAATGCTTGTGTGAACCCATTTCTATTCCAGCATCATTTGAATGATCCTTTGCATTAGTGTCGGCAGCTAGACTGGAGGCAATTTCCTTTAAGTGGCTTAACTCTTATAGAAATAATTTCAGAACTTTCAGAAGTTATCAGACCAGAATTGTCGTCTGACTCCATTTTCAAGATGAATATAATCTGGCGATAGCTGAAGTAAATAATATAATCTGGCGATAGCTGAAGTAAATAATATAATCTGGCGATAGCTGAAGTAAATAATATTAAATTGAATGTCGTAGGTTGGAAGGGGGAAACTGGTGTGGCATTTAATGTTTGTACTAAGTCAAATACAATCTTTTCGAGTAGTACCTGCGAATCGTTATCATATTAAAAGAAAAATACTTTAAAATATATTTATATAGGGTATGTTGTCAAGATCCGACATTCTTTTCTTAAGCCAGTGTCACACGAGCACTTTCCAGCAATTTTCGATGAACAAGTTTTTGATCGTACTATTTTGAGGCTCTTTCGCATTGGAATTGGAAACTAGATCGAACGTAGATTATACTAGGTAGTTTAATTATTATGGAACTTAATTTTTAAAGCCGTCAGAATACAATTGCTCGTAAAATTTGACGGAAAAATCGCTCGTGTGACACCGACTTTAGCCTACGTATTCCAAAATTCCTTTCCTATGCCTCGGTCTTCTACCACACTTACATACATTCCCTACCCTCCTCCCTGTATTTATTCATCCAATCAATTATGCATTCATTCATTTATGTAGGGACAGTAGGGCGAATGGAAAATGCTAAGAGGGTGTGTGAATGGAGGAGTAGAGGTAGTGGAGAAAGTAAGCGAAATTGTATGAATGAAAACGTTATGACATGGCTTTGGGAGAAATTGGCTATTGTTACTCTGAATTTTCAATAGACTAAATTTTGTTCTCTCCCTGCTATTTTCGACTGCTCACTCTTTCTCGACTGCTCGTTTCACTTTTATCAACTACTTGCACCGATTTCCTTGACCGTTCGGCCATATTTCTCAACTGCTTGCACCGATTTACTTGGCCAGTTGCCCCAACCCTTTCATCCAATTGAATTGTTCTTCCCGATTATACGACTCTACCCTGCTCTGACAATTCTCCCCAATTTGACCGATTCATTTTTATCAGATTCTAATGCTAGCTTGTCAGTTCCTTTAACCTGTAAACTGCGACAAGATTGACTTACAAAAACTTTGTGGTTGTAGCCATGGTAAAGAGACTAATTAGTCTATATATCGTGGTTGTAGCCTAGTACTAGACATTTGGTGCCATTATCACACTTACGACACTTATTCCTTGATTACAGTGAAGATTTGAGCAACACTGTTTTAGGGCCATAAGCATGGACCAATATCCTACACGTCGAGATACACTTGGTCTCATTTCATGGGTTCGGGCTGAGGTGTCGATTTTTGCCAGAAAATACATTTGGTAGAAGCAGTGGGAAGTCAAAATACGTACCGTAGTTATGGGTTAACTTTGAGGCATTGCTTGAGAGTCCGATTAAAATAGACCTGATATGTGTACGATAGAATATGCTAACCAGGGGATACATTGGTGTATGTATCAAACGGATTGAGTCAAGTTTTACTTAAAATAGGGGTTAGCCTAGGTAAGAAAATGAGATTATACCAAGCATAGCTGATAAGAGAATTAGTTAATAGACTTATTCGTGATAGAATTAGGTAGGAAAAGTAATTGTTAATTGATGGGAATAGGATACACTTGATGTAACGAATCGGTAGATCTACTACTCATCCAAATGAAATATATGTCTTGATAATACACCGTTACCACATAGCATATAGCCTAATATATGTCTTGATAATACACTGTTACCACATAGCATATAGCCTAATCATGGTATAGCCATTTGGGACTGAAGATCTCCCAAATTTGTAAAGGTAAAGAGATATGGTTATAACCTTCAGTTTTCTTATCTTCCACTTTTAATTTACCTTTTGTTTTGTTTTGTTTTGTCCATTGCGATGTCACACTTTGAAAACCACCGAGACACCAAAGTCCACACCATACTATCTTTTTCGTGGGCTTCCACTCAATCTTTTACCTTCAACTTCCCTTTCTACCACTTCACTGTAGACAATGTTAACTAATTCTTGTCACGTAGCCATAGCTTTCCATTTGAATACTTCATCACCATCTCCCCCACCAATTGATTGACAGATCTTTACCTCCACGTGACTGTTCTCACTCGTGTTTGTTCTATGGACTCTTTATGCATTTAGTAACATGACGATATGGCATGACATAAATATAGGAAAGGTGAGACAAGCAATATGATTTTGATTACTTTAATACCTCGAATCAAGGAAACGGATAGATCGATCAAATACCGTAGTATGGAGTGAGGAAGGGAGCTGGAGGAGGAGATGAAGGCGCCGGGGCTTGACCCAACATGTGTGAGTTGTATCTTTGAGTCTCTTTGCAGAGTAAGACGAAGAGGGCAAATTACGAATTCGTAAACAATCATTGTTTGTAAATTGTAATTAACAATTCTTGACTTTAAGACAGTGTGCTGGCTAAATAATCCAACAGGGTTGATAGCCTCTGAAGTCCTATTTTAACTAACTAACTTCTTCTGGTCAGTATTGCAATGAATAGGTAATAATGCCCCCCCCCCCCCCCTCCATGTACTATGAACATTTCCACACCATCAACGACGAAGTACACTCGGATACCATAGTTTCTAGCCCACTCATACACATTCATGAACCCCCTATGCTTTTCTTGAAGCCATTATGACTATATGCATTGATTCTTGGATATAACTTGCTTTTCAAGATATTTTATAGGCTATATAGGTTTGTAGTTGATGTATAGAAAATTATAGCCATAAATTCGTTTCCAGAGATATACTTCCATAACCAGAAACAGGTAAAGTCCACGTATTATTATGAGTGGGCTTGAGACTATTATTATGAGTGGGTTTGAGACTATTATTATGAGTGGGCTTGAGACTATTATTATGAGTGGGTTTGAGACTATTATTATGAGTGGGCTTGAGACTATTATTATGAGTGGGCTTGAGACTATTATTATGAGTGGGCTTGAGACTATTATTATGAGTGGGCTTGAGACTATTATGAGTGGGTTTGAGACTATTATTATGAGTGGGCTTGAGACTATTATTATGAGTGGGCTTGAGACTATTATTATGGGCTTGAGACTATTATTATGAGTGGGCTTGAGACTATTATTATGAGTGGGCTTGAGACTATTATTATGAGTGGGCTTGAGACTATTATTATGAGTGGGCTTGGGACTATTATTATGAGTGGGCTTGAGACTATTATTATGAGTGGGCTTGAGACTATTATTATGAGTGGGCTTGAGACTATTATTATGAGTGGGCTTGAGACTATTATTATGAGTGGGCTTGAGACTATTATTATGAGTGGGCTTGAGACTATTATTATGAGTGGGCTTGAGACTATTATTATGAGTGGGCTTGAGACTATTATTATGAGTGGGTTTGAGACTTATTATGAGTGGGCTTGAGACTATTATTATGAGTGGGCTTGAGACTATTATTATGAGTGGGCTTGAGACTATTATTATGAGTGGGCTTGAGACTATTATTATGAGTGGGCTTGAGACTATTATTATGAGTGGGCTTGAGACTATTATTATGAGTGGGCTTGAGACTATTATTATGAGTGGGCTTGAGACTATTATTATGAGTGGGCTTGAGACTATTATTATGAGTGGGCTTGGGACTATTATTATGAGTGGGCTTGAGAATATTATTATGAGTGGGCTTGAGACTATTATTATGAGTGGGCTTGAGACTATGACATCCGAGTGTACCATCCGAAGACTTTGGTTTTCGAGGTACCGGTACTGTAAAGAGAGAGAGAGAGAGAGAGAGAGAGTCTGTGTGTGAGTATGTGAGTGAGAGTGAGTGTTCGGTGTAGGCTGGCTCTGTTAGGTCGATGTAAACTTTTCCTAAACTCGATTCCCGTAACTGCTAAGTATTCACGTAAGCTAATCAGACTATTTAATCTCTCTCTATCTATCTCTCTCTCTCTCCCTCTCTCTGTGCTACACGGCCACAATTTATACCGTCTTGGAGTTAAATTAGGTTAGTTAGATTAGTTAGTTTAACCTAGGTAGCGGTATGATCTAAGAATATTTCAAGTATTTTGGCTGGGGTCGTTTCGAATTGTGGCTGTTTGGACTTTAAATCGTGTGTATGTGTATGCTTGTGTGCGTATTTGTGTCTTTGCTTGAGTGTGTGTATGTGTGTGCTTGCGTGTGTGTACCGGTATGTGTGTGTGTGTGCTTGCTTGCGTGTGTGTATGTGTGCGTGTGTGTACTGTATGCGCGTGCTTGTGTGTGTATGTGTGTGCTAGTTACAGACCAATTTACACATTTTTGCTTCCAAGAGGACCTAATCACTCTTTTAGTTGCATAGCCTAATTATTCTGTGTCACGTCATCCAACAACGGCTCCACACTCAGGACCCCAATCTTCAAAATTACCTAAGCAAATTTTAAGAGTAATTTTTTTTTAAAGATGTGTTAATATTAAGAAAAAAACCTAAGCAAGTTTTAAGAGATACATATTTTGAAAGATGTGTTAATATTAAGACAAATATATAATAGCATATTTATAATGTATTTATTTCATATATGCTCAATTCATTATACTACATGTCTCGGCATTAAGTATATTTTGATCGATAACTGGTATCAGCACTATCTAAGCATTAGTTCATCGTTTCGAGTGAGATATACAAAGATGTTCCTATCTATTCACATCATATTTAGCATCTGACAGACATTAATACAGTAACCAGAGAGCAAAACGTAATAACAGCGACGACACGACTTATTTGACCAACTGTACGTCGTGTTCTGGGTGGGCTACTGGTTGTGTTTGTTCATTTAGTGTTCGAGCTTCCAAATTCTCACGATGGATGGTTTTCTTGCAATCATCTTACTTGTTATGCCGAACGATTAGTCAAATAGTCGGTAATTAGTTAGTTAAAATAGGACTTCTGAGGCTATCAACCCTTCTGGATTATTAAGCCAGCACACTGTAATTAATATAATGCTTCACTGTTATTGTAAGGACAAAGTTGCATTAAAACATTATACGTATAAACTCGGTATCAAAGACGGGAGGATTGGGATTAAGGGGGAGGTAGTCGCTTTTAAGGGGGAGGTAGTCGCTTTTAAGGGGGAGGTAGTCGCTTTTAAGGGGGAGGTAGTCGCTTTTAAGGGGGAGGTAGTCGCTTTTAAGGGGGAGGTAGTCGCTTTTAAGGGGGAGGTAGTCGCTTTTAAGGGGGAGGTAGTCGCTTTTAAGGGGGAGGTAGTCGCTTTTAAGGGGGAGGTAGTCGCTTTTAAGGGGGAGGTAGTCGCTTTTAAGGGAGAGGTAGTCGCTTTTAAGAGGGAGGTAGTCGCTTTTAAGAGGGAGGTAGTCGCTTTTAAGAGGGAGGTAGTCGCTTTTAAGAGGGAGGTAGTCGCTTTTAAGGGGGAGGTAGTCGCTTTTAAGGGGGAGGTAGTCGCTTTTAAGGGGGAGGTAGTCGCTTTTAAGAGGGAGGTAGTCGCTTTTAAGAGGGAGGTAGTCGCTTTTAAGAGGGAGGTAGTCGCTTTTAAGGGGGAGGTAGTCGCTTTTAAGGAGGAGGTAGTCGCTTTTAAGGGGGAGGTAGTCGCTTTTAAGGGGGAGGTAGTCGCTTTTAAGGGGGAGGTAGTCGCTTTTAAGGGGGAGGTAGTCGCTTTTAAGAGGGAGGTAGTCGCTTTTAAGAGGGAGGTAGTCGCTTTTAAGAGGGAGGTAGTCGCTTTTAAGAGGGAGGTAGTCGCTTTTAAGGGGGAGGTAGTCGCTTTTAAGGGGGAGGTAGTCGCTTTTAAGAGGGAGGTAGTCGCTTTTAAGGGATCCCCTTCTCCCTCATGCTTAGGATACTAATTTTGAGGTTTTAAGACGTTCGTTCCATTAGTGTGCCGATTATATGAATTTTTACCCCATTTCTTTGTAAATATTAAGACCTTTTGTGCCATTTAGGTGTCGATTTTTTTTTCTGGCGAGCGATAACGAGCCTGTAATTTTAGAAGGAATTTTTACACCGGAAAAGTACAAATAAATTTTGAAAGGGGGTCTGGGTTGTTTTTTTTTAAAGCCTGATCGAGGTCTAGCGAGGAAGCTCCAAAATAAAATAATAGATAATTAAATAGCGCCCAAAATACATGCACTACCCCCTTAAACAAAACATGTAAAATGAGAATCGATACAGGAGTGCTCAAAGGATTCGAACCCAGGATATCACACGCAGAACTCACATGCTCTAACCATTACACCATCAAGACAGTTACTGGTCGCGATATCTGGTCTACTTACTGTATTAGCAATGGGGGAAGAAAAACTAAGAGAATACTAAAGAAATACAAAGCTTGAAGGAGGAAAAACTAGAGAATACTAAAGAAATAAAAAGCTTGAAGGCGGATAAGAGATACTATACCGTATATGGAATGGAAGCTATTATGTATTATTATTATGTAACGAAAGAAGGAAGTTGCTGAAGGAAATTAGTTTATTATTATAGATGTACGAAAAGAAATATGGAAAGTTTCAAAGAAGGATTTTAATAACAAAAAAAGAAGTCCAAGGGAAAACTGAAAGCAAGATATAAAGGGAAAGGAGAATTACAGAGAAAAAGCAGGAAGGAATGAGTAAAAGAGAGAGAGAGAGAGAGAGAGAGAGAGAGAGAGAGAGAGAGAGAGAAAGTATTGAAGGAAGGAGTAAAAATGGAAGCAGGAGGAGGTGGTGGTGGTGGTGGTGGTGATTGTCAGTCTGATCATATCCCAGTGGTGGTGGTGGAGGGCGTGGTCTTACTCCCCCCCCCCCCCCTTTCCTCTCCCCCCATCTCTCTCTCTCTCTCTCTCTCTCTCTCTCTCTCTCTCTCTCTCTCTCATCTCATCTCTACTAGAATTAAGTCCTGACCACCTCGTTTGGATCGTAAGGTCTGTGTGGCCAGTGTATCTATGTAAATATATATATATCGATTATATACACCCCTATTATCTAGCCCTCCATTTCTGCCCCGTCTCATCTATCCTTTTATTTCCACCATCCACGTCTCCTTATATTTCCACCATCCACGTCTCCTTATATTTCCACCATACACGTCTCCTTATATTTCCACCATCCACGTCTCCTTATATTTCCACCATCCACGTCTCCTTATATTTCCACCATCCACGTCTCCTTATATTTCCACCATCCACGTCTCCTTATATTTCCACAATCCACGTCTCCTTATATTTCCACCATCCACGTCTCCTTATATTTCCACAATCCACGTCTCCTTATATTTCCACAATCCACGTCTCCTTATATTTCCACCATCCACGTCTCCTTATATTTCCACAATCCACGTCTCCTTATATTTCCACCATCCACGTCTCCTTATATTCCCACCATCCACGTCTCCTTATATTTCCACCATCCACGTCTCCTTATATTTCCACCATCCACGTCTCCTTATATTTCCACCATCCACGTAGTTTGTCGATTTTAAGGCCTTCGCCCCATTTGTTGTCAATATTAAGACCTTTCGTGCCCTATAGCCCCTTTAGGTGTCGTTTTTTTCCTGGCGAGCGATAGCGAGCCTGTAATTTTGGAGGAACCGGCCTTCGGCCGTGACATTTTTCTACCGAAAAGTGCACAAATTAATCTAGAAGGGGGATCTAATGGATGTTTTTTTAAAGTTTGATGGAGGTCTAGGGAGGAAACTTGAAAAATTATAAATAAATATAAAAATCTACCAAAAAGTGAAGCATCCCCCCTTAGTACCTCGTAATCACCTCAATCCCTAGTACCTCGTATTCACCTCAATCCCTAGTACCTCGTATTCACCTCAATCCCTAGTACCTCGTATTCACCTCAATCCCTAGTGTATATGATGATGATCGTTAGGGTCCATTCTCAATTGTTATAGTTTTTCCATTCTTCTGTTTTGTTTCTATTACTTTGTCTCCATCTTCAATTAATGTTATTGTACCCCACCTTTGTTCTAGTTCGTTTGCTCCCACAATGTGTTTAAGGGTCGTTTTCTGCTCCCCCTTCTTCCTCATGTTTAGCCCCATTTGTTTTCAGATTTAAAGACGTTTGGCCCATTAGTTTGGCGGATTTTTAGACCTTTCGCCCCAATGGTAAGATACCCCCCCCCCCCCTCCATCGATTCTCATGAAGGCTTTCGTCAACTTCTGTATCCGTACGCACTGGCACCGTACTTAAGCCGGTATCACACGAGAGCGTTTATAGTCAACATTCGATGATCAACATTTTTCTGACAACATTTCTGGAGTATTTTGCCCTGGTATCGGAAACTAGACTGATGATGGATGAAGTTAGGCAACCAAAATATTATATATGTTGATCACATAAGCTGCCAGACCAGTGTTGAGGATAAATGTTGAGTGAAAAAGCACTCGTGTGATACCGACTTTAATGGAGACTGTATGCCAATTATGATTGTCTAGTTATAGTGTGTCATATTCGAATTGCATACTATTATTTGTATTATCTAGATTGTCGGGAATCTACTGAATACGGATGGTAAATTTAGTACCGTACCATGTAACTTTCTTTAACCAAGCATCCATAACAAATTTAGTACCGTACCGTTCCATGTCTAACTTTCTTTAACCAAGCATCCATAACAAATTTAGTACCGTACCATGTAACTTTCTTTAACCAAGCATCCATAACAAATTTAGTACCGTACCGTTCCATGTCTAACTTTAACTAACCAAATCTAACCATAGCAAATTTAGTACCGTACCATGTCTAACTTTCTCTAACCAAAGCTAACTATAACAAATTTAATACCGTACCATGCCTAACTTTAACTAACCAAATCTAACCATAGCAAATTTAGTACCGTACCATGTCTAACTTTAACTAACCATTACAAATTTAGTACCGTACCATGTCTAACTTTCTCTAACCAAGCGTCCATAACAAATTTAGTACCGTACTACATTATTAAAAATGCGTACTCAAATTCTGGAAGAGCGAACTTGACTAACCTTAGATTCAAAATGCGGGCGAAATTGAGTGAGTGCGAAAAGCCTTGTGGGCGAACCGACTTGTGAACCCTTTTACAGACTTGTTTTTTCCCTCCATAACTTCATGAACTCCAATTTTGCCCTTCCTATCTTTCCTCTTGACTTTTTCGCGACCTTTCTCCTTCCTTTATTTGTCCTTGATTTTTTGTTTTAATGCAGCGTTGTTGTTTTTGTTGATAATGGATGGTGTTGGGAGAAATCGGAACAAAAAGACATTGGTCAACAAAAATCTATCTATCTATTTGCTCAGGCCCATTACCCATGTGTGTTTTTTTTTACTGGGGTTGGCCGACTCGAGACAGAGCCCGAATAGGGACAACACAACACAACAACAAAAACAATGAACACACACAAATACAAAAATACATTGAATACAGTAAATGAATAGGAAAGCAATTTATTCTGGCTATCATGAGACGATTTTGTTTTGTATATTTGGAAGGGTTGACCTATATCACTATATGGTTGACCTATATGGAAGTCAGAGGGTTAATTGAGATTGTCTCTACCCATATAATGCCCATAGATCCTTCCTTAGTTGTATAAAATCATCTAAAGATAGCCAGAATAAATTGTTCTCCTATTTAATTTCTTGGCCTTTTTTTCCCAAGTCTTTTCCAATATATTCTCGTCAATGTCTTTTTGTTCTGATGTCTCCTTTTTTCGTCCTTGCCTTTCTCATATTTCCCCCGACCTCCTACCACGGATCCCTTTTAAACTGCACAAAATCGTCGTTTTAAACACAGCTAGAATAAAATCGAAAAGACGTCGCCGATAAAGAAGGGGTTAATACGTAATTGATTTCTTCCCTAATGTATTCAAGATGGCGATATTTACATACGGCAATGAAAACTATTCTCGAATTTCTGTGAGTAAATAGCCTGCCAGTCTAGTGAATATCTCACTCACCAGGGGGTTCAATGAGCGCCGCGGTAAAGAGCAACCTACTCCATGTCCTCCGTAATTGGTAGTAGTAACTTGTGACCCCCAATAAACTTATACTATTTTTGTGTACTCCTTGGTTAGTAACTCCTACCTCCTCTCACTCCCCCCCCCCCCCCGAGTAAAGCTAACTCCGTCTCGTCTTTTTCACTTCGTTGTTTTTTCCCACCCCCTTGGTCTTTGATCCAGGCTCACTTTATTGGCCTTCTTTATACTCTCTCTCTCTCTCTCTCTCTCTCTCTCTCTCTCTCTCTCTCTCTGTCTCTCTCTCTCTCTCTCTCTCTCTCTCTCTCTCTCTCTCAGCAGGGTGTTTATTTCCATGTTGTCGACATGTCGGGAGTATACTCTGATACAAAAGGCAGAACTGCCTGTATCGAGTGCCTCCCCCAGAGTTGAAAGAGTGACAGGGCCAAAATCTAGGGACGTTCTAGCTAAAATGCCTGGACACACGGAGTTTGAAGCAATCTAAGTCATAGGAAGATGGAAAGACTGATTCTTGGAGAGAGTTCCAGAGCTCAGCTGTTGAATAGAAGAAAAATTGAGAATAACGTTTCACTCTTGGGTTGGAGAGTTGCACAGAGTAGGGGTGGGATTGTGTTGCAAAACGAGTGCTACGTGCTCTACGAAGAGGGGGTGGTACACACCGAGAGAGCTCTGAGGAACACTGATTATTGCAATAGCAGTAGAATAGTGAAAAAAGATGCAACATTTCAGCGAAGAGAGAGAGACTGCAGAAAATTGGTGAGTGGACGTGAGTTAATGAGACGGAAGGCTTCCTTTTCTACTTTGTCTAGAAGTGCTGTGTGAGAGGATCCTCCCCACACGTGTGAACAATACTTAATACATTGGCGCACTGTGCCCCTGTACAGAGCTAGAAGCTGCGCAGGGGTAAAGAACCCCTGGAGGTGGTTGAGCACACCCAGCTTCCGGGAAGCTGTTTTTTAGCAAGAGTGGTAATATGATCTTTCCAAGAGAGATCAAAAGAAAAAGAGACACCAAGAATATTAAAAGAAGATGAAGGGATAATTTGTATGTTGTTGAAGAGTAGGTCGTTATTTTCTGGAAGAGGGCGACGAGTAGACAGATGGAGAAATTGAGTATTGGACGCATTGAAAGTAGCCATGCTGTCTGTGCCCCAATTTGAGATAGTAGAGATATCAGAAGATAGGTGCTTTATGGCCACCTTGCGTGAGTTTTGGAGTTCCTGCTGTGTATGTTGTTGTGGAAATATAAATGAATTGTGTAATGTAGAGTCGTCAGCGTATGAGTGGATTGGGCTGGAGGTGCAGTTTACTTAGCTATTGCAGCGTTTTTGATAACCAAATAATGTTGATGATTAAGAAGACTTGGCAATAATATGATGCAGAGACAACGTAGTTTCATATTTTCCATTAGTTATCGAGATGTGAGCTGCTATGGGAGTAAAATTTATCCGAAAAGTACAAAAATTATATCGAGTGTAATACATCACATGCAATAATTATACATTATCATTAACACGACCTGACTATAGGAGAGGTGAGACAAATAATAATATAGAATGCTACGTATTAAGGGGAGACAGACCGTTTTTCTGAACCTCCGTCTCCCTAATGTCTAGCCCCACTAGTTTTGAGATTTTAAGACGTTGGTTACATTAGTTTGGGGATTGTATTACCTTTCACCCCATTTCTTTGTCTACATTAGGACCCTTCGTGCCATTTAGGTGTCGATTTTTTCCTGGCACGCGATAGCGAGTCTGTAGTTTTAGGAGGAATCGGCCTTTGGCCGGGAAATTTTTCTACCGAAAAATGTACAAATCTATCTTGAAAGGGGGTCTAGGGAGTGTTTTTCCAAGTTTGATGGAGGTCTAGGGAGGAAACTAAAAAAATATATGAATAAATTAATGAATAGACCAAACAAACAGCCACTGTCCCCTTAAGAATGGACGGATTACGGTACTGGATTTAGTTACAAATATTCAGAATGTCGGAAGAATACGGATACTACAAAGCCTGAAATGTACAGTTAAATATTATAAATATCAAATTATATGTCATATGAATAAGGACATAATAGGGGAACACCTTCAAACAATAGCAAGCAGGACAGCCCTCCACCTTTTACTCTTCTATTTTGCTCTTTCTTTCCTCCTGTCCTTCTCTCTAATTCTTCGAGACCTCTCACCTCCCCAACCTGTCTATCCCCCTCAACTTTAACTTAACTTTATGAATAAGGATTAATTAGGGATAACTTTAAACAATAGCAAGGACAGCCCGCCACATTTAACTCTTCTACTTTGCTCTTTTTTCCTCCTTTACTTCTCTCTTAATTCTTAGAGACCCCTCACCTCCCCACATTTTGAATAAAGTGACACTCAATTCAACTAATGTATAATAGTTCATTCACATTTAACAAGATACATCTATGTATGACTGGCAATAGATCATTTCACCACCCTCACAAACATTTGTGCGGTAGTCCCGGGAAGAAATACATATAAGTCAGTGTATCCTCAAGGCTACCACGTTTTCTCTCATAAATCACAACAGCCCAAGCAACGATAACACTAAATTTTACCCTGAAGTTTATTTGCGCTCATTATTCTTGGGCTTGAAATACCTTACGTTACCTCGTTTTGAAGCAAGCTGCAGACAGAGTTTCTTGGGTCATCAACTCGCACAGTACGGTTATGTCTTTTTACCTTCGTATTACTAATATTTGTGTTGTCCCAGTTATTTAATCCTTTCAGTATTATTATTAAACGATTTTGTTCAACTTACGAAGGACCTCTAGCGATTAAAGGGCTATATACTATCAAAATTAACCCCTGGAGGTACCACAGATCCATCTTAAGCTGCGTATAATCGAATAACTGTAGCTAGAAGGATATAGAAAACACGTCACCCGTATTGAAAGATTTAATTTGATTTTATTATTATTATTTTGTTTGTTTGTGGTTCTGGATTTACTTTAAGGCCATGTAGCCCATTAAACTGAGACACCAACTATATTGCGTCCAACAAAGTAGGCCAACCTGTATTCGATATAATTCTGTCTTACCTTTTGAACAAAGAAAATATTAGACGAAGACGATATATATATATATACAGTATATATATATACCGGTATATATATATATATATATATATATATATATATATATATATATAATTTTTTGGTATACCGGGTAATAATATATTTATTGATTATTTATTTTTTGTGGGCGAGTAATAACAAGCCTGCAATATATTTGAAACCGGCCTACGGTTTTTCTACCGAAAAATGTAAGCGAATTTTATATACATATATATATTTTGTTGTTTTTTTAAGTTTCAAGGGGGTCAGGGGAAGCGGGGTTTTTTGTGTAGTCTTCGGGGCAATAAAAGTAAATTGCTCGAGAAAGCACCTCCATTAGGCCTATTTTATACATTGTTTAGACAAGTTACTTTTGTCTTGTGTGCTTCATAATGTTCCAAATAGTACGTGGAAATGTTCAGTTATGCTTTATAGTGTTACATATTCTCTAGTAGTAGGTCTACATCTCATTTGGTTCCTATGTGTTTTTCTTGACATTCAGTCCTAATCCATCTGTTGAATGAGGTTGTACCACAAGTACTACAGTACAGTAAGTACCGGTACAATATTTATCTTTCAGCCATTCAACCATTTCCCACTTATTGCCCAGAGCTTATTGTGTCTGTCATATCACTTGTGCACCTTAATGCTTAGTCTACTCCAGATGTCTAATAGTACAGATGTCTAATAGTGCAACAGACTGTTCACTATAGGCAACTTGTTAAACTGAAATATTCTTCTTCCACAGCTTCATCCTGGCTGCCTGAATCTGTCTCCACCGCGTCTACGCATGATTCCAGAGCTAAATTCACCTATTCATTGTCAAGTAAGTTGCGACAACATATGAAATGTTTTGTGTTACCTTACTATTGTCTACTTATTATGACTAGTTTGGGAGTTCCAACACTCAACCTATCATAATTAACAAATTGGCTTGAGCACTCGAACTGGTTTGTCTACCATTTGGGAAGATTCAAACAGTAAACATATGTGGAATTATACAGTGCCTTTACTCCAGACCTCCATGAGTGAGTTACAAGAGGATTGGAGTCACAATGTCTAAACTCGTCATAATGAATATATAATAAATGCATAATACAGAATCAAACTTTACCCCTTCTTACCGGCGACGCCTTTTCGATTTTATTGTAGCTACTGTATGTTTAGACGAATTTGTGCAGTTTAAGAAGGATCTGGGGGTAGTAAAAGGGTTAAGAGAGATACTTTGAACTTGTTAATTGCTCGAGTCCCTTTATAAACTGCACAAAATCGTCTGATACTAGCCAGAACAATGGTAAAAAGACGTAGCCGGTACAGAAGAGGTTAAGTACCTTATCTCTCTAGTTATGAAGTGTATTTATGTTACCTTGGAAGCAGCAAATGTCAAGAGTTTGTAATTTCCTGATGAAGTATATACTGTACTTGTATGTTCATGTTGATACTAGCTTAGGTGATCGTCCTGTGCTTTGCTCTAGTTGCTAGTGTGTTTGTGTTGATACTAGCTTAGGTGATCGTCCTGTGCTTTGCTATAGTTGCTAGTGTGTTTGTGTTGATACTAGCTTAGGTGATCGTCCTGTGCTTTGCTATAGTTGCTAGTGTGTTTGTGTTGATACTAGCTTAGGTGATCGTCCTGTGCTTTGCTCTAGTTGCTAGTGTGTTCATGTTGATACTAGCTTAGGTGATCGTCATGTGCTTTGCTATAGTTGCTAGTGTGTTTGTGTTGATACTAGCTTAGGTGATCGTCCTGTGCTTTACTATAGTTTCTAGTGTGTTTGTGTTGATACTAGCTTAGGTGATCGTCCTGTGCTTTGCTATAGTTGCTAGTGTGTTTGTGTTGATACTAGCTTAGGTGATCGTCCTGTGCTTTGCTATAGTTGCTAGTGTGTTTGTGTTGTGTGAAGCATTAAGACTCGTAAGCTAGAAATGTTGCAAAGTAGGCCTAACTATTGTAAACAAGACGGATAGGAAGGCTTAGAATAGAAGAGAAGGGGAAGGTAAGAAACGAAACCCATGCTATAGGAAAGAAGGAGAGGAAGACTTAGAAGAGATGGGAAGAGAAAAGAAAAAAAGACGAAGAAGAAGGCTGAGAAGAGAAGAGAGGAGAAGAGACCCATGCTTTATAAAAGACAGAGAGGAAGGCTTAGAAGACACAGCAGTAAAGGGGCATTAGTGTAATTGGAAAGATTTGGAGCAAGGAAAAGTACAGTCCCAGTATGTAATTAAGGGTAGGGGTTTTATGTTTATTGTATTTATATTTATGTATTTATGTATATATTTAGTTAACTCTCCCTAGACCTCCATCAAAGCTTAATAATAGACCCCCTTTCGAGATAAATGTGTGGATTTTTCTCGCTTTCTCTCGCCTGGAATAATGAATCGACACGTAAATGGCACGATAGGTCTTAGATTTGACAAAACAAAAGGGCGATTGATCTTAAAATCGCCGAACTAATGGAGTGAAAGTGTACACACACACAGACAGATATCCCCCCCCCCCCCCCACACACACAGGGGGAGATTCACAAGCTGGGAATTGGACACATTACAGTTTCCCACGTCGTTATCGTTTACATGGAAGGTTAATAATAGTGTGATTGACTTTTAAAAACAATTTTATATAAAACCAATAATAACACAGACGAATTTACTATTATAATTTTACTAATGCACAAGACACACCACTCCTCCTTCAAGCCTACCGATTTTCCTTCCATACATAAAAAACGGGAAATGGATCCGAATTTACGAGGTCGACTGTACAGGGATCATAGAAAATGGAGCGTCGGACTGAGAGGGAGACAAGGAGGCCAAACGAAGCGGAAAAAGAAATGAGTCGGAGCGAGTAAGAAAGTAAATAGGGGGCTTAAGAGAGAGAGAGAGAGAGAGAGAGAGAGAGAGAGATGGAGGATAAAGGAAAAAGAGGAGGAACTGGATATGGTTACTGGTTAGGAAAAAAAGGTTAGAAAGATAAAAAAAAAAATAGAGGAAAAATTAAGCATAACTGTGTGTGTGTATGTGTGTGTGAGAGAGAGCGTGAGAGAGTGTGTGTGTGTGTAAGAGTGAGTATGTGTGTGGGTGGGGGAATGAAGGAGGAAAAAGGGGAACATGATATGGTTACCGATTAGAAGAGAAGAGAGAGAGAGCGAGGGAGAGAGAAAGAGAGCATAGTAAAGCATAGTGCATAGTAATACTGGTTTGGCTATTAGATACCGGTAGGTACTATGGCGGCAATATATGTTCCTTTAACTTGTAAACAAATGTATGTAATATGCCATTGTGAAAAATGTATTGTAACCATTCAATAAAACACTGAATAGAGAGAGAGAGAGAGAGAGAGAGAGAGAGAGAGAGAGAGAGAGAGAGCAAGCATAGTAAATAATAAAGCACTGCAGAGAGAGAGAGAGAGAGAGAGGGGGGGGGGGGAGGGGGGGGTAGAGAGAGAAAGAGAGCATAGTAAAGAATAGTAAAGCACTGCAGAGAGAGAGAGTGAGAGAGAGAGAGATAAGAGAGAAGAGAGAGAGAGAGAGAGAGAGAGAGAGAGAGAGAGAGAGAGAGAGAGAGAGAGAGAGAGAGAGAGAGAGAGAAGAGAGAGAGAGACGCTAAACAAGGGAGGTTAGAGGACAGTTATCAGGAAACTTGTTATCTCCTTATCTAGGTCTGGGGGTCCCTTGGGGTTGTTAGGGGACTGTCGACGGTGGCTAGGGGAAAAAATGAGGGGAAAATGAGGTGGCTAGGGAAAATGAGATAGGGATAAATATACAGTACACTCAAAACTCATGAACAATAGACTTGACTATGAAATAGTAATTAAAGATAATAATATATAAATACATAGATAACAAAAATAACAAATACCAAAAAAGGCCCAAATACATCCCCATTGACTATTGCCTTTGCTCGACATTTTTTTTTTTTTTATGTGAGTGAGGGAGACAAAAGGCAGAACTACCTGTAGCGAGTGCCTCCCCCATAGTTGAACGAGTGAAGGTTAAACGAAGAAAATATGATAGGAAAAAAAAATACTAATAGGTTAAACGAGGAAAATATATGAAAAAAACAACGAAGAAAGTTTAAACGAGGAAAATACGATAATGGAATAATTGTAATGCAAGACGAGCGAGAAAGAAGGAGAATTTAAAAAGACTAGGAGGCTGCGAAATTCTAAGAGACAAGCAGAATCCGAGTGGAAACCTTGAAAGAGAGAGAGAGAGAGAGAGAGAGAGAGAGAGAGAGAATAACTACGTGAATTGCGATACCATAAATATCTAGGGAATATCCAGGTATAGGTAGCGAACAACATCTTTATTTTGGTACCGGCGTTTCCACATATCAACTTATGTCATCATCAGGGTCTAAAAATGAAAGAGAAATAACACACGATATACAACTAACATACACATTCAATGGGAGTTACACATTTTAATGTACAATGTTTAAAGGGGTTTATAAGGGGCATAATTCACAATGTTTAAAGGGGCAGAACATACAAATTATTCTATGGGAATTACACAAATTATTCTATGGGAGTTACACAAATTATTCTATGGGAGTTACACAAATTATTCTATGGGAGTTACACAAATTATTCTATGGGAGTTACACATAATATTACTGTACTATGTTTAAAGGGGCAGCAGATATGGTATTGTTAAGGGGAGATATCCACTTGAGGAATTTTTTTCTTGACCCCTTTCTCCCTCATGCTTAGCCCCATTGTTTTTCTAATTTTAAGACGTTTGCTCCATTATTTTGACGATTTTAAGGACTTTCAACCCATTTCTGTCAATTTTAAGACCTTTCGTGCCATTTAGGTGTCGATTTTATCCTGGCGAGCGATAGCGAGCCTGTAATTTAAGAGGAACCGGCTTTCAGCCGGGAAATTTTTCTACCGAAAAATGTACAAATTTATCTTGAAAGGGAGTCAAGGGGGTGTAATTTCAAGCTTGATGGAAGTCTGAGAAACACACTAAAAACCTCCCCTTAAGTTGGGGTTTAATTTTGTTTTATATATATTGACTCTAGGGTTCTCACACGTTTACCTGGGCAAGTATCTAAAATTTGAAAGAAAACAAAATCTGGTTTAAGTCTAATTTTGCAAAACTGCATGTTCTCTTACTGCTGAGTGAGGACGGCTTATTAGGGGGCGACCTGCCCTCCGTAGGTCCTCCCTTCTATGACTTGTTTAATATAATTTATTTTCTTGTTCTCTCTCTCTCTCTCTCTCTCTCTCTCTCTCTCTCTCTCTCTCTCTCTCTCTCTCTCTCTCTCTCTCTCTCTCTCTCTCTCCCTCTCTCCCTCTCCCTCTCCCTCTCCCTCTCCCCTCTCCCTCTCCCTCTCTCTCTCTCTCTCTCTCTCTCTCTCTCTCTCTCTCTCAGTTATGTATGTGTATGGGGCTGAAAGTGACACAAGACAAATGAGGTCAGAGCACAGAAAAAATGAATGTCGTACCATTTAGGATTTTCAAGATATACTGTATATCTGGCTCTAAACCCAAGCCGTCTCCTGTGTGTTTCTGTAAGAGAGAGAGAGTGAGTGAGTAATCTTCTATAACTATGGATTTTGCATCAAACATTTTAGGATGCATTCCACGAAAGACACAGGTATTAATTGAAACGCAAGTAAATCAATAATTATGATTTTCATCAGAGTCCAGGGTATTCCAGGCTAGATTAGATGACTTATCTCACATTATGTCAAGGGACTGGAGTTCTCGAAAAGATGCTCCAGTCCTGATGCTATTCTTGACATACAGTGTGTTGGCGTAATAATCGAGAAGGGTTGATAGTCTCTGTAGTCCTATTATAACTAACTATCAATTGATGTGTTTAGACTATATGTACGGTACTAACTAATTAATCACGAAAATAGTCTGAAGCTATCCCAGTCCAAGTGAGACAGAAAATCGTCCTTAAATGGCTTGGATGCTGGCTTAGGTTGACACGGATCAGTAGCCTACCCTAGAAAGGTTCACGTATTGTTGACTTGCACTGTACAGCATTCCCGGTCGATTACCCGCTCTCAATCATCCCTTCCTAATGCCCAAAGCTCTTCCTGGGGCCCAAGATGTTTCCTGCATCCCAGTTCTCACCACTCGTACACTTACCCACCCGTCCCACTGTTACAGAGGTCAAGGCTGGTCCTATCCAGAGTGAGGTGCGGCATCCTCTATCCAACCTAAGCCGTTTCTGTGTGTCTCTTTTACTGTCCTGTGTTTCCTTCTTGGGGTAGGGGGTTTTGCAGTATGTACACTCACTCATAAATGTTTGCGAACCTCACTTTGTTTTCATTATACATGTATGTGTATGTATGTATGCTCAATATTTAAATTAATTGTGCACACACATATAATATATAATTACAAATTTGTTGATTAATGTTCCTTTGCACATAATAATTTATAAAACATAATGGGTTCGCATAACTTTTATGAGTGACTACGAATGATCGGCTCTGAGTTGCATGAAGTAATCTCGTGTCCCTGGTTTTATTTTCTCCAGTAAGAGCTTTTAGAGATGTAAGTACGGTCTATTTCACCTTTAATCATCACCTTCCAACGGCTAATTTTCTTCTAAGGGCTCCGAGTTCATTAAGATCATTCGCACCCCTGGACCTCGATTCCCTAAAGGGTAATTTGGCCCGGGGTCTTCTTCCTTTGGGTCTGTGTGCCTCTCTGGCTGTGCGTTCGTCTGTCTGTCTCTGCGTCTGTCTATCATTTGGTTTCTGTCTGTTCTTTTCCTCTTTCTGTTTATTTGTGGCTTTCCTCTCCCCCTCCATCTGAATCCTCGCCTCTGCCTATGGGTTATTTTTGTATCCGTGCGAAGCAGGACCTCTAAAGCTCATGTCGTTGTTGTTTGTTCTCCTTCTTCTTTTTATATGTGTTTCTGTCTGCACGCCCCCCCCCCCCCACGCCTCTCTCTCTTTCTCTTATACTCTCACTTTCTCTAACACACACACACACTGTGTATATATTATATATATAAAATATCCTTTCCTTCTCCTAACCGCCTCTCCTTTCCTTTCATCAACATCAACCAACGTCTCTTTATCCTTCTCATCTTCCTCCTAGCCTCCTCCTGTCTTTCCCTCTCCTCCTTCTCCCCTTTCTCTCTCCTCCTCTTCCACCTCCTTCCTCCTTCCTTCCTCCTCGCTGGTTGGGTTAGATGTGATTCCTTCCTTTCGGAGTCAATCAGGTTGAAAGTTGCCCGAGGAAAAATACTCCTGAGCCGCCTTTCTCATCCTCTTTGGCCCACTCCTTTATTTTGATAATAGTTGTGCGTGTGTGTTTTCTGTCCGACGTACCTATGATATTTGCTAGAACTGTATTTTGGTCTTTATTTTCCGACTCGTTTTATTGTTTGTTTATATATGTGTGTGTTTTGTTTGTTTATATATATGTGTGTTTTGTTTGCCTTATACATTTGTGTTGTATTGGTTGTATGTAGTTTATTTCGGGCGTATATGTGTTGCTTATTTTGTTTTTACCTACGAGTTGAAGGGTCTCTCCCCCAACCAAAATCCCGATTTCCCAAAGGATCCCCATTGTCGTTGGGGAGAGTGGGGTACCGGCAAAATGAAACATTTCCGCACCAAATGAAAGTAAATAGAACATGACACATACAAAAGGTAGGAAAACCCTTGTTTTAGAGTCAAAACTGGAGGTTGTCTACTTTGGACAAATGAAATCCGTTTATTTTTCACTTTGCTTATTTGACTTTATTTTATTTTATGTTGAATATTGTGTTTTAAGGGTATATATATAGATGCGTCTCGTCGTTGCGATTCCAACGGTATATGCATTTTTGGATTTAAACCATGTAGACCCAATAGGCCTAATTTTTATTTTGAAAACTTCTAAATCACCCATAGACGGGTTATTTATGTATGGATTTTGCTCAATTTTGTACCACAAGTACACTTTCACCCGCTGAATCCAATTGCACAAACAGAATTAAAATCGGACCATTACTTTAGGATTTCGATTTTGATTCGACCTTCAAAAACGCCCGAAATGAACACCTTTTCAACTTTAAAAGTCTTCTGTAGCCCAAACTAAGAGTCCAAATTAATTCTACCAGGTGCCATTCGATTTGTCTTGCCCAACAACTTCCAAACATGGTCGTAGATTCCATTTTCGACCAGCCACTCGCCCAGAATTAAACATTATTTAAAAAAAATACCTGCGAAGTCGAGTACCTTGGCAGGTCATGTTCTAATTTTGTGTTTTCAAATGTATATATGGATTCGTCTCGTCGTTGCGATTCCAACGGTATATATTTGTATGTATTTAGGCGCATTTTTTGGCACAATAGGCCTATTTTTCATTTTGAAATGTTTATGTTGAATTTTGTGTTTTCAAGGGTATATATAGATGCGTCTCGTCGTTGCGATTCCAACGGTATATGATTTTTTGGATTTAAATCATGTTGTAGGCAAAATAGGCCTAATTTTGATTTTGAAAACTTCTAAATCACCCATAGCCGGGTTAGGTTAGGTTAGTGTTATTTTTTTATTCTAGCTATATTTGGACGATATACTGCAGCTTAGGAAGGATCTGTGGTAGGTAAAATGGTAGTTTGAGGTCGTTTGAAGCCTTATTATTGCTAGAGATCCTTCCTAAGCTGAATATGATCATCTATTAGTTGCCAGAATATTATGAAAAAAACGTCCCTGGTATTGTATGGGTTAAAGCTGTATAGTTTCTTATAAAATCGTAGTCATGTATATAACCTTTAACTGTCTTGATGGTGTACTGGTTAGAGTGCTTAATATATGTATTTGGTAACCCAGGTTCGAATCCTGGGAGGATCACATACTTTCATTAATTTCATTGGGATGTGTTTGATGTTGGGAGTGAAATTATATTATTACAGTGTGCTGGCTTAATAATCCAGAAGGGTTGATAACCTCTGAAGTCCTATTTTAACTAGCTAATCCTGTATAATTAATTTTAGTTATATTATTTTCAGTTTTATTCATAATTTACCGTGACCTTGGCGCTAACACTTCTTGACGCGAAATAATACGGTATTTGACAACTGCCATTTTTTTAAGTGATTAATATTGAGCTCAGATTTTATAATCTTCTCATGTATATTTAGCTGATAAATGTTTATATATTGCACTTAATTAGCTAACCCTTTGAGTACCAGCTACGTGTGCTATATTATATTCTAGCTATATTTAGACGATAGTATGCAGCTTAGGAAGGTTCTATGGCAGCTAAAAAGGTTGGTTGAGATAGTTTGAAGCCTTATTATCGATAAATGTCCTTCCCACGCTGAATATAATCGTCTAGTAGTTGCCAGAAAATGATAACAAGGAAGTCTCTGGTACTGTATGGGTTAATTACAATAGAACTTCAGAGGCTATCAACCCATCTGGATTAATAAGCCAGCACACTGTAAGGCCAGAATAGCGTCAGGACTGGAGCACCTTTTCGAGAACTCCAGTCCCTTCCATTTAACTAAATAATGAGCTCACAAAATTTGATGTTTGTTGTATTCACTTGTTCACCTTTAATGGCAGTTCACTAAATAATTTGAATTGTGATTTAAAGAGGCTAAGCAATTATGTAGTGAGTGACATTCATTTCCAGTTTTAATATCTCCATTTTCATCTTTTCCCCTCCACCATTAAAATTTCTGACACCATTTAATTAATTTCGAATATGTGTCTAATATACTGTATGTCTCCTCATAATACGATTCTAGTTTGTTAGTCTGGTCGTGCATCCATGTGTTAAGGGGGGAGGGGTGTATTTATTGGTCCTTATATATATATACAGTATATATTATTTAGTTTTCTCCTCAGACCTCCATCAAGCTTAAGAAAACATCCCTAAGATTCCACTTCTAAATAAATTTGTACATTTTTCAGTAGAAAAATCGACCAAAGGCCGTTTCCTCCTAAATAACAGGCTTTCTAACGCTCGCCAAGAAAAAAATCGACACCTAAATGGCACGAAAGGCCTTAATTTTGACAAAGAAATAGGGTGAAAGGTCTTAAAATCACTAAACTAATGGGCCGAATATCTTAAAATCCGAAAACTATTGTATGTATAGGCCTATATATATGTATAGGCCTATATATATGTATAGGCCTATATATATGTGTATATACTGTACATACATACAAGTACCAATTTATCTTTGGAAATTTATTTGTGATTGTAAATATACAGTATATAGAGTATTTATATAGTATTATTGTAAAACAAATTGAATTCATTAGTCAATACCAATGGCTATGTTTGCCTTATGAAATCATAAGAGCACATAGGACTGGAGTTCTTGCAGAGAGGCTCCAGTCCTGACGTTATTCTTGACTTACAGTGTGCTGGCTTAATAATCCAATAGGGTTGATACCCTCTGAAGTCCTACTTTAACTAATTAATCATAAGAGATTCGAATTTTTTTGTAAGAGATTATACAATATGAATCTCAAATAGCGATATTTACCATTTACCGTCAGTCTTATTATCTTGCTAGGCTCCCCCCTCTCCACTCCCCAATTCCCTCTCCCCTCTCCTCCCCTATATCCCCCCCCCCCCCCCCTTACACCACAACAAATGAAAGCGCTCCACCAAATTAGCCCTCGAGGGTTAAGGACGAGCCCCTGGCGCTGTCAGTAGGGGGGGGGGGGGGGGGGGGGGGGAGGAGAAGGACGTGTGAGAGAGAGAGAGAGAGAGTAAGAGTAAGAGTGAGAGAGAAAGTGTGTGTTAGTTACAAGGAATCATTAATATCGCAAACTAATTTCAGCTCCTACCTCCAGCCATGGTCGACTTTTGTATTCGTATTAAGGGTAAACAATTTGTTAAGAGACCATTAGTCTAGACTCGTAGTCTACGTCTTTCCAACGGAAAGCTAAAACGAGCTTTCAACTCATCATATGAAGTATATATATATACTGTATATATATATACAGTATATATATATATATATATATATATATATATATATATATATATATATATATATATATATATATATATATATATATATATATATAAGGGCCAGTATAAGAAGTTCACTGAGGATAATGTAGGCCTCGATCAATAGCAAGCTCTCCATGAAGTTTCCGGAATTACCATATTGAACGTGGTCTGGGTTTACGGTGGGATGGCCTAGATTGAGTTAGGTATATTTGCCTAAGCTCCATCTTCTTAACTACCGGTACACGTTGAAACAATGCCTGGTGATTGCTGTGAATAGGAGTTGTAGATAAATTGATACCTTTTTCTCTGACTAAAAACCCCTTCCATCCAACGTTCTCCTTGCCTTATCACCGCTCCCCCCTAACCCCTTTCACTACTATTTTTCGTTCGTTCGTTCGTTCCGATGATTGCTGTGAATAGTAGTTGTAGATAAATTGAATTAATGTTTATCTTGTCCAAATTGCTCAAAGGAAGCTTATACATTTATTATAGAGGTCATATAATCATGTCAGCGGTGAATGGTTATGATAATTATTTAGTCATATATTATATCACACTTTGGCAAGCTGAATCGAATGGCGCAAACAGAATTAAAATCGGACCATGAGTTTAGGATTTCTATTTTGACTTGGCCTTCCTGGAGGGCCCAGGGGACCGTTTTTTGGACTTTAAAAGTCCTCTGTAGCCCAAACCATAAGTCATAGAGAATTCTAACGGGTGACATTCGTTTTTTCGGATTTTTTTTAAATTTATTCCATAAGTACACTTTGGCAAGCTGAATCGAATGGCGCAAACAGAATTATTATTAAATAGTTTAACGCATAAGGAACATATAAACATATTCACACAACTCTATAAATATTATTATTCAGGAATACATATTTCCTAACAAATACTATCTATCTATTTATCTATATACTCAGGCCCAATCCCCATTTTCCTATGTTTATGTTTATTTTCTATTTTATTCTATTTTATTATTTTGTTTTCCTTTTTTCTTGGGGGTGGCCGACTCAAGACAGAGCAAGAACAGGGAAAACACAAACACAACATAAAACAACGAACAAACACAGATAAAAACACAAATTCACACACATCTAGGTCATCCAGGAGAAGACCCAGAGACCAGGGTCACCAAGGTCACTCCAGCACTCCCCCGGCCCCCGACCACCCGGAGAGGTTCCGGGTACAGAATATTTATAATTTACAGAATTTACAGAATTTACAGAATATTTATAATTGTTTATACTGAAAACACATGAAAGAAAATGTATTGAAACTTACAGGCACTAAAAGAAAACGAGCATAAAGCAGCACAAACTATGATATAAGACATTTGGGAAATTATGATTGCCCAGTTTCAATTAACCCCTTCTATACCGCCGACGTCTTTGTATTTAATATTTGCTATATTTTGACTACTTTGTGCAGCTTAAGAAGGATCTGTGTTAGTAAAAAGGGTTAATATTGAGACAGTTCGAAGCCTGTTAATTGCTGGAGGTTCTTTTCAAACTGATTATAAGCGTCTAATAGTAGCCAGAATAAAGTTAAAACGACGACACGGTAATGAAGGGATTAAGGGGGTGACCTGCTATTTTTCTCTCTCTCTCTCTGGCTTGTATCCATTATGCCCCATTCAGCCTACTGTTTTAAGACTTTTATCCCCATACAGGTGTCGATTTTTTCCTGGTGAGCGGTAGCGAGCCAACATATTATTTTTAAATGTTTTTGACAGCAGGCTAAATTTGTAAATTTTTCGATAGAAATATTTCTCCGGCGAAGCCGGGTTTCTTCATACAATGCTTGTTCGCTATCGCTCGCCAGGAAAAAATCGACACCTGGATGGGGATAAAAGTCTTAAAACAATAGGCTGAATGGGGCAGAATGGGTACAACCCTGAGAAAGAGAGAACAAGAGAGAGAGCAAAAGCAGGTGACCCCCTTAAGGAACACCCCGTTCTTAACATTATTAATAATAATAATAATAATAATATTTATTCAGTCAGCAATTTTAATCCTCCATTACAAACCCCAATGCACTTGAATAAATTAATGAAAGTATATGTTCTTCCCGGGATTCGAACTCGGGACACCACACCCAGAACATTAGCATCTAAACCATTACACCACCAACACAGTTAAAGGTTATGTACACGATCACGATTATAAACCAGAATGCAAGTTCTGTCTCACTACAGCCTCATGTAGTCTTTTACTAACTACACTATCCATACACTATCCATACACTATCCATACACTATCCATACACTATCCATACATATACACTATCCATGCACTATCCATACATATACACTATCCATACACTATCCATACATCTACACTATCCATACACTATCCAGACACTATCCATACACTATCCATACATATACACTATCCATACACTATCCATACATATACACTATCCATACACTATCCATACACTATCCATACATATACACTATCCATACACTATCCATACATATACACTATCCATACACTATCCATACATATACACTATCCATACACTATCCATACATATACACTATCCATACACTATTCATACACTATCCATACATATACACTATCCATACACTATCCATACATATACACTATCCATACACTATCCATACATATACACTATCCATACACTATCCATACATATACACTATCCATACACTATCCATACACTATCCATACATATACACTATCCATACATATACACTATCCATACACTATCCATACATATACACTATCCATACACTATCCATACATATACACTATCCATACACTATCCATACATATACACTATCCATACACTATCCATACATATACACTATCCATACACTATCCATACATATACACTATCCATACACTATCCATACACTATCCATACATATACACTATCCATACATCTACATAAAGAGTAGGACAAATTCACGGTTTTATAGCAAAATATTCTTGTAAGTCGATTATATTATGTTGTCTTCAATACATAAAATCACGTAGTAGATTGAAATGCATGTGGCAACTGTACAACATAGAGTATGGAATGGATGAATAGTTGTTCCTACAGTCTAAACAAACAGGCAAAAACATTCATGTACTTTTGATATATTTCTGTCAACACAAATAAAGCATTCCCTCTCTATTGGGATGGCAATTAGGGATCAAACACCAGATAAAATATTAGTTTGGTTATCGCTGGAAAACACTGATGTGTTAAGTTTGTACCTGTGTAGTTACTGAATGTGAATTTTGAATACAGTTTTCGGTGTGCTTTGATATTGGGACTTTGTTGCTTTACCAAGAGAGTACACCTTTAACACCTATAATTATGTAGTAGACCTTTCGCCTTATTTTTTGTATCAATATTAACTCCTTTCGTACCCTTCAGGTGTCGATTTTTTCCTGGCGAGCGAAAGCGAGCCTCTAATTTTATTATTATTATTATTATTATTAGTAGTAGTATTATTATTATTAGTATTTGTATTATTATTAGTAGTAGTATTATCATTATTATCATTATTATATATATATATTTATTATTATTATTATTATTAGTATATGTGGCGTTGGCTGTGGTGTGTGTGGAGGCGCCTGGCTGTCTGCTGCCAAGTTGCCCCCCCCCCCCCCCCCCACACACCATCACCACCACCACCAAGACAACACAAGTTTGTCCCTAACTCTCCTCGCTATATTACTGCCACAGTTCGGAACTTACCTCTCGCCAGGGGGGAAAAGGGGAATCTTGTGTCTGGAGCTGAAGTAGACCAATAATTAAGTGTGGGAAGGGTTCTAGGTTAGCTATACAATTGTGTTTAGAATTCCTACTATTAAAACGTCAGGTCACCAGCCATAAACAGAACAGGATTACATAGCAGTTCGCATTATCCAGGTCCCTATTTATACTGCCAGTGCCAGGTTAACATAGGCATACGGGTATAAGGAGACTTACCCATATGTCTTGCCCCAAGGGGAGTCGAACCCCGATCCTCTGGTCTGTGAACCAAGCACGCTTACCATTGCGCTATAGGACATCCCAAGTTTTCTTGTCTCTTCCACATACACTATACAGTAGGTTTAAGCTGCTTTCCTATATTGAAGTAGGCCGCTAATTAAGTATAATAGAATAATACACAACGTACTTAATGTTTGGAGGTTTTAAGGGGAGGGTTTTAGTTGATTCCCTAGACTTCCATCAAACTTAAAATTACACCCCCTAGACCCCCTTTCAAGATAAATTTGTACATTTTTCGGTAGAAAAAGGTCCCGGCCGAAGGCCGATTCCCCTTAAATTACAGGCTCGCCATCGCTCGCCAGGAAAAAATCGACACCTAAATGACACGAATGGTCTTAAAATTGACAGAAATGGGGTGAGGGTTCTTAAAATCGCCAAACTAATGGGGCGCACGTCTTAAAATCTCAAAAGCAATGGGGCTAAACATGAGGGAGAAAGGGGTCCAGAAAAAAATCCTCCAGGTGGAAACCTCCCCTTAAACCGCTGTCTGGAGGTGAAGTAGGTATGTAATTTAGTACACTTGTTTTTCTTGGAGTTTGGGAAGTTTAACCCTTTTAGTGCGGTAATGTTCATTGGGAATTTTACTTAAGCTGAAATTTTTATTATTTATTATTATGATTCAGAGATTTTAAAACTACCTCACAAACTCTTACAGAATCACATTACTTCGGGTTGTTTATGCCTCGTTTGGCAACCCTCCCCCCCCCCACACACATTGTTATACTTCTCAACATTTCTCCTTAGTTATCGTTTCTCTTCCGCACAGGTTCAGCCACTGCCTGAAGCTGGAGTAGGCCAATAAATAAGCACACTTGTCACTGGGAGTTTTGGGGAAGTTTATTAGAGTACAGCGATGTTTTTTGTTTTTTTATTCTGGCTAAAATTAGACGTTTTATTCATAGAAACGGAGTCTAAAACTACATTGACTCACTTTTACTGGGTCACGATGCCCTGTTTTCTCATACCTCGTTCTCGATATGACTTTGGCACCCTACACACATACAGTATATAGGACTACGACTGTTACTGTTTAGCGCTTCTCATTTGCTATCCTTTCCCTTGCCGCCGTGTGGAGATGAAGTAGGGTAATAGTGGAGGACGCTTGATAATGTATGCTGCTTTCCATATCTCCTTCCCTACCCTTTCTCTTCCACATAGGTTGAGCTGCTGTCTGGAAGTATCTATCTATCTATCTATCTATCTATCTATCTATCTATCTATCTATCTATCTATATTCTCAGGCACTTACCCCATATTTGTTGTATTTTTTTTTTTTTTTTTTTTTTACTGGGGGTGGCCGACGTGAGACAGAGACAACACAACAAATAAATATGTATGTATATATAATATATAAATATAAACAAAAAATACATAAAATATATATATATATTACATAAATTGACACACTGTCTGGAACTGAAGCCAATAATTAAGCACACTTGTTATTACTTGCAGTTTGAGAAGTTTAACACTTGTGGTGCGGGCATATATCCGCTATATTACGGCTCATTCAGGCACCCTTGAATGATTGAGCAAATGCCTGAATGAAATTAAATGTATTCAGCCAAAAACTAGAAGAAAATAGCTTCAAAATGACACCAGAACGAGCTTTGTAGCGAGCGGGGTTCATCCGCAGCGCTACCATAGAGATCGGCAAATATACATTCACAGTCAAGGAGTTTAAAATTACCTCGACTCATATTCAAGGGACTGGAGTTCTCAAAATGGGGCTGCCGTCCTGACGTTATTCTTGACTTTAAGTGTGCTGGCTTAATAATCCAATAGGGTTGATAGCCTCTGAAGTCCTATTGTAACTAACTATTACGAGAAAGGACTGGAGTTCTCAAAAAGGGGCTGCTGTCCTGACACTATTCTTGACTTTAAGTGTGCTGGCATAATAATCCAGAAGGGATGATAGCCTCTGAAGTACTATTTTAACTATCACGATCATTCATTGTCAGTAGGCCAGCAATCTTGGCCTCTATCCTCTATTACTCAATTGGGCTGTACATTTTCACACCTCCCTGGCTGACTCTTCCCAAATGGTTGATATATAAGCTTGATCGGTCGTTTTTGAGTTATGGAGAGTAGTTATGATTTCTAGCTTACCCATAATGAATGGACTATAGTGTTTGTTATTTCTAGCTTACCCATAATGAATGGACTATAGTGTTTGTTATTTCTCCTTAACTCCTTCTGTACCGGCGACGTCTTTTTAATTGTATTGTAGTTATATTACGCGATTTTGTGAAGCTTAAGAAGGGTCTGTGGTAGTCAAAAGGGTTAAGTGAGATAGTTCGAATCCAGTTAACTGCTGGAGAGCCTTTTTAAACTGAGTGAAATCGTCTAATAGTAGCCAAAATATAGTATAAATGACGTAGCCGGTACAGAAGGTGTTAATTATTATTATTATTATTATTATTATTATTATTATTATTATTATTATAATTATTATATGTTCTCTTTCGTATAGTTCGAACCGCTGTCTGGAGCTGAAGTAGGCCAATAATGAAGCACACTTGTTATACTCGGAGTTTGGGAAGTTTAAGGTCCCGGCGGTTCTTGTCATTTAGTGTATAGAGAGAGAGAGAGAGAGAGAGAGAGAGAGAGAGAGAGAGAGAGAGAGAGAGAGAGAGAGAGAGAGAGAGAGTACACCAACCACTTACCATTTCTCCTTTGCTGTCCTTTCGCTTCAACACAAGATCTAACATAGGCTGGTAATTAAATAGTCGTGTTAAAGAGTGGATATTTGTTTTTACTTTTATCCCATTTATTTTGCTTAGTCTTTAATACCTACGTTTGCTTCGTGTCAATTATGCCTCCCATTTAGCTCATTTAAAATAGTCACCAATTGTTCTGAAACCCTGGGTAAATATTGGATCCGGCTATGCGACATCGTACATCAGCCACCCTGAGACGCCTCGGTGGTCCAAAACTGTGAACTTGGGTGATTATTCAAGTCTGTATAAACTACTGTAGAACCGTGGGAATATCTGATTATTGTCACACGAACGCTTTTTCCGACAATTTTCGATGAGCAAGTGTTTTCTCGTACTATTTTGAGGCTCTTTCGCATTGGAAGCGGAAACTAGACTATGGGTAGATTATGTTAGCGAGTATATTTCTTATGGAACTTGTATTATGAAGATGCCAGACAACAATTGCTTATAAAAAATGACGGAAAAACCGCTCGTGTGACACCGGGTTTATGCTGGGACGCGACACTCGAGTTTGGAGAGGGCGGAATGTTTTGCAATTTGTAGTGGTGCTTTTCTTTATCATTTGTTTTAACAGACATAGCAATACCACTATTAGATTGATATCCAAAATTCGAAAGTGGATATTAATCGTGATCATGTATTCAACCTTTAACTGTGTTGGTGGTGTAATGGTTTAGGTGCTTATGTTCTGGGTGTGGTGTCCCGAGTTCGAATTCCGAGAGGACCATATGTTTTCATTAGTTTATTCAAGTACATTGGGGTTTGTAATTGATAATTAATGTTAAGAACGGGGTGTTACTTAATATAATTGTAATTCCAGTAAGTAGTAGAATCAAATTGAAACTATTATAGGCACAGGATGCAATATATTCTGACAATGAATATATCTCATCAGCTTCCTTCCTCAGCTTCCACTACTTCCTCTGTTCCCATCCTTGCTTCGAGGCATTAAAGTGATCCAGATTTATATAAATTATTTCTCCTTTTCTAAATTCATGTCGCATAATGTCCTGTCACAGTCATGGCAAGAATATTACATATAAATTAAATTCCATGACAAAGAAAAAAAAATGGGCAATGGGCCTGAGCAAATAGATAGATAGATAGATAGAAATAATAAAATTAAAATTATAATAAATGTATAAATTAAATACAATACACTTAATAGGAACGGAAGTAAGATTTTAAGGTAGTGTTAATAACAAATGGACTAACTACTCTAATTTTCTTTGAGCATGTAACATTTCAGTACAGTCCTCTTTCGTCGGAACGTATTAGGGTTACAAATTCGAGGAAGCTATTCTGAGAACGTTAATTAACATAGTTTAAATTAACAAGGGCATTGGGAAGCGATCCTCTTGAGAGCTTTACTGTTTTAATAAGAGAGAGAGAGAGAGAGATATTAAGTTTATCGGGAGCACCACTTTTTGTGGTTACAACCAATATCTTTAAGTAACAAGTTTTCCCTGTTCGTAAGTAATATCTTAAAAGGAGGATGGCGAGGTAGGGTAGAAAAGTTTAGCAAGAATAGCTGGGAGGGGTTCTGAAGAGAAAAGCTGTTACGAGGTACAGTAAGTACAAAGGAGTACACATGAAAGCAAGCAACATCAGATATACTGATACTTACGAGGCTGCTTGTAACTGTAACTACTTAAGCTATGTGAAAAAAGGTAACGTAAACAGTTGTTGTTGTTGCTGTTCCCCAAGCTGCCTGGCCGAACAGCCCCAAGGCCCCGAGCAAGGCCAAGGCCATAACCGAGCGCCCCCACAGAACCCTCCCTGCCGACCACAATATAGCCTGGGTGACCGAAGCCACTCCATGGCGGGGAGCTGAGGAGGGTGCGGAAACGCCCGGGGAAACCAAAGCCCCACTCAGGGCTCCGTGCCCCTCAGCAATTATGAAGAGAAAGTTGAGGGGCAAAGGAATAATGTGACGCTTTGGCTTCCAATCTTGGTAGATTGGGAGGTCAATCCACGGAAGTGATGTCGTCACTTGAGATCTAGAAAATATATAAGTAAAAGGAACAGTCAGAGTAAGCTATGGGTATGGCGGAGATCGCTCAGTTCTCACTCTGATAGACCAGCCCATCACCACATGACTAGAACCCAATCCTCTCAGCATCAGCTAGGAAAGGCCCTAGAAAGCCACCTTTGGCGGGGGGATAGCTCCCCTATTTTAACCCCTTTCGGGGTTGGGCACCCGCCCAACGTAAACAGTAAAGAGTGGTGCTATTTGTATGTAAATAGTTAATCGGGGAGGGGGATGTTAGTGTGTATGGAGCACTATATTATATTTTGACCTTTGACCTTTTAGAAAATTGATTGGGAAGAGAGGAAGTAGATCTTTTAGAAAATTGATTGGGAAGAGAGGAAGTAGTAGTTGGTAAGGAGGGGTACCATAGTAGGAGGGAGAGGAGGGTCGGGGCTCGGCTCGGCATGCTACTGTGTAAGGGTTTTGCCAAAAGAACTGTGTTTGTCATACACGGGACGGAAAGTTATACAGGAAAGAGAGACAAGCCATCAAATGTACACTCGTATGCCATAGTCTCTAGTCTCTAGCCATAGTCATAGTCTCTAGCCCACTAACAAAGATTCGGGGACCTCACCTATTTTTTATTATGGAAGTATAACTTTGGAAACGAATTTATGAATATAATTATATATGCATCAACTAGAAAACTATATATATATATATATTATTTATTGTAAAGGAAATTTTGTTAAAAAAATACACCCAGATAGTTATCATTTTAAGACGTTCAGCCTATTAGTTTGGCGATTTTAAGACCTTTTGTCCCATTTAGATGTCAATTCTTTTTCCTGGCGAGCGATAACGAGCCCCTTATGAGATTGAATTGAAGCTATGTGATTACCTCAAGACACATGCAATCATCTAAATACCAATATTATTAAATGACGAAGCAAGATATATATGTAGCTGAGAGAGAGAGAGAGAGAGAGCGCTATTGGGATTCAAATATTTCCAATCCATCCATTTTTGTTAGACCATTTCTCGCGGCCATACCTCTCCGTTTCCTGGGTTCGACTTTAGATTTATTGCCATTATTTGTTTTAATCAATGCCTAGATTAAATTTCGTTCATGTGATGTGGACTTGCTTATTCTCTCTCTCTCTCTCTCTCTCTCTCTCTCTCTCTCTCTCTCTCTCTCTCTCTCTCTCTCCATCATCCCTTATCTCTTCTTGGCTTCCCTGGTTGTCTCCCTCGCCCGCCCCCCCCCCCCCCCCCCCCTTAGAGACCCTACAGTAACAGAGATCGGCCAACCTCAGCCACATTGGTGCCACGGGTGTCTCCCTTAACCCTTCCAGTACCGGTGACGTCTTTCTCTATTAGTTTTGGCTGTATTTAGAATAGTTTTACGCAGTTTAGGAAGGGTCTATGCGAGTCAAAGGTGGTCATTGATACAGTTAAGGGGAGATCTCCACTTGAGGGATTTTTTCTTGACCCCTTTCTCCCTCATGTTTAGCCCCATTGCTTTTGATATTATAAAACGTTCGCCCCATTAGTTTAGCGATTTTAAGAACTTTCACCCCATAATGAGACCTTTCGTGCCATTCAGGTGTCGATTTTATCCTGGCGAGCGATAGCGAGCCTGTAATTTAAGAGGAACCGGCCTTCGGCCGGGGCATTTTTCTACCGAAAAATTTACAAATTTATCTTGAAAGGGACTCAAGGGGGTGTAATTTTTAGCTTGATGGAGGTCTAGGGAACAAAGTAAATACCTCCCCTTAATACCCCCTTTAGATTCTAGAGATGATTCCCAAGTTGAATAAAATCGTCTAATGTTAGCCAGAACACATAGTGTCCCGGTCCTGATGGGTTTAACCCTTTTGTTACACTCCAATTTGGCCCTTACGACATTTTCTCAATAATCGTTCGGCAATACTATTTTATCTATCTATTTGCTCAGGCCCATTCACCATTGTTTCTATTTTTGTTTTTATTTATTTATTTATATATATATATATATATTTTTTTTGGGGGGGGGACTCGAGACAGAGCCCGGATAGGGACAACACAACACAACAACAAAAAACAATGAACCCCCAACAGCAATACTGGTGCAGGATAATATATTGTACTCTATAGTTTGGTTCGAGGCAAACTCCATCATCAGGTAGTTATACTAGGAATTCACAGGCTATCAACCCTTCCGGATTATGAAGCCAGCACACTGTAAGTCAAGAATAGCGTCAGGACTGAAACCCCTTTTCGGGAACTACAGCCCCATGATGAAATGTGAATGAACAATTAACCCTTTCACGCACATATGACGCAGAGGTTGCCAGATTAGCAATAAGAAATAGAGTTCTCTCACTCTTATAATAGACCTCTCCAAAATTAGTTTTCTGCCCACAGCTAACTCAAAGACAACTGCAGAGGTTGATGTAACTAAACTAAAGGTTTCTAAATATACCCCTGATGGTAACAAAGGCTTTAAAGTATCCCCAATAGGCTCAACATCGCGTCATATGTCGGAGAGGGTTAAGGAGAGATGGGCCGGGTTCTTTTGTTGTGGTCTATTAGTTCATATATTCCTATATTGCTTAGTTTCCTCGCTAGACCTCCATCAGGCTTAGAAAAACACCCTCTAGACACCCCCCCCCCCCCCCCCTATCAAGATACATTTGTAATTTTGTCTGTAGAAATATCTTGAATTGTCAGGCTCGCTATCGCTCGCTATGATAAATTCGACACCTAAATGGCACGAAAGGTCTTAAAATTGACAACGAAATGGGACGAAAGGTGTTAATATCGCCACACTAATGGACCAAACGTCTTATAATCTCAAAACTCAGGCTTGATACGAGGGAGAAAGGGGACCAACAAGAAACGACCCATCTCCCCTTAATCCTGTAAGCTACTAAATGTCCTTCATAAGTTTCATGAAATCGTCTAAATGTAGCTGAAATCAAATAGAAAATACGTCGCCGGTACAGAAGGGGTTAAATCGCGTTATCGGATAAAGGCAGCGTCACACGAGCTATTTTTCCGTCAATTTTTACGGGCAATTGTAGTCTGGCAGCTTCAATATTCAAGTTCCATAAGAATTAAACTACCTAACATAATCTACCGTCGATCTAGTTTCCGATTCCAATGCGGAAAAGCCTCAAAACAGCAAGAGAAAAAACTTGATCATCGAAAATTGCCGGAAAAAGCGCTCGTGTGACATCGGCTTACACAGTGTATGTATTAAGTATTTTATCTCTTTTATTTGTTTATTTTGTTGTATTTATTTATTTATTGTATCTCTTGTTTTGTTTCTTCCTCAGATTCCCGTGTTGCTGCATCTTCCGCTAACCTGTGAGTACCTACGCTGGACACTTTTTTGTCTGTGTGAGTGAGGGAGACAAAAGGCAGAACTGTCTGTATCGAGTGCCTCCCCCAGAGTTGAAAGAGTGACAGGGCCAAAATCAACTAGAGCTAGCGAGAAAGTAGCTAAATTAGCAACACTACACTACACCCTCTTCGATATACAGTAGATAGGCCAGACATCCTCTCATAACTGAAAAAGGACTTCAGTAATCATGTTTCTACCATTTGGGAAGAGTCAGTCAGGCAATAAGTGTGGAAATGTTCAGCCCGTTTGCTATAGCCCTTTTTGAGTTACAGAGGTTAGGGATCACGATTTCTGGTTGTTGTTGTTGTTGTTGTTCCCCAAGCTGGCCGAACAGCCCCAAGGGCCCGAGCAAGGCCAAGGCCATAACCGAGCACCCCCACAGAACCCTCCCTGCCGACCACAATAAAGCCTGGGTGACCGAAGCCACTCCATGGCGGGGAGCTGAGGAGGGTGCGGAAACGCCCAGGAAACCAAAGCCCCACCCAGGGCCCTGTGCCCCTCAGCAATTATGAAGAAAAAGTTGAGGGGCAAAGGAAAAATGTGACGCTTTGGCATCCAACCTTGGTAGATTGGGAGGTCAATCCACGGAAGAGACGCCGTCACTTGAGATCTAGAAGATATATGAGTAAAAGAAACAGTCCGAGTAAGCTATGGGTATGGCAGAGTCAAGTTGTTCTGTTGAAGCTGATTTTGGTGTGCATAACGACTTGAGATGGTGTATGTATGTTGATCTCTCTCTCTCTCTCTCTCTCTCTCTCTCTCTCTCTCTCTCTCTCTCTCTCTCTCTCTCTCTCTCTCTTTCCCTATTTTCTGTTCCTTTCTTTTGTGTTCACCCCTTTTCCAATCTTGCTTTCCCATATCCTGCTAGTCTCTCTTTTATCTCCGTTTTTCCTTGTCTTTCCTTCCTTCCCTTTTCATTTTCTTTCTTCTTTCCTTCCTTTCTTCGTTCACCCCTTTCCTACTTGTGTTCCTTCTTTTATGGCTACCCTCCCTTCCCTATTGTGTTGCTCATATCTTGCTAGTCTCCCCTCTATCTCCGTCTATATTCCTTCCTTCCCTTTCCCATTATTCCTCCCTTCCTTCCTTCCTTCCTTCCATCCTTCCTTCCTTCGTTCACCCCTCTCCTATTTTATTTTCCTTTCTTATGTGTATCTTCCCAGTCTTCTCTCTGTCTCCGTCTCTCCTTCCTTCCTTCCCTTTCCCCTTTCCTCTCCCCCCCCCCTCTCCTTCATCCCCATTTATCGTCTCTTCCGGCTTTCATCATCATTTCCTGTTAGTGCGCAGACCAAGACAACGCAACATAAAACATAGATATAAGAAGTATTTTTTATCTTTTACTTGAGTGTATATTTCTCAACTTACTCATCCTCTATCCAAATGACTCTACTGACTCTACTCTCTTACTTTACTCCTTCTATCCAAATGACTCTACTGACTCTACTCTCTTACTTTACTCCTTCTATCCAAATGACTCTACTGACTCTACTCTCTTACTTTACTCCTTCTATCCAAATGACTCTACTGACTCTACTCTCTTACTTTACTCCTTCTATCCAAATGACTACTGACTCTACTCTCTTACTTTACTGAATCTATGCAAATGACTCTACTGACTCTACTCTCTTACTTTACTCCTTCTATCCAAATGACTCTACTCTCTTACTTTACTGAATCTATGCAAATGACTCTACTGACTCTACTCTCTTACTTTACTCCTTCTATCCAAATGACTCTACTGACTCTACTATCTTACTTTACTGAATCTATGCAAATGACTCGTCTCTCTTACTTTACTCCTTCTATCCAAATGACTCGACTCTCTTACTTTACTTCCTCTATCCAAGTGACTCTATTCTCTTACTTAACTCCCTCTATCCAAGTGACTCTATTCTCTTACTTAACTCCCTCTATCCAAATTACTATATTCTCTTACTTTACTTCCTCTATCCAAATGACTCTACTCTCATACTCAAATTACTCTACTGACTCGACTCTCTTACTTAACTTCCTCTATCCAAATTACTCGTCTCTCTTACTCTACTCTCTTACTTTACTCCCTCTATCCAAATGACTCTACTCTCTTACTTTACTCCCTCTATCCAAATGACTCTACTCTCTTACTTTACTCCAGCCATCAACTCAATACAATTCTACCAGTGTCTCTACACTATAGTCTGTTTCTTTTCAACTGACGTTAAATTGCAATGTTCCCATCAAGATTTATCAGTTATTATGAAGATTTGTTAGTGAAATATGGTGCTAATTTTATAAACGTGGTCTTGATATGATGCAGAGACATAGTAGTTCTATTGTTTATCCATTAAGTATCGAACAAACAGCTGCTAGGGGATTAAATTTATCGCCAGTTGAAAAGAACAGAGTATAGGTCTTTCAGTGATATTCAGTTATGTTGTTCGTATTTCTTTAAAAGGCTTGTTATCTGGACCCCCTCCTCCCTCATGTTTAACCCCATTAGTTTTGACTTTTTAAGACGTTCGCCGAACGTCTTAAAATGTCAAAACTAATGGGGCTAAGCATGAGGGAGAAAGGGGTCCAGTAAAACCCCCTTAACGTTTATCGATTACCCAAACCACCCAACATTATACCGTGTTCTTTGCCTTACATTATTCTATAGTCCGTCCATTCTAGGTTGGGCAGAAATCATAACCTTTAACCTCTCATAACTCCAAAAAAAAAATAGAGTAATCGAGCTAATATTTCTACCAAATAAGAAGACTTGGCTAGGGAATATGTGTATGAATTGACAGCTCGTTTGCTGTAGCCCTTTTTGAGTTACAGAGGTTATAGGTTACGATTTCTGGCCAACCTAGATTGAACGGACTATAGTCTTCTCTGTGATCGTTTGTTTATGTTAACCCCTTGAGGATTATGGCGCGTTTTGGCAGTGCATTCTGGCTGTTATTAGACGATTTTAATTACATTAGGAATGGAATGTGGAAGTCAGAGGGTTAAGTGAGGCAGTCTTTACTCGTTTAATTCCCACGTATTCTTCCTAAGCTGTATACAATCATCTAATGGTAGCCAGAATAAACTATCAAAACGCGTCGTGATCCTCAAGGGATGCATTACTAAAGGTGCTGTATGCTTATTTTCAATCAAGTCAGTACCAATATTTTTTTTGTAGGAGTTTGTTTTGGTGATCCTCGTGCGTTACCATTGGATTGATTACAGCACAATTTACCACTTGCGAGTTTCAGGCTATAAGGAAGTTGGAGCCGTGAACATCGATATTAAAGAGAAGTGCAATAATAATGTGGGTTTCTGATGGATAAAAAGTAATCAATTTGGTTTTATGTATATATACAGTATATAAAGTATGGCCGTATTTTAGCTGATAATTCTGCTAAATATTGATGGCCACGGCTCCAACTTCCTTATAGACCAAAACTCGCAAGTGGTCAATTGTTATATGATAATGATATAAAACTTAGTCCCGTTTTGTCTTTATTATTGTACAGTGTATGTCAACAATTCTTATTATGGTTTAAACACAAATAATACTAAGGAACCCAGCTAGAATGAATGGAGGAAGTTTGTTAGAGGGAGTACATGAAAGTCTCTGGACCCTTTTAAATGACAAACCTGGAAGGTCTTTGTCCCAGATGTTGATGTGAAGAGACCTTGGCCGGAAGTATAACATCTGAGGTGAAGCCATAGATTTCGGGGGCGGATGAGTGATTGGTGCTTCAGAATGCTTGTGTGCTTGCTTTTTGTGGGCGAACTGTTATATGTGTTCTGTCACCTATTTTTCCTTCCCGTGTCTCTTGCTGATGCTCCCTACCCCTTGTGGGAGTAAGGGCTGGCAACTGACTGACTGAGACCCAGCCTCCTAATATTGTACATAGGGGTATGTTGTACATTGACAATGATGATGCTGGGGCTATTTGATGTGATCTTTGCTCTTAAATGTAATAAAATAGCATTTGTAAGAACACTTGGATCAGCAAGAGTATTATCTGACAGTGAAAGACAGAAAACATAATTGTAAAAATATTGAAAGTAATATACAAGTTTGTATTTCAGTTTTCTTCAAAATGTCTTAATTATTACGTTGGATGAATATAAGAATTCTGATAATGTTATGTTAAACTGATATAAATCGGTCAAGCTAATTGAGATTTTTCCTTTCACTCCTATGACACCAAAACTGTATTTTAACTCCGCCAAGCGACTATATTCAGTTTAAGAATAAGTGTCTATTAAACCACACTATGCATATCAGCTCTTGATCAAATCATAGAGGAAGGCCGCGCGAACTGGCGGTTGCAGCTCTCATTTTTTGTGCCAGCTGAAAATAGCGTCAGTTTATGTTCCTTATTGATAGATACTGTCTTGTTTCTTTTCTGACCTGACTCGCGTGGGGTTGTTAAGGGAGCCCACCTCGCTTTTTTGTTCTCTTTCTCTTCCCCACTCACCTCCCTATCTACCTCTTCCCCATTCTCTCCTCACCCCCCTCTTCCCCCCTACCCATTTACATTTATATCCTCTACTCACATTTATCATCTTCCTCTCTCCCTCCGCCTCTTACGTATGCCCGGTAAAAGTTCCCGCCAAATGTTCTTTCGGTCGCCCATTGGTCACCGTCAAATCTCGTGTTTACCTCTTCACGCTCGGCTATTGGCCCGATTTTGAACGGGTGCCACTGTGTGTTATTGTTGAAATTTATGATCAGACTTGCATGGGGAGTTGCCAATATATTCGAAGAAGTTACTAATATTTTGACCTGTTGCTTGCTAGAAGGCGCATGAATAGTAATGATGCTCAGCCATGCTCTGACAATTTAACAATTTATCATAATATAGTTATTAATTGGTTATTGAATAAATAACTAGGAATATAAAGAAACTACAATAACTGTATTCAATTTCTTCATTGCATATTTATTAGATATGCCCGGTAAATATATTAACAAATCGTTGAACAGGTGAACCAGGTGTTTTATGAGCAATTACAATGAAGTATAATATTGAATACATAATCAGACACACAACTGACAGACTATAAACAGTTATAAGTGAAGCAACTGCATTGGGAGCATCATATGGCATCAACTGCATTTTCGGCCAGTGGTCAGTGCGATGAGAATGAACCCTTTTTCTTCCTCATTCACCCCCCGCCCCACCCATCCTCCTCCTCTCCCGACGACAAAAACCTTGGGTGAATCTGGACTAAGCAAAACGGTGGTCAGCGGCCGAACAGAGAAGCAAAGGTGTAAATACCTTCCTTGAACTCTCTCTCCCATCGCTCTTGTTTCCTCTCCCCTCCCCTTTCTCTCCAGATCCCCTCTTTTTTCTCTCTCCAGTACCTTCTTTCCTCCTTCTCTCTCTTTCTCTCTCTAACCTCGGGCCCCCCTTTCCTATCCAACACCTTCCATGGGCTCGCATCTAGGAGTCGGGTGTTCGAGTCCCGCTGGTAGATCGTTGATGTTTAAGATATGTTGATGTGTTTATGGACTATTTTGATCAGTTCTTTTTCCTTTATATTTATGGAATATTTTGATAAGTTCTGATAAATTCTTTTGCCTTTATATTGCGCCGTCCCAGTTTTGGTTTGTTTATTTTGCAAGTCTTACAATTTAATATCTAACACCATCTACATTACATTACTCATTCTCATCATTGTGGAAACCTTTTATTTTCTCAGCATACATTTTCTCCCTCGTCTCTCCTTCCGTTCGTCAGTTTCACCCACCTCTTTGCTCTCTTCCCTCAATTTTTCGTGTCCATTTATCTCCACAATGGCTCTTCTTCTTTCCTTCTCATCCAACCCCCTCCCAGACCCTCCCTGTTTCCAACCATATTTACGTAAGAGTCGTTTGAATATTAAAGGCGGCTCCTCCCGAGTTTGTGTAATTAAAGGTAAAGACGTAGGATATGCAAATCAGACTGGTTGTTTTGCAGGAGGGGAGAGAGAGAGATAGAGAGAGAGAATGCATTAGAATACCAAACCAAAGGGGAAAATAGATCAGGAGTCAAGAACTGGGTGAAAATAAATTAAGAAAAATTTGGAAATGGATTACAGCGAAGGAAAACAAAACAAAGGAAGGGTAGCAATGGAAATGTAAGAAGATCAGTGAACAAAGAGGTAACCTAGCTAGGAACGGAAGGAAGGTTTAAGAAAGTTTATATAAGATATGTGGATAACACAAAAGAACAAGTAAAGGAATGGGAAAATATAAACATTGGAATGAATGAGTAGGTCGAAAAGTGAGAGAGAGCGAGAGAGAGGCGAAGCGAAAAAGAAAACAGCGAAGAAGGAAAAGGGAAAGAGGGAAGATGGGAATAAGGAAGGGACATTGGCTGGACACCTGGGACAGTGGTCAGTCGTGGGATGGGAGAGACGAGGAGGGAAGGAGAGAGAGAGAGAGAGAGAGAGAGGGAGGGAGGGAGGAAAATAGATGGAAGGGGTTATGGTGGAAAGATGGGTGGGGGGTTGGTCAAACAGGATATAAAGACCCAACTCACACGAGAGCTTTTTCCGGCCTTTTTCGAACGCCTTCTCAACTTCTAACTGCATTTCGAGGCTCCTATTCATCGTGTTCAGTAGCTATAGTAAATTCAGACTGATATAGTTAGCTGAATCCCTATAAAACAGGCATGCTAATTGTTATAGTTTGCTGCTGAAATTCGTGTATAACTTAAATGGTCAAGCTTCCAGACCAATGTTGCCCAGAAGAGTAGCTGGGGTAAAGTGATCGTGTGACACCTTCCTCCGAGTCCCACGCCTTCCCCTCCCTTTCCTTCCTCCCCTCCCTCTCCATCTCCCTCCCTCCTCCTCCTCCTCACCTTTCCACACTAAGGCTGGGAACTTCTTATTCAACTCTTATACCGGACCTCCACTGACCATTGCGCCTCCCTCCCTCCCTCTCTCTTGCTGACCACTGCAGTTCTCTCTCTCTCTCTCGCGCGCGCTCTCTTTCCCTCTCGCGCTCTCTCTCTCTCTCTTGACATTTTAACTTTTCTTGTAATCTTCATTCTCCTTTGTTTTGTTTCATGACTTTCCATCTTCCTTCATGACATGGCATGAACATGAGAAAGATGAGACAAGTAATCAAATTTACCCTGGAATAATACTGAGGTACAGAAGTATTACATCACAGATCCTCGTTAACATACGAGTGAGACAGAACGCCAAGGGAAAAGAGTTTGTTCAGTACACTACACTCCATGGGATTTGTAATTGAAGGCTATAGTTTATTCGCTGTAAGTAGGCGAAAAATAGTTGCAGTTGTCTTTCACATTTATGCATGCTTTCTTCTGGCCTTCCCTTCGTTTCTTGCATCCACTTGCCATTCTTCGTTTGGTTGTCTCCATAAGTTTCTGTTGTTGTTGCAGGATGGATCCTTTTTCTAGTTCCCCTTCTCCCTCATGTTTAGCATATTAGTGTTGAGGTTGTAAGACGTTCGTGTCGTTATTTTTGGCGATTTTGAGACCTTTCGCTTCATTTTTTTTCTTCAATATTAAGACCTTTCGTGCCCTTTAGGTGTCGATTTTGTCCTGGCGAGAGATAGTGAGCCTCTAGTTTTAGAAGGAATCGGACTTCGGGCGGGATTTTTTTTTTACCGAAAATGTACAAATTTATCTTGAAAGGGGGTCTAGGGGGTGTTTTTCTAAGCTTGATGGAGGTCTAACGAGGAAACTCAACAATAAATGTTTAAATAAATATATACCCGGTAGAACAAAAACCAAGCACTACCCCCTTAACCCTTTGAAGCTCTGACGCGTTTTAGCAGTTTATTTTGGCTATCATTAGACGATTTTATGCAGCTTAGGAAGTATCCGTGGGTATTAAAAGGGTAAATAATATCTCTATCAACCCTTTGACTTCCATATACCGTTACTAATCTGAATAAAATCGTCTAATAGTAGCCAGAAACAGAACAGAAACGCGTATTGGAGGTTGAAAGGGTTAACTTACAGTATATTAGAGCTTGAAAGGGTTAATTTACAGTATATTCATGTTTTCTTGTGGCCTTCCCTACGTTTCTTACATCCACTTGTCATTCTTCGTTTTCTTGTCTCCATTGTTTTCCTGCTGTTGTTGCAAGTCTGTCACGTACGTCCCTTTAAGGGGAGCTGGGGCGTTTTGCTAGATCCCCTTCTCCCTCACGTTTAGCCCCATTAATTTTCAGATTTTAAGATGTTTGCCCCATTAGTTGTTCGATTTTTTAAGACCTTCCGCCTCATTTCCTTGGTAATATTTGTATCAGTTCATATTTTGTTTTCCTTTTCATCGATCATATTTACTGATGTTTCTATGCTTGACAATGTTATTCTCCTGTATAGTTTATAGTTATAGCCTTTCCATAAATCTATTCCGCTCTTCTTTCTGTAATCCCTTCTATACCGACGATGTATTGTTTATTTATTTGATTTCTGCTATATTTAGACCATATTATTCAGCTTAGGAAGGACGTCTACCCATTAAAAAAGGCTACCAACTATGCCAATCAATCCTTTTAGCTACTACATACCCTTCCTAAGCTTCATGTAATTGTCTAAATGTAGCTGACATCAAATGGAAAATACGTCGCCGGTAAAGAAGGGGTTAATTCCACTTTAAACTCTTTCAATCACGTGATAATATTTTAATTTATATACACATAGGGCCTACCTGTGAAGGATTTGATTAAACTGAGGAAGGAACTCTCGTCGTCAAAATAATATATACTATAAGAAGTGTTTAAGTCATATTAAGGGGGTACTACTCGCTTTTCAGGGACCTCCTTCTCCCTCGTGTTTAGCATATTAGTTTTGAAATTTTAAGACGTTCCTCCCATTAGTTTGGCGATTTTAATACCTTTCGCCCCATTTCGTTGTCAATTTCAAGACCTTTCGTACCATTTAGGTGTCGATTTTTTTCTGGCGAGTGATAGCGAGGCTGTAATTTTAAGAGGAACCGGCCTTGGGCCGGGACATTTTTCTATCGAAAAATTTACAAATTTATCTTGAAGGAGGGTATAGGGGGTGTTTTTTTAAACTTGGTGGAGGTCTAGTGAGGAAACTAAAAATAAACGAATACATGAATTAATAGCTCTCAAAAACGGCCACTATCCCCTTAAGCCACCTTCCTAGGTTAGTAAAATCCTTTTACAAAAAACAGGAAAAATTAATTCATCAGATTGAAAATATTAATCATGCTTCCATCATTTGCCATCTGCTTCTTGACATCTTCTCTCCAAATATTCTCTCACGTTTTTTTTCATGAATTTCCAACGTATTCTTTCAATATTTGGCCTCTTTCAATATTTTGTTTTCTTACTATTAACCCCTTGAAGCTCTGACGCGTTTTAGCAGTACATGTTGGCTATCATTAGACGATGTTATGCAACTTAGGAAGGATCTGTGGGTATTAAAAGGGTAAAGAATCTCTCAATCAACCCTCTGACTTCCATATACCCTTCCTAATCTGAATAAAATCGTCTAATAATTACCAGAAAACAGAACAGAAATGCGTATTGGAGCTTGAAAGGGTTAATACATTAGATTAGTCCACCCCTCATATGGTTTCCGTAGCCTTGTTTGTATCATATGTCCTTGGTAGCCATATATAAATACAGTATATACTGTTTATATCATTTAATATGGTTAGATAAACAGGTATGTCCTAAATCGCCGGTTTATTTGACTCAAAAGGCTTTGGTAACTTTAGGAGGCAGTTTGGAAGGCAAGTGACGAAGTTTAATTAGCTGTCAAGGTATCCAGGCTGGCAATACTTACAGTCAGCTCATATAAGGCTTTTTTGGTATCTTTCTCTCCTTTTCTCTCTTTCTCTGGTTTGTATCCATTCGGCCCCATTCAGCCAACTGTTTTAAGACTTTTTTCCCCATCCAGGTGTCGATTTCTTCCTGGCGAGCGATAGCAAGCCAGCATTGTATGGAGAAATCAGGCCTCGCCGGAGAAATTTTTCTATCGAAAAATGTACAAATTTAGCTTGATATCAAAACAAAATTATATATATGCTGGCTCGCTACCGCTCGCCAGGAAAATATTGACAACTGGATGGGGGTAAACGTCTTAAACCAGTAGGCTGAATGGGGCCGAATGAATACAAGCCAAAGAGAGAGGGAGAGTAAGAGAAAACAAAAAAAGCGAGGTGGGCCCCCATAACGCCACAATCCTTCGTAATTTGGAGAACATTTGCAGAGTGGAATGTCGTGTTTAATTTTCGTATTTATTTCTTTATTTATTTTATTTATTTATTATTATTTTGTTTCTTCCGATTCATAAATTATGCATTATATAATTGATGGATTTTGTGTATATGTGTGTATAGTTGTGGAGCTTATGCCTTCAATGTGCACAAGATGGTAGGCTATCAAGGGTTTTATCATTTGTCATAAACAACTATTTTCTGTAGAATGCTGCCTATATATTTATTGTTGACGTTTACTTTAGGGGAGGTTTTTAGTTGATTCCCTAGACTTCCATCAAACTTAAAATTACTCCCCCTAGACCCCCTTTCAAGATAAATTTGTACATTTTTCGGTAGAAAAATGTCCCGGCCGAAGGCCGATTCCCTTAAATTACAGGCTCGCTATCGCTCGCCAGGAAAAAATCGACACCTAAATGGCACGAATGGTCTTAAAATTGACAGGAATGGGGCGAAGGTTCTTTAAATCGACAAACTAATGGGGCGAACGTCTTAAAATATCAAAAGCAATGGGGCTAAACATGAGGGAGAAAGAGGTCCAGAAAAAAATCCTCCAGGTGGAAATCTCCCTTTTAGTTCTCACTGTGTTTTTACGATAATTTAATGTTAAATAATTATGTCCTCCGTGAATTATTCCTTTCGAAGCAGTCTGATTTCAATTATTACACTATGACAAAAGTCTAGGATAGAATGACCTCATCCCTCAAAGACTAGGTCGATATGCTTTATACTCTTGTTATTTCCATGTCCATTTCCCACATTACCTTTTAATGATTACATAATTCATTGTAATTAATTTTGAATGAAAAAAAGTAACGAATGAGATAATCGTCAGCCTGGGGTGCCGAACAATTAAGTTATTGTACATAATCCTCCAATGTATGTATGTATGTATGTATGTATGTAATGTATGTATGTAATGTATGTATGTATGTATGTATGTATGTATGTATGTATGTATGTAATGTATTAATGTATGTATGTATGTATGTATGTATGTATGTATGTATGTATGTATGTAATGTATGTATGTATGCATGTATGTATGTACAGTATATATGAATATATGTGTGTTTATTAACATATTGTTCTGGTATTTAATATTAATTTCCTAATATTCTATGCACCGTATTTTCTGGAACTTTATTATTACAAGTTATTTATAAAATGGTTAAGTATAAAATGGTAGGGAGATTTCCACCTGGAGGATTTTTTTTCTGAACCTCTTTCTCCCTCATGTTTAGCCCCATTGCTTGTGAGATTTAAAGACGCTTGCCCCATTAGTTTGGCGATTTTAAGAACCCTCGCCCCATTTCTGTCAATTTTAAGACCATTCGTGCCATTTAGGTGTCGATTTTTTCCTGGCGAGCGATAGCGAGCCTGTAATTTAAGGGGAACCGGCCTTCGGCCGGGACATTTTCTACCGAAAAATTTACAAATTTATCTTGAAAGGGGGTCAAGGGGAGTAATTTTAAGCTTGATGGAAGTCTAGGGAATCAACTAAAAACCTCCCCTTAACATTGGAATTTGGGATATCTCGTCTGTGTAGAAGAATAGATAATGAATAGTAACACTAAGCCCTTATATTCTACATAGTAACACTATAAGCCCTTATATTCTACATAGTAACACTATAAGCCCTTATATTCTACATAGTAACACTATAAGCCCTTATATTCTACATAGTAACACTATAAGCCCTTATATTCTACATAGTAACACTATAAGCCCTTATATTCTACATAGTAACACTATAAGCCCTTATATTCTACATAGTAACACTATAAGCCCTTATATTCTACATAGTAACACTATAAGCCCTTATATTCTACATAGTAACACTATAAGCCCTTATATTCTACATAGTAACACTATAAGCCCTTATATTCTACATAGTAACACTATAAGCCCTTATATTCTACATAGTAACACTATAAGCCCTTATATTCTACATAGTAACACTATAAGCCCTTATATTCTACATAGTAACACTATAAGCCCTTATATTCTACATAGTAACACTATAAGCCCTTATATTCTACATAGTAACACTATAAGCCCTTATATTCTACATAGTAACACTATAAGCCCTTATATTCTACATAGTAACACTATAAGCCCTTATATTCTACATAGTAACACTATAAGCCCTTATATTCTACATAGTAACACTATAAGCCCTTATATTCTACATAGTAACACTATAAGCCCTTATATTCTACATAGTAACACTATAAGCCCTTATATTCTACATAGTAACACTATAAGCCCTTATATTCTACATAGTAACACTATAAGCCCTTTATATTCTACATAGTAACACTATAAGCCCTTATATTCTACATAGTAACACTATAAGCCCTTATATTCTACATAGTAACACTATAAGCCCTTATATTCTACATAGTAACACTATAAGCCCTTATATTCTACATAGTAACACTATAAGCCCTTATATTCTACATAGTAACACTATAAGCCCTTATATTTTACATAGTAACACTATAAGCCCTTATATTCTACATAGTAACACTATAAGCCCTTATATTCTACATAGTAACACTATAAGCCCTTATATTCTACATAGTAACACTATAAGCCCTTATATTCTACATAGTAACACTATAAGCCCTTATATTCTACATAGTAACACTATAAGCCCTTATATTCTACATAGTAACACTATAAGCCCTTATATTCTACATAGTAACACTATAAGCCCTTATATTCTACATAGTAACACTATAAACCCTTATATTCTACATAGTAACACTATAAGCCCTTATATTCTACATAGTAACACTATAAGCCCTTATATTCTACATAGTAACACTATAAGCCCTTATATTCTACATAGTAACACTATAAGCCCTTATATTCTACATAGTAACACTATAAGCCCCTTATATTCTACATAGTAACACTATAAGCACTTATATGCTACATAGTAACACTATAAGCTCTTATATTCTACATAGTACACTATAAGCCCTTATATTCTACATAGTAACACTATAAGCCCTTATATTCTACATAGTAACACTATAAGCCCTTATATTCTACATAGTAACACTATAAGCCCTTATATTCTACAAATAACGATGTAGTACATCATTCATAATTTTGTAACATTTAACCCCTTCTGTATCGCGAGGTCTTTTTAGTTGTGTTCCAGCTATATCTAGACGATGTTGTGCAGTTTAAGAAGGATGTGTGGTAGTAAATAGGGTTAAGTGAGATATTTCAAAGCCTGTTAATTGCTGGAGACCCTTTTGAAACTGAAAACAATCGTGTAATGGTAGCCAGAATACAGTTAAAAGGACGTCGCGGTACGGAAGGGGTTAAGTAACCTAGGGCAGGATAGTAGAGAAGAAAGGAAAGATAAGCGAATGATGTATTGAAATATATGAGCGTGTGAGGGAGGAAAGGGGGAAATGAGAAGGTGTGATGAATGTTTCCCCTTACCCTCCTCTGCTACTGAGAGAGAGAGAGACGGTAATATGTTTCCGTATTAGTGGGTAAGTATTTGCCTATCCCAGCTGTGAATCGGCCTCTGTCAGCCTCAGTGGGTATGTATGAAATAGTGTATGTTCCGTGCATAAGCCTACAACAAATACATCTAACCATATTTCTGATGTTGAAACAGCTACACTGGCCTAATTAAGGAAAACCGTGTTCGAATATAATGGGATTACTGTAGAAATATGATAAAATGTGAAGTATATATATATATATATATATATATATAGAGAGAGAGAGAGATAGATAGATAGATAGGTGTGTGTTTTTTTTTTTTTTTTTTTTTTTACATAGCCATGTTAGGAATGTAGACAGTAGCTTGCGGGTAACATCTGAGTACGATGACGCAATATATAATTGTATTTTGACTATCATTAGACGATTTTATTCAGGTTAGGTATGACCTATAAATGTCAGAATTTATTTCTGGGATAGTTTTCAACCAATTGATATCCAAAGGTCATTCTTAAGCTTAGAAGAATTGATATCCAAAGGTCATTCTTAAGCTTAGAAGAGTTGTTTGGATTAGTCTGGATGAATTTAACGGGTTAACCCCTTCTGTACCGGTGACGTCTTTGTAGTTTTATTCTAGCTATTATTAGGCGATGTTTTGCAGTTTCAGAAGGATCTGTGGTAGTAAAAACGGTTAAGTGAGATAGTTCGAAGCCTGTTAATTGCTGGAGGCTACTTTATAACTGAATAAAATCGTCTAATAGTAGCCAGAATAATGTCAAAAAGACGTCGCCGGTACAGAAGGGGTTAAGGATAAAACCCTGGCCTCCCGATACTCCAGTAGCCAATGTGGGAAATGTAGGCCTGACCTTTGAAAGAGCAAATATCCGGTTCTACACAAACCAGTAATGGACTGGTACTTTACCTAGTGACAAGGAAACTCGTAACATTGGATTATTTAATTAAATATATATGCTTAGTTAGTTAAAATAGGACTTCAGAGGCTATCAACCCTATTGGATTATTAAGCCAGCACACTGTAAGTCAATAATAACGTCAGGACTGGAGACTTTTCGAGAACTCCAGTCCCTTGAATATATGCTTAGTACAATAGATTTTGTTTTATAAATGTTACTGGTTGTCTGTAGGTTTTAAATGTGTGTGGTTTCCCTGGTTAACAAGTCTTGCTACTTTATAACCATTGGCCAATGGTACACCTGCTAAGACACCTGGCTAATGCTACACCTGGGCATATATTGTTGTATGATCAGAGAACTTACAATGGACTATTCCAGGAGCGAGATTCTGTTCTTACATCTAAAAATGTAATATACACTAATGAAATTCGAAATTTGACTTGCAGGGTTAAAAACTTGGATAAAGCAACACTTGCTTACCAGAATCAATGTATGTCGTGCATGTAAATTATATATATATATATATATATATATATATATATATATATATATAGTCATCGTGTTTCTGTAGACCCGTACTTCAGATTATTTACACATATATTTTTGACTTTGACGTAAATATGATACGCTAAAATGCTCATAAAGTATCTTCGTATGTTCTCTGCCAAAATAGTTTACACCTGCGCGATGGATTGACCAGGAGTGTACACGCGGTTGTTTAAGCTGGTATCATTTTATTATTTTTACTGCTGACCTGTGTTCCGAGCTTGAAAATAAACTAATCTCCTATGCTGATGATACAACTTTATATGCGTCAATTGCATCACCAATAGATCGACACGTAATTGCTACTGCTCTGAATAGGGATTTACCCAAAATTACATCATGGTGTGAACTTTGGGGCATGAAACTTAATGCTAGTAAAACACACTCCATTATCATCAGCAGATCTCGTACCTTGGATCCTCCCCATCCTTATCTACAAGTTTCTGGCGAGCAAATTGAGAATGTGGATACTCTGCGTTTGTTAGGAGTTACTCTTGATCCCAAACTTACTTTTGAAAAGCATATTCGTTCTTTCTCCTCTTCCATTTCCCAAAAAATTGGTCTGCTTCGCAAGGTTTATAAAACATTTGCTTGTGACACCACAGTTATCAAGTCTTTTTATGCTTTTATTTTGCCACATTTCGAGTACTGCTCACCGGTCTGGTTGTCAGCAGCTGACTGCCATCTCAAGTTGCTTGACAGGTCGCTAAATTCCATCAGTTTTATTCTACCTCATTTGTCTCTTGATCTGTGTCATCGACGTAAAGTTGGTGCCCTTAGTCTTTTATTTAAAGTTTTTAACAACCCTCAGCATCCCTTACATGGGGTTCTGCCTGGGCCCTATGTCCGGGCTCGTGCAACTAGATTCACAAGCAATCTTAATGATCTTGCCATGAGCCGTGTTAATCTTTCTACTACACAGTTTTCACGGTGTTTTGTGCCGGCCATGGTTGACTTGTGGAATAAGTTGCCAAATGAGCTAGTCAATTCAGCTAATATCTCCATTTTTAAGTCTAGAGTTAATGCTTTTTTGCAGCATTAATTCTAATTTTTAAACTAATTTTATTCTATTTTATTGAATTATATTTATACTTGATATCCTCCACTGCATAATATGTTATCTGTGTTTAATATGTGTATATGTACAGTACAGTATACAGTATATGTTTTTATTTTTTCCTAAGTTGCCGTAGTCTCTCTCCAGTGCCTCCGGGTGTTTTGTGTGGATTCATCTTGATGGTGTTTCTGCACCCTGGTTGGTGACTTCGGCATCTCATATAATAATAATAATAATAATCACACGAGATATTTTTCCCTCAAATTTTTTCCTTAACACTGGTCTGGGAGCTTATGAGGTCAAAATGTATAATATATTGGTCACCTAAATTCATCTATCATCAGTCTAGTTTCCGATACCAGTGCAAAATAATCCAGAAATGTTGCCAGAATTTTTTTGATCATCGAATGTTGACTATAAAAGCTCTCGTGTGATACCGGCTTTAGCGTGAATAATGCATGGTGGTTGTTCTCATTGTTGGCTGGAAAACAATTATATGAGGTGTTTTGGGTGTATAGCAGTTATATATATGAGAAAAGTTACCTTTAATTAAGGGGGGTCACCTGCTTTTTTCCTCTTTCTCTCCTTTTCTCTCTTTCATTGGCTTGTATCCATTCGGCCCCATTTAGCCAACTGTTTTAAGACGTTTATCCCCATCCAGGTGTCGATATCTTTCTGGCGAGCGATAACTAGCCAGCATTGTATGGAGAAATCTGGCTTCGCCAGAAACATTTTTCTATCGAAAAATGTACAAATTTAACTTGCTGTCAAAACAAAAATATATATATGCTGGCTCGCTACCGCTCACCAGGAAAATATTGACACCTGGATGAGGGTAAACGTCTTAAAACAGTAGGCTGAATGGGGGCGAATGGATACAAGTCAAAGAGAGAGAGAGAAAGAGAAAAAAAGCGAGGTGGGTTCCCTTAACAAAACACACCGTTATAGTGTCTGGGTATTAATACATATCAGTAGTAGTAGTAGGTAGTAGTAGTAGTAGTAGGTAGTAGTAGTAGTATTAGTAGTAGTAGTAGTAGTATTAGTAGTAGTAGTAGTAGGTAGTAGTAGTATTAGTAGTAGTAGTAGTAGTAGTAGTAGGTAGTAGTAGTAGTAGTAGGTAGTAGTAGTAGTAGTAGTAGTAGTAGTAGTAGTAGTATCTAGCGTTATTATTTCTATTACAACAGGAAAGAAAGTGTGCTCACGTCAAAGAAAGTGTGCTCACGTCAAAGAAAGTGTGCTCACGTCAAAGAAAGTGTGCTCACATCAAAGAAAGTGTGCTCACATCAAAGAAAGTGTGCTCACGTCAAAGAAAGTGTGCTCACGTCAAAGAAAGTGTGCTCACGTCAAAGAAAGTGTGCTCACGTCAAAGAAAGTGTGCTCACGTCAAAGAAAGTGTGCTCACGTCAAAGAAAGTGTGCTCACGTCAAAGAAAGTGTGCTCACGTCAAAGAAAGTGTGCTCATATCAAAGAAAGTGTGCTCACGTCAAAGAAAGTGTGCTCACGTCAAAGAAAGTGTGCTCACGTCAAAGAAAGTGTGCTCACGTCAAACTCAGTCGAAGTAACATATGTTTATTTTATATCTTTCTACAAAACTTAGCGTTTGTGTATGGTACAGTAACTGTGTTCTATTTTATCTGTGTATTGTAGTATACATGTGTGGTGTATGTGCTATCATAGTGTTGTTATACATGTGTGGTGTATGTGCTATCATAGTGTTGTTATACATGTGTGGTGTATGTGCTATCATAGTGTTGTTATACATGTGTGGTGTATGTGCTATCATAGTGTTCTTATACATGTGTGGTGTATGTGCTATCATAGTGTTGTTATACATGTGTGGTGTATGTGCTAGCATAGTGTTGTTATACATGTGTGGTGTATGTACTATCATAGTGTTGTTATACATGTGTGGTGTATGTGCTATCATAGTGTTGTTATACATGTGTGGTGTATGTGCTATCATAGTGTTGTTATACATGTGTGGTGTATGTGCTATCATAGTGTTGTTATACATGTGTGGTGTATGTGCTATCATAGTGTTGTTATACATGTGTGGTGTATGTGCTATCATAGTGTTGTTATACATGTGTGGTGTATGTGCTATCATAGTGCTGTTATACATGTGTGGTGTATGTGCTATCATAGTGTTGTTATACATGTGTGGTGTATGTGCTATCATAGTGTTGTTATACATGTGTGTTGTATGTGCTATCATAGTGTTGTTATACATGTGTGGTGTATGTGCTATCATAGTGTTGTTATACATGTGTGGTGTAGTGCTATCATAGTGTTGTTATACATGTGTGGTGTATGTGCTATCATAGTGTTCTTATACATGTGTGGTGTATGTGCTATCATAGTGTTGTTATACATGTGTGGTGTATGTGCTATCATAGTGTTGTTATACATGTGTGGTGTATGTACTATCATAGTGTTGTTATACATGTGTGGTGTATGTGCTATCATAGTGCTGTTATACATGTGTGGTGTATGTGCTATCATAGTGTTGTTATACATGTGTGGTGTATGTTCTATCATAGTGCTGTTATACATGTGTGGTGTATGTGCTATCATAGTGTTGTTATACATGTGTGGTGTATGTGCTATCATAGTGTTGTTATACATGTGTGGTGTATATGCTATCATAGTGTTGTTATACATGTGTGGTGTATGTGCTATCATAGTGTTGTTATACATGTGGTGTGGTGTATATGCTATCATAGTGTTGTTATACATGTGTGTTGTATGTGCTATCATAGTGTTGTTATACATGTGTGGTGTATGTGCTATCATAGTGTTGTTATACATGTGTGGTGTATGTGCTATCATAGTGTTGTTATACATGTGTGGTGTATGTGCTATCATAGTGTTGTTATACATGTGTGGTGTATGTGCTATCATAGTGTTGTTATACATGTGTGGTGTATATGCTATCATAGTGTTATGTAGAAGTGAACGTGTATTAATATCATCACTTTGGTGTATGTATTTATAATGTACAGTACATGCATGCTAGTTGTGTATATACTTGTATGCTGGTGATCTCAATTAACATGCGTGTAGATCAATGTACATTCACTGTGTATAATTAGACATGTATAGCAACGAAGATCTATATTAGGGATGAATGTATAGTGTGTGTGTGTGTGTGTGTGTGCTCTACATTCTGGTGCCGATAATTAAATTCCTTGGGTATGCAAATCAGGAACCAACCCTCACACCTCGGTCCTCCTCCCTCCCCACTCACACCACCATCCTCCTCCCTCCCCACTCACACCACCATCCTCCTCCCTCCCCACTCACACCACCATCCTCCTCCCTCCCCACTCACACCACCATCCTCCTCCCTCCCCACTCACACCACCATCCTCCTCCCTCCCCACTCACACCACCATCCTCCTCCCTCCCCACTCACACCACCATCCTCCTCCTCCCTCCCCACTCACACCTCCATCCTCCTCCCTCCCCACTCACACCACCATCCTCCTCCCTCCCCACTCACACCACCATCCTCTTCCCTCCCCACTCACACCACCATCCTCTTCCCTCCCCACTCACACCACCATCCTCCTCCCTCCCCACTCACACCACCATCCTCTTCCTTCCCCACTCACACCACCATCCTCTTCCCTCCCCACTCACACCACCATCCTCCTCCCTCCCCACTCACACCACCATCCTCCTCCCTCCCCACTCACACCACCATCCTCCTCCCTCCCCACTCACACCACCATCCTCCTCCCTCCCCACTCACACCACCATCCTCCTCCCTCCCCACTCACACCACCATCCTCTTCCCTCCCCACTCACACCACCATCCTCCTCCCTCCCCACTCACACCACCATCCTCCTCCCTCCCCACTCACACCACCATCCTCCTCCTCCCTCCCCACTCACACCACCATCCTCCTCCTCCCTCCCCACTCACACCACCATCGTCCTCCCTCCCCACTCACACCCCCATCCTCCTCCCTCCCCATCCTCCTCCCCACTCACACCACCATCCTCCTCCCTCCCCATTCACACCACCATCCTCTTCCTCCCTCCCCACTCACACCTCCATCCTCCTCCCTCCCCACTCACACCACCATCCTCCTCCTCCCTCCCCACTCACACCTCCATCCTCCTCCCTCCCCACTCACACCACCATCCTCCTCCCTCCCCACTCACACCACCATCCTCCTCCCTCCCCACTCACACCACCATCCTCCTCCCTCCCCCCTCCCCCCACCCTCCTCCCCCCCCCCCACTCACACCACCACCATCCTCCTCCCTCCCCACTCACACCACCACCATCCTCCTCCCTCCCCACTCACACCTCCATCCTCCTCCCTCCCCACTCACACCACCACCATCCTCCTCCCTCCCTACTCACACCACCATCCTCCTCCCTCCCCACTCACACCACCATCCTCCTCCCTCCCCACTCACACCACTATATACTGTATATATTCAAAATAAGAAATATGTCTATTGGGCCTAAAAATGGTCTAAATAAATAAAATAATATACCGTTGGAATCGCAACGACGAGAGGAATCCATATATACCCTTGAAAACACATAATTCGAACATGACTTGCCAAGGTACTCGGCTTCGCCTGGACTAAAACCCATTTTTGTTTGTTTTTTTAAATAAGGTTTAATTCTGGGTGAATGGCTAGTCGAAAATGGAATCTACGATAATGTATAAATGGTGTTGGGCGAGAAAAATCGAATGGCACCAGGTAAAATTAATTTGGACGTTAATTTGGGCTACAGAAGACTTTTAAAGTTGAAAAAGTGCTCATTTCGGGTGTTTCTGGAGTTTGAATACAAATCTTAATCCTAAAGAAATGGTTTGATTTGAAGTTTGTTTGTACCATTGGATTCAGCGGGTGAAAGTGTACTTGTGGTAGACATTTGAGCAAAATCCATACATAAATAACCCGTCAATGGGTGAATTAGAATATATATATATATATATATATAAAATTATACATCATCCTCCCTCCCCACTCACAACACCATCCTCCTCCCTCCCCACACACACCACCATCCTCCCCCCCCCCACTCACACCACCATCCTCCTCCCTCCCCACTCACACACCCATCCTCCTCCCTCCCCACTCACACCACCATCCTCCTCCCTCCCCACTCACACCACCATTCTCCCTCCCCACTCACACCACCATCCTCCTCCCCATTCACACCACCATCCTCCTCCCCATTCACACCACCACCCTCCTCATAATTCCTGCCTCCCCACTCATTCCCCATACCTCCCCACTCATTCCCCATACCTCGCCACTCATTCCCCATACCTCGCCACTCATTCCCCATACCTTCCCCCTTACATCCCATGTCCTCCCTCCTGCCTCCTCACCTCTTTCCTGTATTTTATTATATTTTATGTTATCTCCTTTCCTTGCACGGTCTTTCTGGTACAAGTCTTGCCTCTCTCCCTTCCCTATTTATAGGCAATATTTTTCTCAATTTCCATGACATTTTTCGTTGTTTTTTGTCCACGTTCAGTTTATTATAATCTTTCGTCAAACCTTCTTATGTTCACTCAAAGGAATGTTTCGAAATATGCATATATATTTTTTATTACCGCTTTCCCACTAATCTCTTTCAAACACATATGTTATATTTTTTCCTAAATTCAGCAATTTTGTTTGCTTTCAGTATAAATTTAGGCGTATACACAACCAATGTTTTGTATATATCTGTTAATTCAGATTTCGAACTCTTTGTAATGCTTAGTATTATTACATGAATATACAATGTTCTACATGATCGTATGATCTAGTATAATATCTGCCCCGTGTTTTTAAGCGGTACCTCTTATAGGATAATCACTGTTTCATGTTCCTACAGCTAAAGATTAGCATAATATTGCATAATTGCAATGTTTCTATTTATGAATCTGAGGTTTATCCTTATTGAATATATTATTTAGTTAAAGGACTTCAGAGGCGATCAACCCTTCTGGACTGTTATGCCAGCACACTGTAAGTAAACAATAGCGTCAGAACTGGAGCCCCTTTTCGAGAACTCCAGTCCTCTCTTAGTAAATAACGTGTACATACGTGATTACACCGACATACTGTACATACACCTCCGTATATGTATTCCCACCAACAGTACCAGCTGTTACACGGCCACTTGTATAAATAATATTTGTGTATTATCCAGAATCAGCATAGCAATGGCAAGTTATATATACAGGAATTACCTATCCAATGAGTTGCTTATCATTGATTTTTAGATAAATTTCATTTCTAAAGTCATAGCATATTAAAAGTTGCTATGCAACTTATGTAACTGTTGGCAGCTGTACATATGTACAATATACTATTATACCATGTGAAATAGTATTAGGCTACACAGCATTATACACAATAATGTGTGTTTGAGTGTTATAACATAAGATATAATCCTTTCCACTCCATGACACACACACACACACACACACACACACACACACACAGCCCGTAGCCTAGTAGGTAGAGCTCTCGTCTCACACACGAGGGGTCGGGGGTTCAATCCCCGGCCGGGCGGAGACAAATTGGGCTTGTCTCCTTTCATGTGTTAGCCTCAGTTCACCTAGCTGTAAATAGGTACCTGGAATAAGTGGACGACGTTGTGACGTCCCATCTGGGGTTGGCAAAAATGGTACAAGGCGAGATGGGTATCATATGGTTCACCTAAGCTGATGGCTACCTAAGCCTTCGGGCGAGACGGTATCGTCTATAGTGAGAATGGTACCATACAGATCCACCCTAAGCCTTCGTTTCCGATGTCGCCTATTGGCTAAATACAGACTACACACACATCCACAGCCATTCCAACAGTACATAAAACACTTAACATGCATTTCACGCAATACATTCCCAGTTAAGGAGGCGCGATAATAATGAGCTTAGCTCGCATTGCGTGGATTCCCCTTGACGAACAAGTAACTGAGTAACACACACACACACACACATACAGTATACGCAATCCAAGCCAACAGTTCCGTATTTTTCCAGAATCGAAATCGAATAACGCCAATGTGTGCCTCTGCTCCCATGTGTGCCTCTGCTCCCATGTAAACAAAGTTCCAATAATGTTTTGCGCTGCCCCGTCCTCGAGCTAAAAGATATCCTCGCCCATTATGGATTTTTACCGGTGTTGACTTCGTGTTTGCCTCTTCTTCCGACGCTATATTTGGCACTATGCTTTAGCCTTTAGCTCCTTCACTACGAGGCACCTTCTTTCATGTGTTGGTGGTGTAATGGTTTAGATGCTTATGCTCTGGGTGTGGGGTGTCCCGAGTTCGAATCCCGGGAGGACCATATGCTTTCATTAGTTTATTCAAGTGCATTGGGGTTTGTAATTGATGATTAATGTTAAGAACGGGGTGTTATTTAATTGTGGCTGTCATTAGAAGAGTTAATGCAGCTTAGGAAAGACCTCTGGGAATCTGGAAGGTGAAAACCATATAAATGCATCCCTTTACCCCCACAGGTACTTTCAAATCTGCATACAATCGTCTAATGATATCGAGAATAGATTATGAAAATACCTCATCGTACTAAAGGAGTTAATCGTATTATTGTTAAGGGGAGACGGATTTTTGTATTTTTTGTTTTTTTCTTAATTAATTTATTCCTTTATTTCTTAGTTTTCTCGCTAGACCTACATCAGGCTTAGAAAAACAGACCCTAGACCCCCCTTCAAGATTTTGTTTTACATTTTTCGGTAGAAAAATGTCCCGGCCGAAGGTCGGTTCCTCTTAACATTTTAAGCTCGCTATCGATCGCCAGGAAATAATCGACACCTAAATTGCACGAAAGATCTTAAAATTAACAACGAAATGGGGCGAAAGGTGTTAAAATCGCCAAACTAATGAGCCGAACGTCTTATAATCTCAAAACAAATGGGGCTTAACACGAGGGAGAAAGAGGACCAGAAAACCGACCCATCTCCCCTTAACCTCAACAGTCCATCAGCCTCCCCTTAAATGTGGATAGAAAATGTAGGGGTGTTGTTTGTCTACGATCATTCGCTTTTGACTGAGAAACGTGCAGTCCTCCCACGTCTTTCTCCGTTAGCATCTGGCCCACCTCGCTCTCGCTCCCCTCTCTCTCTCTCTCGCTCTCGCTCTCGCTCCCCTCTCTCTCTCTCTTTCTCTTTGGGGGTGGGGAGAGAGCCTTCATCTTTGCTATCCTTTCCTTCCACTTTATCTTAGGGTTGCTATCTCTACTAGGATTAAGTCCTGGCCACCTCGCAGGGATCGTAAGATCTGTGTGGTCAGTGTATCTATGTAAATATATGAAAATCTCTCTCTCTCTCTCCCTCATATATATATTTACCAGTGTGTATAAATGTCTGGCGGGAGATAAAGTTATATATAAAAGCCTGGTTATTGGAAATATAGGGTTATAACATTACACACATATTCGTTTTGTTTTGTTTTCTCTTTCGTTAGTTTTCGTTTTCATCCACTCAACTTTTCTTACGGTGTCTCCATGGTATTAACTGTGTTGGTGGTGTAATGTTTTAGATGCTTATGTTCTGGGTGTGGTGTCCCGAGTTCGAATCCCTGGAGGACCATATGCATTCATTAGTTTATTCAAGTGCATTGGGGTTTGTAATTGATGATTAATGTTAAGAACGGGGTGTTGCTTAATTTAGTCTACATTTGGAATATATACTCTTTCTCAAACTCAATTCTATCATTCTTAATTGTATACGTTCGACTCCCATGCCACATACCCCGACCCATTCCCATATTCCTCATTCCTTCCCTCATAACTCTTACCTTTCTGACCCTTCTTGCCATTCCAGCCATAACATACCCGCCCCATTCCCTCCCTACTTGTCTCCCCCCTCCCCTCCTCCTCCCCGCCATTCCTTCTCCCATTCCTTTCACCCCACACCCTTCCTACCCCTCTCTCTCCCTCCTTTGCCCTTCTTCCCTTCCCTACCTTTCCCCCCCTCCTCCTCCGTCCCCCCTTTCCCCCCCTCGGCCCAGGAGACCCTTTAGTATAAAGGGTCTGGTTTACGGGGGACATTTTGTGTTGTTTCAGAAATATACCAGCATGTAGATTGTAAACCTTCGATGAGATTACCACTTTTCCATGTATTTGCACTAACATCTGACTAATGTTTTAACTTGACGTGTGCTACCTTCACTACTGTTCACTGGTAAATGTCGTCCTTATTCTGGGCTGAATACATTGTCTGGTGGAGTTGAAATAATACACTCGACCTCTGATTGATGTTCAGCTGTATCAGTAATATATTCAGCTCGTCTGCCAGTACCGAGATATATTATGAATTACAGAGTTAGTATTGAAGATATATAAGACGAAGTACTGACTTGCGCAAAATATAAGACGAAGTACTGACTTGCGCAAAACATAAGACGAAGTACTGACTTGCGCAAAATATAAGACGAAGTACTGACTTGCGCAAAATATAAGACGAAGTACTGACTTGCGCAAAATGACAGTATCGTGAACAGTTAGTTATCCGGGCTCTGTATTCTAACGGATCCCTACCCAGCCCACCCTCTCTTCCCCTCTCCCCCCCCCCCCCACACCCCTACCCAGCCCACCCTCTCTTCCCCTCCCTCCCTCCCTTCTCGCTGTTCAATGCAGGTCCCTCTATTTGCATAAGAAATCTCATCCCCCCCATTTAAACAGTGGGCTGGGGGGACCGGCGTGTCTGATGCCATAATAGGTGTGCACGTCCTAATAGTTCCTCCCTCTTTGTGTCCAATTATAGATTCCGGAGGAGGGAGGTGAGTTAAGGGGGTAGCGCTTGTTTTTTGGTCTATATATTTATGTTATTTATTTATTTTTGAGTTTTCTATTAGACCTTCATCAAACTTAAAAAAATACCCGCTAGACCCCCTTTCAGGATAAATTTGTAAAATTTTCGGTAGAAAAATGTGCCGGCCGAAGGCCGATTCCTTCTAAAATTACAGGCTCGCTTTCGCTCTCCAGGAAAAAATCGACACCTAAATGGCACAAAAGGTCTTAAAATTGACAAAGAAATTAGGCGAAAGGTTTCCAAATCGCCAAACTAACGGAACGAACATCTTAAAATCTCAAAACTATTATGCTAAACACGAGGGAGAAGGGGATCCAGCAAAAGCGAGTAGTACCCCCTTAAGATCTGCAAGTGCTCAGTCGGTTATCCCTCTCTGTGGCCCATAACATGAATCGCAGGTATGATGACAATTTGGGTTGGACTGTTGGGGCTTAATAAATCAGTCCCTGCCTCGATCCCTGGTCAGTTTTAACCCCCTCCTCTCTAACGGCAGCAGACTCGGTTAGGTTAAGGGGAGATTTCCACTTGAGGGATTTTTTTCTGGATCCGTTTCTCCCTCATGTTTAGCCCCATTGCTTTTGAGATTTTAAGACGTTCGCCCTAGTAGTTTTCACATTTTAAGACATTTTGCCCCATTTCTGTCAATTTTAAGACCTTTCGTGCCATTAAGGTGTCGATTTTTTCCTGGCGAGCGATAGCGAGCCTGTAATTTAAGAGCAACCGGCCTCTGACCGGGACATTTTTCTACCGAAAAATGTACAAATTTATCTTGAAAGGGGGTCTAGGGGGTGTAATTTTAAGCTTGATGAAAACGTAGGGAACAAACTAAATACCTTCCCTTAAGCTAGATTAAGAGTAGGTGATGCTCAACTGTTGCTCTAGTTGTCCATCTGTTATCATCTCTAAATATATGACCTGCCCAGAACCATTTCATCTTCTTTATGGTACCGGGTACCGAAAAGTAGAAGATATTCTCATTGCGGTACCATAAAGAAGAGAACACGGTCCTGGGAAGGTCATATGTTTAGAAAAGATGATAACAGAATGGGAACCTAGGGATGGAGCTAGAGGAAGGGGTCGACAGAGAACTAGATGGAGGGATGAGATCCGAAAGTTTGCTGGGGTAGGATGGAACAGACTAACATTTGACCGGTTGGAGTGGAAACGTTTGGGAGAGGCCTTCGTCCTGCAGTGGACTAACTCAGGCTGATGATGATGATGATTCTCAACTGCTAAGGCTAGTTGAATAACATTACGGTTAGATTTGAATAGTTAGTTAAGGGGAGGCAGACCGTTTTTCTGGACCCCCTTCTCCCTAATGTTTAGCCCCACTAGTTTTGAGATTTTAAGATGTTGGTTCCATTACTTTGGGGATTTTATGACCTTTCACCCCATTTCTTTGTCAATATTAGGACCCTTCGTGCCATTTAGGTGTCGATTTTTTTCCTGGCGAGCGATAGCGATCCTGTAATTTTAGGAGGAATCGGCCTTTGGCCGGGACATTTTTCTACCAAAAAATGTACAAATCTATCTTGAAGGGGGTTCTATTTTGTTTTTGTTTTAAAGCTTGATGGAGGTCTAGGGAGGAAACTAAACAAAAATATGAATAAATAAATTAATAAACCAAACAAACAGCCACTGTCCCCTTAAGTACACTTTGGCAAGCTGAATCGAATGGCGCAAACAGAATTAAAATCGGATCATTAGTTTAGGATTTCGATTTTGACTTGGCCTTCCTGGAGGGCCCAGGGGACCGTTTTTTGGACATTAAAAGTCCTCTGTAGCCCAAACTATAAGTCCTAGAGAATTCTAACTGGTGCCATTCGTTTTTTCTCGCCGAGCTGCTTCTAGACATGGTCGTATATTTCATTTTCGCCCAGCCATTCGCCCAGAATCGAAAATATTTGTTTCCAAAAACCTTGGGTTTAAGCCCAGGCAAATCCTTGATTTTGCCCAGGCAAATCCTTGATTTTGGTCGAATTTTGACTTGTCAATATTATTACATATTTGGATTTGTCTCGCCGTTGCGGTTTCAACGGTATAGTTATTTTTAAATGTTGACCAATTTTTAGGCCCAATAGGCCTATTTTAAAGTTTAAAAACTCCATAGACGATTTATTTATGTACAGATTTTGTTTAAATGTATACCTTAAGCTGTATTAGATTGATTCCGGGTGGAGGTGGAGAGGTGTCTGGAGGGGGGGGGGGGGGGGGGATATGAGTTACTGATCTGCAAGTGTTCAGTTGGATATTCATCTCTGGCCCATATTCTGATTCCCATGTCACAAGAGACTGGAGTTATCGCAGAGAGGCTCCAGTCCTGACGTTCTTCTTGACTTACAGTGTGCTGGCTTAATAATCCAATAGGGTTGATAGCCTCTGAAATCCTATTTTAACTAACTAACTAATTCCCATGTGTCGTCCTTACCAATAGTCATGTGATGTCATGTCGTCATGATAATATTGTTGCTTGACCAGGATTCGAACTTCAGGTAGATTTGGGAGAGTTGGGCATCGTAACCACTCGGCCATGAGCGGATGGCCGAGTGGTTACGGTGCCCAACTCTCCCAAATCTACCTGGAGTGAGTGGGCTCGAATCCTGGTCAGGATACCTCTCTCCCAACATGTCATCTGTGGGACTGTTGGGTTCAATAAAGCAGTCCTCCGTCTCCCTGGTCAGCTTTATTTTCGAGCATATTATTGAAGTATGCCACTAGATCCCCCATATCACCCTACAAGCTAAAATTATCTGTTTCCCCAAACCCTCCTTGAAGTTAGATTTATACATTATTCGGTACAAAAAAGTTCTCTAAATTGCAGGTTCACTATTGTTTGTCCAGTAAATATTGACATTTGAATAGGGCGAAATGTTATATACTCACCAAACTAATGGGGTGAAACGCCTTTAAATCGCCAAACTAATGGGGCGAGACAATGAGGCTCCAAATAGATCCCTGCAGATCCTCTTTGAAGATAAAAAAAAATCCAGCCTAAGGCCGGATTCTCTTAAATTGCAGCCTCGCTTTCGGTCGCCTAGAGAAAGTCAACACCTGTTAGTTATTGGTTATAATAGGACTTCAATCAACCCTTCTGGATTATTTAGCCATCACACTGTAAGTCAAGAATAGCGTCAGAACAGGAGCCCCTTTTCGAGAAATCCAGTCTGCTTGACACCTGAATGGGGTGAAACTTATTATAACCGTCCGACTAATGGGGTAAAAAAAAATCAAAATCGCCAACCAAATGGGGTGGAACGTTTAAGAATCGCCCAAAAAAATGAGAAGAAACAGTATCCAACAAAAGACCACCCTTGCCTAAGACAGGGTTAATCAGCTTAGAAAGAACCCCTCCAAATAATATAAGGGTTAAAAATAGCAGACGATGATGCAACGACTTTAACACTAACTCAACCTACGTCTTGAGGTGGGGTTCATTGTGGTGCGTTTATTACTAATATTGTTGGTTTTGATTCACGCATGTCATATCAGAGCAATGTGTTGCTTAGTGTGCCAATAGACTAAAAACAACGCTTCCCCCCAAAATATCACAAGTCCCTCCCCCCCCCCCCCCCAACTCCCCTTCCCCCGATCACCATTCAAACTTAATTTGTATATTTTTCAGTAGTAAATGGCCAGGTCGAAGTCCAGTTTTACCTTAATTCCATCTTCGCTTTCCTTCGCCCCGTTAACATCAACGCCAAAATTGGGTAAAACATCTTAATATGGCCAAACTAAGGGGGTGAAGAGTGTTGTAATCACCAAATACATGGGGCGATAGTGTAGTGGTCCAAAAAAAGACCACCCCAGAGTTAGACAGGGATAAAAGGGGTAGACAGTAATGCAACGGCTTTAACCTTTTCAGTACGGGAGATGTTCTTTCAATCTTATGCTGGCTATCATTAGAAGATTTTCGTCAGTTTAGGAAGGATCTCTAGCCATTAAAGTCTGCAAACAATATAATTTAACCCTTTTTAACTATCACAGATTATTTCAAAACTGCATAAAATAATCTAAATATAGCTGAAATAATCTAAATATAGCTGAAATAATCTAAATATAGCTGAAATAATCTAAATATAGCTGAAATAATCTAAATATAGCTGAAATAATATAAATATAGCTGAAATAATCTAAATATAGCTGAAATAATCTAAATATAGCTGAAATAATTTAAATGTAGCTGAAATAATCTAAATATAGCTGAAATAATCTAAATATAGCTGAAATAATCTAAATATAGCTGAAATCATTTAAATATAGCTGAAATAATCTAAATATAGCTGAAATTAAACCAATAAACCGCCATCCGCACTGCAAGGGGTTTAACCCCTTCTGTACCGCGACGTCTTTTTAACTTTATTCTGGCTACAATTAGGCGTTTTTATTCAGTTTAATAAGAGCCTCCAGCAATTAAAGGCTTCAAACTATCACAATTAACCCTTTTTACTACTACATATCCTTCTTAAACTGCACAGAATGGTCTAAGTATAGCTAGCATACAATTATAAAGACGTAGCTGTACATAAGGGGTTAACTACCTGCCCAAAGATGAGGGAAAAACAAAACAAAACAAAAAAACACTTCCTTGCTCCACTGGTCTGTCTCATCAATGCAGGTGGTAGGGTAGTTAACAAGTGGTGGACGGTCTCAAGCACCTAGTATTCTCTCTCTCTCTCTCTCTCTCTCTCTCTCTCTCTCTCTCTCTCTCTCTCTCTCTCTCTCTCTCTCTCTCTCTCTCTCTATCTCTCGTTATGTGAGTGTCAGATTGAGGACAAGAATGATTAAAACTCCAAGCGATTAAAACTTATGACAGAAAGTTTTCGTAGACTCAGATCCTTCAACCCCCTTCTGTACCGGCGACGTCTTTTTATATTTTAGATACATTTAGACGATTTTATGAAGTTTAGAAAGGACATATAGTTAAAAGTATTCATTGATATACTCTAGCCTTTTAATGGGTAGATGTCCTTTCTAAGCTAAATCAAATCGTCCAATAGTTTCCAGAATATAATGAAAAGGACATCACCCGTACTGAACGGCTTTAATAGTGCTTCCCCTTTGTCAACATCTACAGTTAGGTAGAAAACAATGAATGGGAAAAGATAATGATATATTAACTTACAGAAATCTTGGGATACTAAATACATTTGTTGTCCCTCTTTCCTGGGTATGTATGCATGTATGTATGTATGCTAATTTTTAGTTTCTTCAATTCGTTGAGGGGACCTGCAACTTACCTCTCTTAGGCTGCGAGATGTGCGGGTGGCTAGGGGTTAGGATAGGATTGGGAGACTTGTTTTATTTAACCTGTTCCCATACCTAACCTAGTAATTTGTTTGCGTTTTATGTGTATGAAGGAGACGACAAAAGGCAAAGCTGTCTGTAACAAGTGTCTCGCCAAAAGTTGAAAGAGTGAGAGGCCAATTATTATCATTGTTTCTATTTATTTACATATTTGATTTTTATATATATTTATTTATTTATGTGTTTATTAATGTATTTATATTATGTATGCATAATGTTTTGTATTGGAAAGAAAAGTGATGTGTTTGTGTAGTGTAGTGAAATGGATAGGAGTTGTGAATCAGGAGTATATTACCATTGTTTACTGTTCAAGCCCTCGTTCTAATATTATACATAAAAGTAAGTTTGTAAGATTGAGTTAAGTGTGTAGCTCATTATAGACTAATGAATCCGTATGATCTATTAATTCTTGAGTAGCAAACTTTTAAATGGAGTAAGTCAGTCTATGTTTACGTGTCTGTATAAAATCACTGAGGGGGAGGAAATGTATGTTCGGGACTGCATAGCTTGACATATATTACATGTGTGCAAACCGGTAAGCTATAGCACCAATAGTGTATATTTTCTGTTTGCTCGAATAACCATTTGCTGCCATATCAATAACCGGTCGCTGAAAACAGATGTTCATGTTTTTGTGCATAAATTTCGGCACCTAAACTTGTGGGATTCCTTTCCTTCGCACAATTGATTATTGAACGTGTTTGTTGATAATATATATATATACAGTATATATACAGTATATAGTAGCCGTTGGATTGTGAGTGGTAATTTTTAAGCAAAATATATAATTGTATAGTGTTAGCCTAATTACTAAGCTATAGGTAACACGGTGTCATTATAAGGACATAATACATTTATATTATTTCGTTAATTCTTTATATGCTGGTAATTTTTATTACATAATGCAAAGGACTGGAGGTCTCGAAAAGAGGCTCCAGTCTTGACTTTCTTTCTGTCCTGTGGTGGCTTAATAATCCTGAAGGGATGTCCTATTTTCATTAAAAAGTAATAGTACCGGTATGCACTAATTTCATAATTAATCTAAATATAACAGTTAATAACTTCTATATAATGCTTTTGTCATACCTGCAGTAGATATTGAAATCATAGCAAATATCTCAACCCCAACAACTGAAGTTGGCTTTATTATATATACAGTAAAATTATGTTCATTTATTGAATGCAGATCATTTTAGTAACGCATTCATATGAATATAATGGTTATTGACATCAATCTAATCCCTAATATTACCTTTATCATATCCGTACAAGATTATGCTAAATATATATAACAGTATCTCCCCCCCACCCCCGAGAGAGTTTCCGCGCGAGGGGGTGGCGACAAAAGCGACTGCGGACTTACGGGTGTGGCGATAAATTGTGAGGCGGCGGTCGGGGGAAGATCGCTCTATTTACGGTGCCTCCTGCCATAACTCTGATCCCTGAGTCAACCACTGAGAGAGTGAGAGAGAGAGAGGCTATAGTAGGTGGAGATAGGGTGAGGAGAGAGAGAGAGAGACTATTTACGGTGCCTCCTGCCATAACTCTGATCCCTGAGTCAACCACCGAGAGAGAGAGAGAGAGAGGCTATAGTAGGTGGAGCTAGGGTGAGGTGGAAGATGAGCGAGAGTGAGAGAGTAAATATATGTGATGGACAAGGAAAGAGGATATAATTATTAAACCTAAAGCAGAGAGGGAGAGACTATAGTAGGCGGAGAAAGGGCGAGGAGGAAGATGAGAGAGAGAGAGAGGGGGGAGGGGGAGGAGTACAAAGGAGTACAAAGAAAATTAAGAAACAACAGATCTAGTGACCCTTCTAGGCTGCTTGTCCTCCAAAACACTGAGGATCAAGTGTCCAAACAGTGGTTTAGAGTGGGTAAGGGAACTACTGCCCTGGAACTAATGTCCGTGGCAGGATTAGGAAGTTAGTAGGGGACAGATGGGTTAGCAACTGAGGGGAGGATAAAATAAAGTTATTCATTCCAGACCATAATTGCCCGTAAAAATTGCTCGAAAAAGGGTTCGTGTGACTCCGGCTTAACACCCGTGGGTTGTCCTGTTCCAGAACCCCAGACTTCTTCTTTAAGGGGGTACTGCTTGGTTTTTGGACTATATATTTATTTATGTATTTATTTTTTAATTTCTTCACTAGACCTCCATCAAGCTTAGAAAAACACCCCTAGACCCCCCTTTCAAGATAAATTTGTACATTTTTCGGTAGAAAAATGTCCCGGCCGAAGGACGGTTCCTCTTAACATGTTAGGCTCGCTATCGCTCGCCAGGAAATAATCGACACTTAAATGGCACGAAAGGTCTTAAAATTTACAACGAAATGGGGCGAAAGGTGTTAAAATCGCCAAACTATTGGGCCGAACGTCTCATAATCTCAAAACAAATGGGGCTTAACACGAGGGAAAATGGGGGACCAGATAAACGACCCATCTCCCCTTAACCTCAACAGTCCATCATCAACCTCCCCTTAACTCCAATGCATAAATTGACCGATGTAGAAACTTACGTGAGCGACTGTGCAAAATAAATACAGGGATTGAAGGTGGGATGATTGGATCGGGAGGATAGTGCTGGTATATGAAAGGGTTAGATTAATTGGGGGAGAGAGAGAGAGAGAGAGAGAGAGAATAGGAGAGAGAGAGAGAGAGAGAGACTCGAGAGTGAGAGTGAGTGAAGAGGGGCTGATATCCGCATAGCAAAGTTGGGGAAAAAATATTTAGAAATAGGAATTATATAGGGAATTTATTTTTTGAGAGGACTGTCTATGAAAGGAAATCATTTTGATAAACGAAAGTAAGATTAATTTTTTCTTTATCGGGAAATTAATTAGGCTTCGATAGTTGGTTGTAAAATATTATTTACTTGTCATTTGAATATTGGCATTAAGTAATACATTACAATTATATCATATTATTTCCTTTCCACTATTAATATTGGATATTCTTCATAGTGCTATGAATATATCAGTCAACTAGTTAAATTCTAGACAACACAAATGAAGTGCTAGTGATTCTGTATTAGTTTAATTTTAGTAATATAATACCGGTATTACAAAATTATGTAGATAAATTAGGTAAAATTTTACTACGTGTTCGAAGGCATAGTCCTTCACGAGACTATAACCAGGTTCTTCACAAAAGAACTAAGGTTGCTTTCCTTATTATCCGCTCACGGCCGAGTGGTTACGGTACTGTGCTCTCTCTCTCTCTCTCTCTCTCTCTCTCTCTCTCTCTCTCTCTCTCTCTCTCTCTCTCATACGTCTTCTTTCGATTCAAAATTTATATTCCGACTGCCTCTTACCTCATTCACCTTCCACGATAACATGCCATCAATATTCCTCTGCCTTACTGTAGCTTCTGTCATTTTATTTTCCTATGTACCTTCATATTTACGATCGTCACCCCATTTTTAGTGTTATTATTATTATTACGGTATTATTATTATTATTATTATTATTATTATTATTATTATAATTATAATTATTATAATTATTATTATTATTATAATTATGATTATTATTACCGTATTATTATTATTATTATTATTATTATTATTATTATAATTAGGGAAGACTACTGTAATTTTCTTTTCCTCTGTGCCTTTATATTTACAATCGTCATCCATTTGTCTGTTTCTATTATTATTATTATTACTGTTATTAGACCTATTATTAATATTTGTATATTTATTGTTCGACCCTTACACTTATTGTTCTTCGTTGAAATAGGATTCCCCTGAATATACATAATTTATGTAAATAAAGAAAATACCACAAACGAAAAAGAGGACATATGTGTTATAGATAGTACTCTCGTTTTTCAAAGGTCATTCAATTTGATAATATGAAGTTCCAAGCACTGGTTATCTTAGGTTGCAAACTATGTTATATGAACAGATGTATGCTCTCTATCTCTCTCTCTCTCTCTCTCTCTCTCTTTCCCTCTGATCCCTCTGTGTCGTGCTTACAAATCCTCTTCTCCCCCCCCCCCCCCCCTCCCAACACTCCTACTGGAAATATACTCCCTCTCTCTCTCTCTCTCTCTCTCTCTCTCTCTTCTTCTTCTTCTTCTTTTCTATCCTTTCCTTCAACTTTCCTTTTCTATCGGATATGCCATCTCTATTAGAATTAAGTCCTGACCACCTCGTTTGTATCGCAAGGTCTGTGTGTCCAGTGTATCTATGTAAATATCTCTCTCTTTCTCTCTTCTTTTCTATCGGATATGCCATGTCTACTAGAATTAAGTCCTGACCACCGCGTTTGGATCGTAAGGTCTGTGTGGCCAGTGTATCTATGTAAATCTCTCTCTCTCGTTTTCCGATTCAACTTTATATTCCATCAGGCCCTTGTTTGTATCCATTCGTTCTCTCGACAATGTTATCTTTTGACTTAATCTACTTTCCTTTCCAATCCGTTTTATTATTCCTTTGCGTGTGGCATTTGTTTTACGAGAGAGAGAGAGAGATTAACATAGATATACTGACCACACAGACTTTTCCGATCTATGTGAAGTGATCAGGTCTTCATTGTAGTACGGATAGCAACTGATGTATCTAGACTTAATGCAAAAAATGAAGCTACTACCGGTATATCCCTGTATCATATAGCCTAGATGCCAAGTTTTTGCAATAAACCGTATATTTGGGTTCAGAATATTCCTAATAGCTGAGTAATCAAGGTGAGGACATGGCCATCTACCGCCAGCTGGCATAAAACGGACTATAGTTATGGATACTATATTCAGGAAAGCTTAATAGATTAGCCTTTAGAAGACTAGCTATAGTATAATTATAAGCATGTCCTTCCTATGTTGATATACAGGTAACAAAGAACAATTACTGTAAAAATCTATGTGTAACAGTTAGTTAAAATAGGACTTCAGAGGCTATCAACCCTTCTGGATTATTAAGCCAGCACACTGTAAGTCAAGAATAACGTCAGGACTAGAGCCCCTTTTCGAGAACCCCAATCCCTTCTTAATAGTTCGACGTGTGGGGGAACTACAGTATATTTCAGCATACTGCACTACGCAAAATATAGCTTACTGTTGTCTATCTGTTTTCAGCTGATGGTAAATGTAATCCCTTTGTAACTTTTGGTTCAATACTTGATGGGAAAATATAAACTTCTATGTTTCTGTGTCATATAAATCTAGTTTGATTTATTTCACTCCAACACCAAACACCTCTCAAAGAAATTTATGAAATACCAAATGTCCAAATGTTCAACCTTCGTAACAGCCGAGTAATTAAGATGAGGACCTCACAGCTTACTGACATCTGAAAATCAACAGGCTATTGACGGAAGTACGCATTTATTCACTTTAGCTTCACTCTACCCTATGAGAATACTCCTTTTCACCTGTCTAACCCCTTCCCGCCCCACACACACACACACACCTCCTTGCTATTTAATCTATCCTTTCTTCTCATATTTGTTCTAATATTTTGTGTTTGATTTGTGTTTAGTTCTTCTGTTTTCTAATATCTTGTTTGTTGTCTTATAATTCCCCTTTTTCACTTCTCCATCCTTTCCACTCGTGTTGTCTCGCCATTCGTGTAATCACTGCTTGCCCTTCCTTGCTACTGATTGTTGTGATTGCGTATGATCTTTATTATTTATGCTGTTCTGTATTAGTTAGTTAATTTGTTTTGTTATGCTTGTTTTGTGTATGATAAATGTTGTACTATTTATGCTGTTCTTTATTTGTTAGTTAGTTTTCTTGTTATATATTTGTCCACTTGTTTTTCATCCTATCCACTGTTTCTTGTCCACCGCGCGCGCCCCCCCCCCCCCCCCCCCCCTCCCCCCTTCCGTCACACCGGACGTGAGAACATTCTGCGACTGCGCACTTATGGGGAGGTGGCTGGTTTTTCTAGATCCCCTTCTCCCTCATGTTTAGCCCCATTAGTTTTCAGATTTTAAAGATGTTTGCCCCATTAGTTTGTCGATTTTAAGACCTTCCGCCCAATTTCCTTGTTCAATATTAAGACCTTTCGTGCTATTTAGATGTCGATTTTGTTTCCTGGCGAACGATACTGAGTCTGTAATTTTGGAAAAGCCTGCCTTCGGCCGGAAAATATTTCTTCCGAAAAATGTACAAATTAATCTAGAAGGGGGATCTAATAGATATGTGTTTAAGTTTGATGGAGGTCTAGGGAAGAAACTAGAAAAATTATAAATTCAAAATGTGACCAAAAAGTGATACCCCCCCCCCCCCCCCCAACCCCCTTTACAGGTATTTTTGACCGTGGGAAATCCTGCTTTTATTTTCCATGGAATTTATGGTCTGCTTGGTGTCGCATTTCCATAAATTCGTTTCCATCAAGGCTTAAACTTGAATGTATGATATTTTCTCCAGGGAAAGTCACTGAGGGGGGGACTGTTATATAATGTCATCATATTTGTGTGAGCGCTTCAAAGTTGATCAAGTCAGTCCATTCAAACCATCCTACAGTTGGAACAAGAAATCAGTACATAACACCGAGCATAATGTATCTAGAAGTAACAGGAAACATGTACACTCGGCTGCCATAGTCTCTAGCCTAGTCCACTCATAAATATTCGTGGATATACCTATTTCTAATCGTGGAAGTACAGTAGGCCTATATCTCTGGAAACAAATGTATTAATATAATTTGATATACATCAACCACAAAAGCAAACGCTCTAACCAATAAGCCACACAAGTAGCTATAGTAAACATAAATTTGGCGTCATCTCATTGAAAAGGTAAAGCGTTTAGATATTTAACCTCCAGTCACTTCAGCAGCCCGTTAACCCCTTGATTACCAATGCCGTTCTTTTAACTACATCCTGGCTACTATTAGACGATTTTATTCAGTCAAAAAGGGCCTGGAGTAACTAATAGACATCCAACTATCTCACTTAACCATTTCTACTGCCACAGATCCTTCTTAGACTGTACAAAAACGTCTGAATTTAGCTAGAATACAATAAAGAAACGTCGCCGGTACAGAAGGGGTTAATCACCAATCAGCCAGTCAGTTATCTATCACACGGATAATCAGTGGAGTAGCCAGTTAGTTGGACAGGCGCGTCACTCAGTCATTCACCCAGTCTGTCAGTCAGCCAATCAGTCAGCTCTGTGGGAATTACTTTTAACCTAGTGGACGTTTGCATCACAGTGATGGAAAGAGAAGTGGAAGGGAAGAGAGAGGAGAGGGAAATGGGCAGAACAGAATGAAGTGAAGGGAAAAGAGAATGGAAGAGAAATAACAAGCAGGGGGTTGTTGCCCATAATGTTCATATCTGTAGCGGTGGAGAGAATTGTGGGAAGAGAGGAAAACAAAGTATGTCCATTCTTTAAGCCACTACACCACGGCGCTCAGGCACATACCCCATAGCTGGGGTTGGCCGATATATCTAAATCTCCAATATTCCATATCATTTAAATGCAATAACGACGAATAAAGTAATCAGCTAATATTGATGGTATGAAATTGAAATCGATATGAAAAATTATTTAATGGAAAGAAAACAAATAATACAAAAATAATGTATATGTACGCAATCAGAGAGAGAGAGAGAGAAGGAGGAGGAGGAATGAGAGAAAAGGAGGAGGGAAGGGAGGAGGAAAGTGGGCAGTTACACCTCTTTGGCTCTCTTTGAATAGGGTGGAGGGAGGGTCGGAGGGAGGAGGAGAAGCCAGAACACCTCATTGGGAACCCCCCGTCGTCAGTCCTCTGGTTTCCTGCACACGGGGAGGTTGTATGCTCCTGTTGCAGCCCGTTACCCTCGAGTCACCCCCTTGCCACCGACTGCAGACTTGACGGTGCTTATTACCTATCTTCATATTTTCTAGTTGCACATACTTTCGTTAGATATTTCGCTACTATTCTTTATGTGTATTTATATATTTGTTATTATTTTATTTCATTGTTCACTATTTATGGGTATAGTTAGTTAATTAGCTAAAATGGGACTTCAGAGGGTATCAACCCTATTGGATTATTAAGCCAGCACACTGTAAGTCAAGAATAACGTCAGGACTGGAGCTTCTCTGGGAGAACTCCAGTCCCTTGTTTATTTACATATTATTATTTTTATGTTTTTACTATTTGGGTATATACATTTTTCTACCGAAAAATGTACAAATGTATCTCAAATGGGGCTCTTGGGGTGTTTTGTATTTGTTTGCATAGCTTGATTGAGGTCTAGGGAGCATATCCCCCCACCCCCTTCCTTAACCCTTTGAATATTATTATACATTTTGACAATATATTTGGCTATCATTGCATGCTTTGGAGTTAGTACAGCTTAGGGATGACTCTGTGGGAATTATTTGGGTGAAGACTATCTCAATTAACCCTCTGACTTTTATATACCCTTCCTAATCTGTATACAGTCGTTTGATAATAGCCAGTAAACAGGAAAAAAAATGCATAATCGAATCTTGAAATGGTTAAGCTCGTCTAAAGATAACAGGAATGAATGACAAACCCGGCCACAGATATTATATAGCTAGTTAAAATAGGACTTCAGAGGCTATCAACCCTTCTGGATTATTAAGCCAGCACACTGTAAGTAACACCCCGTTCTTAACATTAATCATCAATTACAAACCCCAATGCACTTGCATAAACTAATGAAAGCATATGGTCCTCCCGGGATTCGAACTCGGGACACCACACCCAGAACATAAGCACCTAAACCATTACACCACCAACACAGTTAAAGGTTGAATACACGACCACAATTAATATCCATTTTCGAATTTTTGGATATCAATCTAATCATGTACTCGACCCAACTGCATTATGGAAAGCGTAATGTTTTAGTGAGTGGAAAGAACAATGAACGGGGCCAAGATCACTAAGGATCGGCCTCGCTAGACATTAGTTCCTGTACCTATAGTATTAAGTAAGTCAAGAATAGCGTCAGGACTGGAGCCCCTTTACGAGAACTCCAGTCCCTTGACACAGATAGGTAAGGCGCTCCTAAGAAATAAGTATCATCGAGTCTGTTCCGTTCGCCCTAAAATTAAGTCTGACAAACTTTTCCCATTATAATATATTTGTCTATCCATCACCACGCCCTCCGACAAACTTGTGGCTCTCGTCCCTGTCAGCTCGTTTAACCCGTTCATTACCGGTGCCGTCCTTTTAACCCGTTCATTACCGGTGCCGTCCGTTTAACCCGTTCATTACCGGTGCCGTCCTTTTAACCCATTCATTGCCGGTGCACGTCCTTTTAACCCGTTCATTACCGGTGCCGTCCGTTTAACCCGTTCATTACCGGTGCCGTCCTTTTAACCCATTCATTGCCGGTGCACGTCCTTTTAACCCATTCACTACCGGTGCCGTCCTTTTAACCCATTCACTACCGGTGCCGTCCTTTTAACCCATTCACTACCGGTGCCGTCCTTTTAACCCATTCACTACCGGTGCCGTCCTTTTAACCCGTTCATTACCGGTGCCGTCCGTTTAACCCGTTCATTACCGGTGCCATCCTTTTAACCCATTCATTACCGGTGCCGTCCTTTTAACCCGTTCATTACCGGTGCCGTCCTTTTAACCCGTTCATTACCGGTGCCGTCCTTTTAACCCGTTCATTACCGGTGCCGTCCTTTTAACCCGTTCATTACCGGTGCCGTCCTTTTAACCCGTTCATTACCGGTGCCGTCCTTTTAACCCGTTCATTACCGGTACCGTCCTTTTAACCCGTTCATTACCGGTACCGTCCTTTTAACCCGTTCATTACCGGTGCCGTCCTTTTAACCCGTTCATTACCGGTGCCGTCCTTTTAACCCGTTCATTACCGATGCTGTCCTTTTAACCCGTTCATTACCGGTGCCGTTCTTTTAACCCGTTCATTACCGGTGCCGTCCGTTTAACCCGTTCATTACAAGTGCCGTCCGTTTAACCCGTTCATTACCGGTGCCGTTCTTTTAACCCGTTCATTACCGGTGCCGTCCTTTTAACCCGTTCATTACCGGTGCCGTCCTTTTAACCCGTTCATTACCGGTGCCGTCCTTTTAACCCGTTCATTACCGGTGCCGTTATTTTAACCCGTTCATTACCGGTGCCGTCCGTTTAACCCGTTCATTACCGGTACCGTCCTTTTAACCCGTTCATTACCGGTGCCGTCCTTTTAACCCGTTCATTACCGGTGCCGTCCTTTTAACCCGTTCATTACCGGTGCCGTCCTTTTAACCCGTTCATTACCGGTGCCGTCCTTTTAACCCGTTCATTACCGGTGCCGTCCGTTTAACCCGTTCATTACCGGTACCGTCCTTTTAACCCGTTCATTACCGGTGCCGTCCTTTTAACCCGTTCATTACCGGTGCCGTCCTTTTAACCCGTTCATTACCGGTGCCGTCCTTTTAACCCGTTGATTACCGGTGCCGTCCTTTTAACCCGTTCATTACCGGTGCCGTCCGTTTAACCCGTTCATTACCGGTGCCGTCCTTTTAACCCGTTCATTACCGGTGCCGTCCTTTTAACCCGTTCATTACCGGTGCCGTTCTTTTGTATTGTATTCTGGCTACTATTAGACGTTTTTTTCTGCTTAAAAAGGACCCATAAAAATTATCAGGCTTCGAACTATCTCACTTAACCCATTTTACTACCATATACCCTTCTGTATACTATTTTTCTACCGACAAATGTACAAATTTATCTTGAAAGGGGGTCTAGGGGGTGTAATCGTAAGCTTGACGGAAATCTAGGGAACAAACTAAAAACCTCCCCTTAATACAAATAGAACCATCGGGGCGGATATTTGTATGTATTCGGTTATACATAATGTGTTTGATACGGTTTTATAATAATTAATGCATACATAATTCCATGCATTAATCAGTTTCCAGAAGGATACTTGCATAATTACCTTTTCAACGAAGTAGGAAGGAGATGGGTGTGAATTTGCATTTTGTTTTTGTGTGTTCGTTGTTTTCTGTTGTGTTGTCCCTATTCGGGCTCTGTCTTGAGTCGGCCACCCTCAGAGAGATTAAAACAAAAAAAGGAAAAGTGGGGAATGGGCCTGAGTAAATACATACATGCATACATACATGCATACATACATACATACATACATACATACTGTACATACATAGGAAGAGATCGTGTTTTTACCTCCGTGTGTCTGCCTGTTTGTAAGCAAGATATCTCAAAACGTTACGAACCGATATTCAAGAAATTTGGTGGGCAGATTGGATATTCGCCAAGGAAGAAGTGATTCCATGTAAGAGGCGATCAGTAGAGCACATACCTCCGCCAGCGCAGGTGGAGGTTTGCGCTCTACCGAATACCACTCTAGTTTAAAATATGAGGTTTTCTGAGCAAGGGTCCTAATGTTGACTGATACCAACCCTTGTGTTGCATTTGTCTTAATGGTCTCCTTAGTGAAGAATTTGCATAATCTTCATATTGCGTTAATTATGCTCTCGGTGAAATAATGGTGTATTCCCTAACTTCTGCAATTACGTACGAGATTATTCAGTGCACACAGACACACACACACGCTCTCTCTCTCTCTCTCTCTCTTCCGGTCCCCGTTTAAAATTCAACTTTAAAGATATTTTTTTCCCGCTCCTCTAAATCATCTTTCACCTCCGCCCCTCCCCCCTCCACATACACCACCTCCCCCTCCCCCTCCACATATACCCCCTCCCTCTTCCCCTCCCTTTCCACATAAACCACCTCCCCTCTTCCATACCATACATCACATCTCCCAATATTTACACTAAAGCTCTTCTGGACACTTTATCCATCGTTCACCCTCCCACCTCCACATTTCTACCCACATCACAGAGTAACCTATATCCCCACACTTATATTCCACATCACAGAATAACCTATATCCTAAGCATTCCACATCACAGAGTATCCTATAGCATATCCCCAACACTTACAGCATCCTCTTCCTTCCCTCCTATGGCTCGTTTATCATTCTACTATCTTGTTGTTGTGATCCCCCTAAGAAAGTCCTATGTCAAATCCCTCCTTTGTGTCAATACTATCTTCAGCTATCATCCTGTTATCAACCACTACCTATATTCTTGAACTAACAGTCACTAAACCATCCCCTTTTCTTATCCCTAAGCTAACTGTCCACGTCTCTTCATCATTTATTTTCCACCCATACTAGAGCCTTTCAACTTTCTCGTCTTCCCCATTTCGACACCCACTTTATTTTCCATTCGTAAATCTCCACTTTCTGTCCTGATTGTTGTGTTTTGCTACATAGTTTTGGTGGTGTAATGGTTAGAGTGTTTAAAAATCTGTGTGTGATAACCCAGGTTCGAATCCCGGTCGATCACATAATTATATGCTTTCATTATAATTTCATTGGAGGTGTTTGGTGTTGGGGTGGAATTAATAGAATATAGATCATCCAATGTCCACATTCTTACATCCCTCTCTCTCTCTCTTGTTATTTGTTTTATATTTTGTTTTAGCCCAATACAACACTGCTACAATATCTGCAATACAACACTGCTACAATATCTGCAATACAACACTGCTACAATATCTGCAATACAACACTGCTACAATATCTGCAATACAGTTATCTTCTCCCACACCACAAATCTACCCTCTTCTTTACCCCTGCGCCACCCTTCTCTCTGCACGTCACAATGGCCGACTTGCGAGTTTCGGTCTATGAGGAAGTTGGAGCTGTAGACATCGATATTTAACATAATTCACAGCTAAAATACGGTCGTAGTACATTTATAAATACATAAAACCCAATGCAACATACCATTTATCCATCAGAAACGGACATTATTGTTGCACTTCTTTTTAATATCGATATTTACGGCACCAACTTCCTTATAGCCTGAAACTTGCACGTCACAAATATTCCCCTTCATCATTTACTCCTACACCCATCCCCCTCCCCCTCTATTTTCCCCTCCCCCCTCCCCATCCTTTCTCTCCCCCCTCCCCCCCACCTACCCCCGCCTTTCAGTTCGCCACCCTTCTCTTCCCACCCTCACCTCGCCCGTTTTCAGATTTCCTTTAAGGGGGGATGGGCCGGTTTTCTGGACCACTTTCTCCCTCATGTTTAGCCCTGTTAGTTTTCAGATGTTAAGATGTTTGCCCCATTAGTTAGTCGATTTTAAGACCTTTCGCCCCATATCGTCGTCAATATTTAGACCTTTCGTGCTATTTAGGTGTCGATTTTTTTCCTGGCGAACGATAGTGAGCCTGTAATGTTGGAAGAAACGGCCTTCGGCCGAGACATTTTCTACCGAAAAATGTACAAATTAATCTAGAAGGAGGATCTAATGGATGTTTTTTTTTAATTTGATGGAGGTCTAGGGAGGAAACTAGAAAAATAATGGATATATGCAAAAATCGCCCAAAAGTGAACCATCCCCCCTCACTTTTCTCCATCCGTCGCCTATCTTTTCTGCCGGTATCACACGAGCGCTTTTTCCCTCAACATTTATCTTTAAAACTGGTCTGGCAGCTTAGGAGGTCAACATTTGGATTATTTTTGTTACGTAAATTCATCTACCATCAGTTTAGTTTTCGATACCAGGGCCAAATACTCAACAAGTGTAGCCAGAAAAAATGTTGATCATCGAATGTTGACTATAAAAGCTCTCGTGTGATACCGGCTTTGTTTTATCCTCGGGCGTTCATCACAGTAATCACGTTTCCTTATGATAAAGCCAATCCGCCTCAATTATATACTGCTTGTTTTTCTGGACCTCTTTCTCCCTAGTGTTTAGCCACATTAGTTTTGACATTTTATGACGGTTGGCCCATTAGTTTGGCGATTTTAGCACCTTTCGCCCTATCCAGTTGTCAATTTTAAGACCTTTCGTGCAATTTAGGTGTCGATTTTTTCCTGGCGAGCGATAGCGAGCCTGTAATTCTAAGATGCACCGGCCTTCGGCCGGAAAAAATTTCTACCGAAAAATGTACACATTTATCTTGAAAGGGGGTCTTGGGGGTGAATTTTTAAACTTGATGGAAGTCTAGCGAGGGAACTAAAAAAATCAATGAATAAATTAATTGACCACTTGCGAGTTTCGTCCTATAAGGAAGTTGGAGCCGTAGACATGGATATTTAGCAGAATAACCAGCTATAATACGGGTTTAGTACATTTATAAATACATAAAACCAAATTCAACATACTATCTATGCATCAGAATCCTACATAATTAATATATTTGTGTTTATTATCGATGTTTACAGACCGAACTTCCTTATAGTCTGAAACTCGCAAGTGGTTAATTGATTGACCCAAAAGCAAGGAAACTAAATAATATATGAATAAATGAATTAATAGACCAAAAATCCAGCCCCTAGCCCCTTAATCCAGCCCCTAGCCCCTTAATCCAGCCCCTAGCCCCTTAATCCAGCCCGTAGCCCCTTAATCCAGCCCCTAGCCCCTTAATCCAGCCCCTAGCCCCTTAATCCAGCCACTAGCCCCTTAATCCAGCCCCTAGCCCCTTAATCCAGCCCCTAGCCCCTTAATCCAGCCACTAGTCCCTTAATCCAGCCACTAGCCCCTTAATCCAGCCACTAGCCCCTTAATCCAGCCACTAGCCCCTTAATAATTCCACACTCGTCTTCCAAGTTTCACCATTCCCACTCTGCCTTTCCACACTTCTATAAACTTCTCTCTCTCTCTCTCTCTCTCTCTCTCTCTCTCTCTCTCTCTCTCTCTCTCTCTCTCTCTCTCTCTCTCTCTCTCTCTCTCTCTCTGTTATTAACCCTTTCAGTAAACCATGACGCATTTATTCATTTCATTCCGGATATTATAGACTATTTTGTTATATTCAACATTATATTGGGATATATATTGTTATATTCTCCACTATCCTTCATCAGCCAGTATTACCTTAAAATATCCTAACTTCGGTCAAGGGGGCATACTTCGGACATTTCTGTATAACAATATATTAGCTACAGTTATGGAAAAAATGGCTCTGCATTATGGATGAACACCGCAGACATACTAGTTTTTTTTTCCATAACACCTTGTATTTATCCCATAGCTGAGGTTCAATATATTTTTTTCCAGAATTCTTATGTTTTTTACACCAACCACCTTCACATCTAAACTCAATTAATGAAATCAACAAATACATGTGGCACTCTGAGGACTCGAACCCAGGCTACTCACATCGAAATTCCGCGCACTAGGCATTACGCTATCAAGACAGTATATAATAATAATAATAATGTCCGAAATTAGCTCCCCGTCCAAAGTTACGTCATTCTACCGGTACCTTCTTCTACTGCCGCTACGCAAACGTCTTCCTCGTCCCTTTTATCTTACACCATTTCTAGACTATAGCCTCTGCCCCCTCATTGATTTTACCCCACCTCCAGATAACAAGCTACACCTCTCTCTCTCTCTCTCTCTCTCACCATACACCACTTTCTCACACCCCAATAGCTTCTCACACCATCCTTACACACTATGTTTTCGTTTTCACCATTCTTACACAAACCCATAATTCTGTCCATATTTCACAGGTATTACGCTGTTTCCATTGTCACGTAATTACCGCCTTACACCATTCCTACCCTAACTTTTTTCACATCTCCTACATGTATATTCAGTACACCACCTTTTATTATCCCTGCACTAACTTGAGATTACTTCATAACCTATACTCCACCTTCTCTGCACTGTTGTCGTTCCTCATCCTTTCAATTTGCAACAATAACTTTCTTACTAACCCATTCACCACCAATCATCATACTTGCACTGATTTATACCACACTCTTTCCTATGCTTTCACATCCTTACTCAAAAAATTGTGTCTATCCTAAATTCCAAATCCAAGTTTCTTTTTCCACTACTCTCCTTCCATACCACGCAATTCATAATGATCTCCGTCTAACCCTCCTTCATCATACTCTCTATTCATACTTCATAATCCATTACGGTATATATCCCAATATTTTCTTTTTCACTAGCACCGCACTATCCTTCTGCACCGTCAATAAATGTGTAAAGAATTACAGTATAGGGCATAAATACCAATAGGTGTCAGTCCTAATTGCCATGGACTGTTTGGGGTGAACGGTTGTAAAGTATTGTAAAACTATGTAAAATGTTCATATCAATAAAAGTGTTGAATTGAAACCAAATTGAATCCAACTATTCTTTACTGATTCGTTCTGTCCATCCATACTCTAACATTCATCCACATCCTCTTTCCTCTGCCATCCCTCTACGCCTCTTTTCCCCGTCCTTGCAGCTCCCTCCCCTCTCCCCCCATTATAGTCTCCCCTCTCTCAGCCCCTTTCTAGGACAGTTTTATTATACATCAAGGGGATACTACTCGGTTGTGTGGGCTATTAATTAATTTATTCATTTATTTTTTTAGTTTCATCGCTAGACCTCTATCAAGCTTAAAAAACGCTCCCTAGACCCTCTTCAAAATAAATTTGTACACTTTTCGATAGAAAAATCTCCCGGCCGAAGGCCGGTTCCTCTTAAAATTACCGGCTCGCTATCGCTCGTCAGAAAAAAAATAAACACCTTAAGCTAACTTTCCACGTCTCTTCATCATTTATTTTCCACCCATCTTAATCCTTTGAGTACCAGCGACGTGTGCTATATTTTATTATAGCTATATTTTGACGATATTATGCAGCTTAGGAAGGATCTGTGGTAGTTAAAAGGGTTGGTTGACATATGTTGAAGCCGTATTATTGCTAGAGGTCCTTCCTAAACTGAATAATATCGTCTAAAAGTTGCCAGAATAAGATAAAAAGGCCGTCCCCGGTACTGTGCGGGTTAAAGCCTCCCTCTACGCCGCCTCTCCCCGTCCTCACAGCTCCCCTCTCTCCCCATTATAGCCTCCCCTCTGAGCCCCTTTCTAGGGCAGAGTTTTATGATGCATTAAATCAAAGTTTCTGACACGTCCAGCCCACTATCTTCACGGACAAGGTCGTCAAAGGTCGGGGTGGGTCGTCAAAGGTCGGGCTGGGTCGTCAGAGGTCGTATGGAGGGCGAGGATGTTGGGTAATTGGATTTTAAAGGGAAATTTACGAGTATTTGAGAACAATTAGCTGTAGCAAAGGTAGTTTAGGGCTTTAATAGGAGCCATAGGTCATATATATTGTAGATAACATCAAAGGGAGCGATAGATAAGCGTTATATTGATCTATTCAATTAATTGTGTACAGAGAGGTGTAGAGAGGATCATCGAAAAAGTAAGAAGTGTAAAGATACTTTAAAATGTAAAATGTATTTGAAATAATATATGTAATCTACCTATAGTAGGCCTAGGAAAGGAGGTTACGAGCAGACATTTTAGAGGAACGGAAATTGAGATGAAGGCATTGTAGAGTTGAGTTGAAGAGCAAGATGAACTAATGAGCGCGTTTCCAAGCCGTTGAGGGGGGGGGGGGGATGAATGCAAGGGAGGAGTGGCCCAACCCATTGAACTCCACTCAACTATAAAGGAGTGCCTTGCGTTGGTTTGGACACATGGAAGTGGTAAGGAAAATGGGAGGATGGATGGCTAAGAGGGTGGAGGAGAACCAAGTGGAGGGAATCGACGGCGTGGAGGACCTACACTAGAGTGATCTTAAGGGGAGATGGGTCTTTTTTCTAGTTCCCGTTCTTCCTCATTTTTAGCCGCATTAGTTTTCATATTTTAAGACGTGCACCCTCTTAGTTTGGCGATATAAAGACCTTCTGCCCCTCTCTTTGTCAGTATCAAGATTTGTCGTGTCATTTAGGTGTCGATTGTTTTCCTGGCGAGCAATAGCGAGCCTATAATATATATATATATATATACCGGTATATATATATATATATATATATATATATATATATATATATATATATATATATATATATATATATATATATATATATATATACTAATAGTTCCATAGCTTCGAATAGAAAATATGACTTTACCTTAATTGAAAAGTACGGATTGACTTATTAGACTCTACTGCATATCACATAAATTCAAATTTTAAATTCAAAAGGTTTTATTGTCCCCAATGTTGGATATAATTATATACACATTCAGTTTACAATATTCATCTTAGCATACAAAGATGGCAATGATGAGTTGATGTCACTTGTCATAATTATATGACCTTATTGATATATTACCATAATATACCATAAGTACCAATACCATAAGTAGAACAACAAGAACAATTTATGCTTTTATTTATAGCGAGGCCGATCATTAGTGATCTTGGCCCCATTCATTGTTCTTTCCACTCACTAAAACATTACGCTTTCCATAATGCAGTTGGGTCGAGTACATGATTAGATTGATATCCAAAATTCGTAAATGGATATTAATCGTGATCGTGTATTCAACCTTTAATTGTGCTGGTGGTGTAATGGTTTAGATGCTTATGTTCTGGGTGTGATGTCCCGAGTTCGAATCCCGGGAGGACCATATGCTTTTATTAGTTTATTAAAGTGCATTGGGGTTTGTAATTAATGATTAATGTTAAGAACGAGGTGTTACTTAATACATGAGCAGTGAGGGACACCCATTCATCATCCCCTACTGCTTTTCACCCTTGAGAATATGAAACAAAGAAAACATATAACAAAAAACTAAAGAATAAATAAATAGAACAAACAGAATGAAGAACTGAATAAAGTAATGCTACTAAATACATAATGTTTGAATGTGTTGATAAATGTGGCCTTGAGTGCGGTGACACTGCCCATTTATTTACAGAGAGAATTTCCATCGGCTTTCAGGTTTATCGATATCTGAGATTCAAGAGTTGTTTGTTTCATCTTTTCAATAACTTGGCGTTTGTTTGTGTGAGTTTGTTTTTGTTTTGTTTTCTGTGTAAAACTAGACAAGCATATATAGCAATTAGGGTGGTAAATTCTGTAGTCAGGCTCCTAAATATAATGTTTAAAACTCATTACATACCGGTAATTCTCGTATTTTTGACCACGACTGTACAATCACTTATAGTAATTTGTGAGCCTCTTATGAATACGCTGTGCTTATTTATTGACCTAATGTTCATTGCATTACATCAGCTATACTTATATAAAAACAAATATATGCCGGTACATATTAAATTATTCATAGGATTTTATACATATTATTATACGTATAACAATGTGAGGGGTATGTATGTATATGGTATGTGCACTCGGTCAAAAAAGTATCTGCACCCCTACCCTGATGTGTACAGCTTGGTAGGGTTGACAGCTATATCCATCTATATATACTATTACCTACCTATACTACCTAAGACCTACTACCTACGACCTATGACCTATACTACCAAGCTGTACACACCAGATTATCAGGGTAGGGGTGCAGATACTTCTTGGAGCGAGTGTACAGTATATGATAAATAAGTGCACCAGTATCTACATGTAACACCTCTTTATAATGAGGTGTTACATACAGATACTGATGCACTTCTTTATCATATACATACAGGGTACACGAACCTATGTGAGTTGCTGTACAGTAGGTTACCGGAACAGTCAGGTTTGGTAAGTTGTCTAAGTAATTAGGTGCCTTGAAGTTAATTAGAAAATAGTTCAACCTGCTTAAAATTCTCTCTCTCTCTCTCTCTCTCTCTCTCTCTCTCTCTCTCTCTCTCTCTCTCTCTCTCTCTCTCTCTCTCTCTCTCTCTCTCTCTCCTGCCACGGACATTAGTTCTAGGGCAGTAGTTCCCTTTCCAATGTTCCCTTACCCACTCTAAACCACTGTTTGGACACTTGATCCTCAGTGTTTTGGAGGACAAGCAGCCTAGAAGGGTCACTAGACCTGTTGTTGCTTGATTTCCTTTGTACTCCTTTGTACTCCTTTGTAGTCTCTCTCTCTCTCTCTCTCTATATATATATATATATATATATATATATATATATATATATATATATATATATATATATATACATATATATATATATATCTCTCTCTCTCGTTATATGTCTGGCATTATTTTATTTTATTGTTTAACTTATATTAACTCTTCCTCTTCATCTAATCGTTCTAATATTTCTTGTGTTCTCTTTCTTCCTTCTTTCCTCCCATCCAGCCTTCTGTCCATACATCCTTCCGGCCTTAACATCCTTCCTTCCACCCCTCTTTCCTTTCTTCCTTCCCTACCACCTTCCCTCTTTCCTTCCATCCATCCTTCCTTCCCCAAACACCCTCCTTTCTTTCTTCCTTCCATCCATCCATCCTTCCTACCTTCCCCCAACACCCTCCTTTCTTTCTTCCTTCCATCCATCCTTCCTTCCCCAAACACCCTCCTTTCTTTCTTCCTTCCATCCATCCTTCCTTCCTACCTTCCCCCAACACCCTCCTTTCTTTCTTCCTTCCATCCATCCTTCCTTCCCCAAACACCCTCCTTTCTTTCTTCCTTCCATCCATCCTTCCTTCCTTCCTTCCTTCCCCCAACACCCTCCTTTCTTTCTTCCTTCCATCCATCCTTCCTTCCCCAAACACCCTCCTTTCTTTCTTCCTTCCATCCATCCTTCCTTCCTTCCTTCCTTCCCCCAACACCCTCCTTTCTTTCTTCCTTCCATCCATCCTTCCTTCCCCAAACACCCTCCTTTCTTTCTTCCTTCCATCCATCCTTCCTTCCTTCCTTCCTTCCCCCAACACCCTCCTTTCTTTCTTCCTTCCATCCATCCTTCCTTCCCCAAACACCCTCCTTTCTTTCTTCCTTCCTTCCATCCATCCTTCCTTCCTTCCTTCCCCCAACACCCTCCTTTCTTTCTTCCTTCCATCCATCCTTCCTTCCATCCATCCTTCCTTCCTACCTTCCCCCAACACCCTCCTCTCTCTTTCCATACATCCTTCCTGTCTTATCCTCCTTCCCTCCCTCCCCAAACACCCCCACTCTATCAGGATTCACCAACACCCAATTTTTCAACCAAAATCTGGATAATTTTTCACCCGATTCATGACGGGCCGTCCTTTTTCACTCGAACTTTTTATTCCCACCATCCTTCGATCAACTTTTCCCACATTTTTTCGTACGATGGGGGCCTTATCGACGCTTAGGTTTATTGGATGACTGATGACGTTTATTGGATGACTGATGACGTTTATTGGATGACTGATGACGTTTAGGGAGACGTTTTCTGCTGGACCCCCTTCTCCCTCATATCTAGCCCCATTGGTTTATGAGATTTTAAGAGTTCGCCTCATTAGTTTGGCGATTTTAAAAGCTTTCGACCCCAGTTCTTTGTCAATTATAAGACCTTTCGTCCCATTTAGGTGTCGATAGTAATAGTAGCTATAAGAAAGTTGATAAAACGGGTTAATGTGCTATCTATTCTTTGCTCTTATTTCTCTCTCTCTCTCTCTCTCTCTCTCTCTCTCTCTCTCTCTCTCTCTCTCTCTCTCTCTCTCTCTCTCTCTCTCTCTCTCTCTCTCTCTCTCTCACACACACACCAGTACAAACCCAGCCTCTCCTCCATCAACAACTCTTATTTTTGTAGCTAAATTGAAGAAGCTCCCACTCCCGCCACGAAGCTCGAACCAAAACCCGATAAAAACCTTTCCTGGGATTCGTTCGGGGCGCGGCTCTGGATTTCGTTCCGTCCCCTTGGCTCTTAAAAGGTGACCGATCTTTTCTGTAATTCTAATGTCTAAAACTCGACTAATATTGAGTGTGACGTCTTTTTAGGAGATGCCTGGTTAATTCTGTAGCTTTGATGCGGCTTACAACTTCTTTGAAAAAAAAAAAAAATATATATATATATATACCGGTATATATATATATATATATATATATATATATATATATATATATATATATATACTGTATATATATATATATATATATATATATATATATATATATATATATATATATATATATATATATATATATATATATATATATCTTCTTGCATAAAAACTATCAACTTCATAGAACAATTTGAAACAATTACAAGGAGAATTTTGCCTATGGTAAGAAAAATAGCAAGAGAGAGAGAGAGAGAGAGAGAGAGAGAGAGAGATCGTCAGCCCACTTCCCCACGTGCTCGTCACACAATAGTTGACAATACACAAAAGCCCGGTGAGGGAACCTTTGTATTTGCATAACTCGACTTTAAAATCGCGTAGTAATTATATATTAATTACGTATTGTTCGTAATCAATTAGCGTTATGTCCTATATTGAGGATTAATTGCCAATAAAGTACATATCTGGAAGTACAGTCCTGAACAAGAGTTTATGTAAATGGTTGGATATAATACGACACTCTAAGTATTTTCTAAACGGTATAATCCTATGTAGTGGGGCGACATGTACTTATAATCCTATGTAGTGGGGCGACATGTACTTATAATCCTATGTAGTGGGGCGACATGTACTTATAATCCTATGTAGTGGGGCGACATGTACTTATAATCCTATGTAGTGGGGCGACATGTACTTATATCTCAATAATTTGGTACCGGTAATGTTACAATATATTTTTACCTTTTACATTCATAATTAGTCCACTAATATGCTAGGTTAGGTTAGGTTTTGGTTAGGTTAGGGTAAGGGGAGATATCCACTTGAGGGACTTTTTTCTGGACCCCTTTCTCTCTCATGTCTAGCCCCATTGCTTTTGAGATTTTAAGATGTTTGCCCCCATTAGTTTGGCGATTTTAAGAAGTTTCACCCCATTTATGTCACTTTTAAGACCTTTCGTCCCATTTAGGTGTCTATTTTTTCCTGGCGAGCGATAGCGAGCCTGTAATTTAAGAGGAACCGGCCTTTGGCCGGGACATTTTTCTACCGAAAAATGTACAAATTTATCTTGAAAAGGGGTCAAGGGGGTGTAATTTCAAGCTTGATGGAAGTCTAGGAAACACACTAAAAACCTCCCCTTAAAGGTATTGTTCAATGTTTCTTAGTAAATAGGCATCTGAAAAACAGTTCCTCCCGCTTCACAGGATCTTACCTTGGAGACTGTATTGAACCACGTCAGCAGAACTAGTGATGAATATTAATTTGGACATTAGGAAATAATATAGCACATTTGTCAACCAGCTATAACCCAAGACATCCCATGCTATACTATTGACTGATTTAACCCCTTCTGTACCGGCGACGTCTTTTTACATTTTCCTAGCTTTAGTTAGACTGTGTTATGTAGTTTAAGAAGGTTTTGTGGTAGTAGAAAGGGTTAAGTGAGATAGTTCGATGCCTGTTAATTGATGGAGCCCTTTTTAAACTAAACAAAAAAAAACGTCTAATAGTAGCCACAATAAAGTTAAAAAGACGTCGCTGGTACAATCGGGGGTAGTAAGTGTTGTCATAGATTCCAGTGGTTATCACTCAACAAGTGTTATTGGTATCTTTATAGGTACTGGGAAAAGTGCTTATCCCTCAGAGTATTAGTCAGTGTCCGAAACTTTGTGAAATATCTGACAAAACTTATCAACCTCAACCGTACATAATGGGTTAATACCATCAGAGGCCCAATACATTATGTGTGGCTGGAATTACTCCAAGTTCATTTTCTGGCAGGTGTTTATGTGTGCTTAACCCGATCTTATAAATTCAAAAATAAACACTGCAATTTCTCTGAACCAGGACCTTTCTAGAATTAATGAATGGGGACAAGAGAATCTAGTTTCCTTTAATGCACAGAAAACCAAGTACATTCAATTTTCTAACCGACAGAATCTCACTGACTCCCATATATTTTTTAATGATGTAAATATTCCCACTTCCCCTAGTATTGACATTCTCGGTGTAACATTAACTACTAACTTGAGCTGGACACATTATGTTAGAAGCATTGCTAAGAATGCCTCTAAAAAACTGGGACTCCTGTACAGAGTTCGAGAATTCTTCACTGACGAGCAGTTGGCCGTAATATATAAAAGTCATGTGCGCTCTCAGATGGATTACTGTTCACCTCTGTGGGGTGGAAGTGGAGTGGTTGCATTGAGGCAGTTGGACAAAATTCAAAATAAAGCTATTAGATTAATCAATAACCCTGCAATCACACAGGACCTTCCTACATTAGCCATACGAAGAAACGTTGCATCCCTTGCATTATTCTACAGATATTTTCACAGCAATTGTTCCGAGGAACTTGCTTCAATTGTGCCGCCTCTCCACATCTTTCCCCGTAGAACTAGGGCAGCTGAGAGCTCCCATGAATTTACACTTTCTCCTCCACAATGCAGAACTTCTGCTTATCAGAATTCATTTATCCCCAGAGCTACTACTCTTTGGAATTCACTTCCCTCGAATTGCTTTCCACAAACTTACAATCAACAAATGTTTAAATCCAGTTGTTACAAACATTTTATGAATGGAGGATGCCTTTAGGCACATGGACCTTTTTGTTTTATCTGTGTTTTTCCTTCCTCCGTTCATTGTCTCTTAAAAAAAAAAAAAAAAAAAAAAAAGATCTCCACTTGAGGGATTTTTTTCTGGACCCCTTTCTCCCTCATGTTTAGCCCAATTGCTGTAGAGATTTTAATACATTCGCCCCATTAGTTTGGTGATTTTAAGAACTTTTGCCCCATTTATGTCAATTTTAAGACCATTCGTGCCATTCAGGTGTCGATTATTTCCTGGCGAGCGATAGCGAGCCTGAAGTTTATGAAGAACCGGCCTTCGGCCGGGACATTTTTCTACCGAAAAATGTACAAATTTATCTTGAAAGGGGGTCTATGGGGTGAAATTTTAAGCTTGATTAATGACTAGGGAACAGACTAAATACCTCCCCTTAATATGAATTTTGATATATCACTTCTTTATCTACATATGTGTATGTATGTATGTATGTATGTATATATATATATTTATTTATTTATTTATTTATTTTGTATTTTCTCCTACCTCACGTTGAAATATGTGCTGAGGTCTGGCGGCGAAGATAGCTATACCAGGCGTGATTTTCTGGGTTAGTTTACCCTCCACTCCACCATTTTTCTTAACTCTTACACCATGTTGACACCCTTATTTTTCTATTTTTGTATATATATATATATTTATTCTGAGGGAGACAACAAGCTAACATTGCACGAGTTTGGGTAGATTAGGAAGGCTTAGTGAGAATGAAACAGACAATCAATATTTATCCTATGGTATAAGACTCTCATAAACTGAAGAAAATCGTCTATTGATAGCCAGAATACAATCAATATATATCTATTGTAGTCAGGAACATATTGGATTGCCTTTCTTGACTTAGTTCGTGTTCTGATCATTATATTATGGGTTGTATTGCAAGATTATATTCAGTCTAGTCGGTTTTAAATTAAGGGGGAACTTTGATGTTTTACGACATTTGCCCCATTAGTTTGGCGATGTTAAGACCTTTCGTGCCATTTAGGTGTCGATGTTTTTTCTGGCGAGCGATAGCGAGCTTCAATGCAGCTATAAAAATAAGAGCTGTTGGTGGAGAGAGAGAGAGAGAGAGAAAGAAAGAAAGAGTGAGTTTGTCATCCATACGTCTGCTATTTTAACTACTAAGCAATTTCAGGCTTCCCATATCAAAGCGAAATTATAATTGGAATAATATCAAGTTAGGAGCGACCGAGATGGAAAATAAATACTGGGTCATGGTGTTGCCCCAAATGACTTCGACCCTTGCATATTCCCACACTTGCCTTGTACATATTAATATTGCTTCTCAGACAAGAATAACCATATTATAATAAGTGTCATTTGCATCTCATCTCCATATACGGTGTTTTATCTGTCAATCTACCAGTGCTTAGCCAAGATACCTTTACACTTAATAACTCTAATATATTTACAACCATTCAAACTCCCCTTTAAAGACAAGCTTCACATTTGCAATATGATATGATATAGCACTTTATTATTTCAAATGGCTTAGATACCGGTGCAAATATGGGTATACCAATGGCTCGTGAATGTAATGTCTCCCTCACTCACATATAAAACAAAATAAAACAAAAAATAAAATAAAAATACGTTGTCTTACGAGAACAAATACGTTGCATTTACATACGTCCCCTGATTATGAAGATCCGGTGATGATGAAGTTATTGTCGTAAAGTAGCGCCAAAATTGTGATCACGTAAAATGCAAGTTAAAATTAAGGGGAGATTTCCACTTGAGAGACTTTTTTCTGGACCCCTTTCTCCCTCATGTTTAGCCCCATTGCTTTTGAGATTTTAAGACGTTCGCCCTAGTAGTTTGGACATTTTAAGACATTTTGCCCCATTACTGTCAATTTTAAGACCTTTCGTGCCATGAAGGTGTCGATTTTTTCCTGGCGAGCGATAGCGAGCCTGTAACCAACCTGTAACTAACCTGTAACCAACCGGCCTCCGGCCGGGACATTTTTCTACCGAAAAATGTACAAATTTATCTTGAAAGGGGGTCTAGGGGGTGTAATTTTAAGCTTGATGAAAACGTAGGGAACAAACTAAAAACCTCCCCTTAAGTTATCTGAGTAAGAGTGTAAGAGTGTGACTATACTCCGTTCTAAATAGGTAGGCCAGAAATCGTGACCTCTATCCTTCGTTACTCATACAGGGCTAGAGCAAATAGGCTGTACATTTCCACACCTCTTCCCTGGCGGTCGGACCCTTCCCAAATGGTAGGAGTATGGACATGATTCCTCTAGCCGTTTTCTTAGTTATAGAAGTTAATGGTAGGAATATGGACATGATTCCTCTAGCCGTTTTCTTAGTTATATAGAAGTTAATGGTAGGAATATGGACATGATTCCTCTAGCCGTTTTCTTAGTTATAGAAGTTAATGGTAGGAATATGGACATGATTCCTCTAGCCGTTTTCTTAGTTATATAGAAGTTAATGGTAGGAATATGGACATGATTCCTCTACTCGTTTTCTTAGTTATACAAGTTAATGGTAGGAATATGGACATGATTCCTCTAGCCGTTTTCTTAGTTATATAGAAGGGTTAATGTTCATAAGTGTTGGCCTACTTATTTGGAACTGGGTAGAGTTCGAGTAAAGTAGAGTAGTAGTAGCGATAGACTGACTGGCTGAGGAAGAGGGAGAATTATGATACTGGACTCCTTTGAAGGGTCTGAGATTTCCACTTGAGGGATTTTTTTCTTTACCCCTTTCTCCCTCATGTTTAGCCCCATTGTTTTTCTAATTTTAAGACGTTTGCCCCATTAGTTTGGCGATTTTAAGAACCTTCACCCCATTTATGTCACTTTTAAGACCTTTCGTCCCATTTAGGTGTCTATTTTTTCCTGGCGAGCGATAGCGAGCCTGTAATTTAAGAGGAACCGGCCTTCGGCCGGGACATTTTTCTACCGAAAAATGTACAAATTTATCTTGAAAGGGGGTCATGGGGGTGTAATTTCAAGCTTGATGGAAGTCTAGGAAACATACTAAAAACCTGCCCTTAACCCCTTCAGCACCATGACGCCCTATTTACCTCTGATTCTGGCTATAATTAGAGGATTGTATGCAGTTTAAGAAGGACCTATGTTACTGAGAGGGTTTATGGAGATCGTATTTACCCATTTGAGTCCTATAGGTAGATTACAAATAAAAGAAAATCGTCTAATGGTAACGGGTAGATGGGACTCGTTACCCTTGGTGGGCAACCTATCTAGGGGAAGCAACGTTATACAAATCCGCGGATGGGACTCGTCAGCTTTGGTCGGCAACCTGTTTAGGGGAATGAACCTTTTAAAAATTACCGAAGAGCGGCACGCTCATCGGTACCACTTGCAAGTGGGCGAACTCTACAATAGATAAAATAGATAGATATAAACTAAATCCCCTCTCCCCCTTGAACTGTTGGTCCACGTCGATGTGAAGGAACTTCTTACCGGTAGTGACCATTTTTACTTTCAAAGGTATTCCCAGGGAGCTCCAACTATTGTCCTAAATCACCCCCCCCCCACCCCGACCCCCACCCTTTTATTTATTAGTATGTATTAGTATTTGTTGTATTCATGTTGTATTCATGTTGTATTCATGTTGTATTCATGTTGTATTCATGCTGTATTCATGCTGTATTCATGTTGTATTCATGTTGTATTCATGCTGTATTCATGTTGTATTCATGTTGTATTCATGCTGTATTCATGTTGTATTCATGCTGTATTCATGCTGTATTCATGTTGTATTCATGTTGTATTCATGTTGTATTCATGTTTTTATCTATATATTTTACATTAGTTTTGCTGGGAGAAATGTAGGCTTATCCCATCATCTTCATCAATAACAGCCCGAGTATATCCACTATATATATATATATATATATATATATATATATATATATATATATATTATAATATATATATATATCCACTATATATATACATATAATTATATATATCCACTATATATATATATATACTGTAATGTACTTGGAGAGATGTATTGTGAGAAAGATATGTAGTTGAAATCCGTTGATGGTAGGCGTGAAGGAGGCTTAGTGATCCTTATAGTGAAGGATGAATAACGGGTCGGCTTTTGCTGATAGATTTGTGCCACTTAAGCTACCCGAAAGGTGTATGTAATTGTTTGAATTTATAGTAGATAGGAGTAGTAGCTCAATAGTCAACACAACATTATCACAGACATGAATGGAGAGGACTATATTATCAAATAGTTAGGTTCAGGTTATATCTCGCAATCAATCAATTTAAACAAATATATAAAATAGAATAGTGGATAGTTCACTATTTTCCTATATTCACCTTTTGTATGCTTTATAAACAAAACAAAATCTTTAACCAAAACACGTCACTATTTTTCCTCACCTTATATGCCTCCCAAATTATAATTGTAAGCCTAATACACAAATTTGAATTGAGTTAGTTAGTTAAAATAACACTTCAGAGGTTATCAACCCTTCTGGATTATTAAGCCAGCACACTGCAAGTCAAGAATAACGTCAGGACTGGAGCCTCTTTGCGAGAACTCCAGCCCCTTGAATTCGAATGGTTGTAATGGATTTAATGCATAATATTACTGAAGACAGCAACGTTACCCTGGCTTGAAATACATCACTCCAACAATCACCTCACAGGAATCCGTTTGCCGGGAAATGGTCCGAGAAAAAATGGGCCTATAAATAAAAGTGAGAGTATGGAAGAGGCTTGTGTATACCGTTATGTTCAAGAGTCCAGTATGGAAGAGGCTTGTGTATACCGTTATGTTCAAGAGTTCAGCCCAGAAGTTGCGATTATTGATAGATTTTTACTTAAGAGTCCCGCCCAGAAATAGTGTTTATTGAGAGAATTGTACTTAATATTTTGTTTCTTTTCTGGACCACCTTCTGCCTCATGTTTATCCCATTTGTTTCGAAATTTTAAGACGTTCGCCCCATTAGTTTGACGATGTTAAGACCTTTCGCACCATTGTTGTCAATTTTAAGACCTTTCGTGCAATTTAGGTGTCTTTTTTTTTGTCTTTTTTTTTCCTGCCGAGCGATAGGGAGCCTGTAATTTAGGAGGAATCAGCCTTTGGCCAGGACATTTTTTTATCGAAAAATGTACTAATTTAGCTTGATGGTATATTTGTTAAGCTTGATGGAGGTCTAGAGAGCAAACTAAAAATCTCCCCTTAAATCGAGTCAACAGATAAATATTATAATATTTTGACAGTTTGTGTTAACTTTCTATATTTGACCCCTTCTGTACCGGCGACGTTTTGTTTGTATTGTATTCTGACTATATGTATCCGATTTTGTATTGTATTCTGGCTATATGTATCCGATTTTTGTATTCTGGCTATATGTATCCGATTTTGTATTGTATTCTGGCTATATGTATCCGATTTTTGTATTCTGGCTATATGTATCCGATTTTGTATTGTATTCTGACTATATGTATCCGATTTTTGTATTGTATTCTGGCTATATGTATCCGATTTTTGTATTGTATTCTGGCTATATGTATCCGATTTTTGTATTCTGACTATATGTATCCGATTTTGTATTGTATTCTGGCTATATGTATCCGATTTTTGTATTCTGGCTATATGTATCCGATTTTGTATTGTATTCTGACTATATGTATCCGATTTTTGTATTGTATTCTGGCTATATGTATCCTATTTTTGTATTGTATTCTGACTATATGTATCCGATTTTGTATTGTATTCTGACTATGTATCCGATTTTGTATTGTATTCTGACTATATGTATCCGATTTTGTATTGTATTCTGACTATATGTATCCGATTTTTGTATTGTATTCTGGCTATATGTATCCATTTTTGTATTGTATTCTGACTATATGTATCCGATTTTGTATTGTATTCTGACTATATGTATCCGATTTTGTATTGTATTCTGACTATATGTATCCGATTTTGTATTGTATTCTGACTATATGTATCCAATTTTTGTATTTGACTATATGTATCCGATTTTGTATTGTATTATGGCTATATGTATCCGATTTTTGTATTCTGACTATATGTATCCGATTTTGCATTGTATTCTGGCTATATGTATCCGATTTTGTATTGTATTCTGGCTATATGTATCCGATTTTTGTATTTTGACTATATGTATCCGATTTTGTATTGTATTCTGGCTATATGTATCCGATTTTTGTATTGTATTCTGGCTATATGTATTCGAGTTTTGTATTCTGACTATGTATCCGATTTTGTATTGTATTCTGGCTATATGTATCCGATTTTTGTATTCTGACTATATGTATCCGATTTTGTATTGTATTCTGGCTATATGTATCCGATTTTTGTATTGTATTCTGGCTATATGTATCCGATTTTTGTATTCTGGCTATATGTATCCGATTTTTGTATTGTATTCTGACTATATGTATCCGATGTTGTATTGTATTCTGGCTATATGTATCCTATTTTTGTATTCTGGCTATGTGTCTGATTTTGTATTGTATTCTGACTATATGTATCCGATTTTGTATTGTATTCTGACTATATGTATCCGATTTTGTATTGTATTCTGACTATATGTATCCGATTTTTGTATTGTATTCTGGCTATATGTATCCGATTTTTGTATTCTGGCTATATGTATCCGATTTTTGTATTGTATTCTGACTATATGTATCCGATTTTGTATTGTATTCTGACTATATGTATCCGATTTTGTATTGTATTCTGACTATATGTATCCGATTTTGTATTGTATTCTGGCTATATGTATCCGATTTTGTATTGTATTCTGACTATATGTATCCATTCTGACTATATGTATCCGATTTTGTATTGTATTCTGGCTATATGTATCCGATTTTGTATTGTATTCTGACTATATGTATCCGATTTTGTATTGTATTCTGGCTATATGTATCCGATTTTTGTGAAGCTTAAGAAGGATCTGTGGAAGTAAGAAGGGTTGAGTGAGATCATTATAAGCCTGTTAATGGTTGGAAGCTCTTTTTAAACTGAATAAAACCTACCAATATTTACAATATCAATTTCCCTTAGAACTAGAAATGATAATAAGCTTGAATCAACAGAGCATTATGTAGAACAACTTTTGAATGCGACTGTGCCATTCTCAGATTAGGCCTATAAAAAAAAAAAAAAAAAAAAAAAATCCACTCCCAGCCAGTTCGACCATTCACTGGGGTTTCCAGTCACATTTTCCCCTACAATTTTCCATGTGGCTAAAGCCGGTATCACACTAGAGGTTTTATAGTCAACATTTGATGATCAACATTTGTCTGACTATATTTCTGGCATATTTTGAACTGTTATCGGAAACTAGGCTGATGGTAGATGAATTTGGGTGACCACAATATTTTAAGTGTTAACCTCATAAGCTGCCAGACCAGTGTTGAGGGAAAAAGCGCTCGTGTGATACCGGTTTGAGTATTCCTGAGACTCGTAAAGAAGAAGCCAGTGATAATACAGTATATTGTTCTCCTCAACCGTTAAGGGAGCCCACCTCGCTTTTTTCTCTTTCTCTCCCTCTCTCTTTGGCTTGTATCCATTCGGCCCCATTCAGCCTACTGTTTTAAGACGTTTACCCCCATCCAGGTGTCAATATTTCCTGACGAGCGGTAGCGAGCCAGCATATATATATTTTTGTTTTGACAGCAAGCTAAATTTGTAAATTTTTCGATAGAAAAATTTCTCCGGCGAAGCCGGATTTCTTCATATAATGCTGGCTCGCTATCGCTCGCCAGGAAGAAATCAACACCTGGATGGGGATAAACGTCTTCAACAGTTGGCTGAATGGGGCCGAATGGATACAAGCCAGGGAAAGAGAGAAAAGGAGAGAAAGATATACAAAAAAACTGTGACCCCCCTTAAAGAAGAAGCCAGTGATAATACAGTGTATTGTTCTCCTCAACCCTCAATAGGCCTACACATGATGCATACGTCTTGCTACATGGTATGTTATAAACTCGATTTGATAGGAACAACGAAGAATCCATTCCCAAATTTGTTTTTTGTTCATGTTCTGGAATGTATGGGGCTTGTGAGAGCAATATCACCGTTACCAATATGGTGTTAATAATATCCATGTATTACGCTGGTGTTCAAGTATTAATTCGATACGGGACTGATAGCCGTATAGTAAATAACGGGGAAAACAGAGAAACGTTGCCATCGGAGAAAGGAAATTCGTGTGGTGTTGGCAGACCTGGCTGCAGGAAAGGCAACGTTAAATGAAGGCAGCTGCTCCTCCCTCGCCTGGTCCAGCTCATCCTAGACCTTTATTTCGCGTCGCCGCCTTTGAACTCTCCGTCATTTCTGTTCCCTCACGTCGCCTCTGTGAATGTCGGAGTCGGGACGGAATGGAAGTGGTGATTGTGTAAAGCACGAGGGGGTAGCCGAGACCGTATAACTTCCCGGATCGTGAAAGTTTCCCTCCGCGGTCTTCTCCCTTCATCCGTAACGAGGAGAGGCAGCACGTGCCGTCTCCACCAAACCCAAGAACATAAGAAAACGGGAGCCCGCAGAAAGCCGATTGGCCCACACAAGGCAGATCCCTCTCACACCAAGAACTCCCAGATGTGACGGAATTTCAACTTTTTCCTGGTAATTAATATCGATAGGGCAGTAATGTGTTAGAGGATTGTGTGACGTATGCATTAGCTGGGATATGATGGGATGGAACTGGGATGTTAAAGGGAGAGAGAGGGGGGGGGGGAGTAGGAAACGGCCTTGTGTGGGAAAGAGTTTTAAGCTAAATACTATGGGGCGGACAGAAAGCGTTGTGGTGTGTGTGGGTATTGTGTGTGTGTGTGTGTGCGTGGGTGTAGGGTGTGTGTATGGCCGCGTAGGATTGTGTGTGTGTGTGTGTGTGTATGTGTGTCAAATACGGGAATGTGGGTGATTTTAAAGTTGATGTTGATTTAAGCATAGCCCTACGTGCGGTACGTATCAGTGTATATACAGTATATACAGTATACTGTATATATATATATATAGGCCTATACAGTATATATACAGTATATATACTGTATATATATATATATATATTTTTTTTTTTTTTCATGAAATATGTGCATCCGAAATCTAATGTATCTTTATTATCTTGGGACGATGAGGGGTTTATATTTTATTTGTATTTGTATTATTTATTTATGTGTTTATTTATATTTGTATTTGTTTTATTATTATTCCTGTTGATAATATGGCATCTCCGGACGTGAGGACGATCCAGTAAATACTTATAACCATTTGTTTTAAAGGGGGATGGTTCACTTTTTGGCCGATTTTTGCATGTATTCATTATTTTTCTAGTTTCCTCTCTAGACCTCCATCAAATTAAAAAAAACATCCATTAGATCCCCCTTCTAGATTAATTTGAAAAAAAATCGGTAGAAAATTTTTACGGCCGAAAGCCGGTTCTTCCAACATTACAGGCTCACTATCGTTCGCCAGGGAAAAAATCGACACCTACTGTAAATAGCACGAAAGGTCTAAATATTGACGAAGAAATGTGGGCAAAAGGTCTTAAAATCGACTAACTAATGGGGCAAGCATCTTAACATCTGAAAACTAATGGGGATAAACATGAGGGAGAAAGTGGTCCAGAAAACCGGCCCATGTCCCCTTAATTTAACATAATATAATTTTTCCAATATAACATCATTAATAAGTACCGGTATCTTTTCTTCCAGATTCCCGTTTCGCAGTTTCTTCTACCAACCTGTGAGTACCAATACGTAACAAATGTAGCTAATTGTATTCTAGAAGCACTGATTAGTATTAGTATTAGTATTAGTATTCTAGAAACACTGATTAGTATTAGTATTAGTATTCTAGAAACACTGATTAGTATTAGTATTAGTATCTAGAAACACTGATTAGTATTAGTATTAGTATTAGTATTAGTATCTAGAAACACTGATTAGTATTAGTATTAGTATTAGTATCTAGAAACACTGATTAGTATTAGTATTAGTATTAGTATTAGTATCTAGAAACACTGATTAGTATTAGTATTAGTATTAGTATTAGTATCTAGAAACACTGATTAGTATTAGTATTAGTATTAGTATTAGTATCTAGAAACACTGATTAGTATTAGTATTAGTATTAGTATCTAGAAACACTGATTAGTATTAGTATTAGTATTAGTATTAGTATCTAGAAACACTGATTAGTATTAGTATTAGTATTAGTATCTAGAAACACTGATTAGTATTAGTATTAGTATTAGTATTAGTATCTAGAAACACTGATTAGTATTAGTATTAGTATTAGTTTATATTATGTAATTATGGAGGTAATAATGAATCTCTCTCTCTCTATATATATATACCTGTATATATATATATATATATATATATATATATCATTGTAACCTTTCTGATAAATGTTATAAGTATAGATATCTAGTGTCTTGGAAACATTGCATACTGTCATTTTGGATAGCCCTTTATAATGACAAAGTAAACTATAATGGGGCTACCTCTTCTATTATTACTAGTACTACTGCTACTACTACTACTGATAATAATAATAATAATTAAGGAACACTCAGTTTATATATATATATATATATATATATATATATATATATATATATACTGTATAATGTATATATACTGTATATATATAATAGAGAGAGAGAGAGAGAGCCATCTAGCCTCAACAAGAAAAGGGCGGACCAATGAGAGAGGGTGTGGGAGGGAGTGTTGGGGGGGGGGGGGAGTCAGAGTGTTAAGGGGAGATTTACGCTTGAGGGATTTGTTTTCTGGACCCCTTTCTCCCTCATGTTTAGCCCCATAGTTTATTTTTTATTTTAAGACGTTCGGCCAATTAGTTTGGCGATTTTAAAATCTTTCGCCCATTTCTGCCAATTTTGAAACCTTTCGTGCCATTTAGGTGTCGATTTTTTTCTGGCGAGCGATAACAAGTCTGTAATTTAAGAGGAACTATCGAACAAATGTGAAAACGTATCGTGAAAGGGGGTCAAGGGGCAAGGGGGTGTAATTTTAAGCTGGATGGAGGTCTAGGGAGGAAACTAAATAAATTATAAAAATATATATAAATTAGGAAACCAATCTTCCCTTAAATCGTTCAAGGAGGAGAATGTGAAAGATGTTGTTTCTTGAGATGTGATAAAAATTAAATAGGCATAGCGGATGAGGAGGAGTCGTGTGTACAGTTAGTTGGTCACATTAACCCTCTGAAGCTCTGACGCGTTTTGGCAGTTTATTTTGGCTATCATTAGACGATTTTATGTAGCTTAGGAAGTATCTGTGGGTAATGAAAGGGTAAATACTATCTCAGTCAACCCTTTGACTTCCATATACCGTTACTAATCTGAATAAAATCGACTAACAGTAGCCAGAAACAACAGAAACGCGTATTGGAGCTTGAAAGGGTTAACTGGCCTACAGTCTTATGTTTGTATGTGTGGAAGGAAAATTTGAATGATTTGAAATTCACTTGTAGTAATTTAAAGTTCAGTTGTTTTAATATGAGAGTGGAAAGGTGTAGAGGTTTATTTTCTTATGCAATAGTTAAAGGGAGATTTCCACTTGAGGGTGTTTTTTCTTGATCCCATTCTCCCTCATGTTTGGCCCCATTGCTTTTGACATTTCAAGACATTCGCCCCATTATTTTGACGATTTTAAGAACTTTCGCCCCATTTCTGTCAATTTTAAGACCTTTCGTGCCATTTAGGGATCGATTTTATCCTGGCGAGCGATAGCGAGCCTGTAATTTAAGAGGAACCGGCTCTTAGCCGGGACATTTTTCTACCGAAAAATGTACAAATTTATCTTGAAAGGGGCTCAAGGAGGTGTAATCTTAAGCTTGATGGAGGTCTAGGGAACAAACTGAATACCTCCCCTTAACAAATATTAACAGTTAATGGTTTTATGGCACAATATTCTTGTAAATCATTCACACTGTGTTTCCTTCCATTCCTCCCCTTAAAGCCGGTATCACACGAGCGCTTTTTCGCTCAATATTTATCCTCAACACTGGTCTGGCAGCTTATGAGGTAAACATTTAGAATATTTCGGTCACCTAAATTCATCTAGCAACCGTCTAGTTTCCGATATAAGTGCAAACTATTTCAAAAATGTTGCTAGAAAAATGTTGATCATAGAATGTTGACTATAAAAGCTCTCGTGTGATACCGGCTTAACTACAGACTCCCATGACCAGCTTAGATTAAACTAAACAGCAAATCTCAATCGTGGGAGAGTAAGGGAGAGGCGGAAGAATAGGATTAAAGCAGGGGTTCCCCAAAAAGGGATAAATTGCCCCGTGGGAACTATTTGACACCGTTGAAAGGTAACAAAAGGGGTGACATTCTGAAAGAGAGTTGCAAGACCCCCCACCACCTGTCTGTGCTGTGAATGGACATCGTTACGTAATTGATCACTTGCGAGTTTCAGGCTATAAGGAAGTTGGAGCTGTGGCAATCAATATTTAGCAGAATTATCACTTAAAATACTGTCATAATATATATATATATATATATATATATATATATATATATATATATATATATATATATATATATATACAACCAAATTGATCATAATTTATATCCATCAGAAATCCACATTATTATTACATTTCTCTTCAATATCGATGTTCACGGCTCCAACTTCCTTATAGCCTGACACTCGCGTGGTCAATTGGTAGACAGGAATACGTGAACACCTGCGGATGATAAATAAACAAATCAATTAACATTAAGGTGGGGTTTTCTAGACCCCCTTCTCCATCATGTTTAACCCTATTAGTTTTTGAGTTTTGAAGACATTTGCCTCATTAGTTTAGCGATTTTAAGACCTTTCAACCAACTTAGGTGTTTCTCTGTGTGTGTGTGTGTGTGTGTGTGTGTGTGTGTGTTTAGCAGTGAATGAAGACATTGACGTATACAGGGGGGGATTAAAACAGAAAAGCACGTTTGAGCTAAACAAATATTAAGCCTCTGAGAGAGAACTTAATAATATAGAGGTTTACAGGCGTAATATATTTAAGTGGGGTATGTAAGTTGTCTAGGTCCTTCTTCGCTCTCATGTTTAGCCCAATAGTTTTTAGATTTTTAGATATCCCCCCCCCCCCCATTACTACGGCGATTTTAAGACCTTTTGTGCCATTTAGGTATCGACTATTTTCCAAGCGAGCGATAGCGAGCCTGGAATTTAGAAGAAACCGGCCTTCAGCCGAGGCATTTCCTACCGAAAATGCACAAATTTATCTCGTTGGGGATCTTGTTTGTTCTTTCACTAAATAACAGAGAACAAACAAGTATACGAACACTAAATAATAGAGAACAAACAAGTATACGAACACTAAATAACAGAACAAACAAGTATACGAACACTAAATAACAGAGAACAAACAAGTATACGAACACTAAATAATAGAGAACAAACAAGTATACGAACACTAAATAATAGAGAACAAACAAGTATACGAACACTAAATAATAGAGAACAAACAAGTATACAAACACTAAATAATAGAGAACAAACAGGTATACGAACACTAAATAATAGAGAACAAACAAGTATACGAACACTAAATAATAGAGAACAAACAAGTATACGAACACTAAATAATAGAGAACAACAAGTATACGAACACTAAATAACAGAGAACAAACAAGTATACGAACACTAAATAACAGAGAACAAACAAGTATACGAACACTAAATAACGGAGAACAAACAAGTATATGAACACTAAATAACAGAGAACAAACAAGTATACGAACACTAAATAACAGAAACTCGGCACAATCAGTCAAGAGAACTGGTGCTGAAGACTCACTGAAAGAGACCGAAGGAGTAATCATAATGAAACCAATAAACACGGTGACTGGAGAGAGAGAGAGAGAGAGAGAGAGAGAGAGAGAGAGAGAGAGAGAGAGAGAGAGAGAGAGAGAGAATATGTTCATTTTCGATGGTTATATATTAAACATAAGTCACGAACGACTACCAAGATAAACAAAATTAAGTTAATAATATATAAACAACGTCTAACGATTTCGATGAGAGAGAGAGAGAGAGAGGAGTGCGGAGAAATTAAGAGAGAAAGAGGAATGAGGAGAAATAAAGAGAGAGAGAGAGAGAAAATGAGAGAGAGAGAGAGAGAGAGAGAGAGAGAGAGAGAGAGAGAAATGAGGAGAAATAACCATCAAGCCCTCCCTCTTTCATCGTTTGTTTTCTCTTTCTTTCTCTTTTCCTCCTCCCCCCTCCCTCCCACCCTTCCTTCTTCCCTCTCCCCTTCTCCTTCCTTCTTTCCATTCCATTCATCTCTCGTCGTCTGCTCTGGTTCTTTGGTTTGTTATGCTGGAATTTATTGGCACTGCTGTGTAGGGGAGTGTGTTTATATTTCTGGACCCCTTTCTCTCTCATGTTTAGCCCCATTAGTTTTGAGATTTTAAGATGGTCGTCCCATTAGTTTGGCGAATTTTATCGTTTCGCCCTATTTCCTTGTTAATTTTAAGACCTTTCGTGCCAATTAGCTGTCGACTTTTTCCTGCCGAGTGATAGCGAGCCTGCAATTTAAGATGAATCTGTCTTTGACTGGAACATTTTCTACCAATAAATGCACAAACTTAACTCGAAGGAAGGTCTTCGAGGTATTTTCTTACAGCATGATGGAGGTCTAGAGAGCAAACTAAAAATATATACTAGTTATAAAAATATATATAATTAATTGTATCGTATAAAACGCGACTCTAGTACAGGTCAATTATCCAACCTAATGTCTCTGTTTTTGTAAAATAATGTTTTGCATCTAGTGGAGGTTCTGTTTACTAAGTTATTTTTGTCCTCACTTTTCTGAATAATACATTTCATCTTCCACCCACACACTATATTCTCTCTCTCTCTCTCTCTCTCTCTCTCTCTCTCTCTCTCTCTCTCTCTCTCTCTCTCTCTCTCTCTCTCTCTCTCTCTCTCTCTCTCTCTCTCCTCTCTCCAAATCGTTCAATCATTCTCTCCATCACACACTCCTTTTTCACACTTCTTGGTAACTTTCCACTCCCAGTCTATCTCACTTACTTACTCACTCTCTCTCTCTCTTTCTCTCTCTCTCTCTCTCTCTCTCTCTCATTGTCGCTTCTATCCTCTCTCTTTTTCACACACGATAAATACAAATCACCCATTGTTTTCTGTTATTTCCTTTCAAGATAATTAGCCAATAATATACTGTCCATTAGCCAACCTGTTCCTCAGTCTGTTAATCACCAGTTATAACTCTATTATTTAAGGAGATTTATGTATAATTATATTCACCTTTTAATCTTCTACTTTGCATGCGCTTTCTTTCCACCTTAATGGTTCACTTTTTGGGCGATTTTTGCATTTATTAATTATTTGTCTAGTTTCCTTCCTAGACTTCCATCAAGTTAAAAAAAAAAACATCCATTAGATCCCCCTTCTAGATTAATTTGTACATTTTTCGGTAGAAAAATTTCCCGGCCGAAGGCCGGTTCTTTCAACATTACAGGCTCACTATCGTTCGCCAGGGAAAAAATCGACACCTAAATAGCACGAAAGGTCTAAATATTGACGAAAAAATGGGGCGAAAGGTCTTAAAATCGACTAGCTAATGGGGCAAACATCTTAACATCTGAAAACTATTGGGGCTAAACATGAGGGATTAAAGTGGTCCAGAAAACCGGCCCATCCCTCCCTTGATTCTAATGGTCTCTCATTCTTAGAGGCCTCTCACCCCCCAAACTGAGTACCCCCCCCCCCCCCCCCACCTCAACTTTAATTTGAACTTCACGTCATGTCACATAAATACGTCAATCTCAGGCACATCCTTTTGGTAAATTATCTTCGTTGGCTACACTGTTTTTTAATGTATGCGTTCGTGTTTTCTTTGTAATATCAAATGTTTAATGAACTGTTCGTTAA